>JAVGWX010000018.1:11102628-11702628 GCA_036924085.1 Ariolimax columbianus | reverse complement strand
TGATCTCTAGAAAAAATGCAAAACAATAATTGCTGAGAAAACAGACCCACGAATGTGTCGGACCAAAAGGTGCAAATATCACAGTCAACTAGCGACACAATGCATTCCGTTCTCCAAACTACATCCTGCTACTTGCAAAGCCTATTCAAGGCTGGGAGAGAGAGATTGAACACAGAAGAAAAAGAAGAAGACCTTTGGAAAAAATGTAAAACAATAAAAGCTGAGAGATATGGCAGCTAGAAACAATTGCAAACAATAATTACTGAGAAAACAGACCTTTGGAAAAAAAGACAATAACAGCTGAGAGAAATTACCTCTAGAAAAAAATGTAAAATAATAACAGCTGAGAGAAATTACCTCTAGAAAAAAATGTAAAATAATAACAGCTGAGAGAAATTACTTCTAGAAAAAATGTTAGACAATAACAGCTGAGATACATGACCGCTAGAAAAAATGTTAACAATAACAGCTGAGATACATGACCACTAGAAAAAAATGTTAACAATAATAGCTGAGAGACATGACCGCTAGAAAAAATGTTAACAATAACAGCTGAGAGAGCTGACCTAAAGGAATGTCAGAAAATTATTTTTTGAGAGAAACACATTTTAAATGATAACCTCTGAGAGAACTGACCTCTAGAAACTCGTTGAGAGATTTCTGACATCTCTGAAGTTGATCAAGCATTGTGACAAGCAAGTTTCTCAGTCCTGACTGGCTAACCAAGGACAAGACCCGATTGTCTCTGGTCACATCCCTCATGACAGACCTGGTGGAGATTAGAGAGCCCACACTTGTTAGTCATTTATATGATCTAATTGGAAAATGGTTCATAGAACCGACTTCATTACACCTAGGTGCCCCCATATGCACTCAGTCCCTTTCATTGCTGAAAAGGTTGTTGACAGAGCACAAACTCTGCAGCTTCTATGGCAGCCCCAAAATCATCCCCTGACTTTGTCAGGTACCTATTTATTGCTGAGTCAACTGGTAGAAGTGGTTATACGATGAAATAATTCCAGACATGTGCGGTCTGTTAAACTGAGCACGAGGGGACGGTGTGGCCTAGTGGTTAAGTGACATGGCTCACAATACGAAGGTGCTGGGTTCGATCCTCATCACAGCACCGGCTGTTACCCCAGGGAAGCAAACCCTTAGAAAATGCAGGACGAAGCAAACCCTTACATAAAATGCATGCTGAAGTCAGATGTACTGGGCTGACAGGTGCAAAATAAAAACTGTAGTGCAACGCACACCGCCCTGGGGAATTGAGAAATAAGGCGAATGCAATAAGAAAATTTTAAAAAACAGAAAGAAACTTGAGCACAACATGATTCAAACCTGGTATGATGGGACTGTAAGCGAGCTTACAGCCCCTAGGCCACTGAATCGCCATGATGCTTTAATTATTTAATGTCATCAACTAAGGAAGTTACCTCTACACCTCACGGTAGAAGAGGAGCGACTAAGTAAGTAACTAAGGAAGTTTAGTCCTGTTCTTCTTCTTCTTCAAATGCTTTCAGAAATGAACTTGAATATATCTTAAAGAAAGTAGTAGTTAGTCTGAGGCTATTAGTATATTAATTGAGTTTTCCAGGAATGGTACCAATGGTGGCCTTATGTGCTTTCTCTGTTCCCCATATGTTGACACCAATGTAGCAAATGTTCAGCAGTCATTTTATCGTTGCCACAGGCACATTAATCAGTATTTCAGATCTTGAGTTTGTTATTGTTCTTATTTTTTATTTGTACACTTTCAGGTTTCCACTTTAATTTATCTAAAGAAAGCAGTGATTGAGGATATTGGTATCTCCATAGAACTTGTTCATGTACAATTTTGATTTGGTCATATGTCCTTCTATGTTTTTTGTATGTTGACACCTTTGTAGCAGATGTTCAGCAGTCATTTTATCAGTGCAGCAGACACATTCATTTTTATTTCCTATCTTTAGTTTGTTGAACTGATGTTATCTCAATTTGTTGTGTATGGAGTCCAAACATTTACTACCTGCTCACCTGTTGAACTGGTTGTCATTGTTATTGTTGTTCAATGCACACAATGAGTAATTTTACTCTTTTGTGCACACCGAAAAGGCCTTTAAATCAATAGAAAAAAATAAAATACCCTGTGAATACTTATTGTCCATGTGGGGAACTACGGCTAGGAAATGGTTTCTTTGAAAACGCGAATTCATACATTTACTTGGGCCAAGAAATTACAAATTCTTCAAAAAGAAATTGCAAGATTGCATGTAGTATAACAGTGTATCAAATCTATACTTCAACAGATGAGAAATGACAAGGCAAGAGCCAATCCCCATTAGCAGCATGGTTATACCAGCTATTATTTATGCCTGTAAGGTAAGGAACCTATGAAAAGCAGATACAGAAGATGCCCTGAATCGTTCAAATGGGCAATGGAGTGAAGGAAATTGACAGTCTCTGTACAGGACCGAATTCGTAACACAGAAATTAGGCATAGAATCACCTTCAATGGTGTCATAGATGTTGCATTGCTAAAAATATGCAGAAGAACAAAGCTTATTGTACATATTCCTGATTACATAATACATACAACAATAACTTCTACATCAGCAAACATGGCCACAGCAACAACTATAACAATAACATGTATAACATTAAAACATACAACAATAATTGCTATACAACATCAGGCACAATCACCATCTAACCTAAAGTCATCATCAACACGTTTAAATCGTCCTTGCTCCTTTGGTAGAGCACCATGTCCAAAAATAGGCTCCAAGTAGACCCACTTGCGCTGTATTTGGTTCAGATTCTGCAGGTACTCATCTAAGTCAGCAAGTCTCTGCTCCCAGACACTGGCTTTGTCCTCAAAGCTCTTGTAATAAGGAGAATCTTTGAGAGACTGCAGGAGACACTGGTTGTCTCCAACCTGTCAGAGATAAATGGTGTCATCATCACATGTACTTTTTTTAAGTAGAAGTGTGCTCACCCAATTGTTACAGGGAACAGGAAGTTATATGTATCTCACACACACACATAATTCCTACACACATATGCACCCCCCAGCACTCTACCACATCTCAACCCCCCAACTCTCTCACACCCAAACACACATATATCCTACCTTACTAATACACTCACACACATACACACAAGTCCATTCAGTAACACAGACCTGGCTGACCAAATCCTTCCAATCCTTAATGATGCTCATCTTGTTCTTCCTGCTGTCCTCGTACTCTGTTAGAGCAAACACAGCCCCGACACCCCACAGCTCCAGTTCCCTGATGGCCTCTCTGATTGTGACCTCTCCCTGGGCACGCTGGTTCAGTTCCTGTCAAAGAGATAGGTAAACATTTTTATACTTCGTATTGATCTTTTCTGATGATATCTGAATTCTTAGTTGTTACAGTAAGGACTAGGGTACAGATATGGTGGATGCACTCCCAGCTATGTTCAGCAAACAAGATGTCTGCATTTTCATATTATCATGCCCTGCACTTCCATTTGTTGAAGCATTGGTCCAGCAATTTGTTTGGCTTTCATAACCAGCTTTTAAGAAAGTCTGATACCAGTCATTTGCAGTTCTGTTTTGTAATAATGGTTTTTAACATGGTAAAGTTGCTAGTTACATGCACAACCTTCTTTAGTCAACTCTTACAACATGCAAGGAAGGAAATAGTGGTCCTATTCTGTTTGTCTCGAGAACAACTTAGGTGTTCCAAATTAAGCTCTTCGCAAATATACACATTTTTCCCATCTGTAGTAAATTTCTCTCAGTCTCTGCATTCTCGTTTCAGACAGCTTATTTTTTTTTGGGAATCAACATTTTTAATTCTGTTGAACATTTTTTCTGACTAAATTCATTTCAGCATTCCTGAAAAGGACATCTGTGTGTTGTAGTTTACAGCAAGGCTGCGATTTATGCGCCTTTTGGCCATAAACATTCAATTTCAGCACGACATTAATGGGACTGTGTTTGTCTTCTCTCCTTGATCCCTAATATCTTAGCAAGGCTGCAAGATTGCAGTCAGTTTCCAGGACTGCAACTTGAAGGCAGAATAGGGTCTTGACCAGCTAAAAGTCACTTGCTGCTGTCAGCTTCAATGCTGCATCTTTGGTCCCATGTCTAAATACTTTATCAGGAGATAGACAAGTTACAGTTAGTATTAATAAATAAGAACTGCAGCACCTTCATAATAACTGCTTTCCTCAGTCGCTGCTGACAGTTAATATGTCATAATAAATCATTACAAAATTTCTGTTCTCTGTGAAACAAATATAAAATGGTCTTTTTTGAAACAAATATAATGTGATCTTATTTAAAACAAATATAAAGTGATCTTATTCTAAACAAATATAAAGTGATCTCATTCTAAACAAATATAAAGTTATCTTATTCTAAACAAATAGAATGTGATCTTATTCTAAACAAATATAAAGTGATCTATTTCCCACATGAATAATGCACTATCTAGTTGGAGATGAATTTGTGTCTGTTAGTTTCTTCCCGTTTATCCAGTGACCTGGACATTTTTATTGTGAAGTTTCATTTCGAGAAATTAACAACAGCAGACAGTCTTCCAGGACCAGGGAAAATGCAGATATAGAGATTATTAAGACTTAATTCAAGTGTAACAGTTCTCGCCGGAGCAAGGGGAGTTTAGGATGCCTGAACATGTTAAAGCTTAAAGCTACCTGAATGCATGTCAAGGTCACTCACCGTCTCAGCAAAGGAGAACAGAGTTGGGTTAAGGGTTAAGGAATGTGGACAGGTAGAAACTGACCACTGGCCTTCCGATTTTGGTAGGGGGAGATTGATTGACAGACGAAATTGGCAGCGGGGCTTGCTGCGAGAGAATGAGTGACAGGTGTGCAAAGTGTTTCGTTCCAATTGGGATTGAAGATGACCATCACCTGAGATTGATTGGTCAAGCTCTGGCCTTGCTTGAGGATATATAACTCGAGACAAAGTTTAGCTCGGGAGGCTGGATAGACAGAGGCTAGAGAGAGAGGCTGTATGGAGGAGAGTGAGAGACTGAATGTGGATAGTATGTTTAACTCACCGACTTAGGTAGAGGAGCGATTGATAGACTGTTGGACGAATGTTTAGTGATAGAACAGGATCGCTCAAATAGGTGTGTGAGTTTTGCATTAATAGATAATCTGAACGTGTGTTTGTAAGCAAGGACACATTGTGAACGAGTTATGTCGAGATCGCCCGCCTGAGGGGATTTCAGTAAGGAAGAGTATTTGATAAGGTGTGTTGAAGACGCAGTTAAGGCGATGTGTGTGTGATGTAATTGCAAGGCAATAGAACTGGGTTTTTAGTTAGTTGGGAATTCCATCAATAGCTAATGCTTACAATTCCCGTTTTAGTAGAATGTTTAGTTAAGATATGTATTATATTGTGTTTGTAATTTCTCTACTCATTCTATGATATGAGTATGATATAATAAATATGCCACATGCTGTGTGATATGTCATTTACTGAGTATGGTCATGATGATGTGGAGGAGTGTGAGAATGTTCTAAGTTAGAATAACGGCCAGGGCAAACAGTGGGATCTGCAACACAAGTAGCTATGAAGAAGGAAAGACATGCAGGTAAATTTAAAGAATTCTTCATGTAGTTCAATCACGAAACCAGTAACATTCAATAGTAAACAATTTTTATTAGCATAGCAAGCAGGAGAGAGAGGGAATAATTTATCTCTGAATAAAGTTCCACGAATATCTCGCCAAGACAAGTAGTCAACAAGTATTTCTAATTAAACGACGAGAGAAGAGAAAATATTTCTCTCTGAATAAAGTTCAATAACTAATATCATCAGGTCAAGTAGTCTATAATTATTTCTTCTAAGCTAAAACAAAAGTGATAAAGCCGATAGGTGCTGGGCTCGATCCCCATCACAGCACCGGCCGTTACCTCGGTGAAGCAAACCCTTAGAAAATGCAGGAGGAAGCAGACCCTTACATAAAATGCATGCTGAAGTCGGATGCACTGGGCCGACAGGTGCAAAATAAAAACCACAGTGTTAGAGGCAAAAGAAGTTAGAAGCAGCATAAATATCTAGATGTAGCGGGGTACCAACCAACAGATAAAATTCTGAGACATTTAGCCAAATATACCAATACGTGCTTGTGCACAAAAATATTGACCGTTAGAGTAGACAGGGGATAGCAGGTCTATGGACTACATTTATGTGAATGTGTTCCAGATGTATGAAAAGGAAAGTTTGAATAACTAAATAAAAGTTTGTTCATATTTGTTTCAAATCAAGCTGTGTTTTTGTTATTTTTTTTTTTTTTGCGTTCGCCTTATTTCTCTATTCCCTAAGGCGTGTGTGCGTTGCACTGTAGTTTTTATTTTGCGCCTGTCGGCCCAGTGCATCCGACTTCAGCATGCATTTTATGTAAGGGTCTGCTTCCTCCTGCATTTTCTAAGGGTTTGCTTCCCTGGGGTAACGGCCGGTGCTGTGATGGGGATCGAACCCAACACCTTCGGATTGTGAGCCGTACCACTTAACCACAAGACCACCCCGTCCCCTGTTGTTATTATGAAGAGTTAGCATTGGTGCATTACAGAATACAAGAAGTGTGCCACAGTTGTGTAGGGAAGTATAGATAGTCAAGGAGTGTTCTAATTTGTGAAGCGTAATAGTAACCAAGTGTAGGACTGTTACAGCTGATAATTAATGGTGCAGTGATGTTGGATTCATCAACCAAGAGAAGGGTGGCAGAGAGAACTGAGCAGCTCTATCACATATGATCATTAATGGTGCAGTGACGGAGAATGCAAAAAGTCTGCTACACGTTAATAATTAATGGTCCCAGTGACCAAGCTATTTAAGTGAAGTGTAACTGTCAAGTATAGGCCTATCACACAATCTCAGTTTTGTATACAAAACTCACATTTAATCAACGTCTTGTCTCAAATTATACCATGTTTCTATTTTTGTTAAATGTAATAATAATAATAGTTGCTCATTGCAAAGCAAAGATGGTGACAGCACAAGACTATTGCTGCAAAATATGTGTTCTCTGATGGCTGTAAAGACCAATCCTGGAATGGTACACCGTTCCACATTCAGTGCACAAAGGGAGCCGGCAGTGAAATGTGAGTTTGAGATTCCTAGTTAAGATTATTGTTGTTAAGGGTTAGTAAAGTTTCAAATTATCACACACACAAATGACATATGTTGCTTCTTCCACCCAAAATAATAGTAAGAAAACACAACTTTAATATTGATACTAAACAATAAAAATGATGCAACAGAACATATTAGACACACACAATGTTCTTGTGCTCTATACTTACAGATACAAAACAAACTCAAATTATTGTTGTAATGACCAAGTTATATACTGACTTTACACAGAAAACATCTCTAGAACCAACCTTGATGGCATCAGCATTCCTGATGATGTGCTCACTGGCAGCCAAAATATGACCAAATGTGAGTTTCTCTAAAGTTGTACCCCTTGGCATTTGAAGTAGACGGAACATTTCTAGCCAGTGATCTTGGGACAACGGCTCCCCACGGACCCACTTCAGCACAGGCAGAACATTCTAGATAATAGATTATTTTAAACAGTGAGTGATAAGAAACACAACACACAATTCAGAGCAGTGCAACAGGAGAAAATCTGACTATCAGAGGTGGCGCTGCCGCCCTCCCCCCTTGCCATTAAACATGATCAGACACATACATGGTCAGTAGTTGGACAGCAAACCCCATATTTGGTCAGTCTCATTCATTGAAGAACATGCCCAGCCCAGCACAAGTCAGAACAACCCGTGATTAGTAAGTCAGTCAGTGGACAGTTGGCCACATGTCTGGTCAGTCAGTACACCCCATGCTTAGTCAGTCAGTGGGCCACAAGTCTGGTCGGTAAGTGGACCACGTTTGTCTGTGGACCGCATGTCTAGTCAGTAACGACATAGTTTTTTTAAGCAGCTTGTTTTACATGATGAGGTTGGTAGTCCCATGGACAACCCTCTTTACACATTTTTGACAATATGCATTGGAGGTACATTGTTCATGTTCTAGCCTCCCAGTAAAGGATATTGATCTCAGTGCCTATATATGGATCTCCACATGAAATAATTAATCCAAACTATTGATAAAATATTATAAGATCAAATAGACAAGAACATAATATGAAAAATCTCAAATTATCATCCAGAGCAATCTTGGTATAAATTGGATTTGAGTCTTCAAAAATGATAAGATTTAGAGCAATATAAATATTCTGATAAGGATGAGTCATCCTCAAGGTGATAATTACTTACTTACTTTCCATGTCAGGGGCATCATATCAGACATCATTTTTCCAATGTGTTGTCATTCTCCCTCAACATGTCATCCATATTGCATGTTTCCAGAAGGTTTGGGCAGATCAGGTGGTCTGGGGCTTGTGTTGCTCCCCATCTCATAAAGTTTTTCCTGCATTGTGATATACCAGTTCAGAGTCTATTTATTTAGTGACTTCCATGTTGCATAAGCCAAGTGGTGTCCAGACTCAGGTTCCTCATGCAGCTAGTCCCAGGGAGCCTGCAGCTAGTCCCAGGGAGCCTGCAGCTAGTCCCAGGGAGCCTGCAGCTAGTCCCAGGGAGCCTGCAGCTAGTCCCAGGGAGCCTGCAGCTAGTTCTGGGGAGTCTGCAGCTAGTTCCAGGGAGCCTGCAGCTAGTTCTGGGGAGCCTGCAGCTAGTTCCAGGGAGTCTGCAGCTAGTTCCAGGGAGTCTGCAGCTAGTTCCAGGGAGCCTGCAGCTAGTTCCAGGGAGCCTGCAGCTAGTTCCAGGGAGCCTGCAGCTAGTTCCAGGGAGCCTGCAGCTAGTTCCAGGGAGCCTGCAGCTAGTTCCAGGGAGCCTGCAGCTAGTTCCAGGGAGCCTGCAGCTAGTTCCAGGGAGCCTGCAGCTAGTTCCAGGGAGCCTGCAGCTAGTTCCAGGGAGCCTGCAGCAGTTCATTTTATTTTTTATGCACCGTTTTCCACAACTTGTATGTACGGGCTATGTTGACTGTAACGAATTTCATTTAGATTTTAGACTTGTGGACTGCATCTTGTGTTCAGACATAGAGTGCCTTCGGTGGTTTACTCATTTCTCTCTTTAGATTTCTGATGTGACACTTCTCCGTGTCTCCGACCATGCTATACCAATTGTAGGGTACATTTTTCAGTTGGGGTAGGTTTAAGGCATCCTGTTACTATCCAGGAACTCTCACTTATTGATGTATCAATAAGTTTGACATATGCAGAGTATTTCCAAACTGTGCACAGTGTACTCAGCTATGAAGAAACATAAGGTGAGTGCTGATGTTCGGAGGACATCTGGCTGCGTTCCCGATGTTGTACGAGTCAATTTTGAGAGGAGGAACTTAGATAACAGAATGCAAAAGGAATGAAGTTCTTTGAATCTTGATTGACTCATCCTTATCATTTGGAAGTCATTCAAGCAAAAAAGCAGATGATAAATAGTATCTTCCTCCCAACTATGTGCATAAATACATATCACGACACTGGGCTACAACCCAGTAGAAAGTGAGACAATGAAAGAAGAATAAGAAGAAGAAGAAGACGTCATTCAATGACCATCTGGATATTTACCTTGTAAGTCTCAATGTCCCTCTGAATTTTGACAGTCATTGTGGTAGTCTCCCTTGATTTTAGCTTCTCGTACCAACCAGCAAGAAACTCCTCAAAAAGGTATGCTCTTGACCTGTCGTCACACATAAATGCCAAAAAGATATTCATTTGCATTACTTTCTTGGATACCCTTACCAAGGGATATATATATATATACATATAGAGAGATATAGTGAGATATAGATATAAAGTGCGAGGGGGAGATGAGGAGAGGGGAGGAGCACGGCAGAGATTTCTATAGCTGAGAAGACTATTGCCTCTTAAAAAAAACATGAAATGGTGTGGGTTCAAATTCTACAAGTTTCAAAAATCCCTTGTTCTCAAAGGAGGTGAGACTGTCAACTAGTCCTATCAAAGATGGATGATAAACTCAGAGGTTCCGTGTACATGCTCTTTAAATAAAAGAACCCATGGCAGTTGATAATCAAAAAGAGCAGGCTGCTTGACGCTGTCCAGGAAAAGTTTTGAAGGTAACAAAACTCCCAATAGTGACCCCCATAAAGGTCAAAAGAAGGTGGTCCTTCCATCATGCAGACACAACAGGTCAATCAGACACAACAGGTCAATCAGTATCAACAAGCCAATCCTATACAGCAGGCCAATCAAACACAATAGGCCAATCAGACACAATAGATCAATCAGACACAACAGGTCAATCAGACACAACAGGACAATCAGGCTCAATAGGTCAATCAGACACAACAGGTCAATCAGACACAGCAAGACAATCAGACTCAACAGGTCAATTAGACACAACAGGTCAATCAGACTCAACAGGTCAATCACATACAATAGACAAATCAGACACAACAGGTCAATCACACACAAAAATTGCAACAGCAGCAACCACTCCACCATCAACTCCACTCTCA
This sequence comes from Ariolimax columbianus, assembly GCA_036924085.1. Taxonomy (NCBI): domain Eukaryota; kingdom Metazoa; phylum Mollusca; class Gastropoda; order Stylommatophora; family Arionidae; genus Ariolimax; species Ariolimax columbianus. The sequence goes on along the minus strand of JAVGWX010000018.1, from coordinate 11,692,121 downwards.
TTCTCACAAACTCACCTAAATGAGATCCAGTCCTCCTTTGATAGATTCTGGAGGTCTGTGTTAAACTCCTCATAAAGTGACCACATATGTGCATAGTGAGACATGTCCTCTTTCAGCTCCGTCACAGCGGTCAGATCAGGGCTTTCCAAATCAAAGTGGGCACAGTCAGAGCTGTCAGAACAAAATGATCAGATCATAAACTTGCCAACTAAGACAGTGACATGACTGATAAACATGTTAAGTGACAAATGATAAACTTGTAAAATGATAAACTGACAACTAATTATAGTAGAGATCTAGAGAAGTCCAGAATCAAGATCCTGAGCAGTGCATGAGCTGCAGCGGTCAGCTACCAAAAGCTGTCTGCTAGTGTCAGGGCCAGCAAACCAGAGCTGTCAAGACCCTTCTACGGGGGACGACGTGGTCTAGTGGTTAAGTGACACGGCTCACTTCCCGAAGCTGCTAGGTTCGATCTCCATCACAACACCAGCCGTTACCCCGGGGAAGCAAACGCTTAGAAAATACAGGAGGAAGTAGACCCTTACATAAAATGTATGCCGAATTCTGATGCACTGGGCCAACAGGAGCAAAATAAAAACATAGTGCGAGGCACACGGTCTGGATGTCGACCAGTTCACATTCATTGCAGAATGCAGGCAGTGTATGGTGACAAAAGTGTGGCGAACGTAAGCCACAGCGACGGTCCACCTGAATTCCTGCATCAATTTTGGCGATGGCATCATCTGATGCAACAATATGTGCCTGATCTTGTCTCTTTCGTTAATTTATGTTCTTCTTTAAACATCGTTGTCCAGTTCTTTCCCTGTTGTCTTCGACACACTTTTGTCAACATACACTGCCTGCATTCTGCGATGAATATCAACTGGTCGACATCCTTCAGCTGTTAGAAACTGAATCACCGCTCGCTGATAAACTCTGGATGGATTCTATATCACACCTGCCATGTTTTCAACGGTCTGCTGAGGTGAGTCGGAGGATAATAAAATTTTGCAAACTTGATGGTTGGTATGTGCTGTTTACATCAGAAGTGACATCATCATGCGCATCGTAAGTATGTTCACTTGTTGCAGTTTGGTCTGGTTTCATTTTAACATGCCTCGCAGTTATCCTTCCAGAAGCCAGTTTTTCACTTTTGATGTTTGAGGACCACCCAAACCATTCGTCACACGCAAAACTTTCCTGACCATCTTTCAAACATTTATACCGCTTATAAAGTTGTGTACGACTCATATAATCCTTCTCATAGACTTTAAGTAACTTTAAGTATGTGTCTTTACATGATTCACCAAGTATTTGGTAAAATCTGATGCAAATTCAGTGATCTATTTTTTTCACCATGGCAATGTAATGAATGCAGTTCAGATATTGTGATAACAAAGCACTACTGCAAAAAAACCAACCAAGCAGGGCAGATGTGACTCACGCTATATGTATGTTAGGTTCAGATGTCAACCTGTGCGTAGCAACTTTCGGATGTATCTCACGGTTCCGTAATTATGTTGTCAATCTGGATTCTATTTTAATAGACCTCATATATATACTTTACATTTAGACTTAGAGTTACTTATTCAATACTGCAAATTTCTGCTTATTGTTTTCACCCCTCCAGACCCCATTTTCCCTTCACAAAAACATACAGGATTGTACTTTTCTAGTTATAGTTTTTCCATCTAGTACATTTTATATTGGTCTGGTATACTGGTTTTCATCTGATACAAACTTCAAACTGTTCTTTTTCCTATACAAACAACAACTTTGCACATTTTCTACTGTGACAACTTTTCTCTCTTCTTCATGTCTGTCAGAAACCCCTTGTAAAGTCATGCTTCCCTATTCCTTCCAAATCCCAACACTGAAAGGCTAAGACATGAATAACTTACACCAGTTTGTTCATGTTCTCCTCCAACTCCTGAAACTCTTGCTGCTTTTCTTTGATAATGGCCACAGCTTTGTTACATGTTGCATCATCGCCTTCTAGGGATTCATCTCCAGGTTTCAGCTGGTGCCACCTGGCAGAGAACTTCTCTACTTCCTGCAGGAAGGTTTTCACACGTCCCTGAACATTGCTCTTCATTACTTCCACCTGCAGGAGGTAAGCAGAGTGAGGGAAGCAAGCATTGTAGTAGGGAACAAGCTGCACACACAATAATTGATGTACTATCATTTTACCTTTAACATGCCAAACATGAGCATAATACTACAACTGCAGGTTATCTCCCTGCAAGAAGCCAAGGTCAAAATATTTATGTTTATTAGTAGAGGAGGCTTGGCTTGGCTTGGCTTCGTTCGTTCTCAATCTCCCGCTACCAACACAGGTCTAAGTAGCAGAATGTATTCCAGAGAACGGAATGTGTTGTACTGTAGTTTACAGCTTGACTGCGATATTTGCACCTTTCGGTCCAACACATCCGACTTCAGCAAGCATTTTTTTAGTACCAGGTTAGCATTCCCTCTTCGATCCCTTCTCCTTAGCCAGTCTGCTCTGTTGTAGCCTGTTATCCAGGATCACCGCAGCTCTGGTTCACTGGCCCTGACGATAACAGTCAGCTATGGATCGCTGACCGCTGAAACTCATGCGCTGCTCAGCATCTTGATGTAGAGGAGGCTTCAGTAGTATTTGTTTAACATGATGAGCTTCTAGCCCCCACGCACACCTCTCCCTATCTGTCATTTACAACACACATAGTAGGGTGGAGTTGTCTTATTATGACTTCTCCTAGGGATCCACACCGGGAAATTATATAATTTAAAACTCTAAATCTTAATTTGCTACAATGTACGAGGAGGCTTCAAAAGTAAAACCTTAGAAAAAGTGGGTTAGAAATTAGAAAAACCATGCCTTTATTAATATGGTTGCTAAGGATGTTAAGAGTGTCCTGCCTGTACCATCACAGTGCAAACGAGCAACATAACATCATAATTGCAGTTAAAAAGAAGCCTCCCCGCTATTGGCATGCACCAAAGAGAAGCAGTGTTCTGTTACCGGTTTTTTGAGCAGCAAAGGGGTGAAACCTATAGCAATTCATTGGCTAATGAAGGTCCAGTGTGGTGATGCATGCCTTTCACTTGGGGACAGCGTGGACTAGTGGTTAAGTGACACGGCTCACAACCCAAAGGTGCTGGGTTCGATCCCCATCACAGCACCTGCCGTTACCCCGAAGAAGCAAACCCTAAGAAAATGCAGGAGGAAGTAGACACTTACATAAAATGAATGCTAAATGGGTATTTTCACTGTTTCAAGAATTCAAACCCAGCAAGTTTGGATTATGTGCCATATCACTATCTCCTTAGCCACACACACCCAACACCCCACCCCATCTCAGAGAGGGAACATATACAGTCAACATGAGCACTGTTACCTGTAGGCACACTATATCATGATAACAAAAAGAAAACATCTACTATTTTCCATCAGTTCTATCACATGCAGATCTAGGTAAACCAGCCAAACAAAACTCATGTTTACCTGTTCTTTGACCATCAGTTGGTGTGATTCCATCATGATCTCAAACTTGTCCCATCTGCTCTGTAACTGAGTCAGTGAATCCACTCCTGCTCCTGCCACTGAGCGCAAGAGTTTGTTCTTGCTTTCAGCTTTCTCAAACAGCGACTTTATCTAAAATATAAATTTCCTTAGAATTTTTATTCATTTCAACACATTTACTTTCAGTCCTGACACAATATATTTATTCTTTGGCAGTGATTATTTTTTTTTAATTTCATGCAAAAAATACACTGCGCCACATATTACAGTTGGACTTCGATATTTATTATTTTGTTCGGATTTTTCGGTATTCATCCTGACAAGGACGTTTGTGACATTGTGTCGTAGTTTACAGCAAGGCTGCCATTTTTGCGCCTTTCGACCAGACACATTTAATTTCAGTACAGTATTTTTTTGGACCAGCTTGTCTTCAATTCATAATCTCTTAGCCAGACTGCATGATTGCAATCTGTTTCCAGGGCTGCTACTTGGTGGCGAAATAGAGTCTTGGTTAGTTATGGATCAATGATCCTGATACAAGCAGCCAGCTATGAGTAGATGCCGGCTGTCAGCTCATCCACTGCTGCATCTTCAGCCCCAGTTATTATCAACCAAGGATTTTCAGAAAATGTTTTTTATTTGGGTTAACTTTCCATATGGAAGAGAGGGCAGGGGATCTAGTGGTCAAACAGTATGGATACTGGCCTCCTACTAAGGGGAAATTGGTTCAAAATACTGTTAACTCATATATTTTTTCCCTTAAAAAATCTAGCCTGCACACTACATGGTATCTGTAGGGGTAAGTGGTCATTATTCCTCAGCTCTATAAATCCCCAAGACAGATGCCAGCAATGGAAATAAATGCTGTAATGAAAGTTGCTTTTTTTAACTCACTCTCCCCACTGGCCAAGTCCTCCCACCTCACTCCCACAAAGGTCTCCATGGAAACAGGATGTTATAATGTTAGCCTGGCTAACGAGCTGGAGAATAGACGTGGTCTCTGTAGTAGTGAGCAACCCGCAGATAAAACCGAGCATAGCCCAACCGCCAGGAGGAGCTCGAACCTCCTTCATCGGCATGCTCAAGATGTAAGGAAAGCTGCATAACGCACCACTTAACGCCCTTTTCAGGGCACACAAGATTAATCTTACTCATTGTGGGCATTCAACATCAACAGTCCATACTAATTACTACCTATGACTTACACTGCTTCATCTACCCAGAGCATTCTACCTTGCCCCTTCTTCTATTAGCAGAAAGTCCCATCATGAGATGAGTTTTGTCATCAGTTCCTAAGAGCTGGCATGCATTTTAAGCATTTAGTTAGAATTGAGAGTTTGAGAATTGAGAATTCTCCCAGCTATGACAACATTTGAGACAACAATATATTTATAAAGAAATGATTCCTAGGAAATACTAACATGATTTTACATGATTGAGGCCTAATTTGAGAAGTACCATGCACCAACCCTCTTCAGTCACCGTAGACAACATGCTTGGAAGGTTGCAGTGGCCTTATTCTTTTAAACTCGGGTATCACTAAAGTGAGTTTCCTACATGCTGTCACATATGCAAAGAAGTATTACCTCCCTCTTTGTGACAGTAAACTCTGCATGCTTGACATTGGCTTGGCCTATCTCTTCCACTGTCTGTGGTCGCTGGGACAGGGTGTCTGTGGCACTCATCACAAACCCATCAATCTGGCTGATGTCATTGTTGACAGATTTACGAAGGGAGTTGAGCAGTGCATCAAACAAATGCTGAACAAGGTCATCAATAACCGTCTTCACTGGGGTAGTATTCACTGTGATACAGTCAACTTTGATCTGGCTGTTGAAGATACAAGATTAATCGTCTGTTATACGATCAATTCTGAAATGTTGAAGACACTGTAAGCATAGATGTTAATTTATAATGATTGCTGAGGGGGGTGTCATGATGTGACGAAATGGTTAGTGGTACAGCTCACAACCCAAACTTGTTTCTGTTCAGATTCATAAAAAAGCAAGGTCATAATCCCATGGGAAGCAAATTTCATTTAAAAAATATGTGCTGAGCCAGATGCAATAGGCTTGTAAGGTGCAAAACACAGCACAAAGCAATCTGTCTTAGGAAATGGAGATGAGCGGAAGGAAAAATACAATTTAAAAAAATTTTTGTTTAAATTGTACCATATTTGTTTCCATTTCTTTCTGTGTTCTCCCATCTTTTGTGTGAATCAGTTGACCTCTAACATTATCTTTCCATAAATTTAACTTTTTCTCAGATAAGCCTAGTGTATATGGATAGCTTACAGTTTACCTTTGTATTTTAAGCTGTCCTCGAATTTATTTAACCCTACCAGACCTGAGGCCCTGAACCTAACTGTCCCCTATACCTGGGCTCCTGAGCATTAAAGAGAAAAAAACCAACATGATATAGAAAAATGTTAGTTACATGCAAACAAGTGGTTAGAATAAGATGGAACTTGGAGACATTGTAGAAAATAGGTCTACCTTTCATCTAGCGTCAATATTCCACCTTTGTGTGCCAATCCACCCAGCAAAAGGCAAAGAATCTGTCTCGAGTCATAAAACATTTCGAAATCCGGGAGTAAATACAACAAAAAGCCCTCATTTGTCCAATAATCCTGATAGCTGGTCTTTATACATGAGTATTCCATATAGATCCTCAGTCCAAGAAAAGCCTTCATCTCATCACTCGAGCTCTCACTGTCTGTTTCACCTGAACAGAGTCTGAATCAACCAAATTATTGATCACCTGTTGGACTGTCATAAGTCTAGACTTACTTTGCTTTCCTGTTGAAGTGCTTGGTTTATCAGCCGTTATTTTCATTATCAATTTTCCGAATTTGTTCACGTTAAACCCCACAAAATCAATTCAAACATGGGGGCAGCCATTTGCAATGACTAATCACGAGGATTGACCACGATTGGTTGGTTATTTTTAGATTCTAACGCATTTTATGACGTACTATCCAAAGTACCGAAAATTAGGTACAGCGGTTTAGCGGCAGTTAAGGAAATTACCGATAATTAGGTACAGCGGTGTGGTAGGGTTAAAGGTTTTGGATGATGCTAGCACCTACATATATGCCACTTGGCTTGACTTAATTCGCCTGGTTCCTGCCATATGGTTACATAGATGTTCTCAATGATTCCTTTTCTGACCCATTTTTTTTTAACTCCACTCATGAGACCCCATCTGTTCTGGCTTCCTCTTTCATCAAACTCGGCCTGGTATTAGTCTTCCAACTCATTTCTTCTCCTGCAGGATCCAGTGTATGGTTGGTTAAACTGTTAAGTTTCTTTTTGAGGTTGTACCTTGTCAGTCTTCCTTTTCTCATCTCACTCTCCAGCTGTATTGGTTATGTATGGGTAACAGATGTTGCTAACTGATGTCACATGTTAAGTTCAGGCATTATACAGGTTAAGTCAGTAAGTAGGTCCCAAACTGATATGGGATAGCTGAAAATGTAGTTGGTAGTTTCTACAAATGTGAGGGAGCCGCGTAGCGCAGTGGTTAGCGTGCTGGCTTCGCATCTGAGTGGTCCTGGGTTCATTCCCCAGTTGAGGCGGTAATGTTTTTTTCAGACCGCAATGGCTCCCGGGTTGACCCAGCCTTAAATGGGTACCGGTTCAGTCCGAGAAGTAAAAGCGGCGAGGGAGAGGAGATGGCTACTGCCCTCATATAGCCGAGCCTTTGAAATGTGAGATCACTAACACCTCACACCCCTACGGCAGTAATGCTATGGGATACTTTACTTTACTTTACTTTACATTAGGTGGCAGCAACATCCTGCTTTATGATCACTGTAGACAGCAGATGCTAGGTGTTGCATGCTCATGCGCAGCTTAGATACAAAATGGTGTTTGTGCTCACAGAGTATACAGTCAATGAACAGCGTACCGTTGCACATTTTTTGGGAGAGGCAAAAAAACTTTCTGCAAAGGATATTCATAAGGAAATGCTTCCTGTTTATAGTGAGAAGTGTTTGACGCATAAAGTGGTTGATAACTTTTCTCAAGGATTCTCAAAAATTGCTGATGAAATCCAACCTGGTTGTCCTGTTCAGATGCATCTGTGTAGCAGGTGGGGAAGATGATTCCAGCTGACAGGTGAGTAACGATAGACAATATAGCAACTGAAATAGTGTCTGCATGGTATAGCCTACAGTATAATGCATGATCCAAATTTGGCGAAAGATATTTTGCGAACGATGAATAAAAATACTTCTATACTGCAGGTTTTAATGCACTGATAAAGCGTCAGGATAAGTGTATAATGTTGGTGGAAACTATGTTTAGAAATAGGTAATGTAAGTGCAATAATGAATGGTTTTGAAGTTCGTATCTAATTTAGTTATTTGAAAAAGCCATTTGTAACCTATTTGCTGACCCTGCCCTTATAATTACAAAGCTAATAAATAAGAGGCCTAAATCAACAATAATGAATAGTTCAAGTTATCGAGTTGCTTGAGAACAGTACAACAGATAAACTGTGCATCAATCAATCAAAATCTCTCAACTCCCTATGGAGGACAAATCTTCAACAAATACATGCCAAGTCCACTTGTCCTTGCCCATCGTTTCAATTCTATCCACGTCTTTCCTTTTTCCTCTGTCATGAGCTCATTTCTCCATATGTGTCTGGGGTTGGGTTCCCCATTATCTGTCTTTCAGCTACCAAATCTGGGGATTTTCCTATAAGAAACCAGGTCAGTTGATGATACAGATTTTTTAATGATTTTCCTTGCATTGAATGATTAGCCCTCCGGATGGTTGAGATGTATTTTTCTTATTATTTGACAATTCCATATTCACTAAAGTTTTTGTGATTTAAAACCTCTGCAGGGTGAGATAGACAACTCCATACCCAACCCTTCCTAGTCACCACTTACTACATGCTTGACAGTTTACAGTATTACTATTTTTATCTCCCCTTTCGGACCTCGACAACACTCGGGTGATAATATTCATAGTTGAATATATTGGTACTGTAATACATGCTTGACACCTTACACACTCTATATACATTGTATGCCTAACTCTTATACTAATGTTAGCTAAAATTAAGCAATGTTAAGATGCAGGTTTTACATTAGAAAAGTAATAGACAGACAAGTACTGAGGTTTCCACTTAAAATGACAGTACAGCTCTGTGACAAACATCAACTCCTGACAGTACTCTCTAGTACACTGAAAAGATCTCACCTGGGAAGTTTTTCAGCATCTCTGCCTCTGACCTTGAGTGCCCGAAAGTTTTTCTCCCAGTCAGTGATGTGAACCAGATGGTCTTGCACAAGTTGATCAAGGTCAACTGTCCCTAGAACTACCCAATCCTGTCAGTTGTAGCAGATTTATATAAGTTCATTTACTCATGATAGTATAATTCTAAGCCCAGGTAAACTTAAAAAGGTAACCAGTAAATCAGTGAAAAAATTATTCCCTAACAATAAAACCTGATATAAACAGTTCATATTTGTTTATTTCTTGTTCGTTTTGGTTCGTAAGGCAGAGTGTGTTGTACTGTATTTTGAATCCAGCAGCCTAATCATCCGACTGCACACACATTTTTTTATAAGTTTACATCCCACACCCACAAGGGCATGACCTTGCTGCTTCATGAAAATGAACACAAGCAACTTTGGGTTGTGAGCAATGCCATTAACTGCTTCCCAAACAGCTCATATTATTAATGTACCATTCAACATTTGGCATGGAATATACAAGCCACAAGAAAAAGAAAATACCTCTACACCACATGGCAGAATAGGAGCAACTAAGTCAAATCAACCATTCAACATTACCTACAGAAATAAATACAGTAAATCCCTGATGCTACAGTGGGAAATCAGACAAAAACGCAATCGTCGGTAGCTTCCAAAATTTTGTATGCTATTTGTATTCAGTGATTTTAACAATCTATCAATCAATCAATCAATAGTACACTTAAGCAACCAGGGCTCATTGTGTTGAATGACCATGTCCATGACCACGTCTGATGGCCGCATCCCTGGCAGCCTGCAGTTCTGTTGGGGAGGTGGCGATCTGTTTTGGCCAAGTAATGTGAGGGCGGCCTCGAGGACATCTCTAGGATAAACACGGCTTCTTCCCCCAACACGCCCCCACAGCCTGCCAGAGCATCTCGTGGGCTAGGATTTTCTGGGAAAGGCGAGCAGCATGACCGAAGAGGGAGAGACGATGGCGATCAATCGCTGAGACAATGCCTGCTGCAAGTTGGGTACGTCGATCTATTTCACTGTTGGAAATCATGTCATACCAGAAGATCTTAAGGATGTGCCTCTGGTTGCGCATGTGGAAGACCTCAAGACGCTGCCGGTTCTGCTGTAGTAGTATCCAGGTGGAAGGCCTCACGACGCTGCCGGTCCTGCTGTAGTAGTGTCCAGGAGGAAGACCTCACGACGCTGCCGGTTCTGCTGTAGTAGTGTCCAGGTGGAAGGCCTCACGACGCTGCCGGTCCTGCTGTAGTAGTGTCCAGGTGGAAGACCTCAAGATGCTGCCGGTTCTGCTGTAGTAGTGTCCAGGTGGAAGACCTCAAGACGCTGCCGGTTCTGCTGTAGTAGTGTCCTGGACTTGAAGTCATACAGGAGAATGGGGACAATGCAGAAGAAAAATGAAGTGAAAGTTTTCTTTACATAACGTAATCTTCCAGGCTCATGTCAATAAGATTTAATGTCTTCAGCACTTGTTACTTACTAGTGCTATACATGTGTATGGCTTATGTCTATGAGCGTAATTATATCAGCTTTATTGACTATGAAAAGGTCTTTGACAGCTTTATGGGAATGGTCTCTAGAAACTATTAAGATACTATAGGAAATTGCAAAAGTTCACTAACATAATAAAGCAGACATATCTTATTCAGCTTTGTAGTTTACAATAAATAAAAATCTGGCAAAGATGGCGCCATAACTGGCTGCGAGTCTACATTTCTCTACTGTTTTGGATCATTATGGATGCCGCCAGACCACGGATTTGCCTGGAATTCACACTAGTCGACGACTTACACTTGTGTTCACGGAAACGTGGTGTTGTTTTCCGTCGGGACTTGTTATTTCGTTCTTTTTTTGTGATTTCTTCCATCCGTTTATCCTGGTCTGGACGCCGGCTGAATGGCGCTACGCTTATACCTGTGACGTATTTCACGGGTTAGTTCTGCCGGTTCACCTTCACGAATTTGGCGTGTGGGAATTTTAGATGCTACTATGATGAGCTGAACACAGCTGGGGAGAGATACCAGACTCACTCACATGCTGAGTGTTGTCCATACGACCTCTTGTGGTTATCGAAAAGGCACGACAAACTGCGTTAGATGCCATACCACCTTTCTACCCTGCGGGTTACATGTTTACGGAAAGGCTTCGGTGGTAACCCTGAGACAAAATCTGCATCCTATGCTATCTCCAGTCGTCTCGATGAATGGCTTGCCACTGGCAAAAGGTAGCTTAGGCTCTGTGAGTGAGATTGACAAAAGGCGCAGTTTCTTCCTCACTTTAATCCAAATAACCGCGCACGTCACCCATTTCAGAGGACACAGCAAGAGATATGACTGTCCACACGGCTGAACAAAGAGAGTGGTCTTCATCACTTGTGATGGACAACTATTATTATTAGTATACAATACAAGGAGGCTGCAATATCTGGGTCTTTCGACCTGACACAACCAGTTTCAGCACAGCATTTTTTTTTACTGGATTTTCCTTCCCCTCGGCGATCCCTATTCTCTTTTTCAGACTACATGAGTGTAACCTGTTTCTATGGTTCACTGACCCTGACACAAGCAGCCAGCTATGAGTCACTGACTGCTGTCAGCTCATTAACTGCTGCATATTCGGCCTCTAAGCAGACATATAAGGATATGCAGTATAGACTTTTGTATGAAGTATAACTCACATAATAGTTAAGCACATTAAAAGTGGGCTTCATTAGGACAGTCATTTATCATCTTTTCTGTTCCTGCTGACAAATGATTGGATTATAAAAGAAACTACAGTCTATGAGAGAAATGAAGTTGAACCAAGAAGAAGAATAAAAAGAAATTCTCTATATGCCATGTGGTTTCTGAGGATTCCTACTTGGGAAGAAAGAAATGGTCCACTGCACCCCCTAAAGTTGGTTGTGCTTGAGAATAGTAGCTTCATTATGTAAAAAAAAATCTTCACAAACAATCAATGCAAGAGAACAAATTGCTTTAGCATAGACTTCATGTTATACAAGTTCCTATACCTGTTAACAAGAAAAATGGACAAGAAAAGTTTTATATATTATCATGAACTTCCTGTTGACAAAATCAGTCACTCTCTCTACATTACCTTGAACTGTTCCTCCACTGCGGCCAGCCTAGCAAACAAAACATCAGCTTTCCGGTAACAGGTAACAAAGCAGTGACCGCTGCGATCAATGATAGCTGGGAAGAGGAGGTTGACAGCACCATCTCCTACACCTTTGAAACTGTTGGGAATACTTATGAATTTTCGCATTTCACGAAAGTATTTGGCCTTGACTTCCTCAAACGGTGGACGGAACTGGAGTCTGTGCTGCCTAGAGACAAACAATAGACTGTAATATAACTGATTGCCTGTAAACATACAAAATGTGTTCCGGCATTTTCATTTGTGTCCAACCAAACAAAACTGGAACACTCATTACACTCTTCAGACTGAAACTGACACTTTCTCGTGTCTCTACCTTTTCATGGTTGGAGTTGGTGTGTCCCTACGATTCCAAGAGTGTGCTGACTGTTATATAGCAGCCAGTAGGTTCTCCCAAACTGGTACGGTTGAGAAGTAGATCCAACATGATCTATTTCACAAATCTCAGGAGTTGCCTGGCTATTTCAGAATTCTGAAATTACCTGGTACAATCTGTACTATTTCACAATTCTCAATTTACCTTGCTATTTCAGAATTCACCAATAGTGCGAGAGTTTGATCTAACTTCAGAACTCTTTATTTGAATTTGATCTTCCTTCCCAGCTAAAGATGCTCCTGATTGTCTCATCTTAAGAACCCTACTTTCTTTTTTTTGTATACACTTGACCATCTCATTTGAGTCAGTAAACATTCAACAAGTGTCTGAGAAAGGACACAGAAAATGACAATGAAAGTTGATATGGTGAATGCTTGGAATGCATTACCAAAGGAAGTAGTAGAGGCTGGGACAATTAATGCATTTAACAATAGATTTGGATGCACATAGCTTTTAGAGCAAGTAAATTAAAATGAAACTGGTTGTATACAGACTCAGTTAAGTTAATATATGGGACAGTTCAATATTTTGTGAACATCACCGAGCAGTAGGTGGTTTTGGGGTCAAGTACTTTCTTTCTCTTAGATGAGCTGTCAGGGTGATGAATTGCATCTACCTGAAACATCTGGTCATAAGGTACAAGGTACTCAAGTTGAGGAAGGACATGATTACGTTATGTTATACATAACAGACATCACCGCACTCTGAACAGACACACAGGTGATAAGTCTCTGTTCTGCAAAAGGCTGTAGAAATCTGGTCATCCAAGTGGTTTACCTAGGAATGTTCTGTTTGTGATAGACACAAATATAGGAGCACTAGAACTAAGGGTATGCTGTAAGAGGTGAATAACAATGTAGGCCAACCCCTCTAGGGTAGAAGACTCATGACTTTGCACATCCACCGATTCACACAGACCTAATGTCTGTTGAGCGGAGCAGCCTTCTGGGTTTTATACAAAGTTCTAGAAGCAAAACTCCACATATGATATAAAAATAAAAGAATGAATAACCCGTGTCCTAAGAGGTTAGAAGAAAAATATGTAGATTGCTGGCTGTATGCTCCCATGCTTCGTTCTCTCAGGCATCCCTGTTTGCTCAATCTATATTTGATTTCAAATTCCTGGAATCTGTGCATTGCTAATTGATCGATATGGTGGTTCAAGGACATAATTGCCCATCTACATGGTAGATGGATTGAAAAGAATTGGGTCACTGTTACTTTCAAAAGCATGTCACAAAAGGTGACAAAAGAAGCCTAGGGCGAGTCTATTGCAGATGGTTGGTTGGTTGGTTATTGATCCAGCGGCCCATGGGCTCCTGCCTTTTGACCCAATGCCATATAGTGGTGTCCGCAAGTGATTGTAAGCTGTTATTTAGTTCCGTACAAAGTGTTCCATTTGTCTGGCCTCGGAGGAAGAAGTTCTATTGCAGATAGGATAGGGACAGCCAAAGCTTAGGGAGAGTTCATTGACTGTAGGGTAATGACAGTCAAAGCTTAGGGAGAGTTCATTGACTGTAGGGTAATGACAGCCAAAGCTTAGGGAGAGTTCATTGACTGTAGGGTAATGACAGTCAAAGCTTAGGGAGAGTTCATTGACTGTAGGGTAATGACAGTCAAAGCTTAGGGAGAGTTCATTGACTGTAGAGTAATGACAGTCAAAGCTTAGGGGGAGTTCATTGACTGTAGGGTAGTGACAGTCAAAGCTTAGGGAGAGTTCATTGATTGTAGGGTAATGACAGTCAAAGCTTAGGGAGAATTCTTTGTAGGTAGGGTAGGGACAGCTAAAGCTTAGGGAGAATTCTTTGTAGGTAGGGTAGGGACAGCTAAAGGTTAGAGAGAGTTCATTGTAGGTAGGGTAGGGACAGCTAAAGGTTAGAGAGAGTTCATTGTAGGTAGGGTCGGGACAGCTAAAGGTTAGAGAGAGTTTATTGTAGGTAGGGTCGGGATAGCTAAAGGTTAGAGAGAGTTCATTGTAGGTAGGGTCGGGACAGCTAAAGGTTAGAGAGAGTTTATTGTAGGTAGGGTCGGGATATCTAAAGGTTAGAGAGAGTTTATTGACTGTAGGGTAATGACAGTCAAAGCTTAGAATTCTTTGTAGGTAGGGTAGGGACAGCTAAAGGTTAGAGAGAGTTCATTGTAGGTAGGGTCGGGACAGCTAAAGGTTAGAGAGAGTTTATTGACTGTAGGGTAATGACAGTCAAAGCTTAGAATTCTTTGTAGGAAGGGTAGGGACAGCTAAAGGTTAGAGAGAGTTCATTGTAGGTAGGGTCGGGACAGCTAAAGGTTAGAAAGAGCTCATTGTAGGTAGGGTCGGGACAGCTAAAGCTTATGGAGAGTTCATTGTAGGTAGGGTCGGGACAGCTAAAGGTTAGAGAGAGTTTATTGTAGGTAGGGTCGGGACAGCTAAAGGTTAGAGAGAGTTTATTGACTGTAGGGTAATGACAGTCAAAGCTTAGAATTCTTTGTAGGTAGGGTAGGGACAGCTAAAGGTTAGAAAGAGCTCATTGTAGATAGGGTCGGGACAGCTAAAGCTTATGGAGAGTTCATTGTAGGTAGGGTCGGGACAGCTAAAGGTTAGAGAGAGTTTATTGTAGGTAGGGTCGGGACAGCTAAAGGTTAGAGAGAATATTGTAGGTAGGGTCGGGACAGCTAAAGGTTAGAGAGAGTTTATTGTAGGTAGGGTCGGGACAGCTAAAGGTTAGAGAGAGTTTATTGTAGGTAGGGTCGGGACAGCTAAAGGTTAGAGAGAGTTCATTGTAGGTAGGGTCGGGACAGCTAAAGGTTAGAGAGAGTTTATTGTAGGTAGTGTCGGGACAGCTAAAGGTTAGAGAGAGTTCATTGTAGGTAGGGTCGAGACAGCTAAAGGTTATGGAGAGTTCATTGTAGGTAGGGTCGGGACAGCTAAAGGTTAGGGAGAGTTTATTGCAGGCAGAATATGGACAGCCAAAGCCTAGAGAGAGTTAACCTAAATAAAATGACTGACAGAAAGCGGATGTGCCAGGCCAAAATGTGCAGATATAAAAATGTAAAAAGTGACGTAAAGTTCATTACACTTTACTAAGAGAAAACAACCAAGAAAACAAATCCTGTGACGGCACATATTTCAAATAACTATTAAACACCTGTTCAGTATCGTCTAACACTAGTCGCTAGACCACAGTTAGTACAGCTCACCTGTATGTTAACTCAATCTTTATTTCTGGCAAGTTTTCATTCAAGGCCTCCAAGCCGAGAAGATACTGGTGTTCAAGTGCCTTGTACAGCTGTCTGTCCCAGTGTGCCTTCCATGGTGTCATGTTTTCATTAGAGAACCCTTGTGTGACCAAGTTAGCCATCAGGTGGCGTATGTCCATCAGTCCATCCTTCCATCGCTGCTGTTGTCGAAGCAAATCAATGCTCATCAACTGTTGAACCTGAATAAAGACAAGTAACACATCAAACACTGCAATCAAGTAAGTATTTATGTTTGCTGTACAGGGCATTTAAAAATGATTTGAACCGTAAAGGGTGAAACATTCCTGAACATACTATCTATGTGGCTTATGTCACAACTGGAACATGACAGGGCCAACTTTATCTTGCAGCTCGATGGAGCCACTACCATCATAATGTCAGGAATATCATCAATGAGAGACTGTCACATTGATGGATAGGGCGTGCAAGTATCAATGAACAACATCTTCTACGCTGGCCGTAAAGGGTGAAACATTCCTGAACATACTATCTATGTGGCTTATGTCACAACTGGAACATGATAGGGCCAACTTTATCTTGCAGCTCGATGGAGCCACTACCATCATAATGTCAGGAATATCATCAATGAGAGACTGTCACATTGATGGATAGGGCGTGCAAGTATCAATGAACAACATCTTCTACGCTGGCCACCGGACCTAACTCCATGTGACTTTTTTATTGGGATATGTTAAAGACATTGTCTACAAACCATCATTCCCCCAAGATATGCATGAACTGCAGGATTGCATTACCGCTGCAGTGCAAATCGTTGATGAAAACATGCTGCGAAATGTCTGGAAGCAGTTAGATTATCGCATTGACATTTGTAGAGTAACAAAAGACGCTTACATTGGAAATTTGTGAGGTAACTTTGGGATAACCATTGGCAATTGAACTTCGGCATCTACATTATAAAAGTGTGTGAAATTACATCTTAATTTGACAATTTATAAATCAAATATAGCAAGTTGAAATTGTTCAAATCATTTTGAAATGTCCTGTATAAGAATCTTTTTCTTAAACATTCATTCTCAGATCAAGGTCCAAATTTTGCTTACAAAGGCCACATTGTTACATTGTTTGTAAAGCTGTTTTATCTCTGTACAGCTTTTGCCTTTCATCTGTCCAGTGAGGCATCTGAGCATGCAGCAACATTGAATATTTTCCACAATTATGGTATTTTCCCTATATTTGACACCTGTCATCTGTCCCAATTCTCATTTTGTTGTAAAGATGACCATTGAGTCGATTATATTCAGTTCTCAGTCTGACGATGGTGACTTGCTCTCCTCTAGTTAAATCATGGTAATCATCTTCATTTCAGAAGATGGGATGTTGATCAGCAGCAATTTAGCAGCATTCATCCAACTTAACTGACAGTCATTGGTATTGAAGGCAGTCACGGTCTACACTTCAGAATCACATCATCAGCTTTATGACTCTGAGAAATGTGACAGAAGTTACTACCAGCATTGTCAAATTATGGTATGGCAGATTTCACAGCCAGCTTTGTAACATGATGATATGACACAGATATTGCCACCAGCTTTGTGACTTGGTGATATGACAGATATTGCCACCAGCTTTGTGACTTGGTGATATGACACATATATTGCTACCAGCTTTGTGACTTGGTGATATGACACAGATATTGCCACCAGCTTTGTGACTTGGTGATATGACACAGATATTGCCACCAGCTTTGTGACTTCGTGATGTAACACAGATATTGCCACCAGCTTTGTGACTTGGTGAAATGATAGAAGTAGCCACCAGGTTTGCAACATGGTGACATGATCCAAGTCGAGACAATCTTTGTGACATAGTGACATGACACAAGTCACCATCAGCATTTTGACATGGATCGTTATTGTTGAATGCCCACAATGAGTAGGATTATTTATTTGTGCGCCCTAAAAAAAGGACGTAGATGACAGGATGTCATAGCTTTCCTCACATGCTGAGCATGCTGATGAAGGTTGACTAGGGTCCTCCAGGCGGTTGTGCTATGCTCGGCTCCATCTGTGTGTCGCTCACTACTACGGAGATCATGTCGATCCCACACCTTGTTAGCCAGGCTGCCATTAAACCAACCCATTTCCAGGAAGGGCTGCGAGGAAGCCAAGGTGAGGGTCTTGTCTGTTTTGCCTGAACCTGACTAACAAGTCTGGTCAGTATATTTTACCTGACTAGACGTTAGTCTTCCTTTCTTTTGACATGGATACATGATGATCAGCTCCCAGCTTTGTGACAGATCTCTCTAGTTATGTGACACCATCATTACAGATCTCTCTAGTCATGTGACAGCATCATTACAGAATGTGAAGAAGCCCACAAACCTTGTCTGACACAACAAAGTGAACCTTCCTGAGCTTCCTGTTCTCGGTGGCAAGCCTGTCTGCGGCTGCCTGAAGCTGTCTAATGTAAGGTTCCATCTGTTCTGGGTTGCTCCAGGTGACTTGAATGATGCCGCCTTTTGCTTCATGGCCTAAGAGAACATTAAATAATATTTTAATACCTTGATACCACACATCACTAAACACAACAGCATAAAGACAGGTTGATGAGTGCGAGTGCTAGCATTAGAGTCAGGTACAACATACTGACCAAGAATCCCACCTCAAATCCATGATGTGCACCTGGAAACAGGTTCTGTTACAGGATCATCACTGTGGTGAGCCTACTGACAAGTTTTCCATTACATTACAGTGAGGAGAAACCATGTTCACATTCTTCAGTATACCTCAGGGCTGAGCAACACATGAGTTTCAGTGGTCAGCAACACATAGCTGACTGCTAGTGTCAGGGCCAGCAAACCAGAGCTGCCAAGACCCAAGGAAAGGATAACTTGGTACTTAAAAATGCCTGCTGAAGTCAGATGTGTTGGACCGAAAGGTGCAAATATTGCAGTCAAACTGTAAACTACGACACATCGTATTCCATTCTCCAGACTAGATTCTGCTATTTGCAAAGTCCTTTTAAGGGCTTGGTAGCAGGAGATTGAGAACGAACAAATAAGAAGAAATATACTTCAGGATATAATAAGAGCCACTGCAACCCACTACAAGAACAAATTCATTAAAAGTAAAGAATTCAATATGAGTAGCATAGAAAACAATAAAGGGGAGCTGATTGATTGTTGGTTGTTGTTTGTGAATGCCCACAATGAGTGAGTTACTCTTTTGTGCACCGTGAAAAGGACGTTAAGTGACGGGTTGCAGTAGCTTCCCTCACATTTCGAGGGTGCTGATGAAGACGGACCGAGGTACTACAGGTGGTTGTGCTATGCTTGGCTTCATCTGCGTGTCGCTCACTACTATGGGGATCATGTTCATTCCACACCTCGTTAGCCAGGCTGCTGTGAAAACAGCCCATTTCCAGGAAGGGTTGCGTGGAAGCCAAGGTGAGAATCTTGGCCAGTATATTTTGTCTGACCCTGACTAACATGTCTGATCAGTATATTTTGCCTGACCAGGTGCTAGTCTTCCTCCCCTTACAGTGAGGAGAAAACATGTCCACCTTCTACAGTATACCTCATGATGTAAGAAGAGCCACTGTAACTCACTACAAGAACAAATTCATCAAAAGTAAATAACTCAATATGGGATCAAGATGCTGAGCAGCACATGAGCTGCAGTGGTCAGCAACCCATAGCTGGCTGCTAGCATCAGGGCCAGCAAACCAGATCTGCAAAGACTCTTCTACACTTCCATGCAGTGATCCTAGATAACATACTGCAACAGAGCATACTGACTAAGTAGAAGGGATCGAAAAGGGAAGGCTAACCCTGTACCCAAAAATGTCTGCTGAAGTCGGATGTGTTGGACTAACAGGTGCAAATATCGCAGTCACGTTGTAAACTACGACACAATGCATTCCGATATCAGGACAACATCTTGCTATTTGCAAAGCCGTTTTTAGGGCTTGATAGTGGGAGTTTGAGAACGAACACAGAAGAAGAGGAAGAAGAAATAACTCAATACGAGTAGCATCAAAAACAGCAAAGGAAGGCTGATTGGTTAGATATGAACCAGAACAACTGAGTTTTTGTCCTCATACTACATGTGCTGGGAGAGTCTGTAGATTTCCTTCCTACCGTGAACAAAAAAACCCAGTAAAGCTCTGGCTATTTCCTAACCACAGAGGGATAGTGTACACCCAGTGTTTTGCAATGCAGTAAATAAAGACAAACAGACATGAGGAGCATGCTATTTTCCAAATAGTTTTATGGTATCTGATCTGAATAAAGATCTCACACACCGATGAATGCCCATGTGGAACAGGGGACCAGAATCCAGAACACCTTGTACAGGAATGGCCACTCTATATGGACATTTTTTGTGTGTTTTTTGTTGTTGTTTGTGTTCGCCTTATTTTTCTATTCCCAAAGGCAGTGTGCGTTGAACTATGTTTTATTTTGCCCCTGGTGGCCCAGTGCATCCAACTTCAGCATGCATTTTATGTAAGAGTCTGCTTGCTCCTGCATTTTCTAAGGGTTTGCTTCCCTTGGGTAACGGCTTGTGGTGTGATGGGGAGCAAACCCAGCAACTTCGGTTTGTGAGACCTATCACTTAACCACTAGTCCACGCCGTCCCACTATTGAGAAATGAGATAACAGAACTGGCAAGAGAATGTGAAGCTGAGACAAACGTCGCTCTGACCTTGTGAAGAATACAGATTTCATCATGGCGACTAGCCTGCAGATATATCATGACCAAAGATCCTGAAAGAAGAAGTTGTTCTACAGTAATTTCTCATAATTACTGTCTTCTGTACATTGTTTGAAACAACATTTTCAGGACATATTTTTTTAACATGTCTGCACCAATGTTAAGCTGAAGGAGCAAAGTAAGACACTTACCTGCTTTGGGATTCTTGACAAGTTTTTCAAAGGCCAGGGCAGACTCTAACATTATGGCCTGCTGGCTGGGAATCATCTGTTGATCTATTGTGTTGTAGAAATGGGCTACCTGTAACAATAAATGCACTAGACATAGACCTGGAAAATGGAGATGTGATTTAATTGTCCCATATTCTTCTCTCATTTCACTTACACAAACTACACATTTAGCAAAAACATATGATACTGTAATATTATTATAAGATTTCTAAGATTTTAAAAGATTAGGCAAACCGTCATAAATCAATATCAACTTTAACTGACAAAAAATCCATACACGAAACTAATCAAAACCGCTAATTTGGACAAATAAATGATAACAAAACATGCATGCTTATAACCTACATTTGATGGTGCTGTGATACAAGGTCTAATTAAGTGACTATTATGCTAATGATAAAGCATACACATTCCTTAAAACTGTGATTAATGGTCATCATTTGTCCATCTGGTTTCCTTGAGAATAGATACTCTCCATCAATCATCAAAACCTTTCAGCTCCCTATGGAGATAAGGTCTTCGACAAATACACACTAAGTCATCCTTTCATGAGTAAACTGCTCCAGCTATGTTCATATCTTTTCTATTTCCTTTATGTTTGTCTCAAGCTTTTCTATGTGTCTTTTCAAGGACTAGAAAGGGTCTTGGCAGCTCTGGTTCGCTGGCCCTGATGCTAGCAGTTAGCTTTAGTTTGTTGACCAATGCAGTTCATGCGCTGCTCAGCATCTTGATACCATATTGTTGTTTTGTTGTTCTCCATGTTCCAGAATCATACAATAAAATGGACTTTATGTTGAATTTTTATTTTTGTGTTGGACAACCACTACAGCTGGCCCCTTTACAGGAAGTCAGACATCAGCAATGGTTGTTTCACTAGCAGTGAGGTTTCTTGCTTCATACACAACCCTCTTCAGTTCCATTTTACACATCTTGGAAGATTACAATGACCTCATACTTTTCCACTCAGCTAGCAATCGGGTGAACTAACTACTGAATAGTTTTTAAATGCAGTTCAATGATTTAATTTGGTATTTCCCTTGCCAGAAAACTTACCAATTTTTATTGGGTAAGGGGCTATATACACAAATGTATCCAGTTAAACACTCATTGTTGCATAAAACATGCATTCATTTAAAACAAACAAGTCTCTCTACATTCACTGTCAAAAGAGGTGATGGCGTGGGTTAGTGGTTAAGTGACACGGCTCACAATCCGAAGGTGCTGGTTTGATCCCCATCACAATACCGGCCATTACCGCGGGGAAGCAAACGCTTAGAAAATGCAGGAGGAAGCAGACTCTTACATTAAATGCATGCCAAAGATAGATGCACTGCGCCACCAGGCGCAAAATAAAAACCGTAGTGCAATGCACACTGCCTTGGGGAATAGACAAATAAGGCAAACGCAATAAAAATTTTTAAAAAAACCGTCAATAGACATGAGAATGTGCTGCTGAAAAGACTCAACAGATGTTATTTAACCATTCATGTTCGTTTGTAGTGTACTATTCGACAGAATACAAATAGCCTACTAAATGCACCATTTGGCTCCGAAGTGAATATAGAGTTAATATTCTGTACACTCTTATTTTGAACTGATGCCCTTTTCATGGTGCATTGTGGGCATTCAACAGAAACTCAAAAGATACTAAAATATGTATTCATATAATTTGTAATATCAAAACCCTTTAGGAGGAAATTAATCAGAATAAAATACTGATAACTATTTCCTGTTTGTAAGCAGTTGCATGCTGTGCACCTGCACTGACACCAACTGTACATGCAGTTGGACACTACTATAGTGAATAGTTGTTAATAGTGTACACATAAATATAAAGTGAGAGTTGTGTGACACTGTGGTTTTTGGCGCACCTTTTGGTACATTATCGTCATCTTTAGCACCTCTTCCCTTAGAGTGAGTAGGCTCAACCATGCCCCAAGTAGCTGAGGAAAACATTTTTTTAGTAAGAAACTCATCTGCTGTCCCATCCAGCTTTCCACAAAGGGTTGAAACCCCAACCTTCAACTGGATTACTGTGAAGAACATGGTCCACAACTCTCGCTATTGAGGTAGGCTTGGACACAAGAGGCTAAAAGACACTGTGAATCTTGTATTCCACATAATGCCACATTAGAATCTCACAAATGATTTTAAAGTAGCCCTTACCTGTTTCAGAATGACCCCATATCTGTAAAACTTCTGAGCCGTGTCTGAAACTTCCTGTATTCTGGCGGGTATTGAAAAGCCGATAGATCCTAGCTGCCGGACCTCTCGAAGTAATGTCACAAGCCTCTCACTGTAGTTGACTTCCAGCTTGCCATCCTTGTGGTTCAGCTCCATTAGCCGGCCAGTTGTCTCCAAGCTAGGAGTACGACACCAGTTTTACATATGATAAGCATGGCTTTTATTGCTAGTCATCTATGAGAGAATTCTCAACAATAAAGGTACTGTTCATCATGAAGGTACTGTCACTGGTACTGTCATAGTGAAAGTTCATGGAAACAGAAACCAGAGAATAACATTAGCACTGTAAATAGATTTTGAATCCTGGGAAGACGAAGCTGTTGATAGCATCAAACGAAAAAGTTTCCTATAGCTCCTCCTCAAATTGGGCATAGAGAGACCATTACAACAAACAGAGGAGAAAAGGAAACATGGAAAAGAACATAAAAATATATGTCAAGCAAGCATTATCAGTGGTCTTGAAGTGTCTGTCTCAGGTGCCGGAGGTCACAGGTTCAAATCACAGAGGAGACCGGATTTATCACATGGATCTTCTGGTAAAAATTCCCCTGATCTTTGGAAAGTGAGATCGGACGAACGGACTACCATGTTAAGTGTCGAGCACGCTGAAAATCCATTGGCAGTTAAAAATCTTAAAGAGTAGGCTTAAAGGTCACCGACCAGACAAGATAAGATATTCTAGTTAAAAAAATACCCATAATTATTTGTACCTTCCTCCAGGTCTAGTAAGTCGCAGGAAGTTTAAAATACCTACTACAGATATCCTTCGACTACCTGGCAACAGACATTAACAACATGAATGTTTGAATATCAGGATTAAAAGTAAATAGGAAGCATCATCCCATAGTCAGTAATGCCTGAAGGAGGCTATTCACTTATTCAGATGTGATACATGAGACATGCTGTAGAAAGTATATACAAAAGTCTTTATTTCATTGTCCTTCAAGTTTCATAATTCCAAGACAAACATGAGCTCAACAATTATAATTTTCAATGTTGTTTTCACATTTTAATCGTAAAAAATATGGGCAAGCTAACATTTAATCCTACCAGACCGCTGTACCCATTTTTCGGTAATTTCCTTTACTGCCGCTAAACCGCTGTACCTAATTTTCGGTACTTTGGATAGTACGTCATAAAATGCGTCAGAATCTAAAAATAACCAACCAATCGTGGTCAATCCTCGTGATTAATCATTGCAAATGGCTGCCCCCATGTTTGAATTGATTTTGTGGGGTTTTACGTGAACAAATACGGAAAATGACAATGAAACGAACGGCTGATGAACCAAGCATTTCAACAGGAAAGCAAAGTAAGTCTAGACTTATGACAGTCCAACAGGTGATCAATAATTTGGTTGATTCAGACTCTGTTCAAGTGAAACAGACAGTTAGAGCTCGAGTGATGAGATGAAGGCTTTTTTTGGACTGAGGATCTATATGGAATACTCATGTATAAAGCCCAGCTATCAGGATTATTGGACAAATGAGGGCTCTTTGTTGTATTTACTCCCGGATTTCGAAATGTTTTATGACTCGAGACAGATTCTTTGCCTTTTGCTGGGTGGATTGGCACACAAAGGTGGAATATTGACGCTAGATGAAAGGTAAACCTATTTTCTATAATGTCTCCAAGTTACATCTTATTCTAACCACTTGTTTGCATGTAACTAAAATTTGTCTATATCATGTTGGTTTTTTCTCTTTAATGCTCTGGAACCCAGGAATGGGGGACAGTTGGGTTCAGGGCCTTAGGTCTGGTAGGGTTAATGATTAGATAATTTTTATTTAAACTTACATACAATCTGCAATAACAATTATGTTATTTTATCTTTCATGAAGTGGTAATTAGTTTTGTTCAAGATACTTTGAAATGTGCTTACCATATTTTTGACAACCTCAACATTTTACACAGATGACGCATGCAAAGGTTAATTTTATAACAAAATAAATACTGATACCTCTTCAAACTCGTGTATTTACATTAAAATGTAATTTTACACTAACTATGGTAAAATGATAGTGCAGAAGAACTTAAAATAATTCTTCCCAGACTGCTTATGTGCAAGTAAATGAAAGAAAGCAAGCTTTAATAATGAAACAAGCATCCCCCCAAATGTGAGTTATCAATATTTTAACCCAAAATCAGTGCTGCTTTAAAACTGACCAATTGTCATTTATCAAGGAATGTACATCTCTTGTCCATTCATCAAACTGATCGCGTCTCCAGTTCTGCAATTCCTCCTTCAAGTCTGCCATGTCCTTGTGAAGCTTCTGATAGCCATTCAGGTCTCCGAGCAGTGCTTCAGCAATCAGACGAGTTTCATCAAGCTGAGGAAATCAGCCACACAACAAACAGTTTCAAAACTATATTACTCAACAGATGTAATTATCAGCAAAAAACATGCCCTTTTGTCTTAATGCAATATGGAACAACCAAACAAAAATGAGGTGATCCAGTATACAAATATTTTTATCTTAACACTAGAAATAAAATTAATAATCAACTGTATTGGTAGAAGAACACAAAAAATATATTTTACAATACAACAAAATACAGCTATGTCAGGTTATTTTATATGTCTGACCTTATGATAGCAGACAGCTATCTCAAATTATTATGCATCTTTGGCCCTAAGCTGTTATTTGAATTGAGGTGACCAGCTCCCTTCCTTGTTGTCATTAACTATAAGTCATGAACCTACTTTAGCTAGGTAAACTGAAGCATGTCGAGACAAGCTTTCACAAACAACAAAAAACTTAAAACTAAAAAAACTATGATGACAAAAATTATAGCACTTTGACAAAGTCTAACCTTAGCCTCCAGCTGGCGGACATAAATGATGTTGCTGACTACTTCAGGATTGTTCTTCCCTGAAGGAACCTTTTTGTTTCCTCTGCTTGTTCTAGCACTGAAGTCCTCACTGACCTGACCAACATGAATGATCTGCTGACCCAAGAGGGTTTCCCTGCACATTATCAAATGGTCATAGTAAAATTTTCACATACCATGAACTCTGAATTACATGAGTAAAAATCATACCTTGCCCATACGTCACCAAGGAGAGAAAGACAATAGCGATACTTTAATCTGCCAGGTATATTATAAGAGGCGACTAAGGAGAGTTTGGCAAGGGGCAAACTGCCCCTCCTTTTTTATGTCATAATAAAAAGACAGGAAGACCTCTACACCCCGTGGTACAAGCAAAGAGAAATCATAGATAGATCAGGCTAGCTGAGACAGAAAACCAACATCAAAATATCAAGACTGACTTGACTCATTCATTATGATTTCCCTTAAAACAGAGTGCTGTAACAGTCATCATCATTCACACATCTGGTTCCCCTCAGAATATAGAGCTGCAATAGATGCTCTCCATCTGTTCCTATTCTGTTTCTTCATTTTTAGTTCAGCCTACAATTGACCTGAATCCTCATTGACTGTTCTCCGCCATGTGTTTCTTGGCCTTCCCACTAGTCTTTTTTTCCTGTGGGTTCCAATCAAGTGCATGTCTGGTTATGTTGTCCAGCTTCTTTCCGAGAGTGTGTCCAATACATCTACACTTTTCTACTATATTGGTTATTGCTGTGTTCTTTCCCACAGATCTGTATTTGCTATTAACTCTGCCCATTTACCTTGCAGTATGCAATTGACACTTGTTAAATAAAGGTCTGCAGTCTAGATGTGATACCCTTAGTTACATGACATGCCTCAAAGCCATACAGCAGGACAGAGTTAATTTGTGTTAAACGGCCTAATCTTATTCTCCATGGAGAACGCTGAGTTCCATTTAGGACAAAGAGTTAAAAGCAAATCTAGCCTCATTGATTCTGGTGTTAACAGCTTGGTATATTCTTCCGTCTTTATCAACGTTGTAACAATCACTCTCCACCAATTCCTATATTGGGTTACCTTTTCTGCTCTGCATATAAGATTTCAGTTACTGTGACTTTTTCTTCTACTCCAATTTTCACAATGGGTTCTTTGGCCTCCCCATCCTTTTATACCCTTGTGGGTTCAAAACGCATGTTACTCAAACTTTTAAGCTCCCTGTAGAGCATAGGTCTTCAACAAATACACGTCAAAATATGAGCAATATGCTTTAGCTCTGTCCACATCTTCTTCGTTTCCTACATATTTATCTTGTGCTCTCTTCTTGCTGTACATTTTGGTCTTCCTCTATCTCGTTCCCTGGGGATTCGAGAATAGAGACTGCTTTATAATACTATTCAATGCCAGCATCTTTTCCTCACCTCATATTTGGCATTTTTGGGACTAGGTTCGCATTCTCTCTTCGATGCCTATTCCCATAGTCAGACTACATGAATACAGCCTGTTTCCAGGGCTGCTATTTGAAGACATAAAAGAGTCTTGGTCAGTTGAGGTTCACTGACCCCGGTGCAGCCAGTTTCTTATAGTTGACTGCTGTTAGCTCCTTCTCTGCTGCATCTTCAGCCCCATTCTGGCAATTTTGTACGAAGTGTACAACAGAGAAATTTGTTGTTGAAAACCAAACTTGTAATAACTGCACTGGAAGCTGAAACTACAGATAAAACGCATGATAACAATGCTAATAATGCAGACACTGAATATACACAGATGTGATCTTAGGGTCCCTTTTTCCCTCCAGGCAGAGTATAATACCACCACCACAGTTAGATTCATTTACAAAGTCTGCACCTAAGCACTTTATATTTTTTTGCAGTGGTGGTTTCTGTAGGTTTTACACAATGTCGTTTTTAGCACCACGTACAACTCACTTCAGTTGCTTTTTACAACATGCCAGAGATGCAAATGTCTTATTCTGTCCTTCTCTGTAAGGGGTCCTGGGATCCACTTTAGGCTATAGTTAAATATCCCTCCAATATAGATTATTTATTCAGGAGAAGTAAATGTTATTTTTTAAAGAATGAAACAAACAATCGGGGATATAAATTCTGAACTGCCATGACCTTTGTTTAGCATGATAATAAATGAAAGAAATGTGGATCAAAACATTACTTACCTTTCTGCTATCAGTTCTTTGGCAATAATTGGTCTTTTGACCAGCTCTTTGTACCTCTGAAACTCCTTCAGCAACTTCAACAGAGATACCAATGAAATATTAAGCAGTATCTCCCAAAAATAAACATTGCAGTGATAAACTGGTTGTATACAGACTCTGCAGGGTCTTCTAAACCAGTATAAAGACGTTAAGTTAAGTTAAGTTAAATTATGTTACAAATTTGCCACTATCACATTTTGAGCTTGAAATTATATCTAGATCACATTTCACACTATTATCCTAGTTCTAATTTAAATGGTCTGACTTCACATTGATACACCACTTTCCTTGTTCTAATCTGAGCCTGAAACACCACTTTCCTTGTTCTAACCTGTGTCTAAAACACCACTCTTCTTGTTCTAATCTGTGTCTGAAACACCACTCTCCTAGTTTTTATCTACCTCTAACCAAGCACTCTTCTTGTTCTGACCTACCAGTAGATGCCATGATTCTAGTTGCGACATATCAGCATACAAGTTCTGACATATCAGCACATATCACTATCTTAGTTCTGATCTGTCACTTACACATCACTGTTATAGTTCTGATCTTTCACCTACACATCACTGTTATAGTTCTGATCTATCACATACACATCACTGTTATAGTTCTGATCTGTCACCTACACATCACTGTTATAGTTCTGATCTGTCACTTACACATCACTTTTATAGTTCTGGTCTGTCACTTACACATCACTGTTATAGTTCTGATCTGTCACTTACACATCACTTTTATAGTTCTAATCTGTCACTTACACATCATTGTTATAGTTCTGATCTGTCACTTACACATCACTGTTATAGTTCTGATCATCATTATACAAGTTCTGATTTGTCACTTACACATCACTATGCTAGTTCTAATCTGTCATTAACATATCACTATGCTAGTTCTAATCTGTCACTTACACATCCCTGTCCTTGTCTAATCTGTTATTAACATATCACTATCCTAGTTTTCAACTCTGAATTGATCTGAAATTCATTCATACAGAGATCATTCTTATTTATGTTAGTCCATATGCTTGGAATACATCATCAGCCGGTGCAACTGAGACACCTTTTGCCTCAACATAAATAGCAGCAAGCTAAATCATCTTTGCTTTGCGGATAATGTAGTACTCATCATGGAGGCAGCCACAAATACTAATGAAATGTTACATCTATGACCAGAGCCTGCGCACCTTTCTCTTCAACCCCACAGTACTACCTGCAATGTGCTATGCGATGGAAACATGGTCACTTACAAATGATATACCAAGTTTCTCGAGAGAGAGACACAAGGTCAGTCTCATAGCCAGTGCACAAAAGGTCTACATAATTATGGCATACATCAAATGTCCCAGGTGGAGATGCGGTTATTTAAGCAGACAAGATCAAACATCACTGGGCAGGTCATTTTTTGCGAAGAATGGACGACGGATGGAACATAATGACAGCAATGTGGTCCTCCACTGTGGCCCAAGACAGAGACTGTTGGAAGAGAAGTTGGGACCCCAACGGTGTAACCGCTGCTGAAGGACAGGTCATCCAGTATGTAATCTATAAGGTAGCTCTTACAGACATTACTCCTAATTATAATAACAGCTTCAACTTCCCCACGAATATGTATAAACATACGCACACTCACAAAAAACATGATAAGCAATACTAGACCTCCCGTACCAATTCCATGGCTGGTTAGCTTTTAAAAACAGAGTTTGTATGATTGAATTATGGCAAAACTTTAATAGTAATCTATAATAGCTGTCCATCGTTGTCGATGAGGACCGGCGACATCATCCTTGTCACAGATTTCCCTGTTGGGTGTGGGTGCGTATGTGGCTGAACAGGCCAATGCGAGCACGAAAACATCTGCTACATATCGGGCACACGAGGTTTGTAGAAGGGGATGGTGTTCCCGCTGCTCGGGATTTCCGCGTCTCGCGTCTGTTCTAGGCTTTCACAACACAGTCATCTTCACCGGCAGCTACACCCGATTTGACTGCGCTTCTCCAGTCAGATCTGTTTTGCGCAAGACATTCCCAGGTGTCGATGTCTATCTGGCAACTTTTTAGTGAGTCCTTCAGACCGTCTTTAAAACATTTCTTTGGGCGCCCTCTCTCGCGCCATCCCTCTCTCAGCTCGCCGTAGAGAAGCTTCTTTGGGAGCCGCTCGTCTGACATACGGACGAGGTGTCCGGCCCATCCTAGTCGTGCTTTTTCTAGCAGTGCATGGATGCTGGGCATGTTAGCCCTCAAGAGAACCTCGATGTCAGTGACACGATCTTGCCATCGGATGTGGAATATTCGCCTCAGGCAACCTGTGTGGAAGTGGTTTAACCTCCTTGCATGTCCAGAGTATACAGTCCAGCTTTCGCAAGCGTATAGTAGGGTTGGAATGATGGTTGCACGGTAGACTTTGAGTTTGGTCTTGACGCTGATGCCACGACGTGCCCAGACCATCGAGCGCATTCTACCAAAGGCTGTGCTGGCCTTTGCTATTCTGATTGCCACCTCATCGTCTAGGCTGACAGATCTCGACAGCGTGATGCCAAGATGTGTGAATTTATCTACGGCATTCAACGTCTGCCCGCTGACTGTAGTCTCTGGTTTTGTGTACGGCATGCCTGGTGCTGGTTGGTACATGACCTCTGTTTTTTTGGCATTTATGGTCAGGCCAAAATTTTCGCATGCGGCAGAGAACTGGTCCATTCCAACCTGCATGTTCAGTTCTGAGTTGCTCATTAGAGCTCATTAGAGTAATCTATATGGTTAGTGAAATCCACTAACTAGATTAACGCAGAAAAATAATGGACGGCGCTGGTGCAACCAAATACTTTCTTGTCATATTTTCATCTCTCCATTAATGATATTTAACACTTCCTACTAATATATATGTGTAATATGAATACTTCATGTCATAGATAATTTAATTATGCATCTTTAGATCTTATTAGTTCAATTTGTCTAATATTCATTTATTTTATTTTGACAAAACTAGTTGATATTCAGAATTGCAACACTTACAGTGGACTGTAAAAAAAAAATTATTAATCTGGACTTGAAGGGTTACCTATCTTGATCATCCAGCAGCTGATCTGGAATAGCCCTGATATGGGTCAGTTCATTTTTGTATTTATAAGGTACCTTATAAAACAATTGTTAACCCATTCAGTCTGTTAAAAATTGTGCGCATCCGACTGACGATTTCTGTAATTAGGTACACCTCTTTTTCTATTTTTATAAATCTAGATTCTTCTGGAAATGATGACATTTATAGTTAAAATAGATTAGACATAATAGAGCATTTGTTTGTTTTTTAAACGTTGTGATTTTGTTGGAAAAAACTAGGAATTTACTCTTCAAATGCCTTCAGCAAAATGTGAATATTGTAAAATTAATTAAATTTAATAAGGTGAAACTTGAAGAACATCTTTCCATATGGATTATCTTCTATAGATAGCCATGGTTTTGTTCACGTATGGATTTATAACTGAATATTTGACGTGAGTAAAAAATTTCTTTCACCATTTTAAAAAAAATTAATATAAAAAACTATGTCACCAATCTTTTACCCTGAGGTGTAGTCGTCTTCTTTTCCTTGTGGCTTATTTTTTCTACGGGATGGAGTAGTCAACCCTCCTCAGTTAACTCGTTAACTATTTAACTTATAACATGTCTGGCATGTCATAGTGAAACTATCCATTGCCCCCTTTTCTGACCCTGATGACACATGGACAATTTGTTTTTTCTAGAGCCTAAAATACTTGCTATTATTACCACTACTTTATTTACAAATATTCTAGCATCGGAGCTTCTCCTGATTTCATTAGTCATTACCTGTTGTGGATACTGGTCCAGTTGCCGAAACTGATTGCGAAGCTTGCCTGCAATCCTTTGTTGTGATGGTTCCATTGAGCGTTCATACTGCTGCACAGCTGCTGCCCAGAGAGGCTGCGTATACGGGTTGTAGTGCAGGGGATTCAGACCTAAGAATGGTGTAAATACCTCTGACACTCCAAGCTCTTTTTGTTCCTGACCTGACAGAAGCCGTACTAACTGCTCGTGGACTGTTCTTATGGACAGGATCTGGAGAATTCAATAGAAATAGATGGAAAACGATGTACTCTCTTGGAAAACAACAACAAATCCACAATCAAGAAGCCAGTGGAAGGGTGTATCAAATATAATGTATCAAGTAAATTTGATACAGAATGGACTTCAATAAATATATTCCACAATTTACTGGCATAACAAGTAGGAACATTGGATATGATCAGGTCAGTCAATTTGAGATAAAATAATGAAATTAGAGCAAATAGTTTTGTCATTGTAAACAGCTTTCCTCAGATGTCTACTTTGTGCATATTTCTCAGGAGCACAGAGGAATGGGATTTTACAGACTTGGTGGCCAGGGCTCAAAGGGCTCTATTTACTTAAATCTTCAACACAAAAAGTAATCTTTAAGCAATACCTCCTCAAGTCGCTCTGCAAGCTTTTTGAGAGACTTTGGCTTGCTTGTGTCACCTGTCCATGGATGAGGCCCATATCTTCTCCAAAACTGTGATGTAAGAGTTTCACAGGCCATTACCCAACGCTCACATACAGCTACACCCATTCTCAAGGATTCCCTGACTGTGCTAAATTGATCTGTCCACATGTTCACATTCGATAACTTCTGCTGGACATAGCGACCAAGAGACCCAGCTGAAATAGCAGATGTTATTGTTAAATCAGAAGAAGAATTAAAATATACCTAAATCATAAATATATAACAAAATTTAATTGTTTATACTTCCTAGATAAGGTCAGATGACTTCATCTTAATTTAACTTAACGTCTTTATACTGGTTTCGAAAACTCTGCAGTGCCTGTATACAACCAATTTCTTTTACATTCACTTGATCTAAAAATAACTATGCGCATACAATCTATTTACAGTACTACAATTAATAACTGCCCTGGCCTCCTGTTCCATCATTATATGTCAGATGTTCTTTTACCTTTTCCCCTGTTGGTCCCAATCCAGCACATACCTGGTTATTTTGTTGTTTCTTTCTGAGTGTGTATTCTATCCATCTAAAATTTGTTTCATAAATTGCCCCAATCCTCAACTGCATTGGTTGTTGCTGCATTCTTTACCACAGACCTGTGTTTGTTATTACATCTGACCATTATAAATGAAGCATGAGTAAGAGATGTCTGTTGGTGAAAGTCTGAGATCTGGATGTAATACTCTTAGTCACATGCCAAGCTTCTGAGACATATAGCAGTACTCATTTTACAGTGGCGCTGAACAGTCTAATCTTATTTTCCTTAGAGAATGTTGCAAAGTTATATATTGAGCATAGAAGGTTTAAAGCAAATCTGGCTTATATATAATTATTCTTGCTTTTCTTAAATGTTTTGTTGGAGATTAATGTTTTTTTTTAATGTAGACGGACAGTACAAAATTGATCAGTATTAAAGCTAAAGTAAACTCACCTACAAACTTTAAAAACAGGGTGAATCCCCTATAATTAACTTAACGTCTTTATACTGATTTAGAAAACCCTGCAGAGTCTGTATACAACCAGTCACACTTACATCACCTTGCTCTAAAAGCTATGCGCATCCAGTTTATTCTTAAATGCATTAACTGTCCCTGCCTCCACTACCTCCCCTGGCAATGCATTCCAAGCAGACACCACTCTCTGACTAAAAAAATATTTCCTAATATCTTACCTGGACCTCTCTTTAGTCAGCTTGTAGCTATGCCCTCGTGTTATTGTAGGTGGCTGTATTTTAACAAACTTGTTATAGTCTAATTTATCGATTCCTCAGATCATCTTATAAACCTGTATTAAGTCACCACGAATTCTTCTCTCTTCGAGACACTGTAGGCCGGTTTTTCTGAGTCGTTCCTCATAACTGTAATTCTGGAATCCCACTATCATCTTTGTCGCTCTTTTTTGTATTCTTTCTAGCATATTTATGTCCCCTCTATGATAAGGACTCCACACCTGTACACAGTACTCCAATCTAGGTCTAACTAAAGCTTTATACAGTTTGACGATCACTTCCTTGCTCCTATGTTTAATATTTCTTTTTATCATACCTAACATTGCCTTTGCCTTTTTCACTGCTACCTTAACTTGCTCACTCACCTTTCCTGTATGATCTATTATAACCCCTAGGTCCCTTTCTTTATCTATCTTTCTAATATTGTTTTCTCCCATTCTGTAATATGTTCCATATTGGATCTACCCATGTGGATGACTGTACATTTATCTGCATTAAACTCCATTTGCCAGCTTACAGACCATTCTCGAATTTTATCTAAATCCGACATCAATATATCCACTTCCGCTTTAGATGAGACACTACTGCATAGTTTTGTGTCATCAGCAAATATACAAATTATAACAAATTATAACATTATTTCTGGTAACTTACCTGTGATGTTCATAAAATGTTTCATTCTTTCTTCTGGGTAAGGAGGTTGGCTTTGCTTCCAGACATCATCAAGTGTATCTTGTGTAATTTCAACCAATTGAAGTCCATCAGAAAGTGGCATGGCCTCCAAACCCCCATAGTCCTTAGAGATCGGACTAAACAACTCACAGTAGCTCTCTGCCATCTCTCTTTGGTTGCCATGGGCACCAGATCGAGAAAGGTCCTGCCAGTACTGGAACTCATCCATTGGAGTAAGAATGCCTGAACAATTAAACACAGGGCAGTGTTAGCATAATTTTTTATTAAAAGTAAAAGAGTCTATAAAAACATTTCAAGATAGAAATAAAAGGTTTTTATAACAACAGCATAATATAGTCAGTATAATATAACATTTCACAACAGTAAAAACAATCAGTATAGAAGAACAATTCACAAGAGCAAAACAGTCGGTATAATATGAACTTCACAACAGTAAAAACAGTTAGTATAATATACCATTTCACATAGTTTTAAAAAACTGCCTGCAAAACAAAACTAAAAAACAACCACTATACAAAAACATTTTACAACGGAATGCATTGTGTCATTATTTACAGCTTAACTGCGATATTTTGGTCTGACACATTTGACTTCAGTATGGTATTTTTGGGTACCAGGTTAGCCTTTCCTCTTTGATCCATTCTCCTTAGCCTGTCTGCTTCACTGCAGTCTGTTATCCTGGATCACCATATTGAGGTGGAGAAGGGTCTTGGCAGCTTTGAGTGCTGACGGCTGCAGCTCATCATCTTGATCCCTTTATTGGTGTTTGAAGATACTTGTGCTGAGTTAAGTTAACCCTTGATGACTTTTCTTTGGTAGCGGGTTACAGGTTTTCTTCTGACATTCTCAAGCATACTGGAAATGGGAGACAGGAGTCCTGCTGACTGTACTATAATACGAGACTTCTCAGTAAGCTGACTACAATGGGAATTATAGTTTTGATCACCATCCCATTGGCCACAATGCTGTGAAAGCAGCATGAATGAGGGCGTGAGGTGATGTTCTTGATCAGTATGTTTCACCAGAACATAATTACTCTTCACTTCCTACCATGGTATAAAAACAATGGTATAATAAAATAATTTACATCAGTAAAAATCAGTCTCCACAATCAACATTTTACAATATTAAAAAAAGAGGCAACAGAATAAAACATTTCACAACAGCAAAATACAGTCTCTCTAATAAAAGATTTCCAAAATATTAAAAGTAGTTTCTATAGCAAGATATTTTACAACAGTAACAAAATAATATTTTTTTTTAAACACTTAAAGCAACAAAATATTTCACAACAAAAAACATTGTCAATAGCAAAACATTTTGCAGCCTCAAAAGATAACAAGATATTTCACACACTCAATATTGCTGATCAAATAAAAGATCGAGAGCAGACATATTTGTTTGTTACCATGGTGGCTTTTGAAATGATGAAACTAGAACCAATACCACATCAAGAGCATGTCATAAGAATAGACTAATGGTGTGGTCTAACTCCTCTAGCACAGAAGATTCTCCAACTCATAATGCTACACATCCCAAAATATAAACAGACTAAAAGCCAGCTGAATTTCTTCTTCTTCTTCTTCTGCGTACGCAGTCAGACAGTAACCATTATTTTTTCGAAAAAAGCGGCGGTCATCCTGAGGCTGTCGCCACTGCCATAGAGCTTGTCTTGCAGTTCCACTGGTAATGGCCACATCTGCTCTCTCTGATCCTCGTATGTCGGGCAGTTCTGCAGCAGATGTTCAGCGGTCATTTTACCAGTACCGCACGGGCATTCGTTGGTACACTCTATTTTCAATTTGTTGAATAGGTGGTACCTCAGTCTATTGTGACCAGTGCGAAGTCTGAAGACAACGACCTGCTCTCTTCGGTTCAACTGGTAATAGGCATCGTTTTTGGTGTAACCAGTATGTTCGGTTTCCCATTTGATCATGTATCTGGCTTTGATAAGCCGTTTTGACTCTTCGTACGTCATACTGGTATCTGTTTGTGGTAGTCTTGCACCTTCTTTTGCCAGTCTGTCTGCCTCCTCGTTGCCTTGGATGTTGCAGTGTGATGGGACCCACTGTACCACTACCCTTTTTGGTGCGGACTGCTGGCACAGTTTGCAGAGTGCTGCTCTTAAGTCATTAAGCTCAGTGTTTTTCTGGCTTTTTAGCGCTGTGACTACGGCGAGAGCATCTGTCAGCAGGACTATATGGCTCTCATTTTCGCTGTGTATCACCATTTCTTCCACTGCCGCCCTCAGTGCCTCTGCCTCCGCTCTGAAATTGCTTGTGTACTTACCAGTAGCGAATGACAGTGTTATTTTTCTGCCATTTGGTAGGTTCAGGAATGCTCCTGCCCCTCCGTTCTGTGTTGTGTTTGTTACAGAGCCGTCGGTGTATGCATGGGTCCAGTCCATGCTTGGGTAGCTTTTCGTTATGAAGCTTAGGGTAGTATCTCTCCTTTCTTTTTCAGTCTGGCAGTTTTTGTTTGCAATACCTGGTATATTTTCTACCACCTCTGGAAATATATCCTGCCTCCAGGTAGGTTTTCGTACAGTAGTGATGGGTTTTGGTGTTGTTAGTGCGTTTATGGGATCTTCGTGCATCTTTGCTTTGGCTATTTCTGCAAAGTTTCTCCGCTTTAGTTTCCCATTTCCCAAATTGTTTAGTCTCTGGTGCATTGGATGGTCGGTCAGTCTTCGGAGTTTCTCTG
This sequence comes from Ariolimax columbianus, assembly GCA_036924085.1. Classification (NCBI taxonomy): domain Eukaryota; kingdom Metazoa; phylum Mollusca; class Gastropoda; order Stylommatophora; family Arionidae; genus Ariolimax; species Ariolimax columbianus. Next base: position 11,655,257 of record JAVGWX010000018.1, on the reverse strand, counting down.
ACTGCAGCTGGGCTCTGCAGTCTCTTCTATCGGTCATGGATTGCAGTTTTGTAATCTTTTCCAGTTCTACAATTGGCGTTTACTTCATGCCACCTGTTATAATTCTCATGGCTTGGTTTTGAAGTTTGTTAACTTTATCGAAGTTCGCCTTCGCTGCTGTTGTCCATGCCGCAATGCCATACTCGAGAACTGGTCTCACTCTTCCAGTGTACAGTTTCTTTAGTATGCCTTCGTCTGCTCCCCAGCTAGTGCCAGCAAGTTTCCTCATGATTGCCATTCTTTCTCTGGCTTTCATTCGGTTTCTCTCAATCTGACTTTTCCATGTCATGCACCGATCAAATGTGACTCCCAGATAGGTTGGGTTGTCGTTTGGCTGCAGGAATTTGCCATTTAGACTTAATTTGGTACTTTGGGGTTTTAATGAAAGCGAGAATATTGTGCACGTGGTTTTCTCCTCGTTTATTTTGACCAGCCATGAGTTCGCCCACTCTTCCAGCGATGTTAGGGCCGTCTGCATCCGATTTCTTGCTATGGTGAGATTCTTTTCAGAGGTCCACATAGCCAGATCGTCTGCAAACATTGAGCTATGGACTCTTCTTGGTATATTCTCTGTAATATCGTTTATATATACCAGGAAGAGTGTGGGTGACAGTACTCCCCCTTGGGGTACTCCCTGCTCGAGTGTCACCTTTTTGCTCGTCTGCCCTTGTAATTGGACTCTGGCCGTTCTTTGTTTGAGGTAGTGGTTGATCCACTTGTACATCTTCCCACAGACATCACTTCTTCTTAGCTTGACTCTAAGTCCGTCCTTCCAGACTTTGTCAAATGCCTTTTCCAGATCCACCCAAACAGCTACTGTGTGTTTCTGTGCCTGGTAGGCATCTTCTATCTCCTGGGCTATGAGGATGACCTGGTCCTCAGTGGATCTGTGCTGTCTAAAGCCGGCTTGCTGTGGAATTAGTATTCGTTTTTCTTCCAGATGCCACATCAGTCTGGTGTTTATCATCCGTTCCATCAGCTTGCCGACACAGCTCAGTAGGCTTATGGGCCTGTATCCATTTGGATCTGTTTTGTCCTTTCCTGTTTTTGGTACTGGTACCAGTATTGCGTCTTTCCATGCCTGTGGTACAATTCCCCTTTTCCAGCTTTGGTTCAGGACCGATAGCAGTTTCCTCTTCGCTATTTGGCCTAGCCCCATCAGCTGTTCATTTGTTATCCCGTCTTTTCCGGGAGATTTCCTTTTCATTAGTGTTCTCATAGCCTCTTCCATTTCGCGCATTGTTAATTTGGCCATCATGTGCTCTTCAGGTGCCGTATTCATGTTTTCGTGCCCCTTTAGCTCTTCGCTAATGTCTGTATGTTTATCTGCAGGGACCTCGATGTGGTTTGCTCTGGCATAGTGATCGACAAAGGCGTTTGCGGCTTTCTTACCTGTGATCAAGTTCTCGCCCTGCTTGATAGTAATTTGTTTATTTGACGGGGTTTCGTCGTTCATGGCTCTGACTAGCTTCCATAGCTTGTTCCCGTCTTTGTCCAGGTTTAGACTTTCCGTTTTATTTTTCCAGCTTTCTCTTGCTGTTTGCTTGAGAGTGTGTTTGTACTTCGCCGCGGCGGCTTTGAGGGCGATGTTTGCCTCCATGGATTTTTCTCGCTCTGCCATGTTCCTAGCATTTGTTACTGCATCTTCCACTTTCTGCAACTCATCATTCCAGTAGGGCTTATAGTTTTTCCTAGCTCCTCTTGGGATGGTTTCAGTGGCGGCTTGCATTATTGCCTTGCTTAGGCTCTCTACCATGGGCTTCATTTTGGTGTTTCGTGTGTTGATGGTTTCACACAGCCCATCTGTCAGGATTGCAAATCTGTCCCAGTCGGCTCGTTTGTAATTCCAACGTGGGAGCGGTTTTGTTTCCTGTGGGCCTACTTCCATGTCAATGGTTAGCCTGATCGGCCTGTGGTCGCTACCTGCCAGTTGGTTTAGCACCTGGCGGTCTATTTTATGGTGTATGTCCTGTGTGGAGAAGGCCAAATCTGGAGTCGAGGTGGTATGCCATGTTCTTGAATAGAAGCTAGGGCTATCCTCCGGCCTATTGATTAGGGAGAGATTTGCATCTATCTCCCAATCTTCCACTTCGTCACCTCTGCTGTCTGTGTCAGAGTATCCCCATCTCTCCGAGTGGCTGTTGAAATCTCCAACTACTATGCAGTTGGAGTCTCTGACCTCCATACTCGAGAGCGATAGGTCTCTATTTGGTGGTCCGTACAGATTGAAAATGCGGAGCTTCGTCTCTTGAGCCATTATGTCAACTCCTACAATTTCTGCTTGTCCTGTGTGATTGACAGATACCGCGCTACTCGGTATGCAGTTTCTGGTCAGTATCAGGACCCCTCCTTTGTGGCCTTCTCTATCTAGACGGAAGGTCTGGTATCCTCTGATTGAGAATTTATGATTATTGTTGAGGTGCGTTTCCTGGATACATGCCACGTCAATCTTACCTTCATGCAGGTGATGTGTTAGGGAAAGTTTTTTGTTAATGACTCCCTCCGCATTCCACTGTAGTATTTTGAGGGTCTTGAGGTTTTGGTCAATAGAAGTTGCCCCATAGTCATGTGCCTTGACTCCACGACACATGGGTGGGTGACCACCAGTAGTCAAGGGTGGGCCCCTTCGAGGCGTGAGGCCCGGCACTATCGCTGCCTGGCGGGACTCCGCAGGATGAGCGCCATGCGTTTTTCTAATAGGTTGTACTGTCATCATGCTGCGATTTACGTTGCACTGTTTTGTTAGGCTTGCGGCCCCGTGCATCCGATTTCAACAGGCGTTTCTGTAGGGATGCCCTCCTTAGCCTTTGGCTGTCCCCAGCCTATCTGCAAGGCAGCAGTTGTTTATGATCAGAGTTGTCTCTCTTATGGAAGTTGTCTTACCAGACTATCGAGTCTTCACTACTCGTGTCTATAGGGTGCAATGATGATATGTGAGATGATATATGAGATGGACTGGTTTACCCGGAAGAGAGGCAGTCCAGTGTGTCTGTATCCCAGGATCGTCACATCCTGCCAGAAACGTAGCATTTGCATGTGAGTGGGGTATCTCTTTCTCCCTTTATTTTCTTGGCTTCTATGCAAAGATGGTACGCCTAGCATTCCCCGCCACCTGGGGTGTTGACACAGTGGGGCAGGTGTGCAATGTCCGCTTGTCTGCATCTCTTCTGCGTCCAGCATGATAGTTATATGGCTGATAACGTACAGAGGTAGATATCGTAGCCGAAATGCATTTAGCCAGAGGACAAGCCTGGTAATGTCACAGAGATGTTGTTCGCCTGGTGTGCGGACAGCTCTCATGGTCATTGGTTGAGTCTCGACAGTTCACAGTGAGGTGGCTGCTCTACTGTTTTCGACACCCCGACCAGGTACTAAGTCTTTGGTTGGTGGTTTCGCACCCCATCGCCGTATAAGGTGAGTATCAAGCAGTTGTCCGCCCGCTTTGATCGGCGGACGGCAAGGACCTCTTACTGCGGCTCTACCGGATAGGGCTGGGGCGCAAACCCCAGGTCCCGAGCATGTAGGAGCCTCCCATTGCAGTGGTGCTGAGATTTTGGGCGGGATTGCGGCTTACAAGGGTTCGGCCGTAATCCCCCACATGGTAGCCTCGCGCCATTGGCTTATCAGCCTGGTACGTGAACCAAAGTGTCTGCGGCTCCTCTCGATATGAGCTGGTTTTCCGTAGCAACGCCCTGTCATTAGTAGGGTAAAACTGACCTGTCTTCAGATGGTCTATTTCCAGCACCCGTTCACTATTTGGTCAGACGAATTTATTGAGGGCTTTTGTTTGTCAATGACCAGGTATTTGAAATCTGCGGTTTCTGCGGAGTTAAGCACGATTTCCGTAGCGTTCTTTCATTTGAGTGTTAGAGAGCTGTCTTCCGTGAGTCTAATACCAGCGTACGTTCATTATTAGACCCAAACGGTAGTGCTCTCGATTTGTCAGTCGTTCTACAGTATTGGCGTGTTCAGTCAAATTAAGCCGCAGGTTCCACTCCTGGTGGTGCCCTTCCGTCAATTCCTTTAGCGAGACAATCAAGTTACTTAGAGGGTAGCCCCAGATTTTCGAGGGTCTAATTCCAGCACATGTTCACTATTAGACCCCACGAAGGTGCTCTCTTTTTGACAGTCATTCTACAGTATTGGCGTGTTAAGTTAATTTGAGCCTCAGGCTCCACTCCTGATAGTGCTCTTCCGTCAATTCCTTTGTCAGAACACTCGATGCAGACCAACCGAGCCACAGGGGGCATAACCCCAGATTTCTGAGGGTCTAAATCCAGCACCAGTTCCAGGAAAGTGGTCTCGGCATGTCAATCATTTCAGTGTTGGCCGTGTTGAGTCAAATTAAGCCGCAGGCTCCACTCCTGGTGGTGCCCTTCCATCAATTCCTTTAAGTTTCAGCTTTGCAACTATACTTCCCCCGGAACCCAAACACTTTGGTTTCCCGGAAGCTGCCTGCAGAGTCATCGAAGCAACTCCTGCGGATCGCTAGTCGGCATCGTTTATGGTCAGAACTACGACGGTATCTGATCATCTTCGCGCCTCTGACTTTCGTTCTTGATTAATGAAAACATTCTTGACAAATGCTTTCGCAGTAGCTCGTCTTGCGGCGATCCAAGAATTTCACCTCTAACGCCGCAATACGAATGCCCCCGTTTGTCCCTGTTAATCATTACCTCCAGTTCCGAAAACCAACAAAATAGAACCGAGGTCCTATTCCATTATTCCATGCACCATTATTCAGGCAGCCGAGGCCTGCTTTGAACACTCTAATTTTTTCAAAGTAAACGCGCCGGCCACCCAGGACGCTCAGCGAAGAGCACCCGTGGGAGAGAGCCGGCAGACGGTAGGGCAGGAGACAACGGGCAGTGAACCGGCGCGAGCCGGACCGCCCGCCTCCGCCTGAGATCCAACTACGAGCTTTTTAACTGCAACAACTTTAATATACGCTAATGGAGCTGGAATTACCGCGGCTGCTGGCACCAGACTTGCCCTCCAATAGATCCTCGTTAAAGGGTTTAAAGTGTACTCATTCCAATTACGGGCCTCGAAAGAGTCCCGTATTGTTATTTTTCGTCACTACCTCCCCGTGCCGGGAGTGGATAAGTTGCGCGCCTGCTGCCTTCCTTGGATGTGGTAGCCGTTTCTCATGCTCCCTCTCCGGAATCAAACCCTGATTCTAATAGTTATTTCTGATGTAGATAAATGACACGCCTGTATTGTTGTTTGTTTGTCGTTTGAGTATTTTTTTCTCACTAAAAATCATGGTAGGCATGTCACGTACCATCGACATTTGATAGGGCAGACATTTGAAAGATGCGTCGCCGGCACATGAGGCCATGCGATCAGCACAAAGTTATCCAGAGTCACCAGTGGGGACGCCGCAACCCCGCGAGGGGAAACGACGATTGGTTTTGAACTAATAAAAGCGCTCTTTCCGCGAGGGTCGGAGCTTGGTAAGCATGTATTAGCTCTAGAATTGCCACAGTTATCCAAGTAGGATCGTGTCATCTAAGGAACCTCGACTGATTTAATGAGCCATTCGCGGTTTCACCGTGAGACAGTGTGAACTTAGACATGCATGGCTTAATCTTTGAGACAAGCATATGACTACTGGCAGGATCAACCAGATATCTGTCGGAGACGTACGTACAGCACACACCGGTCGGCGGAGGAAGGGTGTGTAAAAAGCCTCACTGGGACGGCCGCAGGGACCGACTGACGGGACGGACGGACGGTTGTTCCACCCGTCCCTCACTCCGTCGACCTAGGACCGCCTGACAGGGGCCTCCCACACGCACCAGACGACCGACCGACCGGGCTCGCTCGAGGAGGGATGGCAGCGCTCTGTGCAGAACGGATCCCAACGACCTCGGCGATGAATTTCACTGAGACTAGAGACAATTTGGCCTACCGGCCTGCCCTTCTCCGTAGGAGAACGCAGGGCCTTGAGGCACGATTTCTGCTTTCCATTTGCCGGTCACAAGCTCTTTGCGAGAGTCGGACCACCAGCGAGACGTACTGTCGAGCTCTGCTATAAGCCTTAGATAAATCACCACGGACGGACGTTTCCTGATACGGACCAGACGAGCGCACCTCGGTGGAGGAGACGCTACAACAAACCGCACCCAATTCGCTCTACGGGGAAAGGCAGGCGAGCGTTTTCCGCAAGCCCGCGCTATCGCTCCGCCTGGCGGGACTGAGATCGCTTTACGAACACTGGTTGAAATTGAGTCGCTGCGGCGATACAACTACCCCAGATCCAGCTGAATTTAAAGTAGTCTTTTGTGTTTGGAAGAAAAGAACACACTACATGATACATAACTAAACGAGTGAATAACTAGTTATTCTGAGGGCCAGAAGAAGAATCCTTTTTTGCTATAATAAATACATGTTGGCACTACTACAGTTGGCCTCCTTCCAGGAAGCCTGTATCAAGGTATTTATATCTTCTTCATCATCATCACTGGCATCTCAATTTCTGTTGACCATGCATTCAGCGTCCTGTGAGTTTTGTCCAGCTCTGTTTTTTGTATTTTGACACAGTCTGCTATAACTGTAAAAGGCATTCCACGAGTGACAGTCCCTGCCACAGATCTATATGCTCTTACAGTGATGGTTTCTGTGTATTTTGTTTCACATGATAAAATCTTGAGCCCCCATGAAAAACACAACTTTTTCATATTTTACGACACGCATTGTATGGTGCAGCTGGTCTAGTTGTACCTCCTCAGTAATGGGTCCAAGCATCTATACGAAAAAGATAATAGAAATACTGGTATCCTGGTATACAATCAGTCACATCAGCTCCTGATGCCAGGTAGTCATCAAAAGATACGTTTTTGTGCTGCAAATTCATGTGAATGCCATTAGAAGGCGTTGTGTAATGTCTTCCATGGTTTTCTCCTCTGACCTTCATTTGGCTTATAACCAGTAAGTTTGTGGGTAGTTTCCATCTTGTTGGCTTACTAGGCCTGAGGAAGGCACAGCTCTGTGGTTTCTAGTTTACAAACTTTTTCCTGTTGGCTTGCAACTTCATCATGTAAAGCCATTTATTATTAAACTGCCACTGCAAATTCTGAAATACAGGCTTCCTGACAGTGATGGCCCTAGACTTCGCTTGGAGCAAAAATGAGAATCTTCATAACTAATAATTTAGCAAAATTATAAACATAAGTAATGTGAGAATAATTATCAGCAACAATATTAATTCTGCCAACATTGGGAAATGTAGCCCTAATTGTGAGCAATTTTTATTGTTTAAAAAAACCTACTTCCAAGAACATCTTCTCCACTTCCTCCTGAACGGCCTTTAAAGTTTGGATCTCGCTTGCGAATGGCTGACCCTAGACCAGCCTCAAGTTCACTTAACAAACTCTGAAGATTGGGGTCAATTTTGCTGCCATATTTGCCATCATCAAGCAACAGTGGAGCATATACCTAAATGAGAAATCAGAATAAAATGTATCTCTTACCACAGTCAATGCTCATTTGTGATTAATAGTTAAATTATGATTTTTAGTGAGAAAAAAATACTCAAACGACAAACAAACAACAATACAGGCGTGTCATTTATCTACATCAGAAATAACTATTAGAAATGCAGGAGCAGAACAAGAAACTGAAAAGTAGAAAACATTTATAATATTATCTGATTACAACAATGTGTTTAGACATGAAAAGCAAATAAGATTTCACACTCCCTACAAAAAAGTAGTAGACAAAACATCAACTTAATACACCTTCATGAGCAAAGTTAAATTTTTTTCCTTTTTTTAAAGGCAGAATATGGTGATGTGTGATAGGGTAAAGAGGGGGATGATGGGTGTGTTGAGAGAGCAAGCAATGAGCATGTGATAAGGGCGTTTAATGAGGATATGAGGGGTTAAAAAAATTATCTTTCATAATTACGCCAGTTAGTCATCATCATATATAAACATTCACATTATGAGGACAAGTCAGTAAATATGTCACAAATTTATATTTTTTATTTAAACTAGAAAAATATAGAAAAAAAACTGTTATACAGCATTTTTCCCATTGCTGGGGTAGTCGAGGGATTTTGAAGGCTGTACTGGCTATGTTTGTTTATTTCACCCTCAACAGAAAAACAACATATGCCACCATACCGGGGATTCGAACCACTGCCCTCCTTGTTGGCAGGCAGGCCTCAAAACCATTTGGCCATGCGCGCCTTCATTTTAAACTAAATGAAATTCAAACTTGAAAACCATTTATTATTGCACTTACACTGTCCCTTATTGCTCAACATAATTTCAACCAATATTGATACACTTATCCCATCACTTTATCAGTGCACCAAAACCTCCAGTATAGAAGTCTTTGGTCTGCTGTCTCAGTCACATTTACACTTCATGTTCAAACTCTTCATCATTCACAGAACGTCTTCTGCCAAAGTGGGATCATGCATTATGCTGGAAACTATAGCCATGTAAAGACCTTCTTGTAATCGCTACACCATCTACTATTATTTGTCTGTCAGCTCAAATCATCAATCTCCATTCGGCATACAGATGCTTCTGTTACAATCTGAAAAAGTTGACCAGGTCAGACTTCCTCAACAATTTTCAAGCGTCTTCAGAAGATTTACTGACCCAGTAATGCACTGCTTTATGCGACAAATACTTCGCACTGCAAGCAAGAAGCATTTTCTTACGAATATTCCTTACAGAAAGTACTTTTGTTCAAATAAAACCACACAATGGCGTGTTGTTCTTTGATTGTACCTTGCCAATCACCAGACAGTGCAACTGAGGCGATTATATAATCAGCTAAGAATAATAACATGGACTGGTCAGATTTGACAATAATCATAATTTCAACAAATATTTATTCTGAGAAGGCATTTTATGTTTGTTATAGTTCTGAAATCCTAACCTTATGCACTGCATGATAAAGTGTGCTGAGAGGGGAGTCTATCATAGAAGATACAATAATATTGGACTGGATGTTGTCAGGTGTGATGACTTCTGGGAGGATCTTGAAGAAGACAATGACTCTGTCCTTTGAATCTGTTACCTCCACCTGAAATGTAAATAAGGTAATGATAGTGACAAACATTAAGATAATCAGAATGTGTGCTCTCTCCGAACAGAATATGTTTGCTCTCCTACATATGAAGCATAAGGCCATATTTTTTCAGCTGAACCCTTTGCATGAAGCATGCATCAAAGAATTGTGTGCGTTCATGTTGGTTTCTGTAGTCATTCATTTTAAATTATTAAGTTGTTTGCACTATGTACAACCTACTTTGTCACCTTTTACAACATGCCTAGAAGGTTGCAATGCCCACAGTTCTTTTGTCCCTAAGTACCTTTTGGGTTTCATTACGTCTATGTGACCCAAGTGGTCTGCCAGGATCTTTGTGTATGACACAGACAAGAATAACACCACTGCCCCAAAGAGAGCATGTCATAAGAGGGGACTGACTAACTGTGTGACATGGCATAACACTGGCCATGGTTAGGTGGTTTGTTAAGAGCAGCATAAATGACGCCTAATAGGCTGCAGTTCTACTTTGCTCTTGTGCTTGAATCTATTAAGATGGACTCGCACATCGGTTAACCACCCTCTGTAGCACTTGTCTCAACACAGAGTAGTAATAAGCTGCTCGAGCCTAGCTAAGCAGGAATCCTCATCACAGCTACATCCAGATCTTGGACCTGCACAGGGGCATTCACCCCTGTAGAAGTACAGGTCAACTAAGACTATGTGTGTTTATTTGGTGTCTATAAGTATTTGGTATGATCAACAAATTTGTTCCAAAATATCAATATCATGATACAAAAAATATTTTTTTATTGTAATTATGACTTGACTTAGTAACTTCTCTTCTAACATGTGGTTTAGAGGACATTAATTTTTCTTGTGGCTTATAGTTTTTATAGTTGGCCACACGTCCAATAAATTTATAACTGAAAATAAATTTCATAATTCTACTCAATGACACAAAAATATGCTGACATTTCTTACTAGACTGTTAATAAAAAAAAAGGTAAAGGTAGTCCCATACCAGAAACTACACTGTCATTAGGGATGAAATGTTAGTTGTTGTTATTTGTAAATGCCCACAACATCCAGTCCAATATTATTGTATATTCTATGATAGACTCCCCTCTCAGCACACTTTATCATGCACTCTTTGGTACGTCCTGAAAAGGATGTTAAGTGGCGGGTTGCAGTAGCTTTCCGCACATCCTGAGCGTGCTGATGGAAGTGGATCGGGGTCCTCCAGACGGTTGTGCTATGCTTGGCTTCATCTGTGTGTCACTCACCACTACTGGGATCATGTCACTCACTCACCTCCTTAGCCAGACTGCCATGAAAACAGCCTGTTTCCAGGGAGAGCTACTAGGAAGCCGAGGTAAGGGTCTTGGCCAGTATTTTTTGCCTGACCCTGACTAACATGTATGATCAGTATACTTTGCCTCACCAGATGTAAGTCTTCCTTCCCTATGAAGTGTTAGAGCCTTCATTGTACTAAGCAACAGCTTTGTGAGATGGGGTGGCCAGTTCCCTTCCTCGCTGCCTTTTTCCTTCCCTAGTGCCAGTCAGGTACCAATTTACAGCTGGGTCAACTGCAGCTACCGCTAGCAGGAGTTGAATCCTGTGCCTTTGCCATGAAAAGTGTGTGCTCTAACACTGTACAAATGTTTCAACATGTGCATACTTACATATAAAAGCAACATACAAAGACAGAAAGTGAGAAAGTGAAATCTGAGCCGTCAATGCAAGAAAATAGATGCCATTTGGCTAGTTCTTTAAAAATGAACTTATCAAAACAATGGAAAAACATTAATTTAATAGCCTTACCTTATTGTAAAACTCTATTTTTCTATCAGTTCTTGGGTCAATTTTCCCAGCAAGTATAGTAGTGTTGCCATCATCTAAGAAGTTGTTCAAGGACCGAGAATTGAACAACTGTGTGATGCTGTTATCAGAGACTGGTATTGTAAAGTAGTTGGCAGTAGTAACTAACAGAAAGTCTTTTCTTGAGTCACCCGGCATGTTCGATTATTATCAACATTAAGCAAGTACATGAAATCTGAAGGAAAAAGGCATACATACAGATTAAGTGAGAAACCAAACTCCAGAGCATTTAAAAACATTTCTAAACAACATTACTTCAGAAACCCAACCTGAGTTGCTACCTGTGCATGCCCATTCTCTTAGTCAGGTTTGTAAGGATGTCATACCATTCAGTAAGCAGCTGTATTCATGCATTGCTTTGTTTGAAGTTGGAAATTAAGGTTTATTTTAAATTTGTTGTGTGCATGAAAAGTAAAATTTCTTAAATGCAAGAATTTATTTGGATTTCTTCATTAAAGCATCTTTAAAATAATGTCTTTTACTTCAATTTTTCATTTTTAACACTTTTTGTCAAAGTAAAATATATATGAGAATAATAATCAACCACATTCTTTAAAGAAAATAAAGGCAATTATGGTCTGATACCAGACACTACCACTGGTGGGTGACATATTAGAGATTTCTGAGATGTGGTGACCAGTTCCATTCCTTGTTGTATTGCCTGCACTAATTTAGGTTAGGGACCCATTTATAGCTATGTGTTCTGCTAGCAGGGATCAAACCTAGTACTAGTGCAGTGAAAAACAAGCACTCTAACAAATCTGCTCTTCATACTCTCACTCCCCCTTAAAAGGGTTGGGACACGCTTATAAATGAGAGTGTTAGCTTATTTAATTAGATTTTAAATTTTTTTGTGTATTTGCACACTTTAATATATGTACATGCACATATTATATACACACAAAGGTATCGCAATTGTTTACTTGAATCTAAAATATGTTATGTATAGCAGAGTTAAGATCATTGCACTCTTCACAAATCCATAGGTGGTCAGTCTCTTTCAGCAGATGGTCAAGTGTGTGGATAATGTTGGTTCTGATCCACCCTTGCATGATTCCCTTCATGCTTGACTCATGTCTGATTCCAAACTCCTGCAGTCTGTGTGGTGCTAATTCATAAATTACAGTGTCATAACTTAACTGGTAGTTATTGATTGAATACTGCATGTCTTCTTTACCAATATTTAATATTCCATTCTATTGGTGCTTTTGAAGCCTTCATATCACCCTTTTAATTGCTATGAAACTCAGCACGGCCAGAAAAGTATTTCCACACAAGGATATTTAAAATATAATTCCCACTTCAAATATTATAAAGCAGAGGGCTACACTGTAGATAGCTTCTTACAAGAATTCTGTACTAAAGCACATGGTGTCTTTAGTTCCACCATGAACAACTCTTTATTGTGGTCTTTTATGACATGCATTTAAAATACACTCTACAATAATGTGATCTTGAAAATATAAAATCAGCTTTATTACCATTTAGAATTAGTGATATGATTAGCAGGGCGCGTGTCTTCACAGAAAAAAATCCTGATTAATTGACTCCAGTTCACCCAAATAAAAGCGTACATGACTTCTCTGAGTTTACATAAGACAGGCAGTAGGAAGGAAACTGATAACCACTTATCATAGAGCTGAAGAAGTAGCATAATAAGTTTGTAGAACTTAATTTCCTACGGTAGTAACCGATTTGTGATGCATTTATCATATAAATATTTGTTACTGAATTGAAAAGTGATAAACTAAATAACAACAATGCATTGTATCGAAGGGTGACAAACCATGGAATCGTACAGGAACTGCGCAACAAAATATTAACACTTCATTCTGTAATTTGTTATAGTTAATTGTAAAGAACAAGGAAGAAGGATGATTTCTTCTACTCATGAAAAGGAAGCTGTGTAATATGTTGTAGTTTACCAAATGACAGTGTCAATCAACTCACAAGGAAGGATCAGAGCACCATTTTCTGACTGAGAACCCAACACATCCCACTAAACAAACACCTGAATAGAATCCAACCACAACATACTCCTGAGTGCCAGCTGTGCACACACCCATATGAAACCGTTGATCATCATCTCTTTAAGTGCTCAGTACTCAATGATTTTAGGAAAATGCTTCTTTCTCTGTGGCAGATACATGGAACATTTTGTATGGCACTAGACAACAGTTGATAAACACTTGCAGATACCATTACATGGCATTGGGCTCAGATTGGATCCATAACAACAGCAGGGCTGGATATCTGCTTCTTTTGCCTGTTACACCGGATTTTAGCTCGCCTTCTTTTTATACTGCGTTTGCTTAGCCAGAAATGCAGCCAATTTCTAGGACCATCACTTGAAGGTGGAATAGGGTCTTGGTCAGCTTATTCACTGTGCTGCATCTTCGACCATAGAGTTATTATAATTATTTTGGCAATCATCTGTTTGCCAGTGAATATCTTAAATATGCGTTTAAGTGTCTTTTCTTAAATTCTATGAAATGTGTAAATTAATGCAACTCGCACAAACATCTTACTCTTATTAAGATCGAATAGTTGCTCGTTATTTTACTTTTACTATGCTATGCACTATATAGCCTGTAGTAGACTTTTAGTAAAAGTAAAATAATTACTAATTAGTTAACTGTGTTAAGTTACTTAATAGCCCTTAACTTAAGACACTTAAGTACTGGATGCGCATAGCTTTTAGAGCAAGGTGATGTAAATGTAACTGGTTGTATACAGACTCTGCAGGGTCTTCTAAACCAGTATAAAGACGTTAAGTTTAAGTATATAAATAAAATATAATATTATTATTTTTTTAATATTATTATTAATTAATTGTGAATATTGTGTTGTGTTCCTCTTGAATTAGGTTTATATTGTATAATCTGTTAATGTTAGACTAGTAATTGTTTTTAATAATATAAAATTGACTCTTGTATAATACTCTTACTTAAATACTTTGCAGATATTTGCAGAGTAACTTACAACTTATCTCAATAGTTTCTCTTCTCCTTGACAACAACAGGCGCCGCCGAGGAATGTCTATCAATACAAGATGTGTTCCTACCTCCCGTTGGTGTAAAGTATAAGCCAATGAGATCCTGTTAAACAAACATCAACATTAGTTTGCGCGCATGTCGTCAAGTTGTTTCCGATTTTCTTTCACGTTTTATTTCCGGTTGTTTGTATGAAGTCAATTTGCTGAACCGTTACTATTTCATCCAGTGGTAAGAAAAAAGTTTATTCAACCTAGACATTTATTCCTGGGGTAATTTTCTTTTGAGGATCGAAGATACCAAATGCCAGAGTAGGTGAATTACCAATATTTTATTGTGCGCTATGATTTTTCTATCTCTTTTTGGGTTTTGGTGTGCAAACATTTTCTGATTTAATTTTGTTTGACATTTGACTGATTTGTTTCATTTAATATTTATTACGTTGAGTGATCCAATTCAGTTCATTGTCATTGATTCAATATCTTAACTATCATTCTAAATCAGATGGCTTTGGCTTAGAAGTTGTATCAAGTATAACTTAAGACATTTTCTAGACCTGATCATTAGGTGCTTCAAACTCAATTGGATCGATTTTTAGTAAATTTGTACTTGTCCAAGTAATCTAGACCAGTCATTAGTGACATTAGTCAACACTTCAGTCTTCACTGACTGCGCCTACCACTCTGGCTTCGTTACAAATGGATTAGTGAGTAGAGTAGACCTTGGAGTATTTCTTTCAAAATTGATGGACATCTCCTGACTTTTATTAACTTGTCCCTAGTTGTTTATTTATAGTTTATTATTGTTACTACAGAAACAAAACACCTACCTCAACTACCTACTAACTGCTTTTAGTTTGTGATCATTATCATACTATTATTATTATACTATAGACCTACTCAGTGAGTGAAGACTGAAGTCAAGTCACTCGGTACTCAGTTACTGTAATCACTGGTTCAATCAGTGACTGCTGTTTGATATGCATATTGATTGATATTGCAATATATTATATATGAATATCAAGTTCTCAGAATTCAGAAGCTTGAAATCAATGTAGGTTAGGCAGGGAGGGGTACTAGAGAGGATGAGCCAGGAAGGTGTAAAAATAGTTAGCCACACTTTGCATGCTCTTGCTGTGGTGATTTCTGTAGAAAGTCAGATTTCTTACTGAATTGCTAATTTTCTTTCTCATTCACCTTCCACATCAATGGCTCCAACAAGGTTATTTTGGAGGCTTGCCATTGTGGGACAGGCTAGGCTGCATTGCACTGTGTGCTAGTGTTCTGTGCCAGGGGTCTCAGTGCATCTTCAAAATCATTTAGTTTGAGGCTGCCCCCAGATTACCTGCTATGGAAGCAATTGTTTGTTATCAAATTTGTCTTACCTAAGGAAGCCATTTCGTGCCGTTCCTGCCCAATATTTCCTTGTTTTATTTTAAGTGTCATATATCTATTTATATTTAGTAAGTTTTCTTTCATTTAAAAAAATGGTTTAATCCAGTTTCTTATCCAGAATGTTGATTTGTTTAATTCTCATTTAGCACCATAATTTGTTTGTGTGTATGTTTTTATTATGCCTACATGTGTTTATTGCGGTTTGTAATTTGCTTCACCCACTTGTTATCAGCACATGATCAATGTAATCGTTCTCTTCTTTATCTTTATTACCTCAGAATGCGTAGTTCATCAATCAACCCTCTTCGGGCAGATCTGTCCTATATTTCATGCAGACCTGTGCTGTATTTTCTATATTTTTTTTTTCTTGTATTTAACTCTAGTAGGTCTCTTCTCCATGTTGTCTTTGGTCTTTTTTGCTTGTGGCTCTGTTGGGACAGATTGTCTAGTGATATTGTCTAATGGCTTTCACAATGCCTATCGAGCACTACCTTCTTCATAAGATTTCCTATTCTACTTGTCTTTGTCCTTTTCTGTCCCATGTTTTACTTGTAGCCTTGTCGAACCATTGCAGATCCACAATCTTTCTCAGGAATTTGTTGATAAAGCTCTGTAATCTCTTAGTATTGGGCTTGGTGATCTGCCATGCCTTGTCAAACCAATACAGATCCACAATCTTTCTCAGGAATTTTGTTGATAAAGCTCTGTAATCTCTTAGTATTGGGCTTGGTGATCCGCCATGCCTTGTCAAACCAATACAGATCCACAATCTTTCTCAGGAATTTGTTGATAAAGCTTTGTAATCTCTTAGTATTGGGCTTGGTGATCCGCCATGCCTTGTCAAACCAATACAGATCCACAATCTTTCTCAGGAATTTGTTGATAAAGCTCTGTAATCTCTTAGTATTGGGCTTGGTGATCCGCCATCTTTCTATTACATATAGGACCAGCTTAACAATGGAGTTAAAGATTCTTAGCTTGGTATGCATTTTGGTTATTTTAGAGTTCCGTATGATTTTCAACATGACATATGCCACTTTTGTCCTTTGTGTATTCTGGTTTCTGCATCCTCATCTGCACTGTCTGTCTTGTTTATGATGCTCCCTAGATATTTGAAGCTCTCTACCACATTCAATGGTATTCCTTTCAGTTCAATTGGAGCTGTGTTGTTGACTACATTTAATTGAACAATATATGTCTTTTCTACATGGGTCTTTAGACATACATGTTGGGAGATTCTGTCTAGTGTGTGTGTGTCTGCATTTGATTTTGCTGTGAGATATGAGAACTGTGTAATCTGCAAAGTTCAAGTCTTTTGGCTGTTTCAATAAGGTCCACTGGATTCCATTTATCTCATAGGCTATAGTTTCCAGATTAGTATAATACAAAAAAATGATGTAACTCAAGTTCATTATTTGTGAGTGTTTGCAAGACAGTAGCACAAGCCATTGTGTATCAAAATGTTGTAACTTGAAGTAAGTTGAATTACAATTGTTCATTACTATTAGTTTAAAATGATTGCCTTCATTTTTGGTTATGTAAATTCCATTAGGTTTGATAGCTAGTTATGTCGCTTTCTTTTTAGTCCCTTATTGTTCCTTATGTGGTTACCATTGTAGATACCATCATCCACACTGCAGAAGATATGTAAAAACAGTTGTACTCTTGCACTCATTGTTTCTGTATAGTTTATTTTACATTGAAAGCTAGTTCAACCCTATTTAGTTACCTTATGCGAAATGGTTTTGCAGGTGTTGACATTAGGTATCTTCTTGATATTTCTTTTAAGAGTCCTCTATCGCATTATATTGTCTGATTATTTTTAATATGATCTGTGTTGTGTATATGGTTTCATTGTTGTGTTACAAGTTATATTTTTTTTTTATTTTTTGCAAGATGAACTTTATATACCTTAACAAAACTGAAACTCAACAATTTTGTTGCAAATAACTATTAAGTAGCAAGTAGTGACTTCCAATTTTATTAATAAAACTGTTAAATATAATTACACTTTTGTATGCATATAATTTTTTAATTAACAGGTGTGGCCTTTGTTTTTACTTGGTTTAGCTTTTTTCTTGTAAAGAAAATCCTTATTTCATTGCATATTACTTTTAATTTTCTTATCCTTTTTTCCACTGGGGAAGTTAGCAATATCAACAAAGTAGATGGCACAGATAAATATGTTAAAATAAAAAATACAAAGGCTAGTGGAGCTTTCACTGCATTAGTGGACTTATGAGAAGGGAAAGAAATTAATGGACTGACAGCAGTCTGAATTGACCAAGACCCTATTCTGCCTCCAAGAGAGCTCTGGAAACAGACTGCTCTAGTATAGTCTGGCTAAGGGAATACAAATTGAAGTGGGAAAGCAAACCCGGTATCCAATAAAAACCAGCTAAAATCGTGTGTCCGACAGAAACGACGCAGATATCACAGAATCGCCGAAACTACGACTCAACATAACTTTTTGGACAAACTCTGAAGAAGAAAAGAGATGTAAGTACAACACAAAAATAAAATCAATTCCAATGTGATAAATTTGAGCCCAACAGCAAAAATGCTTGAGATATTGAAACTCGGATGGAGAGAAGCCGTCACAATACATAATCTAAAGAAAGAGAAATGCAGGACTAATGCTTCAAGTTACTAACCAATCAGTCTTACAAACTGTGTGACGACGACTACGGATAGTTAACTGCAGATTTAAATGATATTTAAGGTCTGGGCATATCCTGGTGCTGTATTTAGAGAATGCAATAGTAGAGAAAACTAAGTTACTTACTCTATTCCAAGCACTAAAAGATGTCTTTGACAATGTGTATAAAAATAGCCTGACTTCAGAACTAAGGAGAAAAGGAATTCAGGTCAATATGATGAGATGGATTAAATCATACATGCACAGTAAGTGAACAAGAGTCACTATAGGTGGTCTACGGATTAGAAAATTGCTGTTCTATTAGGGAATACCTCAAGGTGGAGTAATTTCTCCAACACTGTAACTGGTTTACATCACTGATATGATTCAAAATCTCCCAATTTAAGTGAAAGCTGCCCTTTATACAGACAACCCAGTAGTAATCTGCTCTCTGGTGTACATGTGAACACACGACTTCAGCAAATTACAAAATGCGGTAAAGTTAACAGTGCGGGCAGAGGAAGGGCATGTCACAATATACACACGACAACGCCTCCACGACGCTGTTCTCCCTCTTACCCCAAAAAACAAGAAGCAATTAATATATAGGGCCAAGCCTGATCAAGGAAGAATATTACCCCACTTATCTTGGAGTGACATTTGATAAAAAGGTTTACTTAGAGTCAGCATATTTAAAAATTCAGAGGTGGTCTAAAGATGGCTACCATACTCAGAAAACTAGCAGGTACTAGCTTGGGAGCAAATGAACAGACATTTAAGAAGATATATAATGGAGTACTAACTTACTTTTTGTGTCCTGGGCACCATGTCAGACATGTTTCCAGTGTTCAGTCACATGTATTGTCTAGTCGTTCAACCTCAATATGTCATACATATTGCATATTTCCAGAAGGTTTGTTTAGATCATTGGGTGGACTGGGTCTTGTGTTGCTTCATAGTCACATGTCTCATCATCCCAGTATCTCCATCTTTTTAAGTTCTTTGTGCATCACGATACACCAGTTTGGAGTTTATTTAGCGACTTCCATGTTGCGGACGGCAAGTGATGTCGAGGCGTGGGTTCCTCGCACAGCTCAATCTAGGGGACCTGCATCAGTTGAGTCAATTTTTAAATGTAGCGTTTTCTGGGACTAGTCTGTAGGGGTTATGTTTATTGTAAGAAACTTTGTCTGAATTTCAGCCTTGTGCACTGCACCTGGTATCCAAACACATTGGGTCATTTATCTATTTCTGATGCTATACTTCTTTGTGTCTCATTCGATGCTACACCAATTATGGGGTATGCTTTTTAAGCTTGAGCAGGTTTTAGGCACCCTGTAACTATATGGCCAGTCTCTTTTATTGCTGTATCAATAAGTTTGACATGTGCAGATTTTGTTGTTATGTTTGGTTGGCGGTAGTAGTTGATCTGCAGATCTGATAATGATTGGCATTTCAGAAGGGGATGTTTCACTGTTTCCTCTTCTTGTCTGTTGCAGTGCTTACAGTATCATGTATGATCTGTGTTCAGGAGTACATGACTTGTTTGCAACTTTGATCTTTTAAGTTTGCTAATGTCTCCAGAGTTAGGTTGGGTCATGTCTGCATACTTTTTGTTGCGGTTATCCCTATAGCTCACTGGTCCACCAATTACTGTGTGTCATTGAAGGACACATTATGTTTGATCCTTCTTTTAGCCAGCTTGACAGTACTTTCTCAGCCTCAGATGCCATTTGTGTGTTTGCACATACTGAATATAATTTGTCTAACTGCTGATTTGATTTTGCTTCTGTATATTTCAGTCTGAATGTTAATGATCTGTTAGTATGAGAAATCTAAACTTGGAGGAGACACAGCATGACCTGCTCATTGCCAGAATTTAGGGCACATAGTTACACTGGATCACAACATCAGCTCAAGTTTACCCAACAGATTTAGTACCTTGGTAAGTACTCATCTAGCCAGCTATCAGACAAGTTGGAATCATTTCATTTGTTTGCTACAAGAGTTAGCAAATAAATGTTATAGGTGATTGATATCTCTTACTGTACTCCTGGTATGTATTCTTCTCTTCTCCGTTCATCTTCAGACTTTGTCTTCATCGACTTTAGAGATGTCATCTTTATAATAAATTCAAGATTGGCACTCCGGGCCCTTGTACCTGTGGCACAGCCCCCATGACAGCGAAACATCTAATGCAGTCATGCCCAACATACAACATACACTAGTGAAAAGATAGCACATAGCAGCAACCAGTATTTTTTCATGAAAAACTGTACAGCATTGTAGAGAGCCTCTAGTATTGACTGCTGCCTATAAAAATGAAGTCTACTCAACAGCAATTTACACTGGGAGATACTTCAATGCCGAAGCTACAGCCCTTAGGCAGGCAACCGAAACCCTCCTAAGCTGTTAGGAGCTGTTAGAAAAACAAGTGGTTGTTTTCACAGATGCCCTTTCAGTATTAAGTCCTCAAGAACTAGCACAAAAATTAATTTGTCACAATAGCAGACTCACTCAAATGCTTGACACAGTGCTACAAAAAAAAACACAATCAAAGTCTCTTGTACGGATCAAAATGGAAAAAAGATCACCCTGGCCATATACAAAAATTATGTCTACCACCAACTCTACAGGCGAAATTATGTGATCATTGTCCGGCCATGCACATCATAGTTACTTGTACCTCGGACAGATAATAAGTGATGGTAAATGTAAAAAGGGAAGTGGATAAGAGAATAGGAATGGCCAAAACCACATTTAACAACAGGAGAAATATATTGACATCCAGGCAAATAACAAATAAACTAAAAATCAGAGTCATCGGGTGCTTTGTGGGCAATGAGTAAACAGTTGGACAAAATAGATACCCTTTATCTGCCGAAGACGGATGTGTCGGACCGAAAGGTGCAAATATCGTAGCCAAACTATAAACTAGTGGCACAACGCAAATCCGTTCTCGTAACTATATACTTGTAAAGCCTTGTTCGGGTCTTGGTAGCGGGAGATCGAGAATGAACGCAGAAGAAGAAGACGACACCCTTTATTTGTGGATATACAGAAGAAAGGGTAACATTTTGTGGAAAGATAGCAAATAAAGAAGTCCTAAGGAGATTAGGAATGGAGGAGAAATACTAAAAGATACAAGTTACGCATATCAAATATTTTGGATAAACAAAGATGCACAACACACTGCTGAAACTGTACTGGGGTAAAGGTTAAAGGCAGGCATGCAAGAGGTAGATGGCGCTATAAGCAAGTGAGCAACATCAAGATATGGAGTAATAATAGTCTGTTGGAGTGTACCATCAAGACAAGAACAGAGCATGTTGGAGGTCCATTGTAGCCAACCTTTGATGTGGTAACGGAACTCTGCATCATGACATCACTTTAGTTAGATACTTTCTTTGGTGATCGATTACAGTGGCTCTCCTCACATCTAAGGTGTACTTGTGAAGAACCTGGGCCCTCCTGGTTGTAGTGCAATGTGAAGCTCCATAGTAAGCTCACCTCAATAGATATCACAGTGCCGATCCCCACCTTGTTAGCCAGACTGCCATGAAACAACCTGTTTCATGGAGAACAACTTGGAAATGAGATGGTGTTTTGATCACAAGTTTTGCCTTCCTGGACATTAGACAAGAGTCTCTCCATTTGGCGCAGGTGAAAGTACACATTCACATTTTTTATTGGATTATTTTCTAACTCTAGTTCCTCTTGTGAGCAAATATGGTTTAGGATGTACTGGCTTTTCTTCCTATTGATAGCTCTTTTTGAATGTATGGCTACTGTGTGCTGTTTCTACTTCTGACTGATGATTTATTATTAAACAGACTCTGGGAAGACAGGAGCAGATCTCAGGCTCAGCTGACAATACTCAGCTGTTCCATAACCCATTCAACATAATGCCTTCACGTCGGCGGAGACGGGACCCTGGCAACAGTGAAGAAATTACAGCCAAGAAAAGTTGTTCGCATCAGTTAGTATTGTATATGTTTGCACAGTATACCTTAGCTACATCATATATTTACCTACAGCTGTTTTCCTTTTCTGATCTTTGGGATAATGTTATTCACTTTAAACAAAAAACTTTCTGTATCATTTTTAAGGTGTTGTTTCTAGAGCTTTTTTTCAAACCCAGAAGACTGCTCCACATTCAGCAGAGTTTTGTGTGATTGTGGGGATGTAAATTTGATGCAGGATTAGTGTTCGATACATATATTCAACAATTTACTGGCATAATAAGTAGGAACATTGGAGATGATCAAGTCAGTCAATTTGAGATAGGAAAATTAAATTAGAGCACATAGTTTTGTCATAGTAAATAGCTTTTCTCAGATGTCTACCGTATGCGTATTTTCTCAGGAGTACTGGGAAATGGGATTTTACAGACCGGGTGGCCAGGGTTCAATAGATTAAGCTATTGTCTATGTTTATTGACAGCACTTAGCATGGTATACCTTTGTTTTCAAGCGTTGGTATTTTATATATGTGTAAATTTACTATAGCTAGTATTCTACATGTTTGTTAATATATGTATTTTTTCATATTGATTATTATGAAATATACAACTTTTTGTATAATAAGTAGATCAAGTTTCTCAGCCCTTTGTAATATGAGTCGGTGTCCAACAGGGATATCTTTTGTCACCGTTTGGCTTTTTACTGGATTATATAGTCAACAAAATCAACCGACAGTGATGAAATTATGTACCTCTACAATGCAATTTGATAATATTGACTTTGTCAATCACTTATCTCATCTGTCCATGCCCATGGTCATATACAAAATAAAATAAGTATGGTTGAAGAGAGGTTTCAGTGTCTGCAGATACACAGGGTCAAAACACAGGTTTTGATTGTTAAAGACGGATGTGTCGGACCGAAAGGTGCAAATATTGCAGTCAAGCTGTAAATTAGTGACACCGCGCATTCTGTTCTCCGGATTACATCCTGCTACTTGCAAAGCCCTATTCAGGACTTGATATCGGGAGATTGAGAACGAAAGAAAAAGAAGACAGGTTTTGAGAATCATGCAATTACTGATGATATATTGTGTTGGCGACACCCTTCTACAATATGTGAGCTCCTTCATTTATCTTGGTAGCAATATACACACAATAAGAGGTACGGATACAATATACACACAATAAGAGGTACGGATACAATAAGACATGCGGATACAATATACACACAATAAGAGGTACGGATCCAATATACACACAATAAGAGGTACTGATACAATATACACACAATAAGAGGTACGGATACAATATACACACAATAAGAGGTACGGATACAATATACACACAATAAGAGGTACTGATACAATATACACACAATAAGAGGTACGGATACAATATACACACAATAAGAGGTACGGATACAAAAGGCGAGGGATGCTTTCGTTGCGTTTGGGGAACTAATGAAAATCAAAAGAAATTAAATCCATCACAAAATTTTAAATCTTCATTTCCAATGTGCAGTCAGCTCTATTATATGTATCTGAAACACTGGGGACCACAAAAAAGATCCCAACAGTTACTTGTGAAACATGACTTAAGACTTTCTTTTTACGGTGGATGGGTCATACATTAAGGAAATCAGTTGATGGCATTACAAGTGTCTGTTCTGGCACACTGGATGCAGGAGAAGTAGAGTCAGACTTACTCATTCATGGCGGAGAGAGCTTGAAGCAAATTTCAAAGAGACTGAGAAGATTAGTATTAAGCTAACTCAGATGGAGTTTAATGTAGATAAATGTACAGTTATCCACATTGGTAGATGCCATATGGAATATAATTATAGAATGGGAGAGAACAGTATTAGGAAGATAGAGAAAAGTTACAGGACCTAAGGGTTATAAAAGATCATACAGGTAAGTTGAGTTAGCAAGTCCAGGGAGCAGTAAAAAAGGCAAATGCCATGATATGTTTGATAAAAGAAACATTAGACATAGAAAGCAAGGAACTGATAGCCAAACTGCATAAAGCATTAGTTAGACTAGATTTGAGTACTGTGTTTAGGTGTGGAGTCCTTATCATAGAGGGGATATAAATATGCTGGAAAGAATACAAAGAAGAGCGACAAAACTGATAGTGGAATTACTAAATTATAATTATGAGGAAGGATTAATAAAAATTAGCATATATTGTCTAAAAAAGAGAATAATTTGAGGTGGTTTAATTCATATTTACAAGATAATCAAGGAAAAGAATAAATTATATTTTAACAAGTTTTTCAGTGCCGCCAGCTACAAAAACAAGAGGGTACAACTACAAATTAATTAAAGAAATGTCCAGATTAGATATTAGAAAATATTTTTTTAGTCAGAAAATGGTGAATGCTTAATATGCATTGCTACAGGAAATTGGGGGGGGGGGGGGGGGGGTGTCAGTAAATGCATTCAAAAATATATTGGATGCACATAGTTATTTTTAGATCAAGTTGAGTAGAAGAAACTGATTGTGTACAGACTCTCAAGAACCTTCTAACCCAGTTTAATTTTGTCCATCCTTCTCATGCTTTCACTGACTACCCCTATCATCTGTAACCATCAGTTTTTTAAAATCCTTGCTATTTTGTTTTCAAGGCACGCACATTATTAAATAATAGACTACCCTTTAGTCTGAGAAAAGCATTAGCAGAACTACAAGCACAGTTCAGCAAGAGTAGTGATTGTTGTGTTTGTTCCAAGAAGTAGGCAGTCTTGACCAGAACTCCTGAGCAACATTTAGACTGCAGTTAGCCCTGAGAAATACCTCAAGCATAGTGGTGTAAATATAATATTGATTTGGCATTAGTGCTGAATGTCTGCTTGCTCGGAGAACTGTTTACTGATTTTCACTTTAATTTCTAGAGCTGTTTTAATATTGCCTTCCTTTCACTAGCTGTGTCATTGTTGTGAATGTTTAAATATTGTCATGTTTAATTTTTGTATGTCCAAATGTAGGCCAAGGAGAGATGTTCCCACTGAATTTAACAAGAAAAGATGTTCTGCATGGTTCCATGAATATACACGTAAGAAGCTGTCACCAAGCTTGTGTATCTTATATATATATATATTCAGTCTATCATTTTGTTAAATAATGTGTTTTGCTTAGTTTTGAGCATTGCTACAGCAGTTAAAGACTTTATGATAACAATTCATAAGCATGACAATTTGTATATTTCTAAAAAATGGATGAGTGTATCCAAGTCGACAGTGAGCTGGCTTGATAGGTCGGAATACAGCGTGCCAGGGATCGAATTCACCAACAGACAGAAACTAATTTTTGTCGTGGTTCGTGCGTGGTGCGATCGCTCATCTAGATGACCCAACTGTAATTGGGTACCTGACATTTGAGTTGGGGAAGGTAAAAACAACAAGGAAGGGAACAGGCCACCCCACCTCACATAGGCTGCGACTTAGTCCGTGAAGAGAATCATCATCGCCAATGGCACTTGTTGCCATGGGGCTCACCTTTAACTTTACCTTTTAAAATGGATGGATCTTCTTACTTATTCATGTAATTTGTAGACAGTTAGCAAGAGCTCCATAAAATTATATTTTTTTATATTTACATTACTTAATTAAACTGCATTCAATCATTTGTCACTACCAGTTGTCTGACTTTGATTTGTAATGATCTTTGACAGCACCTAATGAAGACACTCTTGGTCCTGAAGGCATGGAAAAGTTTTGTGAAGACATTGGCGTTGAACCAGAAAATGTAAGTTTACAGTGAGATTTGTGTTATCCCTGAGATAAACGTGTACACTTATGGTAAGTCTGTGGACAGTTATATTTGGGAGGAAGGGATATACATTATGTGGGTGTGACTATTTCCATAGATTATGTATCTTCTTCATTCATTCTCAATCTACCGCTACCAAACTCTGAAAAGGGCTTTGCAAGTAGCGGAATGTAGTCCAGAGAACAGAATGCAATGTGTCGTAGTTTACAGCTTGATTGCAATATTTGCACCTTTCGGACCAATACATCCGACTTCAGCAGGCATTTTTGAGTACTGGGTTGCCTTCCTTCTTCGATCTTTTCTACTTAGCCAGGCTGCTCAGTTGCAGCCTGTTATCCAAGGGACTTGGCAGCTCTGGTTCGCTGGCTCTGACACTAGCAGTCAGCTATGGGTTGCTGCAGCTAATGCGCTGCTCATCGTCATGATTCCAGATTATGTATCTGATGGCTGTTTCTCCTTGTTCATCATGTTTTTATTTGATGTCTACACATGAAGTCCATTTCTCTGTATGAAGGTTGCTGTGGTGAGGGGGGGGGGGGGGGGGGGGCTCTTCAAGGCTCCAGAATAGCTTTGTGTGGAGGTTCGTCTCTGTGAGCCATTGCTCAGAACGCAATTGCCTAACCATATCACAGTCTTGTAGGATGTGTTCAACTGTCTGTGCTGCTTGTCATTACAAATATGGGACCAGTTTTAATCTGTCTAAATGGCTATTCAATCTGTTCATAGATGCAGCAAACACACCCGGCATTGTCAAAAGATAAGCCATACTATGAAGTCAAGAGCAGTAGAATATGTTTGGTGCCTGATTACAATTAAGCACTTGGAATTTTGTTTCTACTTTTTACAATCACTGGAAGTTTTTTCATCTGACAGATCTCTTGCTCTCACCGTTATATCTAATAACATTTTGAGGGGAAAGCAGCAAACTTCATCCAATCTGAAGCTATCCTTTGTATGGTGCCCCTGTTCTGGATCCTAACTTAAATTTCACTTTCTATGGTTTTTTTGCCAAAAAAGAGTTCTTTTATGTCAGCCTCTCTTTTGCCTTTTCTCTAAGGACTCATATCATGGCGGTTCTGTTGATGTGTCAGATTTTCTTCCTTAGGACATGGTCGGCCAGTTCAAGTGTCAACCTGTCAGTTTGCAGATTTTCTTGGTTGCTTTGAGCAAGCAGGACTTGATTTATGAAAGTATTCAACCAGAAAATTATATGAAACTTCCTCAGAAAAATTGTGTGGGAAGATAATTCTTGTTCTGTTGCTCTCCAACACCCCACACATTAGAAGCACAGATAAGTACGATCTGACAGTTGGTAATGTTTCATCTTTGTTGTTATATTCAGATTGTCATGCTAGTGCTTGCCTTCAAGCTTGATGCCAAAAACTTGGGATTCTTTACTTTTGCTGAGTGGATGGCAGGAATGACAGAACTACAGTAAGTGCTGGAAATGCTTGCTGAAAGCTGTCTGTGGATGTTTATCACAACATTAACTCTTTCCAGCCCGTTCTAACTTTGCTGATTAATGCTTTTCGGTGTGGGTTAAATGCTAGAATTCCATACATCAAAGTTATATTCAAAATAAAATTTAACAAAAATTACGGTCTATCCATCATAAGACATAATTAGTCTATAGATAAGATGAAGTATTTATAATACAAATTATATATTAGTATGAAGCGCTAAATGAAATGAAGAGCCATTAAAACAAAGACTAAATCACAAAACTGAAACTCGTGTTTCAGAAGTCTGTATTGACCGTAGCTGCACCAATTTTCTATTTTACTGCGGACAAAACCAGGGCCTACGAGCTGAAAAGAGTTAAACAACAATTAGCCGTTTCATTCCCAAGTGAAGCATAGGTCCACCACTACGGCTGACCACTTTACAACCTGTATCTGAGCACCTGTAGTAGGGGTTTCATAGCAATGACTTTACATGGTGAAGTTGCTAGCCCTTTGTGCATCCCTCTTCAGTGACCTTTTACACCATATTTTGAAGGTAACAGTGATCCTATTCTTTTAAAATTGAGTGGACATGAAACAATATGTATGTTTAATTTTCATGATTAGAATCTTATTCTCTCCACAACTTTTAACATTTGCTTTATTACAATAACTGATTGTATATTCTGAGCATTTGTGACTCAATTTTTACTTAATCCTTTTGGCTCCACTTGCAGTACAGTTGCAGAGGATCATCTCTGCCGATTCTTTAATTTGGTCTATCTTCTTGAACTCTGCACATGAAAGTCTGTCCAGCCTCCAACGGCTTCTTCTTCCACCTTACATCTTCTTCATTTATCCTCAGATCAAGGTTATGGTTTCTCTTACAAAGGACCCCATTGTTTGTAAGGCTGGTTTTATCTCAATACAGCTTTTGTCTTATATCTGTCTCACAAGTCCAGTATTGTTCTCTCTCTTTCTGCGTGAGCATGCAGCTTTGTAGGATGTGTTTCACAGTCATGGTATGCTCCCCATATGAACACATATCATCTGTCCCAATCCTCATTTTGCTGTAAAGATGATCCTTGAGTCTGTTATGCCCAGAACCCAGGCTGGAGTATCATCTACCCAAAGTATCTGTTTAGTTTTAGAATGGCGGATGCCAGCCTGTCCCCCTTCCCCTGTTATTATACACAGCTGTGCCATTTGAAGACCAGTAGTTGGACATTACTGTCAAATGCGCATACAGTGGGAACATTTTATTGTAGTTGGAAGGCTTGTCCTCCAATCCCGGTTATCACGTCAATCACAACCCAGTCTGGGTGTGATAGTCATAGTTGCAAGTCATGTTTCTCAACCAAATAGTTGGACCGATTGGGAGCCAAAACTAGCGTCAGTGTAAGATGAAACATATCGACTAAAAATCCCTCCACCTTAAATCCTTGCTGTGTTACAGCAGCTTCAGGATATAATAAGCCATTGCAACCCACAACCAAAAAAAACCTCATTAACGGCGAAGAAGTAGCTTCAACATTTGTACCTGCATCGCATTCTTGTTCTTCGTTCTCAATCTCCCGATACCAAGCCCTGAAAAGGGTTTTGCAAGTAGCAGAATGTAGTCTAGAGAACGGAATGTATTGTGTCGTAGTTTACAGCTTGACTGCTGTATTTGCACCTTTCAATCCGGCATTTTTGTGCACCGGGTTGCCTTCTGTCTTCAATCCTGTCTCCTTAGCCAGTCTGCTCTGTTGCAGCCTGTTGTCCAAGATCACCACGTGGAGGTGCAGAAGGGTCTTGGCAGCTCTGGTTCACTGACGCTAGCAGTCAGCTATGGGTCACTGACCACTGTAGCGCATGCGCTGCTTAGCATCTTGATCCCTGTGTCACATTAACTTTCAATAGCCTAATCATAAATTTCTGAATAACTAGCTTGGCAAGTAATATATTGTTTAGTGTGTTATTTTGTTTGTTATTGTGTTCAGAGTTTGTGTGAATCATATTTACAGGTGTGACACCATAGAAAAACTTCAGAACAGACTAGACTACCTCAGGACTCTTCTCAGTGACCCACCCCTCTTTAAAAACATCTACAGATTTGCTTTTGACTTTGCCAGGGTAATGTTCATTTTTCATATTTTTCCTGATGTATTGTTTATATTGTCAGGTTGAAGGTAGGATGCATCGGTGGTATATTTTATCATTTCTTTCACTCATTTTACATTTTCTCTACGTGTGAAGCATAGGGTCACCACTACAGCTGGTCTTTTACATGAAGCATGCATCAGAGCATTTGCCATGGCACTTTCAATAGCAATGGTTTCTTTTTCGACATTTATCCTGAAAGGGGGGAACTGAGACGCTAGTCAAGCACAATACACTGACCAAGACCACAATTTCTCTTCCATGTAGCGTTCCCTGGAAACAGGCTGTTTTCAAGGCATCCCTGTCAATGAGATGAGATTCCCGTAGTAGTGTGCTCCACGCAGATGAAGCCAAGCATAACACAACCACCTGGAAGATCGCGGTCCACCTTCATCAGGATGTGAGGAAAGCTACTACAACCCACCACTTAACGTCCTTTTCAGGGCACACAAAAGAGTAAACTTACTCATTGTGGGCATTACACAGCAATCCTAAAAAGGATGTGTTGGCATAGTTTACAGCGAGGCTGCGGTATCTGCTCCTTTTGGCCCAACATATCCAATTTCAGATGTTTTTGGAGTTCTGGGTTTGCCTTCCCACTGTGATTCCTATTCTCTTAGCCAGACTACGCTAGTGCAGCCTGCTTCTAGGGTCACCACTTAGAGGCAGAATAGGGTCTTGGTCAGCTATGATTCGCTGACCCTGTCTTAAACGGCCAGCTATGATTTGATTGCTACTCTCAGCTCATCCAATGCCATATCTTCTGCCTCTTTACTTTAGTGAGCTACACCTTGAAGATCGTGAGTAATTCTTCTGCTGGTGCTAATGGGGGCACAGAACTTGCATTATCTTTTACTGTCATCACTTCTGGTATAGAATATCTATTGCTATCATTATGACAGAATCACTATCCACATTGTTTTTGTTATTGAGGCCATCCCTAGGGCTACCATCCAACTGTTGTAACATGTTTTTAGAGAAATTCAAAAGTTTGTATGACCTAACACTAGTTTTCAAGGTAAACAATATATCACAGATTGGTAACTAACTTAGAATACTGAAAATATTGCTACAAAATCAATTAATAAGTTGGACTAGATCGAAAATTATTTCACCATCCCACTGTAACATACAAGGCAATGAGGAGGCAGACAGACTGGCAAAAGAAGGTGCAAGACTACCACAACCAGATTCTAGTGTGACCTACGAAGAGTCCAAAAGATTTATTAGGGCCAGATACATGGCCAAATAGGAAACAGAACATACTGGCTACACAAAAAATTATGCCTATTACCAGTTGAACAGAAGAGAGCAGGTCGTGGTCTTCAGACTCCACACAGGCCACAACAGACTGAGGTACCACCTATTCAATAAACTGAAGATAGGTGGCACTGACGAATGCACTTGTGGTACAGGGAAAATGACCGCTGAACATCTGCTGCAAAACTGCCCGACATACGAGGACCAGAGAAAGCACATGTGGCCATCACCAGTGGCAACACTAGACAAGCTCTATGGCAGTGTCGACAGCCTCAGGATTACCGCTGCTTTTTTCGAAAAAATACTGGTTGGCGTTTGACAACGTATGAAGAAGATTTCACCACATTTTCAATTTGTTTTATATATCTGCAATGGTTCAGGCATTGTGAGTGACTTATAGTAGTAATAACTTTTACTGAACCATGAACCATTGGCGAAAAAAATCGCCTTTATATTGTCTCTGTATACTCACCAGTGTTTTCGTCGTGTTAACACCAGTTTTTGCTATAGAAATGGCTGAATCGAACACAAGGCCACTTTCTCTCATCTTAAAAGATGGCTAGACTGATTTTTTATGATTTTTTTGGAAGATCATTCCATTATTGATTGTGAAATTAAGTTGTTGCAACGGATTTTCTGAGGTAGGTCTGTTTAGTTTACTTATGTAAATGTTATAAATTCGTTTGTAGTGGAAACTAACAGATATGCCGATCTGGTTATGAACACTATCGGTGCTTTGTGGCAATTTCATGGATTTACAAGACAATTGGTATACCCAAAAATGGTTACGTCTAAATGTTTGCGACGTAATAAAAAAATATGTAGAAACTATAAGGTTAAAGTGAGTATTTTCAGTGTCAAGATACACACTGACGTTCTCAAGATTATGACACCACAAGAATCCCACTTTCTGTCACATTTGAGTATTTATGTGACTTGTATGTTCTTTATCTTAAATTTCAGGACAAGGACCAAAGGTGTATGGATATAGACACAGCTAAAGCTATGTTGTCACTTGTGTTAGGCAAGAGCTGGTCTCTTTTCTCTTATTTTCATCAATTTTTAGAGGTAATGTTTTCTCTATTTTCATCCATTCTTAGAGCTGCCTTCACATATTTATATTTAATTGCATTGAAATTCTAATTCTGCATTGTGCCGTCAGTTTTAGCTGTTAAGGGTGTCTTGTATAATGGTATTTTTGTTCTGGACACCACTTCCCTTATACAACATGGAAGTCACTAAATAGACTCCAAACTGGTGTATTACAATGCAGGAAAAACTTAAATAGATAGGGATACTGGGATGATGAGAAACCTTCTGGAAACATGCAATATGGAGGGGGAATCACAAGGCAATCTCCACGTGTCCGAACATTGGAAACATGATATCTAACGTGGTGCCCAGGGCACGGGAAGTAAGTAAGCTAAATATATGGTAAAGCTTCCTGTGATGCTAAACTCATTTTGTTATTTCGACAGTGTACTCTGAGCATTATTGCAATCATTAAAGGTTTAACAGTATTCTGTTCAATTTGTTTTTCCTAATCATGGCAATGTTTGTCTCTTTCTAACTTTTTTTCAGCCGTTTTGCTGAGCTTCATTTTGTTGGCTACCATGTTCATCCTATCTATTAACTCAGTCTCTGGTTATCTGTGCCATTTATCATGTCCTGGTTATCTGTGCCATTTATCCTGTTCTGGTTATCTGTCCCATTTATCATGTCCTGGTTATCTGTGCCATTTATCATGTCCTGGTTATCTATGCCATTTATCATGTCCTGGTTATCTGTGCCATTTATCATGTCTTGGTTATCTGTCCCATTTATCCTGTCCTGGTTATCTGTGCCATTTATCATGTCCTGGTTATCTGTGCCATTTATCATGTCCTGGTTATCTGTCCCATTTATCATGTCCTGGTTATCTGTGCCATTTATCATGTCCTGGTTATCTATACCATTTATCCTGTCCTGGTTATCTGTGCCATTTATCATGTCCTGGTTATCTGTCCCATTTATCCTGTCCTGGTTATCTGTCCCATTTATCCTGTCCTGGTTATCTGTGCCATTTATCATGTCCTGGTTATCTATGCCATTTATCATGTTCTGGTTATCTGTCCCATTTATCCTGTCCTGGTTATCTGTCCCATTTATCCTGTCCTGGTTATCTGTGCCATTTATCATGTCCTGGTTATCTATGCCATTTATCCTGTCCTGGTTATCTGTGCCATTTATCATGTCCTGGTTATCTGTCCCATTTATCCTGTCCTGGTTATCTGTGCCATTTATCCTGTCCTGGTTATCTATGCCATTTATCCTGTCCTGGTTATCTGTCCCATTTATCCTGTCCTGGTTATCTGTCCCATTTATCATGTCCTGGTTATCTGTGCCATTTATCATGTCCTTAACCTCTATCCCACCATGTAACTTTGTTATACAACAAACATGGTACTAAAATCCTCCCTTTAATGACAAAAGGAAGTGGCTGCCCACTATTAAATATGTCATAAGAGGCTACTGAGGTGGGTTGTTTGTGGGGCTGGAAACCTAATTGTATAAACATATTGGTGCAAAAACAACCGCATCAAGTGGGCCTGTTCCCTGTGAGAACAGGACATAACAGATTGAATAGCCACTTACATGGACTAAAACTGGTCCCATGTTTATGTGAGGAGAGGCAGTTGAATAAATCCTATAAGTCTGTTATATACTTAGGTGGTATCAAGATGCTGAGCAGCGCATGAGCTGCAGTGGTTAGCGATCCATAGCTGACTGCTAGTATCAGGGCCAGCGAACCAAAGCTGTCAAGACACTTCTACACCTCCACACAGTGATCCTGGATAACAAGCTGCAACAGAGCAGACTGGCTAAGTAGAAGGGATCGTAGAGGGAATGCTAACCCGGTACTCAAAAAAATGCTTGCTGAAGTCGGATGTGTTGTACCGAAAGGTGCAAATATCGCAGTCAAGCTATAAACTACGGCACAACGCATTCCGTTCTCTGGACTACATTATGCTACTTAAGCCCTTTCAGGGTTTGGTAGTGGGAGATTGAGAATGAACAAAGCCAAGCCATATGCTTAGGCAATTGCATACTGAGCACTGGCCCACACATACAAATCTCCGCACAAAGCTGTTTGGAAGACTTGAAGAACACTTCACAACAGCAACCTTTATCCACAGAATTGAATTTCATGTATAGCCATAATAAAAAACTTGGCAAGCAAGAAAAAGGGTCACACGAAGCAGCCAGCGTCAGTGATAGTCATATGCTCTGTAAATGGAAAAGAAGTTTCCAGCAAGTGTTTAAAGCTGATTATGTCTGTTGCTTTCGTTTTATGACAAATTGTAATCAAATGTTATCGCCAAAATATTTCAAAGTGTCTTCTTTTGATTACACACATATCAAGGGTTGTTGTTTGCGAATGCCCACAATGAGTAAGTTACTCTTTTGTGCGCCCTGAAAGGACATTAAGGGGCAGGTTGTAGTAGCTTTCCTCACATCCTGGGTGTGCTGATGAAGGTGACCTTTGAGTCCTCCAGGCAGTTGGGCTATGCTTGGCTTCATCTGTGTGTCACTCATTACTACGGTGATCACATCGATCCCTCACCTCATTAGCCAGGCTGATATGAAAACAGCCCGTTTTCAGGGGGGACTACTAGGGAGCCGAGGTGAGGGTCTTGGCCAGTATGCTTTGCCTGACCCTGACTAACACGTTCGATCAGTATATTTTGCCTGACCAGACGTTAGTCTTCCTCTCCACATATCAAGGATAATACCAGGCGGATCATTCTTCATAATGGATTGTTCAATGACCATGACATCACACATACCTTGCTGGGATTGATCTGTGTGCTGGAAAGCCAAAGTCACTAAGTTGCTTGTAAGGTCTTTTCATGCATATTTTAGCCAACAGATTTGTGAGGATGTTATATGTATTCATCCATAGCCCCATCGGTTGGAGTTTGGCTACTTTTATTATGATGATGTTGAACACAAGTGAGAGTGGGAAACCTTGGCAGTCCCAAACAATTGTTCTCTCTATCTGGGGAACTGCTATCCAGCTCACCAAGAGCCTAAACTCACTCTGTTATATGCATCCACAAGAGCCACAGCAACTGTTTCTTGCTTTAATTGAAAGGCCCATATAAACATGCCAGTTTCCAGCAGGTTACAGTGGCTCTTCTTATATGCCAAGGGATGCTGAAGAAGGTGAACCTGGGGGTCCTCCTTTCTGTGGTGTAATATGAGGCTTCTCAGAAATCTCACCACTATGGGGATCACAGTGTTGATCCCCACCTCATTGGGCAGGCTGCTGTAATACACATCAGTTTCAGGGAGTATGAGGAAGATGAGAGATGGGGTCTTGGTCAGTCTGGTTCATCTAACGTAAGTCTCTGCTAATATAACTATCTTGTCAAGTCTTTACAGGGTTTGAGTAGTGGAAGTAGATATTTATAGAGCCAGTCTCAGGCTCTGCATTCTATATGGTGGTATTGAATTTACTCATGTTTCTAATTTCTGTTGTGATGTTCTGACTGTTTAACTACTGACAATTATCTTCTCCGACTCTCTTTTAGCAAAGCAAATATAAGGTGATCAACAAGGATCAGTGGTGCAACATTCTAGAGTTTAGTCGGACCATCAGACCTGACCTTGAGAACTATGATGAAGATGGAGCTTGTACGTTGAATTATTTAATGTTTGTGTGTTCTAGAAACTATTCCATTACATACTAATGCATTGTCTCTCAAGAGTGAATCAGTTACCAAACATATTCCTGGCTAGCTTAGGCACGCTTCATGCTTCACATAATTTGTCCAATAATTAAAGTTATTTTCATGCTACGTTCAGTTGGATTTATGTCAAATATAACATCAATTTCAGCTCTAACAAGTCAATTGTTCATCAGAGATCAAGATGCTGAGCTGCGCACAAGCTGCAGTGGTCAGCGACCCATAGCTGACTGCTAGCATCAGGGCCAGCGATCTAGAGCTGCCAAGACCCTTCTACACCACCACGCTGTGATCCTGGATAACAGGCTGCAGCAGGGCAGACTGGCTAAGGAGAAGGGATCGAAAAGGGAATGCTAACCCAGTACTCGAAAAATGCTTGCTGAAGTCGGATGTGTTGGACCGAAAGGTGCAAATATCGCAGTCAAGCTGTAAACTACAACACAACGCATTCTGTTCTCTGGACTACATTCTGCTACTTAAGCCCTTTCAGGGTTTGGTAGTGGGAGATTGAGAATGAACCAAGCCAAGCCAATTGGTCGCCAAGCAAAGGGCACTGAAAACAGGAAATAGATACAGGCACTGAAGCTCAAGAAGAAGATAGCTGGTTGCAGAAGGATAGATGAGTCAATGAAAGAACTGGCACACGTTTCACAGGATAGAATGACTTGGAGAGAGTTGGTTAGGAACTAAACTCCACAGGAAGCATGAAATTGACAAAGAAATATATATTGCTCCTGACGTATTTATACGTGACAGTGTATAGTAGTTGACATATATTCTTGAACATTTTTATTAACCTGTAGCGCACTACGGTCAAGTGCTAGCGACCAACTTGGCCTTTAAAAAAAAATTTTTTTTTTAACGGAGCCACTCCCGACAGTCATTTTTTACTGCTGAATACGTCCACCATATATACACGATATTTTGCCGGTTAAAGTATCGTATGTTCGATTACAAATGACTTTTGAACAGTTTTAATTTTGTATACGCCGTTTGTAGCAAGCCGACATTTTGTGAAAGGGGAAGTAGGTTGTCGGGAAAAATCTTTATCGAGTAGATCTGTTTATTTTGTTTGTTTAAATGAAAGAACTACGTTTGAATTGGAAACTAACAGTTGTGTAGATATTGTAAACACAGTATCGATACGTTGTGGTTTCCATGGTTTTCTATCGAAGCGACTAGTGGTCGAGTCAAAAAAATTTGTTTTTTATTTGTAAATTTCATCTGTTTGTAACTCAGAAACTAACAGACACACAATAAAAACAATAACACCCACAAGTTCTTTATTCAATTATGTTTCTACACACAAGAAAATCATATTCATTGACAAACAAACAGAAAAGTTACAAATTTTGAAAGTCGACGATCAGAGCGAGAAATAAATGTAATTTAATTCAGTAAAAAAATAATTTTCCTGGCGTCGGGGCATGCTAAAGGTTAACCACTCATCTCAGCAACCCTGTGGTTGTTGTTGTTTGCGAATGCCCACAATGTATAGGTTACTCTTTTGTGTACCCTGAAAAGGACGTTAAGTGACAGGTCGCAGTAGCTTTCCTAACATCCCAAGCGAGCTGATGAAGGTGGACTCCAGGCCGTTGTGCTATGCTTGACTTCATCTGCGTGTCACTCACTACTACGGGAATTACAACGATCTCTCATCTCGTGAGCCGGGTTGCCATGAAAACAGCCCGTTTCCACTAGGATGCTGAGGTGAAGGTGTTGGCAAGTATGTTTTCCCTGACCCTGACTGACATGTCTCATCAGTATATTTTACTTGACCAGACGTTAGTCTTCCTCTCCACCACTGTGGTACCCGTACTAGATGGCAAGATTCACTCGAGCTGCACAACACTCGCTGTCCTGAAACAAAGTTATCCATCCATTGGACAACCTGGGCTCAAGACAGAATTGACTCGAAACTGAGATGAGACCAGCACAATACCAAAAAGCAAAGCCAGCCTGCTAAGCAGAGAAATGCACCTGGCTACTACCGACTTGCACAAGAGTTGGGACCTGCACAAGGGCTAACACTCTTGCAGATGCACAACTTAGACATCTTATATTTTTTTTTCAGGCTCTTTTATTTTTTTCATGTTTTCCAACACACAACCACAATATCACCCACCGCCTTTAGCCTCCTCTAAAAATATACCCCATAATCGGCATAGCGCCACCACAGATACGGAGAACTATAAAGAAGAAACAGGTAAATGACCCAAGACACTCTACATCATCAGGTGCAGCGCCCAAGACTAAAGTCATGGTGAAATATCTTACAGTCAACCCAGCCCCTACAGGCAAGACCAAGAAATCGACACATTTAAAGTTTAAAAACAGCTGACACAGGTCACCTTGATCGAGTTACGGGAGAAACCTGCACCTGGACATCTCCTGCCCTATGCAACATGGAAGTACTAAATAGACTTCGAACTGGTGTATCACGATGCATTCAAAACCTAACAAGATGGGGATACATGGATGCTGAAACATGTGAATGGGGAGTAACACAAGACCAGGACCATCTGCCCAAACGTCCTGGAGACTTGTAGCATGGATGACCTGCTGAGTGCCAGTGACAGGGCAATCCATATGGCTGAATACTGGAAGAATGAAGTGTGACGTAGTGCCTAGGACACGGAAAGTAAGTAAGTAAACCTCCTCTACAGTAATGGATGAAAGCATACACAGCACATAAGTTTGTTTTACTATATTATGTATATTATTATCAATTTCAGGGCCAGTGATGCTTGATGAGTTTGTGGAGTGGTTGAAAGAGGAACGTAAGCTCAAGGATGTCCGTGAGATGCCAGCGTGAGTTTGACTACTTAACGGCTGCCTGGATTAAATATGTCGATGTGAGATCTACTGCATAATAGCTGCTGATTTCATTAGAGCTTCCTGGTTTAAATAATTGAACATGAAGTCTACTTTCTACATGCTGACAACTACTTCACTGGTGGGACCGATTTGCTCTAGTGCAGTTACAGAAACTATGACATAGAAGATCTTGCTGATGGACATGGGAACAACATCATATTTTCTTTGTGACTCATTGTGTTCACCAAGACCATTATTAGAAATAAGTTTATGCTTATTTTATCATAGCTACCCCTCATGTATAGGACCAGGATTAGTGACTAGCTCCATTGTTATGTTAATCCTGATTTCATCTGAAATATGTTAGTCAGAAATGTGTGTCTGTGTTTGCTGTTAGGTCTTATTTCTGTTCTTAGTCTCAGTTTTCAAAGCTGTATTTGAGGTCACAGCTGCAATATGATGATAGCTTGGCCAGTGTTTTAAGTCTTTTATTGTAAGATCTAGACTAAAATTTTGTGACATGTCAAGACTTGTCCTCTTGCTCAATGAGCGAAGTATGAGCACATTTAACTAGTCACACAGCCACAGTTGTTTCTCAGATAATCAGTCCTTCTTGCTTTTGGTCAGAAAATTACATACTAACTGACTCTCCACTGTTCTACCCTGTGGTGTAGAGGTTTGCCTGAAAGAACGTCAAACTATTCTTTCTTCTTTATTGACTTTCGCCTTGAAAAAGACATTGTGATGTGTCATTGTTTATGGAGGGGCTGCGATATCTAAATGGTCGGAGTCTGTTTCCATGGCCAACATTTGCAGACAAACATAGGGGTCTTGGTCAGCTATAGGTCGTTGACCGTAATGCAAGCAGCCAGCTGTGAGTTGCTGGCTGCAGTCAGCTCATTCACTGCTGCTTCTTCAGCCCCAGACTATTCTAGCCATTGTCTTCTTCTTATCCTGGTTGCAGTCTAGTCCTCTATCTCCTATGACTGTCTTGTATTTATACCCCATAGACTTTGCGTCATCCTGTAAGTCTAGATCATTGATTCTTTGCTTCCAATGACTGCTGTGGTAACTGATCTTTTATTCTGCAAATGTTACCATCAAGTCTGAGGATTGGGTTTTGAGATCAAGGCGTATTGTCTGACGTGGACCTTGTCTCTTCTTGTTACTTGGACCACCGTTCTTAGATATCTCATTCCAGAGACTTGAAGCTGGGTTGTGATCATTGCCAGTGATTCACATATGCAAGTCAAAATTTTTGCCCTATGCACAACTCTCTTTAGTTGCTTTTTAGACCATGGGTGTAGATTCAGTAGACCTATTCACAACTCCTTGACCAGGTGATATCAAGGACTTTATTTTGTGGAATTCAAGTGCATTTGCTCGATTATCTTATTGTTATGCTGCATCTTGCTGCGGCTGTGCCTGGCTTAAACCATGACAAAACAGTCCAAGATGGCGTTGAACATTCCGTTTGACTGCACCCCAGAATTCAGCCCAGGTTATAACTACCCAAACGCCTTCCTACTTGAAGCTACCTACCTCCTGCCCTCTTCCACCGGAGGTTATACCATACCTCTTCCAACCTCGTGTTCTCAGCACAGCAAGTGTCACGCTGACCCGAAGGTGGACATAATCTAGAGGCCACGGTGGTGAAACGTGAAGAAATAGGAAGACAGACAAGGAAAGCAAATACAAACATTGGTTCAACACACACTCCTCGCCGCCCTCATCCCGAGGCTGCGGAGTCCTGGGCTCCACCTTGGGAGTCTCTAGGGATTTCAGTCAACACACAACGCATGAACAATCCTCAGTAGTTAGACATGGTAGCGGTCGATAGTTGCAAAGGGCCTTTGACGCCTAAGCGAACATTATTATTATTCTTTCCTCTCCAGTAATGGACCCTGAGATCCACCCAAGGGAGATCATAATTAATCATATTTTATTGTCATTCATCTGGATGTCCAAAGAGGTGACAAAGAATAGTAGAAATGTAACCTGCTGGTTCAAGAGGGTTGTGATACTGTGGATTCCATCTCATTCCAATATTTTTGGCAATGAAGAGGCTGACAGGCTGTCAAGAGAAGGTGGAAAGCTACCTCAACCTGATATAGGTATAACTTATGAAGAGGTTTACCAAGCGTATGTACAGGAACAATTGGAAATCAGAGTGCACAGGTCATCGACCA
This sequence comes from Ariolimax columbianus, assembly GCA_036924085.1. Taxonomy (NCBI): domain Eukaryota; kingdom Metazoa; phylum Mollusca; class Gastropoda; order Stylommatophora; family Arionidae; genus Ariolimax; species Ariolimax columbianus. The sequence goes on along the minus strand of JAVGWX010000018.1, from coordinate 11,614,988 downwards.
AATGGCATATATTACCAGCACAGCAGAGGTGAGCACGTAGTAATCAATAGTCTCCGCACAGGCCACAAATTAAAAATAGGACATACAGATGAATGTCTACGACACTGACAAAATGACTGCTGAACATCGCTAACCACTACATATTGAATGTGGCTGACTATCCCATCATGTAGAAATGATGAGCTACATCTGCCGAAGACAGATGTGTCGGACCGAAAGGTGCAAATATCACAGTCAAGCTGTAAACTAGCGATACAACGCATTCCGTTCTCTGGACTACGTCCTGCTACTTGCAAAGCTCTGTTCAGGGCTTGATAGGAGAGATTGTGAGAGAACACAGAAGAAGATGAGCTGCAAGAAAGTTAAAAGGAAGACACTTACACCGCATGATAAAAGAGAAGCGACTCAGTCGGGTCAGTAATTCTAATTTATATTATTTGAAAAAAAGACATAATACAGACAGTTCTGTGTTTGATGATAAATTTGTTGTACGCAATGAAGTCTTTCTGGAATGTGACGTGTTTAATTGATCGTATGAGATGATGTTCGTCCATCACATGTGATGAAGACCATTATCATTGTTCAGCCGTGTGCACAGTCTTTTCTCTTGCTGTATCCGCTGAAATGGGTGCTGTGATTTGGATTAAAGTGAGGAAGAAACTGCACCATTTGTCAACCTCACTCTCTCATCCTGAACTACCTTTGGCCAGTGGCAAGACATTATCAAGATGACTGGAGATAGCACAGGATGCAGATTTTTCCTCAAGGTTTACTCCCGAAGCCTTCCCCGTAAACAGGTATCCTACAAGGCAGTGGAGGTGGGATGACATCTATCGTTGTGTGTGTTTTGCTTTTCCCATAACCACAAGAGGTCGTAGGAACATCACTCAGCTTGTGAGTGATGTGTTGAGCATCTCTCCTGGGCAACATGCTCTAGTCCATTATAGTCCGTGTCTACATTTCACAGTCACACCAAAACCGACACTGTCTGCAACTAGGGTGAAAGACGCCAAGCTCAGGAAGTATCAGCCGTGTGCACTAGACCGTGAAAATACAACACAGGTTTAACCGTAGTACTAATTCATATAGTCAATGTCCGTGCCAGGATAATTGGAGTGATGAAAATACACTAATTAACTAGTCCAAATGGAAAACGACATGTTCCCATGAACACATGTGCAAGTCATCGACTAGTGTGAATTCCAGACAAATCCATGGCCTGACGGCATTCATAATGAACTAAAACATCAGAGCAATGTTAGACCCGCAGCCGTTATGGTGCCATCTTTACTGCTTTTATATCTACACATACATGAGCAGCATCTACAACTAGACCATCATCTATAACTACACCTACATAAGCAGCATCTGGTACATCTTCATAACGAGTATCTACACCTCCGTATGAGATATAGCAGAACTGGGTGTCCCACTTTATTCCGTTATATATTATCACTCAGATGCACATCTTCAAGAGATCACATAATCTAGACAATTGGAGCACAGCTTTGATGTTTATAAATTTGCACACAGGTGGCTGAGTTGGATTCCTCTCTTGTGATTTTAATTTTACCAGTATCTATTTCAGGACCAAGCATTAACTAGTTGCCTCATTTCAGTGTCATCGCAGATGGAGTAGATGTTTGACTATTTTACATACAAATATGTCAGAACATGACATTAACATATGTTTAACGATGAACTTTCATAGGATTCTCCTGCAAGACTTCAGCAGTGATACATCAATTATAGATGCAATAAAATGTTTGACATTTGTAGTTCACTCACAATCAGCATTAATGTTAGAATGCCCTGATTGGAGAATCAATTCCAGTGAACAGATCTATGTTATACTTGCATATAAGATGGTTGTGGTGCGTGTTTTGTTTCAGATTACACATAATAAGCTTGTGGCAGTGTTTCTTGCTGCAAGCTACTTCCATCATATACAACTCTTCTCTGATGGTAATGAGTGTTTTTTTTCTTGTCCACTTAGTAGAATTGACTGCTTCGTGTTTATTGGACTAAAGTTTGTATGTGACGTGTGTATTATTATCCAAATTATTTTTACATTTCCTGTAATTTGTGTTTTGCTGTTCTGTACATAGAATTGGCTGCCATGAACTATATTCTGAGAAACTGTCTTCCCTGGTTAAGTAAAAAGGACAAGCTGATCAGAGTAAATGTTAAAACTAATTGTACAGAGAAAGTAAGCCTAACCAAAATGTGAAAAACGTTTCAAGTTTTGTGGTCACAGTTTGTAAGTGGTGGCTATACCTTGTAAATCTTTCTATCTGTTACCTGGGACTTACCTATCTTCTAGTCACACGGACACGGGTTTGAACCACGGTAAGGCCTAGGTTTCTTTCTATCATTGGTGAGCTAACATCAAGATTCCAGAAAAGTAGGGGAAACCTTGGAATAAAATAAGAAACTCCATATGGACTTCATTGATCAGGAAAAGACATTTGACCAGGTAAACAAATATAAGTTATGGGAGGTAATGGAGGAATATAGTGGAGAGTATCAATTGATGGATGGCATTCGTGCATTGTACGTAAACAGCGACGGTGCAGTACGAACAAATGCCAGTATGACAAATTGGTTTCCAGTGCTGAGTGATGTATGACAGAGGTGAATGTTTTCTTTCTACACTTTTATTCATAATTTATATGAATAAAATGACACAGTTGGCTAACCTTCATGAGGAGTCCCTAAATGATCTGTTTGCTGATGCTCAGGTCATCTTTTACCAAAATGGATAAGACCTACAACACCACCTAACCTATCTCAATTTTGCCTGTAATGAATATGACATAACGATCAACACAGACAAGACAAAAACTATCGCGTGAACACGTGCAGAGAGGTTTCTACAGCAGTGACATAAGTATCAAGCAAGTAAGGGAGTTCAAATGCCTCCAGTATGTTAACTGGTGACGGCAGAGAGGTCGCACGTAAAATTCAGAAGGTGAACGGTGTCCACTATCAAATAGCACATATTTTAAAACACCCTAGAGGGCTTCTTTCAACTAAGAGGAGACTGATAAATGCACTGTTTATTCCTACATTATGTTACCAATATTAATCTTGGTCCTTGCTAGAAATACATAAGAGTAAGATCCAGAGCTTTGATATGCACTGTGTGAAAAGTGCGGCCAGGATTGAATTCGCAACAGTGCACTGAGGCAGATAGTAGGGACAAACCCAGTTAGTGCCTACATTGACGCCCAAAAAATCAATTAGTTTGGTCATTTAGTCAGGATGCATTATGACCAGCCTGCAACGAGAGCATATCATAAGCAGGTCTACGTACAAGGGGTCTACCTCGATGTCGGTGGATTGAGAGTTTCTCTTACACTCAGGAAGTTACACCTAACACAGCACAAGCCTCCCATCCGCAATAACAAGAAGTCTATGCATCCAGCCTTCAACGCCTCATGGCAAGTGCAGGAGGATTTTAAAATAGAGCTCTGTGTTTGGAACGCTGCAAGCAGACATCTGAAGCCAACATGGAATCAGTGTTGCCACCAAGCTTAAAGTGCATCATGTTGTAGTGTTATCCATTCTGATGCATGCCTGCAAAACATGGACAGAGTATAGCAGACACGCCAGACAGATAATTCATTTCCACTTGAGATGTCAGCGTAAGCTGCTCAGGATCAGGACAGAGTGTCTAACTGAAATTCTTAGTAAGACTAGCATGTTTAGCATACGTGTGCTTCTGCATAAAGTACAGACAATATGGGCAGGACATAAGCGCATACCCAAGCAGCTGTTATACGGTGAGCTCAGAACAGGCATCAGGTCATTAGGAGAACAGAAGAAATGCTATAGAGACTCCTTGAAAGTGTCTCTGAAAAACTGCAATATTTATGTCACTTTGGCTCAAAGTAGCCATGCCACCTGAAAGAACAGAATGCACAACTCCAGAACCAACTCATCACATGAGTGTTTTAAGTGCGTCAAAATCTGCTGCGCCAAGATTGGTGTCTATAGCCATTTGAAAACACATCTCACAGCATAAGTCTGTTGCTGTCGCCATCTTCACTTGCGATAGTCAACTATTATTATATTATTTTTTGGACGGCAATGTATGCTCCCCAGAGATTAATTTTTTTGTTCTGTCTTCTTGGGCTTTGTCTCCATTTGTCCTGGCTTCCATTAATACAGTTCCTCGCCAGATGTACTTGACCTCTCAACTCTTCTCTTTCCCTGTCAGTCCCAATCCAACACAATCATCAAAAATTGTTCAACTTGCTGTGGAGCATACATCTTCAACAAATTTATGACAAGTCATCAAATATTGACCTGTCCATATCTATTGAAGCTTTTGTAGTTTAAAGTTTTTATAGTATGTGGCAATCAGTCACATGCCCAACCATCGTTAGTCACCTATGTCAGATTATAATGTTACTATTTTTTACTCAATCCAACGTGCTACCAGTTACATTGTGTGTCCTATTCATCTGAACTATCTCTTATTAATCTCCAGTTGCTTTGTTCATTGTATGTGCTAACCAGCCACATGCCTATCCATTCTTAGTCACTTCTGTCCAGTTCAGTTCATCCCGTAACCCATCAGGTTGTTGGGGCACACATGAAGACACTCCCAAAATCCAACGCTGTCTGTCGCCGCCTGTTCTTTCTCACCAGCACGAAGGCCTGACCACTCAGTGATGTTGTCCACCCATCTCTTCCTTGGACGTCCTCGCACTCTCTGTCCCAGTACGGAACCAAAGAGTACCGAGTTGGTAATTCCGTTGGACCTCGCGGCGTGCCCGCATCAGGCCATCTTTCATCATTTGATAGCTGTGAACAGATCTTCAAATGGACCAATAGCGTCTTCAACTCTCTGACGTATTTCTACGTTCGTGACACGATCTTTATATGTAACATTTAGGAGTTTTCTATAGCACCTCATTTCCATTGCACCTCATTTCCATTGCATGTATTCTGCAATGGATATCTGCTGTAATGGTCCAGGTCTCGCAGGCATACAGAAATATTGACAGCACCAAAGAGTGCATTAGTCTAACTTTTATGCCGAGGGCGAGCCGCTTGTCTTGCCATATATATTTCAGCCGAGTCAGCGCCGCTGTTGTTTGTACTATTCTTGCAATTGCCTCTAGCTTCGATCCCTCTTCGCTGATCAATGATCCCAGATATTTGAAACGTTTTACTACCTCAAGTTCCTGCCCATTTGCCTCTATTACAGATTTAAACCCTGTTATATTATTGGTCATGAGCTTTGTTTTATCTGCATTTATTTCCATACCAAAACTCAGGGCCGCTCTATCCAATCTACCAATCAACTCCTGGAGTTCCCTTTCTGTGCCTGCCAATACATCAATATCATCAGCAAATCGGAAGTTTGTGATAAGCCTGTCACCTATTTTAACCGTGCCAACATATTCTTTTAAGGTCGTCTCCATTATTCTCTCCAAGAATATATTGAAGAGTGTTGAGGAGAGTATACATCCCTATCTCACACCCACCGTCGTGCGGAACCAATCGCCTAGCGTTTCCTCTACAGAGACTGCGCTTGTCACCTGCTCATAAAGGTTTGCAATTACCCTCACAATATCACTGTTGAACTGTCAAGGTTACAATGTTACTATTCTTTACGCAATTCAACTTGCTACCAATACATTGTAATGTGTTTGTCCTTATTGTGTGTCCTATTCATCTGAACTATCTCTTATTAGTCTCCAGTTGCTCTGTTCGTTGTTATGTTTCCTCCCACATATCCAGATGTATAAACGACTTGCATGTTTCCAGTTAACATTGTAGAGGTGTGGCTTTGTTTATTTGACTCAACTAACAATAGACTGAAGCAAAAATAATGTTATGCATCGACATTGTCTCACACTGTGTACTACTAAAACATTCAGCGATACCAGTTGTTGGCTAGGTACTGTTCTGTTGAAGGTAGTGTTGTTCTGTTAATAAGGAAGCATGAATATAGTATTAAGCTTGTGCACTTGGACTTAATTATTATGTGGGAATCACAGACTTCTCCTGTATGTGTGAATAAATGAGGTACAGCAGTAAAAGTCAGTTCCAGTGATGACTGAGATATGAGAGGGAGTCAAAAAGTAACCTGAATATTTCTTTATTAACAGAATATGTTGAATTAAGGTTATTTTTGTGCATGCAAGGTTAGAATTTAGTTTTATATGAAAGTAATGAGATTTGTACTGAAGTTTCAACCAAGATAGATCTTTATTATGGTCTGGATGAAAGAAAACAAAACAAATTAACATGGCCAACTAAGTTGAATATTAATAGTAAAAATAGAGCAAACCAAGGGAAAAGAATAGAACCACTACCTTCCAAGCATGTCATAAATGACTACTAAACTTGGGGCTAGTAACCTCATAATGTAAAAAAAAACTTTGCCATTGCAATTAGTCACTGCAGAAGCTCGGATATAGGATTCGTGCAAAGGGACCAGCTGCAATTGAAACATATGCTTTACATTTAAGCATAAAAATTTGAGTGATTGCAAATGATTGGAAATAGGCATCTGGGGGGGGGGGGGGGGGGGGGGGGGGGGGTCAGCTGCAGTGGTGGTCTATGCTTTACAATCAATAACTTTGTAGCCTTCAAAGAAGCATTAGTCTTCAACAAATACTCTCTCTAAGCTTTTCAATCATTTTCCATCCGTTCCAACTTGGCCCACGGCCTCCTTGGGACCCAAATGTCACAGTCGGTCACCTTTTTGATGTGTGTGACAAGATCTGCCTCTTGTCGTGGGGTACCCAGAACAAAGACTGCTGTGAAATACTATTAGGAGTTCTCTTTAAAATGTGTCCTATCCCACGTCGCCTTCAAATGTCGATGCACAGGCATCCATTAGGGAAAGTCTGCACCTTTTCCATCATGACTTTATTCGTACACCATATCTCTAAGCCATATAATAGTACAGATATGATATTGGAGTTTAACATTTTCAGTATTATGCAGGAACTGATCACTCTTGATCTCCATAAAATTGCATATGAAGACACCTCTTGTCTTTTGGGTCTCTTCCTGTGCCTCTGTTCTTGTCAATATTTCTCCCAAAATATATGAACAATTCTACACCTTGTAAGAAATTGTTCCCAAGCACAACCCAATCGTCCTCAGTCACCTTTACCCCTAACATCTTAGTTTTTTCACGGTGGTCATGCCACCCAACGTCTTGCAATTGTACATCAATCATTTTCAACTTGCGCTGTATTTGTCTGCGATCATTGGACAGAATTCTTCACATTGGAGCATAAAAGGCAAATGATGATGAAATTTCCAAATATCAGTACACGTCTGTTACTTCTCTCGCATAAAACTGCATTTTAATATCACTTGCATTTGTTAAATTATGTATCCGAAAGCTCCTTTTCATCCCCTATGGGACATAGGGCAACCACTGCAGCTGACCCTATTAAAGAAATCATGTATCAAAGAGTGTTGTGCTCTCTTACGGTGGTGATTTCTGCAGTAATTAGTTTGACTTGAGGCTGCAAGTTATGTGTCATCTTTAAGCATGTTTCTTCTCTAGTCGAAGAAAGGTCCAAAATATTTTATAAATTCCAAATAAGCAGATGATCATTTTTTCCCTCTGGAAAGTCATCCAATTTTAATATCCACAACCTAGATGGCAAGTCATAGGAACATCTTAGTGTCTTGTTCCTAAAGTACCCCAGGTGTTAAAAACAATACTTCAACAGATCACATTGTGTGATAGTTGTGGCCTGGACCTCTCACATTGTGTGATAGTTGTGGCCTGGACCTCTCACATTGTATGATAGCTGTGATCTGGACCTCTCACATTGTGTGATAGTTGTTGCCTGGACCTCTCACATTGTGTGATAGTTGTGGCCTGGACCTCCCACATTGTGTGATAGTTGTGGCCTGGACCTCCCACATTGTGTGATAGTTGTGGCCTGGACCTCCCACATTGTGTGATAGTTCTAGTCTAGATCTCTGTGATCTTGGGTTGATGAGATTAATGTACATGAATACCAAAGACTTGTTTTGACATTATGCAATCATCATGCTCTGTACCCTGACTATCAATAAAATTCTGATAAGAATCATGCATGCTTGTACTTTATGTTATTATACTTTATTTAGTGGTCGCTGTGGTCAAGCACTCACTTCTCAAAATAATGAACGGAAACAGTTGGCGATCAAGTCCTCCAGGTTTCAATTGTCCTCTGGTCTCAATGGTGGCGGAACCAGAGTGTCTGCATCCTGAGTTACCTCCAATCGTCTTAAACCATGTCTTTCCTCTGGGTCAAGGTAGCTCAGGACCAGAGAGAGAGGTTGATGACCAGCGCAGCTTCTTCCTCACTATAATCCAAATACAGCACAAGTTACATCATCAAGACATACCATCTGATGATTTCGCCATCATTGTCTGTGATGGGTAGTTAAATTAACTTCATATTTCATTCACAATTGACACTTACCTTTCTCATATGGTAATACAGTTGTTTAATGTCTACATTGAGTAAGTCTACTCTTTTGTGCGCCCTGAAAATGGTGTTAAGTGGTGGGTTGTAGAATCCTTCTTCGCATCCCAACCGTGTTGATTAAGGTTGACTGCGGTCCGTGTCTTCGTATGTCAGGCAATTTTGCAGCAGATGTTCAGGGGTCATTTTCCCTGTACCACAGGGGCATTCATCAGTAGCACCTATCTTCAGTTTATTGAATAGATGTTACCTCAGTCTGTTGTGGCCTGTGTGGAGTCTGAATACCATGACCTGCTCTCTTCTGTTCAACTGGTAATAAGCATCATTTTTTGTGTAGCCAGTATGCTTTGTTTCCCATTTGGCCATGTATCTGTCCCTAATAAACCTTTTGGACTCTTCGTAGGTGACACTAGAATCTGGTTGTGGTAACCTTGCACCTTTTTTTGCCAGTCTGTCTGCCTCCTCGTTGCCTTGAATGTTATAGTGGGATGGAACCCACTGTATTACTACTCTTTTGGGTGTGGACTTCTGGCATAGTTGACAGAGTACTGCTCTTAAGTCATTAAGTTTTGTATTTTTCTGACTTTTTAGTGCTGTAACCATGACAGGGCATCTGTAATCAAGACTATCTGGCTTTCATTGCTTTCGCCTGTCAGCATTGCTTCTACTGCATCCTTCAATGCCTCTGCTCTGAAATTGCTTGAGAATTTTCCAGTTGCCACTGACAGTGTTATCTTTCTACCATTTGTTAGGCTCAGGAATACCCTTACCCCTCCATTCTGTGTTGTTTGTTGCAGAACTGTCAGTGTATGCAATGGTCCAGTCTGTGCTTGGGTAGTTTTCCTCTATGAACCTCAGGGTAAGAGAGCAGGTCGTTGTCTTCAGACTTCGCACTGGCCACAATAGACTGAGGTACCACCTATTCAACAAATTGAAGATAGGTGGTACCGACGAATGCCCGTGCGGTACTGGTAAAATGACCGCTGAACATTTGCTGCAGAACTGCCCGACATACGAGGATCAGAGAGAGCAGATGTGGCCATCACCAGTGGAACTGCAAGACAAGCTCTATGGCAGTGGCGACAGCCTCAGGATGACCGCCGCTTCTTTCGAAAAAATAATGGTTACTGTCTGACTGCGTACGAAGAAGAAGAAGAACCTCGGGGTTATATCTCTTCTATCCTTTTCAGTCTGGCTGTTCTTGTATTCGATACCTGGTATATTTTCTACCACCTCTGGAAAGATATGCTGCTTCCAGGTGGGTTTACGTACAGTTGGGATGGGCTTTTGTGTTGATATGGTGTTCATAGGGTCTTCGTTCATCTTTGTTTTGGCTATTTCTACAAAGTTTCTCCGCTATAGTCTCCCTTTTACAAATCCATTTAGTCTCTGATGCATTGGATGGTCTGTCAGTCTTCTTAGTTTCTCTGCTTGCTGCTGGGCTCTGCTGTCTCTTCTATCGGTCATGGATTGCAGATTTGTAATCTTTTCAAGTTCAACAATTGGGCGTTGACTTCATGCCTCCTGTTATAACTCTCATGGCTTGGTTTTGAAGTTTGTTGATTTTTATCAAAGTTCGCCTTTGCTGCTGTTGCCCATGCTGCAATGCCATACTCGAGAACTGGTCTCACCCTTCCAGTGTACAGTTTCTTCAGTATTTTCTCATCTGCTCCCCAGTTTGTGCGAGCAAGTTTCCTCATGATTGCCATTCTTTGTCTTGCTTTCATTCGGGTTCTCTCAATATGAGTTTTCCTTTTTATGCGCCGATCAAATGTAATGCCCAAGTAGTTTGGGTTGTTATTCAGCCGCAGACATTTGCCATTAAGACTTATTTTGGTGTTCTGTGGTTTATTTGAAAGGGAGAATATCGTACATGTTGTTTTTTCTTCAAAGAAATAAAAAAACTAACTGGTGAATTCAACCCCGCATTGCATGTTATACACGATAATGATGACAGGGCACTGACGAAAAGCAAGGATATAGTGGCAAGATGGAATAAGTATTGCAAGGAAATGTATGGTAACATCGGAGGAGGCCCTAACATAACACCTAAAGAACCAGAGAGCCGGAACCTAGTATAGCAGAGGTCAGTTCCGCAATCCAAGGGTTGAAGAAATGGAAATCACCAGGTTGCGATGATATACACAGTGAATTTATTCAGGCAGGAGGAGAAGCCAGTGTCCGCATCTACTGAGCAATATGTAGAAAGGTATGGCACAGTGCAATATGGACAAGATCTGTATATATACCGCTCCCCAAGAAAGGCGATATGAAGAAGTGTACCAATTACCGAACCATCACTTTAATAAGTCATGCCAGCAAAATCCTCCTACGGATCATCATGAAGAGGCTAGAAAACAAGCTCAATGAGGAGGTACATGAGGCACAGGCTGGTTTCAAAAAAGGGCAAGGCACGAGGGATCACATCCTCAACATAAGAAATATTATAGAAAAATGCAATGTACAATGTAGATGTACACGCTTGCTTCATAGATTACACGAAGGAATTTGATTGTATACCGCACCAAGGGTTGTGGGAAAAAAATGGGGTTCCCATTGCACTTGATCCAGTTGATCGAATCTTTATATCAGGAACAACAAGCAGCGGTCCGAATTACGGCGAAACGTCAGACTGGTTCAAGGTTCAAAAGGGCATAAGACAAGGATGCATACTCTCCCCATATTTGTTCAATATATATGCCGAATCAATAATGAGGAACGTTAAGAACGATGAAAATTATGACAAGTTCGAGCCATTGACAATCGGCGGAAACAAGATACCGGAGCTGAGATATACCGATGACACAGTTGTCCTATCAAGGAGGGCTGGAACAGATGATCCTATTGGTAAAACAACACAGCAAAGACCAGAATCTGTACCTGAATATAAGTAAAACCAAGATAATGAGCACAGACAAGGCAAAAATCTGTACCTGAATATAAGTAAAACCAAGATAATGAGCACAGACAAGGCAAAAATCTGTACCTGAATATAAGTAAAACCAAGATAATGAGCACAGACAAGGCAAACATCTGTACCTGAACATAAGTAAAACCAAGATAATGAGCACAGACAAGGCAAAAATCTGTACCTGAATATAAGTAAAACCAAGATAATGAGCACAGACAAGGCAAAAATCTGTACCTGAATATAAGTAAAACCAAGATAATGAGCACAGACAAGGCAAAAATCTGTACCTGAATATAAGTAAAACCAAGATAATGAGCACAGATAAGGCAAAAATCTGCACCTGAATATAAGTAAAACCAAGATAATGAGCACAGACAAGGCAAAAATCTGTACCTGAATATAAGTAAAACCAAGATAATGAGCACAGATAAGGCAAAAATCTGTACCTGAATATAAGTAAAACCAAGATAATGAGCACAGACAAGGCAAACATCAAACCTAAAATTATCCTGGAGCAACAGGAGATTGAGAATGTCACAAGTTTTGAGTACCTTTGCTCAATCATAAGCAACAATGGAGATTGAGAAGGTCACAAGTTTTGAGTACCTTTGCTCAATCATAAGCAACAATGGAGATTGAGAAGGTCACAAGTTTTGAGTACCTTTGCTCAATCATAAGCAACAATGGAGATTACCTGAAGGAAATTGCAAGACAGAGGTTGAATAAGATGAAGAATCTATGGCAGAACTCTAATAAAATGACGAACATAAAAATTCTACGAACTTGCATTTTTCCGGTGGCAACGTACGGATGTGAAACGTGGACCACCACACAGACACCTAAGAAAAGGATTGACTCTTTTGAACTGAAATGCTACAGGAGGGTGCTCAAAATACCATGGGTGGCGAAACGCAAAAATGGAAATATACTAAAAGAGTTTGACATCGACGAACATTGGTTGGTAAACAACATCTTATCCAAAAAATTGAAATATGTTGGTCACATCAAACGCCATAAATGGCCTAGAGAGAACAATATCGGAGAGTATGGTTCCTGGAAGGCGGGGCAGACTGAGAAGCAGATGGACACAAGACATCACGGATGTCCTGAAGATGACAGCGACGGATGCGTGCATTCTGGCCAGATATCGAGAGTCTTACAGATCGGCGGTTGTGAGAGCGACGTTCTGCAAAAGGACAGGCTACATGATGATCTACACACGATATTTTGATGGTAAAAGTATCGTATGTTAGATTACAAATGGATTTTGAACAATTGTTATTCTTATCTGCCGTTTAGAGCAAGTCGACTTTTTTGCAAAAGGTGAATCAGGTTGTTGGGAAAGATCTTTATCGAGTAGATCTGTTTATTTTGTTTGTTTAAATGAAAGAACTACGTTTGAATTTGAAACTAATAGTTGTGTCGATATTGTAAACACAGTATCGATACGTTGTTGTAGTTTCCATGGATTTCAATCGGAGCGACTAGGTCTTATCGGTCGTTCAAATTTTTTTCCAGATTTCCAGAAATTTTCAACTTTTGTATCTCAATAACTAACAAACACACAACAAAAATAATAACGCCCACGCGTTCTTTATTCAATTGTGGCTCTACACACAAGAAAATCATATTTATGGACAAACAAACAGAAAAGTTACTAATTTTTAAAGTCGACTCCGGTAGCGAGATTTAAATTTGCGCAAATTTTCGTAAAAAATTATGTGGCGTGCTTAAATATCCTTAGCGTCTATGCCCCAACTCCGGAGGAGGAATGATCAATTCTATGGACAGCTGGAAGAAATGGTCAAGAACAGTCACAGGGAAGAAGCACTCATCCATCTCGGTGACTTTAATGCTAGAGTAGGTGTGGACACAATATCATGGCCCACCTGTCTTGGACATCGTGGTATTGGCAGGATAAATGACAATGGGCAGAGGTTGCTGGAGCTGTGCACTCAACAAGCCCTATGTATCACACATACTTTCTTCAAGAGCAGGCCGCAACATAAAGTATCCTAGAAACAACCAAGGTCACATCGATGGCATCAAATCGACTTGATTGCCAACAGACGCTCAGCTCTAATCGTGGTCCTCTCCACTAGAAGAAGCTATCACAGTGCAGACTGCGACTCTGATCATGCTCTTGTATGCAGCAGGGTACGCTTGCAGCTTCGCACATTATACCACTCCAAACAGATGGGCATCTCCGCATCAACACTGCGCAGAAGTTGATTCCTTTCAAGGCGGATAGGTTTGTGTCTGACCTTAATCTTGCTCTTCATGGAGGATCTTCTTCGTTTGTTCTTAATCTCTCGCTACCAAACCCTGAAAGGGCTTAAGTAGCAGAATGTAGTCCAGAGAACGGAATGCGTTGTGTCGTAATTTACAGCTTGACTGTGATATTTGCATCTTTCAGTCCAATACATCTGACTTCAGCAAGCATTTTTTGAGTACCGAGTTAGCATTCCCTCCAGGGAGGATCTGAGTGTGACGTTACGAAAGGTGTCATCTATAATACAGCATTAGCTACGTTTGGCATGAGGGAGCGGACCAATCACGACTGATTCAACGGACATCTCACAAGAATGAAGCCAATAATTGAGGCCAAGGCAATTATAAAAACTGCCCAAAATGAGAGGACGCTTGCTTCCTTCATGAGGGCACAAAGCACCAATCAACGAACCGCTAGCTAATGCGCGAATAAGTACTGGCAGAAACTGTGTGAAGAAATTCAGCTAAATGCAGAGACAGGAAATATCCAGGGCATGTATAGAAGCATAAAGAGGGCATTGGGCCCTACAGCGAGAGGTGCTCTTTCCCCTCTCTACCCTCTCTGAAATCTCAAACAGGTGTGAGAATCATGGACCGTGACCAGCAGATGGCTAGATGGATGGAGTTCTACTCTCGGGAAACGGTGGTCACTGATGAGGCTTTGTGCAGACTACAGGCCCTGCCCATTATGGAGGAACTGGACAGACCACCTACTCTGAATGAGCTTGATAAGGCTATCAACTACCTCTCAAATGGCAAAGCATCAGGGGCAGATGGTATCTATTTTATATGATGGTATATACTGAAGCCGTCAAATGTTGGAAATCAGCACTAAGCCGAAGTTTGACTTTCTTTGCGTCTGCTGGGAGGAAAGTGCAGTCCCTCGAGATATGCGTGACGCCATCATTATACTATTTACAAAAACAAAGGTAACCGCGGGAACTGCAATAATTATAGAAGGATCTCGATCCTGAGCGTTGTAGGTAAAGTTTACGCCCGCATGCTACTAAACAGGTTGACAGAGTCGCGGACAGAGTGTACCCAGAATCCCAGTGTGGCTTTAGAGTAGGTAGATCAACAACGGATATGATTTTCTTACTTCGCCAAATCCAGGAGAAGTTCAGAGAACAAGACCAGCTCGGCTTCCTTCCAAAACGACGTAGCATGATAATTTTTTTTCACACCGATATGAAGGGCTCAGTTCTATACAACGGATCATCATCAAACTCTTTTCCCATCAAGAGTGGAGTGAAGCAGCGGTGTGTGCTTGCGTCGACCCTCTGTATGATCTTCTTCTCTATGGTCATATCCTACAACACATCTGTGGACGGTGTCTATCTGCATCTCAGGTCAGATGGGTGGCTGTTTAACCTGTCCCGACTGCGTGCGAAGACCAAGGTGAGGACGGTGCTCATTGGGGAGATGCTATTTGCGGATGATGCAGTTCTAATGACCAATAGTGATGAGGCCTTGCAGAGACTAGGCGACAGATTCACCGAGGGATGCAAAAATTTGGGCTTACCATAAGCCTAAAAAAGAGATCCAAGCACTGCCAGCACTGTTACTTTGTCTGTTCTCAGCCTTCTCACGTGGTTCATCTTTCCTTTCCCTGTCGCAGCGTGTAAGTACCTTAACATCGTCCATGCCAAAAACAAATGAGGATTTGTTACGGGCCGAGTCTTCTCTGCTGTAGTCTTGAATGACTGAATGTGTGCCATCATGGTTATGCGAGAGGCTAGTCATGTTTGTAGGACACACTTTGGGCATATCATCTGAATCACACTTGAGTTCTTCCCCTTCCATTGCGCTGTTGTTGGGGACGATATTGGTCACGTTATGGACTTTGTCGAGAACTTGGTTTACAAGATCCAGCGATGATTGGCTCCCGAATGTCCTTTCTGTCACTTTATAGACCACTAACTCTATGACCTGACCTGTAGTGGCAACTGTTTCCGGCTTTACAAAGACCTTGCCACCTCCAGCATCAACAAGTATTTCTGCATTCAGTCTTGAAATTAAAGAAGATTCTTGAATATCTACGACTACATTAATGACATTTTCGCTTTGTGAAGTTGTTTCGTTGTTATGCAGCATCCCTGTTTCACGCGCATCAATGGATGGAGGAACATTTCTGCAAACATTGACATGGTCTGTTCTGTCTGTGTCAGACCTATTGTCTCTGAAATGACTGCACGATGAAGTAGACAACTGTTTTATGTTTTTCTGATTCATGGACAACACTGAACTCCTGGAATATGAAACTAATATTGAATCTTTATCTCCTTGATAGGGCTCAGTTGGGCTGTTGTTCGTCTCAGTAAGACTCTCATTTGTTGTGGATGACCTACTAACAGTAGCTTGTCTGAAGGTTTGTGCATGTTCCTTTAGACGTCTTATAATCATTGAGTATATGATAACCAGACTGGTGGCTAGAACGATGAAGCAGATAAAGAGAATGCCGTTGTACACCAGAGGAATGAAAGTATCTCTAGCTTGGTCCGAAACTGAGCAGTGAAGTCCCGTCATTCCATAAAATCCAGAGTCCACAGTTCTGAGTCCATACACGTAAAGCATCGGAGTTGAAAACATAAGAGAAGCCAAAACAAAAGGGATGAGTGACAACCTGGCATGACGAGACGTGATTTGAGATTTGAGGTGATTCCGAACACGCCTGTATCGGTCAGAAGCTATAACTATTAGCGTACATATCGAACTCATCGTTTCGAACGCGTTGACAAACCTGTGAACGAATTTAAACATAATTTTAATTTTTCGGTCATGTTATAATCAAAAAAATTTCTTTGTAAATTTAATGTTTTATTTTCTATCCAATTTGGCGGCTATTGCCGGTTAGAAATAACGTTTTTTGTTCAATTGTAACGTGCATTGTTTTTATATTGGAAAGTATGCTCGTGTGTTTTATTGGCGGAACTCATTAAGATGGACCAACTCAACATATCAATCAATAGAGTGCGTCAGTTGCAGATTTAGCTATAAGATAAAAGAAACTAGAGCCTATCAATTCTTCCTCGTTCATCTTCAGACCTCAACTTCAATGACTCTAACGAAGGCAGCGGTCGACTCAAGGCTCTGTACACTTCCGTACAGCTTCTCGTGGAAGGACACTGGCTGTTGCCTAATGCTACTTCTTTTGTCGGTATACAGTGGACAGGACTGCACAATTTGTTCTGCCTTCCTGGGGGCTGTGCTGCAGGCACAAAGGTCTGTAGTACCAATCTTAAACTTGTTGTACAGATGACATCTTAGTCTGTTGTAACATGTGCGTAGCCGGAGAATTATCACCTGGTCTCGCCTGGAGAGTTAATGGTAGACATCGTTTTCTATGTGGCGAGGGTGGTCTTTTTTCCATTTTGCGCTGTACTTTGCCCTGATGAATGCTTTTGTCTCATTGTATGTGATTTCTGTATCACTCTGCTGCAGCATTCTTCCCTCTCTGGCGAGTCTGTCTGCCTCCTCGTTGCCTGGAATGTCGCAGTGGGCTGGTATCCACTGGACTATGCTTTTTTTGAAGCACTGGGACAGGCGTTATAGCGAGTCTGCCAGATCACCGAGATCATTTTTGTGCTACTTCTTGAGCGCCATTAACACTGCGAGGGCGTCTGTGAAAATGATCATTTGCTTTTCTGCCTGCTCCTTATGAGCCTATCAATTCTTCTTCTTCTTCTTCTTCTTCTTCGCACGCTGTCAAACGTCAACCTGTATTTTTTCGAAAAAAGCAGCGGTCATCCTGAGGCTGTCGACACTGCCATAGAGCTTGTCTAGTGTTGCCACTGGTGATGGCCACATGTGCTTTCTCTGATCCTCGTATGTCGGGCAGTTTTGCAGCAGATGTTCAGCGAACCTATCAATTCGAGGTACATTATCCCTAAAATAGGCATTTGCATTCTCAAAGCTGCCGCCATATTTTCTTGTCTCAAAACATTTGTCTGGGGAAAACCAAACTTTATAGCCAAGACAAGGGCCATTATAACGATATTTGTTTTTAGTTAGAGAGTGGTGAATGCTTTAAATGTATTGCCATAGTAAGTAGTGGAGGCAGGGACATAAAATTGGATGTGAAAAGCTTTTAGATCAAGGAAATGTAAATTAAACTGATTGTATTCAGACTCTACGGAGTCTTATAAACCAGTATAATGACGTTAAGTTAAGGTGAAACGTAACTAACACTTGGAACTGGCAATGTCTAACAGACACAATATTCTTCACTTGAACAAACCTCGCGACTGAAACTTCTGAAGCAGAAATTAAGACAAGGGCATCCAACATTGTGACATGATTGGAAGGTAACAGTAGTCCTGTTCTGTCCTCTTCGTGTACCACATAGGTACTATTGATGTGTTTATGATGGTGCATAAAATGATGAAAATATTAATGAATAAGATGAGCGATGACAACAATAAATCCACGTTAATCAAAGGAGATGTAGCGTCATACCTCATTATCTTACAGAGAGCAGCCGACTCGAACATTAGAAAGTAATCCAGGTCAACAATTTCTGCTGGTAGAGCAATGGTACAACTCAGGAGGTCGAAGACGGCCAGAAGAAGGATGAAGAAATTATGTGTGCTCCGCTTGAGTCTGAACCCAAACACGTAACACACAAGGCTGTTACCCACAATTCCTACAACCATTAACACTCCCAAGTAGACCATACAGGGAAGCAAAGTTTTGCTGAATCTACTGTTAGCTTCGGTCAGGTACACAGAGGCGTTGTTTGCAGTTAATGTTGTCAGGATGTTATCCGTGGTTCTCAATGAGGATTCATTCCAATCAATTTCCTGAAAGGTCTCAACAAGAGCATCGGCCACTGCTACCACATCCATTGTATATCGAATTATGACCACATCAACTGAGCTACACCAATTAACGTATTCTTCAATAGTTCACTTGAATTCCGTCCAAAAATGACTGTCGCATATATGTCCGATCAGAGTGAATATATGGTAAAGGGAAACATAATTGAAAAAGTATGTACTCGCTAATGGGCTGACACAAATTGGTGGTCGTGTAGCTTCCACCGAAACTAGTGTACAACGTGATACAATCTTCCTGCTCAAGTTGGGACAGCCGTGTGAACAATTGTATTCCTGCAACACGGTCGGGAATAGACATCTAGATCTAAATCTTCAACAAAACATATAATCAATGTTGTTTAAGCCTGGTCACTCCGACCACTAATCTATTTATAATCCGATTGACCTTTTCCGCCGTCGGAGTTCAAAGAAAACCGGTAGACAACTCTGTGACAGCTGCAGCGGATCCCCTGATTCTCATGTGAACAATAACAAGTGTAGTTTAGCCATCTGGTTCATTAGTGCCGTATTCTGTTCAGACGACAATATAAATCGATTAGGGATCGAACGTTCCTATCGGGAGCCTCTGTATAAGTCGTTTTAGGACCAGATTTTCTTCTATACTTTATATAACGTGTTTGTTTTCTCTCTCCTCTCTCTCTCTCTCTCTGGTTGTCTTTCTCTGTAGCTGTTACACACACGCGCACACCTCTGCCTCCTCATCCACAAGTGTTCCAACCTTTTTCCCGTCAGCTCTACCTCTTCCTCTACCATCCTCCGAACTGAGTCAGATCTCAAATGAGAACTTATTCAGATATTGAGGTTTCTCTATCCTTTACCAAATCATATGTGTTCTTTCCGAACTTCCCGATGAAGACCTTCTAATTGTAACAAAGTTACTTTTTGTATTTGTAACCAAGCTAAACTTCCGTCTAAATATTCTGGTTACTTTTGACATTTCCTTTTTGCCGAAATAGTTCACGCGCTAGCAACCTCGCGTACAACCATCGCTATTAAAACTGATACTGCCATTGCTCGACTACAGACGTCCTCCAAGGAGACAGTTGAAGTTATGGCCATGTGTTTCCGATGGCCAAATTATAAATAATGTGCTTAAATTAATTATTGTAATGCTTTGCGTTGGCCGTCTTATCTTTGTAAAGACCTGCTGTGTACTTTCTGTCCTGGTATGGCTGAGAAATCTGACGATTTATTTTCGATATATTTTAGACTTTCAGCCATTGAATCAAATGTTCTGTTCTATTTTTTAAAATTTTCTGTAATGTTAAAAGAAAAAAAAAAGATATGGTCAGATACCACTCTAAGGCGAAAACAAATACGAAACGTACGTTTCGACCAAAAGGCTTTCATCGGGGACAAAGAGAAATACAAATATATCACCCAGCGAAGGGAAGAATACATTTTTAAAAAAAGATGTGAACACATAGAGGGCTTTGGTCAGAATTTTGTAGTCTACGTTCAGGAGAGAAATTGGTTTGTAGTTTTTGGCCTCTAGCTTGTCACTGTCCGGTTTAGTGATCAGTGTAATGTAAGCTTCATTAAGGCTATTTGGCAATTCGCCTGTTTCAAATGCTTCATTTGGGGACGGCGTGGCCTAGTGGTTAAGTGGCACGGCTCACAACCAGAAGGTGCTGGGTTCGAACCCCATCACAGCACTGGCCGTTACCCCGGGAAAGCAAACCCTTAGAAAATGCAGGAGGAAGCAGACCGTTACATAAAATGCATGCTGAAGTCGGATGCACTGGGCCGACAGGCGCAAAATAAAAACCACAGTGTAACGCACACACGCCTTGGGGAATAGATAAATAAGGCGAACGCAAAACAAAAACAAAAAAAACAAAAAAATGCTTCATTTAAAACTTTTAAAAGGGTGGGTCCAATACTGTCGAAGAAGGTTACGTAGAACTCCACGGTCAAGCCGTCAGAACCTGGGCTTTTGTTTTTCTGAAAAGAGTCGAGTGAGTTTTTTAAGTCAAGTAAGGACAGGGGTGTACTGATGGCATCCCTGTCTGTGTCACTCAACTGCTTTGTATACTCAGACAATTTGCCGCACTCAGTGTGCGTGGTATTCTCTGCAGAATACAACGTCGTGTAGTAGTCATGAAAGGTCTGTCGTATTTCGTGGGGTTCAGTTAACATTTGTCCTGTTGGTCCCTTGATTTTGTGTATTTGTCGTGAACGTTGTATGTTCTGTTCTACCGCTAGGTACTGTTGTGTAGGGTTTTCCTGTAAAAGTATTGGTATTTTAGCTCTTAATTGGGCCCCTTGTAGTTTATAATTATCGATTTGATCTAATTCGTCCTGTAAAAGTTGAATTTGGGGTAAGTTTTTATCTATAAGTTTTGTCATTTTTATAGCTTCTTCAATAATATGTCTATTGCGTTTTGTATTTCTGTGTATTTGTTTTGAAATTCTCTGTGCGCGGTCCCTGATTGTACTTTTAATTAAATCCCAATAACTGTTTAGATTTGTGTCTGGTAGGTGTTCTGTGAGATTTTTTATTAAATTATATATGGTTTTTACGAAGTCTTTATTATTATTAAGTAATGAGTTGTTGAATTTCCAGTGTTTGGATTGCGTGTGACTATTTGATATGTATGTGCTGTTAACTATAATAGCTACTGCTTTATGGTCTGTAAAGAGGGTCGTGTCTATGTGGTGTATTTTATTAACTGTGTATGTTTTAGGTATGTAAATTGTATCAATTCTAGTGTGTGCTGTACCGTGCTGTGAGTGGGCTGTATGAGTCGTGTCTGTTCCATTAGGGTAAGTATTCCTGTATGCATCTTTAAGGTTATTTTTGTCTAATATTTTTTTAAAATTTGTTGTTCGTGTTTTTGTTGTCTGTGTACGTGATGTGTCTAAGTTACTAAGTGTGCAGTTGAAATCCCCAGCAAGTATTATGTTTTGATTGTCTGTGTACGTGATGTGTCTAAGTTATTAAGTGTGCAGTTGAAATCCCCAGCAAGTATTATGTTTTGATTGTCTGTGTACGTAATGTGTCTAAGTTACTTAGTGTGCAGTTGAAATCCCCAGCAAGTTTCATGTTTTGATTGTCTGTGTACGTGATGTGTCTAAGTTACTTAGTGTGCAGTTGAAATCCCCAGCAAGTTTCATGTTTTGATTTTTAAAATGTTGTTCTATTGTTTTCATTACGTTTTCATAAAAGGGTGTTTGTTGTAGAGGTTTTGCTGGGGCGTAGATGTTAATTAAGGTGTGTTTGCCTGTACTGTCGTGTGTATTGTGTGCCTGTACTATCTGTATTCTGCCCTCTGTATCCCTGTGACTATGTGAAACTATCCATTCGTCCGATGTTTGCAGAATAGCTACGCCTGTGTGCTGTCCTAAACTAAACCAACTATTTTTTAAGCCTAGCGTTGTTGTGATTTGTTTTGTATGTATAACTTCGTGTATGTGTATTTCTTGTGAAAAAATGAAGTCAGGTTTATATTTCTTTATTATGTTCACTACGTGCTGTTGTTTCTTTTTTAGTCCATTAATATTAACAGAAACAATGTGTATGGAGTTTAGTGTAGACATTGGACGGATACAAAGTATTGGGCCTGTCGGGGTAGCAGTTCTCCACTGACGCGGGTCAGTTAGGAATGCTGAAGTGCAGGTGGTTGGGGGGTACATATGCAAATAAATAACATGGTAGAAAACAATTTTTGAGGGTTACACACTGGTCGCACACGTGGGTGGGTGAGCCCCGTCAACATAACATAGTAATAATAATAATCGCAATTCAGCAATACAGTAACTAACATTCTCGGGGTAGCCGAGTATTTAACCCTTAGGGGGCACAACACAGTTATAAAAAACACACCTACACATTTAAACAAGTACACATTTACACTCCATATACACATAACAAGTTCTAGTGTTCTTGTTCTTTCTGAAAACTCCTTCCAGGCGTCGCCGAAAACAAAGTCAATTGTCCTCATTGAACCGCTGGACAAGGACGTGAGCAGCACTTCTGTGGTTGTATCGCTACTCAGTCCTTGCCCAGCTCCCGCCCGTCCATCATGGTCGTCCAAAGCAGACGGACCAGCTCGCCCTCGTCCGAGCTAATGTCGTCCACCCCCGGTGAGGGCATGGGGGACATCTGGTCGTCGCTGGCGATGTCCCGACTTGGCGGGGACACCGGATCGACGCTGTCTGTGCGTTCTGGTGACGGTTCTGGTTCCGGTGACGGTTCTGGTTCCGGTGACGGTTCTGGTTCCGGTGACGGTTCTGGTACCGTCTCCGGCAAGGGTTCTGGCAGGTTCTCTGGTGCAGGTTCTGGTGCAGTTTCTTGGGGTGTCGATGCCTCTGCGGTTTTGGGGGCCGGCGTTGTGTTGCCGGTCCCCATTTTGGTGACTGGAGGAGAGGAACTCCTCTTCCTCGAGTTTCTTTTCCTCTTGCGTTATCTGTCCACCTCGATATAGCCATCATCCGAGGTGGCGGGGTGCTCCTCAGCGAAGGGTGGAGGTGGTGGAGGCTGAGCTTCAGCGAGCTTTGGGTTTGGCGGTCGCTCAGCCTCTCTCACGTGTCTGGCCGTCGCCTCTTCGTGCACTGGCTTGTCCAGTGAGTATCTTCTCCACATCCTTCGCATGGGGTGCGGCGGCCGGTGATGACCACCCACAGCCTTATGGGCTTGGCGTCCCCACTCAGGAACCTGACGGGCACGTAGTGGGGGGCCTCCACTTTGCTTTTCTTGTAAGCAAAGGCCCACTTGTCGGAGATGTTTCGTTGTGGTAACACATCGGCGTTTTTGTCGCTTGTGATCTTGATCACGACCGCCTTGACCGCCTCCAGCTTGGTGGTCTCGGGCACCCAGTTGAGCACCCCCCTCTCTCTCTCTCTTGCTCTTGGTGCTCGATGGATAGTGAGATTTTCGGTGTTGATCAGCTTACTCACCTGCCATGCAGGCTCTTGAAATGCAGTATGTGGGCTGACTGAGTCAGTCGCACATACCACACGCGTGGGTTTGCGAACCTGTAAATAGCTGTAACGCCAGAGGGCCCAATGCCCATTGGCCCGGCTAGGATGCTTGCCATCTCGTGAGGTTTTAGGCTGGCTGACAGCTCGCCGGTGACTGTGATTTTCAGTGTCCCATTGCGGAAGACACTGCCATCATCCATAAAGGTGTCTTAGCTTTCGAAGTAAACGATGGCCTCCATTACGGTCATCTTGGTGGAAATAAACACCGTGAACTATATATAAAAACGGGAAAAACACAGTCCGAATAGCACTTCCAAAGACACAAGACGAGAGCAGCTCGCGAAAGCGTCCACTCCGTCTTTAGTATAAGCACTTTATTGGTATCAACTTGTTCCTGTGATATAGACCTGTTACATGTCAGTGTCAATTGGTTCCTGTAATATAGACCTGTTACATGTCAGTGTCAATTGGTTCCTGTGATATAGACCTGTTACATGTCAGTGTCAATTGGTTCCTTTGATATAGACCTGTTACATGTTAGTGTCAATTGATTCCTGTGATATAGACCTGTTACATGTCAGTGTCAATTGGTTCCTGTGATATAGACCTGTTACATGTCAGTGTCAATTGGTTCCTGTAATATAAACCTGTTACATGTTAGTGTCAATTGGTTCATGTGATATAGACCTGTTACATGTCAGTGTCAATTGGTTCCTGTGATATAGACCTGTTACATGTCAGTGTCAATTGGTTCCTGTGATATAGACCTGTTACATGTCAGTGTCAATTGGTTCCTGTGTGAGATAGGAATGCAAATTTTAAAAAAAGGTGGTCCCAGTGAGCAAAATGGCGTTGGAGATTAAGTGTTATAGACTTCGCTGCACAAGATGCCAGCTTTATATGTTTGTGAGACGACCAACTTCCCTCGCCACTGTCATGCTCTGCATCAGATTGCGTCAGGTACTATTTGTGTTTGGGTAGACTGGAGCGTATCAAAGATTGATTTAGAGCACATATGATGCAAATAGGTTTGAACCCTCGCTGCATGTTCTTATTGTTCCACAGACACTCTAAGACAGACTTGTGAACAAACTATCGAATACACCAGGAACAGAACAGGGGTGTGTACTATCACCACTTTTGTCAATTGTATCCATGGATCAGACAACAGCTGAAGCAAAACCAGAAATCACCACAATGAGCGGGCTCCTTTAGCAGATGATCAGAGCGTCTTTCATTCCAATGAACAAAACCTCCAGGAACATCTGAATGCCTTTGATAATGTCTGCGATAGATTTTATATAAGGACTAGTACAGCAAAGTTAGAGACAATGAATATCAGTAGAATACAAAAAACACTAAATATTCAGGTACAATGCTCAGAACTTAAACTGGTCAGTGAATTCAAATTCTTGGCAGCGTGTTCACACAAGATGGAAGGCTAGAGAGGGGAAATCACAAGATGGAGGGCTAGATAGAGAGGTGGAATCACAAGATGGAGGGCTAGAGAGTGGAATCACAAGATGGAAGGCTAGATAGAGAGGTGGAATCACAAGATGGAAGGCTAGATAGACAGGTGGAATCACAAGATGGAAGGCTAGATAGAGAGGAGGAATCACAAGATGGAAGGCTAGATAGAGAGGTGGAATCACAAGATGGAAGGCTAGATAGAGAGGTGGAATCACAAGATGGAGGGCTAGATAGAGAGGTGGAATCACAAGATGGAAGGCTAGATAGAGAGGTGGAATCACAAGATGGAGGGCTAGATAGAGAGGTGGAATCACAAGATGGAAGGCTAGATAGAGAGGTGGAATCACAAGATGGAGGGCTAGATAGAGAGGTGGAATCACAAGATGGAGGGCTAGATAGAGAGGTGGAATCACAAGATGGAAGGCTAGATAGGTGGAATCACAAGATGGAGGGCTAGAGAGGTGGAATCACAAGATGGAAGGCTAGATAGGTGGAATCACAAGATGGAAGGCTAGATAGAGAGGTGGAATCACAAGATGGAAGGCTAGATAGAGAGGTGGAATCACAAGATGGAAGGCTAGATAGAGAGGTGGAATCACAAGATGGAAGGCTAGATAGAGAGGTGGAATCACAAGATGGAAGGCTAGATAGAGAGGTGGAATCACAAGATGGAAGGCTAGATAGAGAGGTGGAATCACAAGATTCAGGGTTAGATAGACAGGTGGAATCACAAGATTCAGGGTTAGATAGAGAGGTGGAATCACAAGATGGAATGCTAGATAGAGAGATGGAATCAAAAGATGGAAGGCTAGATAGAGAGGTGGAATCACAAGATGGAATGCTAGATAGAGAGATGGAATCACAAGATGGAAGGCTAGATAGAGAGGTGGAATCACAAGATGGAATGCTAGATAGAGAGATGGAATCACAAGATGGAATGCTAGATAGAGAGATGGAATCACAAGATGGAAGGCTAGATAGAGAGGAGGAATCACAAGATGGAATGCTAAGAGAGGTGGAATCACAAGATGGAAGGCTAAGAGAGGTGGAATCACAAGATGGAAGGCTAGATAGAGAGATGGAATCACAAGATGGAATGCTAGATAGAGAGATGGAATCACAAGATGGAAGGCTAGATAGAGAGGTGGAATCACAAGATGGAATGCTAGATAGAGAGATGGAATCACAGGATGGAAGGCTAGATAGAGAGGAGGAATCACAAGATGGAATGCTAAGAGAGGTGGAATCACAAGATGGAAGGCTAAGAGAGGTGGAATCACAAGATGGAAGGCTAGATAGAGAGATGGAATCACTAGATGGAAGGCTAGATAGAGAGGAGGAATCACAAGATGGAATGCTAAGAGAGGTGGAATCACAAGATGGAAGGCTAAGAGAGGTGGAATCACAAGATGGAAGGCTAGATAGAGAGGTGGAATCACAAGATGGAATGCTAGATAGAGAGATGGAATCACAAGATGGAAGGCTAGATAGAGAGGTGGAATCACAAGATGGAATGCTAGATAGAGAGATGGAATCACAAGATGGAAGGCTAGATAGAGAGGAGGAATCACAAGATGGAATGCTAAGAGAGGTGGAATCACAAGATGGAAGGCTAAGAGAGGTGGAATCACAAGATGGAAGGCTAGATAGAGAGATGGAATCACAAGATGGAAGGCTAGATAGAGAGGAGGAATCACAAGATGGAATGCTAAGAGAGGTGGAATCACAAGATGGAAGGCTAAGAGAGGTGGAATCACAAGATGGAAGGCTAGATAGAGAGGTGGAATCACAAGATGGAAGGCTAGATAGACAGGTGGAATCACAAGATGGAATGCTAGATAGAGAGATGGAATCACAAGATGGAAGGCTAGATAGAGAGGAGGAATCACAAGATGGAATGCTAAGAGAGGTGGAATCACAAGATGGAAGGCAAAGAGAGGTGGAATCACAAGATGGAAGGCTAAGAGAGGTGGAATCACAAGATGGAAGGCTAGATAGAGAGGTGGAATCACACGATGGAAGGCTAGATAGAGAGGTGGAATCACAAGATGGAAGGCTAGATAGAGAGATGGAATCACAAGGAAGGCTAGATAGGTGAAATCACAAGATGGAAGGCTAGATAGACAGGTGGAATCACAAGATGGAAGGCTAGATAGAGAGGAGGAATCACAAGGTAGGAGATAGATAGGAGGAATCAAGAACACAAAAAGTTAATGAGGTTTTCTATCAGCTCTCACTATCACTAAATAGACAGCTGATAAATAATATGTTTATACCAACTCTCTGCTACCAGTGTCAGACATGGACACTGACTAAGGCACAAGAAAGAAAAATCATATTGTGGGAAATGAGGGGTTTGAGAGAGGCTGTCGGGGCACAAGGCTGTCGGGGTCATAAGGCTGTCGGGGTCACAAGTCTGTCGGGGTCACAAGGATGTCGGGGTCACAAGGCTGTCAGGGTCACAAGGCTGTCGGGGTCACAAGGATGTCGGGGTCACAAGGCTGTCGGGTCGCAAGGCTGTTAGGGTCACAAGGCTGTCGGGGTCACAAGGATGTCGGGCTCACAAGGCTGTCGGGGTCACAAGGATGTCGGGGTCACAAGGATGTCGGAGTCACAAGACTGTTGGGGTCACAAGGATGGACAGAGTAAATAAGGAAGTAATCAGACAGAAGATGGGTACAACACCGTGCATGACATACATGGAGAGGCAGAGAATAAAGTGGTTCAGACACTTGACAAGATTGCAACCAATGTTACCAGCTGTACAGATTACCGGAGGTTGACATCAGACGTCAGTCAACCAAGGAGTCCTTCCTGGGAGGACGAAGTGGGAGGTTCGACAACCAGCTGGCGGCAGGAACCTTGAGTATCTATGTCCATTGCCATTTCCTGAAAAACACGGGGCACAACATAACGACATTCCATATCATAATATAATATACAATACAATACAATACTTCTTCTTCTTCTTCTTCGTACGCAGTCAGACAGTAACCATTATTTTTTCGAAAAAAGCGGCGGTCATCCTGAGGCTGCCATAGAGCTTGTCTTGCAGTTCCACTGGTGATGGCCACATCTGCTCTCTCTGATCCTCGTATGTCGGGCAGTTCTGCAGCAGATGTTCAGCGGTCATTTTACCAGTACCGCACGGGCATTCGTCGGTACCACCTATCTTCAGTTTGTTGAATAGGTGGTACCTCAGTCTATTGTGGCCAGTGCAAAGTTTGAAGACAACGACCTGCTCTCTTCGGTTCAACTGGTAATAGGCATCGTTTTTGGTGTAACCAGTATGTTCGGTTTCCCATTTGGTCATGTATCTGGCTTTGATAAGCCGTTTTGACTCTTCGTACGTCATACTAGTATCTGTTTGTGGCAATACAATACAATACAATATCATCGACTTCAGCCCGACAGGTGTGCCGTATGCGAGGTAGCCAACAATGTCCGGTACGCAGTCCCACCTTTCGCCGTGTCGTACCATTTCGGACCCAGGTCTCTCAGCAGACCATCTCGCTATCGTATGGGTGGGCGGCGGGTGGTCGTATATAATGATATGGCTACCACAACGTCGTTCTGAGTGTCCATCTGTTATCTGACATGCACACTACGTGACCAATCCAGGGGTATTTGCGAAACAAAGCCTCCGCGACGTCTCGAAATAGATTGCGTTCTCTTATTTCAGTATTGTGGATTCGATTTCTGATCGAGATCCCACAGACGCGTCTTTCCTTCTCTCGCTGGGTAACTCGTAGTTTCTCTGTATCCGCATTGCGTAGATTCCATAATTCACATCATGGCTGCTATGACCGCAGAATTGAAAATATGCGCTCTTGCAATGGCGTCTTTCAGCTGCAGTAGTATAGGATTTATGGAATTGATGCTAGATCAGGCTGCAGCTCTTCGTCTTGAGATTTCTCGTTCTATGGTGCGGGTGGAATTTATTTCTTGCCCTAAGTATATGTAGGAGCTGACATATTCGATATGATCCTTTGCCAGCTTGATATCGAATTTGCTGCAGTTAGAGTTTTGGAGACATTGCGTTTTTTTTTTTGCTCATCCGTAGTCCGACACCTCTACCGACCTCATTTACTTCGTTCGGGAAGTGTTTTGCGTTCTCGGTAGTGTGGCTTATGAGCACAATACATTCTGCAAAGCGTATGTGGGTGAGCCTTTCTCCATCTATATGTATGCCTCTATCGACCCAACTCAGCTGTTGGAAAATGTCCTCAAGCGCCGTTGTGAACAGCTTTGGAGAAATTGTGTCTCCCTGCCGCACTCCTCTTGATAGTGGAACAGTTAATGGGCGGTGGAACAGGGTAATGTCAGTACTGTGGTCTACGCTTATTTCCTTGAACATCCTAGTGTAATTTTTGGCCACGCCCAAGTTTCTTATAGGATTTATTACGGAATCGATTTCAATACAGCCGAAGGCCTTTTCATAGTATATAAACAATAGATATATGGGCAGATGTATTTCACGTGCTCTCTCCAGCTGGACTGTGTGTAGGTGGTCTGTGGTGGAGAACCGTCTTCATATATATATATATATATATATATATATATATATATATATATATATATATATATATATATATATATATATATATAGGAATCTGGCGATGGCTTTGTGTCGATCCTAGCTTTCCCTACCATCACCAATACCTACCCTGTACTTTTTTGGTCCTGATAATAAGTCCTCGGCCCTAACCTCCTTTGCTTGATCTGTTACACCTTGCTGACAATTTTACTAACACAATTTGTAACTACATTGGAACCATGTCTATCAGTAATAAAACTACAGATGGCCATGGTTGGAACGCACGGAAGGCTGACAAAACTGTTAAAAACCCGTGCGTTTTGGGTTGAAGCTGGGCAGATTTCGTAAAACACGGGGAACATGTTATTTCCAAAAATACTGTCATGAAAGGGGTAATTATCTCGTAAGACTGGTTTCATTTGGAACGTTGGTTCTTGTATAACGTAAATAAAGAAAATATGGGTATTCGGCTTGTTTCAGGGCAGTATTCTGTGAAAGGATCACTATCAACTGTGATTTATTGTGTTTTGTACCTTCAGTTTGTTTTAATTATCTGTGTGGATGTCAGGTCAGGTCAGGTAATTCTGTAACCAGTGATACCCTTCTCTTACACCAGCCGCTGCTAGTGCCTCTTCTAGTAGGAAATTGATCCATTGTTTTATGTTGTCCTCCCACCTTCTTTTGGGACGGCTTCTTTATTGTCTGTCTTGCGTCTTTCCATGCAGGATCGTATTTGGAACACTATTTGAGGATGTATGGATGATGTATGGAGCAATTATAAACCTCGGCACAATACAAGGGCTGATGAGTTCTGTAATTTAGTTGGCCTATTCATGTGACGTTTCATGGGTATTTCCCCTATGAGTAAGACGGACTTCTATATAAAGATGGCCATAATCTGGCACAGCTCAGAGTGGCCACAGGCTTGAAAGAGTTCAATCTATATTTCTCTCCCAAATGAAAGGTAACTTTAAGCTGTGCACAAACTGCTGCAATATTGCGCTAATAAGTCACGCCAGCAAGATCCTCACGAGGATAATATTGAAGAGGATAGAAAGAAAAGTTGAATGTGAAATCCATGAAGTGCAAGCAAGCTTCAGAAAAGACAGAAGGGGTAAATATCACATATGTAATAATATCACTAACATCTATGACAAATGTAGAAAGTATAACTTATATCTGTTTACATATTTTATCAATTACACTCAGACCTTCGATTGCGTAAAACATTAGAAATTGTGGAAAATAATGAAAGATGTGAGGTTTCCAGTACATCTAAACCATCTAATCCAATCATTATATTACGAACAACAGGCTGCTGTCAGAGTATCTAGAAAAAAAAAAAGATTGGTTCGAAGTACAAATGGTAGTAAGGCAGGGATGTATCCTCTCCCCATAATTAATTGCCGTTTATGCAGAGTTCATCAATAGGAACGTTAAAGAAGATGAGAATATCGAAAGTTATGATCCCTTTACAATCGGCGGATACAAGATCCCAGAGCTAAGATACGCAGACGATACTGTGATACTATCAAACACTGCAGATGGGTTATAACAGCGAATTGCACCCGTAAACAAATGCAGCGAAGATTAAAAAAAGACCTCTCTGTGAACATAAAAAACCTAAGATAATGGTCACTTACAAAACAAGAAGTCAATATAAATTCACGTTTGGGAGTGTGGAAATAGAACAAGTCATTGACTTCGAGTATATGGACTCCAGAATAGACAACAATGGCGACTGCTCAACGGAAATCAGAAGAAGATTGGCAATAGAAATGCAGAGGAAACTTGAAGAAACTAGGGCAGAATACCAGCAATCCAACAACAGTGAAACTGTTGAGAACCTGTGTTTTTCTTGTTTTGCAACATGCTGCCGCGAAATATGCAAAGTTAATCAAACACAAAGGAAGAGAATCGAGTCTTTCGAGTTAAAATGTTATAGAAAAGTCCTCAAAATACAACAGACTGAAAGAAGAAGAATGCAGACATTTTGCCAAATTTGAACATTGAGGAGAACTGGATCATAAATTCCACCGTGAACAGAAAATTGAAATACTATGGCCACATCAAAAGACAATGGTCTTGGAAGAGAGAAAAGCACGGGAAAATATGCCAACAGAGGCAAAGGCAGACCAAGAAGGTGATGGCACTACAAAGATGTCAAGAAATGTTTAGACATGCCTCTCCAGCAGGCTGGAGATTTGGAGTGAGATCGAGTTTCGTTCGAAGCTGTGATGGCAGTGACGTTCTGCAAA
The DNA here is from genome assembly GCA_036924085.1 of Ariolimax columbianus. Lineage (NCBI taxonomy): Eukaryota > Metazoa > Mollusca > Gastropoda > Stylommatophora > Arionidae > Ariolimax > Ariolimax columbianus. The sequence goes on along the minus strand of JAVGWX010000018.1, from coordinate 11,583,324 downwards.
GGACATGCTACATCATGATGTTATTTTCATTTTCTATTCATTGAATTTCATTTGTCATTTTAATTAAATTTTTTTTTTTTTTAATGTTTATAATATTTTTTAATGCATGTGTATATGATAACTTGATGGTTTGAAGAAAAACGGAAATAAACAAAATAAAAAAGAATGGTCATTTTACTTTATATAAAAAAGTGTTGGTAGCAAAGTAAATATATCCATCCTTAAATAAAGGACCTACATTTTTATTATTTTTGGGTTTTGACATTAGGAACTGGTTTGTGTACGCCAACAGAGGAACATAAAAATTTTTTCTTTATTTTTGATTATTTAAAAAAAGAAAACAATGTATTGGGTATGTGATGTAGAATTATCACCGCGAGAACACTGAATCAACAGCTACACTTCTGCACAGCAGAAACATTAGCTAATAAGTACATACATATATACATACGGATCTATACACTGGCCAATACGTGCTGATAAAACCTAACATCAATGGTTATACCGTTACATAAGTCTGGAAACCTAAAGCTGTGCCAACATTACAGAACAATAAGCCTCATTAGCCACCCTAGCAAGGTCATGCTTAGATTAATCCTCGACCGATTGAAACCTCAAGTAGAGAACATCATTGCCGAGGATCAAGCAGGGTTCAGACAGGGAAGAAGCACTACAGAACAGATATTTAATTTAAGGCTGCTAAGCGAGAAATATCTAGAACACCAGCAAAAACTGTATCGTGTGTTTATTGATTTTAAGAAGGCGTTTGATAGGGTTAGGCATAAAGCGCTATGAGCAACCATGAAAATATATCAAATCAGCGGACATATTATAAAGGTCCTTAAACACCTGTATTACAAAGCGTCCAGAGCAGTTCTTGTGAATGGTAGGCGAGGGGATTGGTTTCGCACATCAGTTGGTGTGACACAGCGGTGTACACTCTCTCCAACTCTTTTCAATATATTGCTTGAGGGAATTATGAGTGAGGCACTTGGAGGTCACATTGGTACTGTCAAGATAGGGGGCCGAACGATTACCAACATTAGTTCTGCAGATGATATCGACGGGTTGGCGGGTTCAGAAGCAGAACTCCAGGAATGGGTCAGAAGGCTCGATGAAACAGCTCTTGACTATGGTATGGAGATAAACGCTGGAAAGAAAAAATTAATCACCAACAACACCGAGGCTTCAACAGCAGGATAAAAGCTAACGGTCAGGAACTCGAAGTGGTTGACCGTTTTAAATATCTTGGGTCGATTGTCAGTGATGAAGGATCAAAATGTGAAGTATTGGCCAGAATAGCACAGACAATAGCGACGCTTGCACGGCTCAACAAATTCTGGCAAAACAAACGATTAGCACTATGCACGAAAATCAGATTAATGCGTACACTGGTCCTGTCAATATTCCTCTATGCTTGTGAGACAAGGACAGTTACAGCTGACCTTCAGCGAAGGATACAGGCCCTGTAGATGATATGTTTCCGAAGACTTTTAAACGTCACGTACAAAGATCAAGTTACAAATAAGGAAATACGAGATAGAATTACAACAGCAATAGGGCCTTTTGAAGACCTCTTGGCATCTGTCAAAAGAAGGAAACTCGCTTGGTACGGTCACATTTCGAGATCAATTGGTCTTTCAAATACGATCCTCCACGGAAAGGTGCTAGACAGACGACGAAGAGACCGTCCCAAAAAGAGGTAGCAGGACAACCTAATATGAATTGACCAATCTCTGGCCAGAAGAGGTTCAGGCAGCGGCCGCTGACAGAGAAGGGTGACGTGGTGTTGCGAGGATGTCTTCATGTGTGCCCCAACGACCTCATCGGTTACGGGATGACCTGACCTGATATGGAAAGTGTTGAACTTATGCTCTTGTTTGCCATGGTTTTCCACGTTTTGCTAACATATAGGAGCGTACTGAGGACACGGGTATTGTAGACCATGCCTTGGTCTAGGCTGCAAGTTTTAAGATTTTCCCAGACACGTTGTAAGACCGGAAAATACGGCAGCAGTTTTGTCTATGCGATATCCTATTTCGGTGTCTAGTGAGAGCTTATCGTTGATGAGGGACCCCAGGTAAGTGAACTGGTCCACAGAGGCTAATCCGTAGTTGTTGATTTCTGCAGTGACATCTACATTTTGTACCAGCACATTTGTTTCATTCAGGCCCAGTTGGGAAGTCACTTTTTGGCACGCCTGGAAATAACGAGCTATCAAGCTAAGGAGATTTTACTTTCTCTGAATGACAATTACAGCATAATCAACAAATAACAAGTCCCTGACAGTAACTTCTGTGATCTTGGTTTTAGCATTTAGTATCTAAAGATTAAACATATAACCATCTGATCTAGTTTGAAGGTAAATTATCCTTTTTTTCATTACCAAATGCGTAATTCCATGGTAGCGCAAAGACGATTCCGAATAATGTTGGGGCCAGAACGCAGACTTGTTTAACACCACTGTGAATACTGAATGGCTGTGATACATTACCGTCAAATTGGACTGTTTCTTTCATATCCTCATGAAATGCACTATTAGCTGCAGCAGTGTGTTAAACATCTTGCCAAAAACACTGAGTAGTGACGTGTCTCTGTCCTTATTGTAGTTACTTCCATCATCTTTATATGTGTATAGTGTGACAATCTTTGAATCCCTTATGTTTTGAAGTACGATGGATTTTTTTCAACCCTAGCATAGCAGCGCGTGCAGCGGTTTCAAGAGTGTGTCATTACAGGCTTTGATGAGGTCAGGTTGGATCCCATCGCTGTCTACTCTTCTGCCCAGGGCCAAGTTGCCAATGGCTTTTTTGACATCTTCTAAAAATGGCTCGACGTCTAGCTCCTCCATTCTATGATAACCTTGAAAAGCATCAAAGGCTGTTACAGATACAGTACTTCCGAAGGAGTAGAGATCACAGAGTGCGCAACCTATCGCTTTATCTCCCTTCCTTGTACAGTTATTTTTTCGTTAAAGATGGATTTGAGTGTGCTTTTGCAAGTGCAAAGAATAATACAGTTTAATTCCACAATATATTTTTTTGATTTTTCCAGTTTGTGCCGGAGCCTGGATGTTTTCACTGAGCTGGAGCGAGTACTCATTTGCTCAGTTGCAATATACCTGTTAAAGTTGGCACCTGGTGGACTAAGTATTTGCAGAGTTACGGCGTTTGCAAAGCGCATGTATTTATTCAAGATCAATGCGCTTTGTCTCGTGACGGGTGTCCTATTTATTTTTGCTTCGAACCAGTGATTTGATTTAGCAGTCTCTCTACCTGGAGTAACAAATTCAGTACCAAGGATGTTTTTTTCCAAAGTTTGTTTGTTTATGTTGTGAAATTTTGAGTTTCCTCGAAGGTGCCGTTAAAGTAATTGATTAGTGCAGGATCTGACATTTTACTCGTGTCTATGTGTGGTTTACCTTTGTGTCTAATGTGATGGAACTTTCTTGATTGCCATTAAATTTTACATCGAACCAGTTCACGGTCTGTGTCACAGTTTGCTCTTTGATATTAAGATGTGAGGATCAGATTTGAGAAGAGACCTACAACAATTTAAATCAAGCTGATGCCTGGGCGTGGATCGTGGTTGCATCCATAATACCTTTTGTTGGTGTTGGTCTGAAAATAGGACTTGGTCACACAAAGTCCACGGTAGACACAGAGCTTTAAAAGCCGTTGCTCATTTTCATAAATTTTGCCTGCTCCAAAGTTACCAAACCAAGACGAAGTACGAATCGTGATAAGCGGCCAGTCTAGCAGTGAAGTAGCGAAGTAGAACAAGATGTTCCTGACCTGGTCTGCTTCTAGTGACTGATATCTTGATCTTAATGACACGTTCCTCAGCGTAGCTGCGGGTCCCAACTTCGTCTCCAGCTGACCCTGTCTTGGGCCACGGAAGTCCAATGCGTGGTAAGTGCTCCTCTATATGCATCTCGGATGTAGCAGCGTAAAGCAAGGGACTCTGAGCAACGCATTGGAAGTCTTCCCCGTGGTCTCTTCTTACCCTTGGGGTACCAGACTGCTGACGTTGTGCTCCATTGACCGTCATTTCGTCGCAATATGTGACCTCCCTACCTACGTTTTGTCTTTTTTGTATGGATCATCGCATCCTTCACCAGGAACAATCGCCTTATGTCAGAATTGTGGAGACCTTACATACGTTGGTTCGGGGCGTGATTCTGACGTGTGTCCCCGTCTCGGCACAGTAACACATCGCAGGGAGTACAGTGGAATTGAAGAGAGAGGTTTGCAGGTCTTGGTCATGACAGCCGCCTAGGACCATGTTAATAGACGAGAAGGCTACCGAATCCGCGAGACGACGTCTTGTCAGTTCAGGTTCCAGGTTATTCTCCATATTGAAAAGACTTCCAACATAAATGTCCTCGTTGACATCCTCTAACCGTACCTCGCCAAGGAAGACTGGATCACAAGTGGCAAAGCGATTGCGCCACACTTTGGTCTTCGATATATTCATCTCCAGACTTGCTTTCATGTCCTCTCCATCGAGTAGCTGCATCATTTGGTTGGCTTCTGCTGCGGGCTCTATAATGAGCACTATGTCATCGGTAAATCGAAGATGATTGAGGCGTATCCTGCAAATAAGGATACCAAAGGTGTCCCAGTTACATCGACTAATGACTGATTCCGAACATGCAAAGAAGAGGTTCGGTGAGATAGGATCGCCCTGGTGTACCATTTTTGAATTGGTACCACAATTGGACGTTGGAAGGGACAAAATGTGGCAGTGCAGTTCGTATAGCTGTTGGCCAGAACTCTAATGTAACGAGGATCTACACCTTGTTCCAACAGCGAACGCCAGACAAAGTGTGGTTCTATCGAGTCGAAAGCCTTTTTATAGTCGATGAAGGTGAATATCAAAGACGTTTGGAACTCTCAGGCTGCCTCAATAAGGCGGCAACAGGTTGAAATGTGGTCCATTGTGCTGTACGAACGCCGAAAGCTTGTCTGTTCCACTGGTTGCGATTCTTCGAGAGTGGTGCGGACTCTAGCAAAGATGCATTTTGTAAACAGCTTGTAAGGGACCGAAAGAAGAGTAATTGGGCGATATTTTACTAGATCCTCTTTGTCTCCTTTCTTGTACAAGAGTGTTGTCCTCGAGTTGTGCCAGGCAGCAGGTGTTCCTCCCGAATGAAGATAGCGTGTAAAATGTTGCCCTAGTTCTTGGTAAAGGGGTAGACCGCAGCCCGGATGACCTTCGCAGTGATGCCATCTTCACCTGGGGATTTTCCAGGTAGCAATGACTAGACAGCACGGCGAATTTCTAAGGGTAAGAAGTCTGGAAGAGGGGGTAAAGTGGAATGGGAGGGCAATTGAAGGGGTTTCTGATGATCTGAACAGTTTTGTATAGTATGCTTTCATTATTAACTCCATGCCCAGCAGTGATGTTCTGCGAGATCCATTGGAAGCTTTCAGACAAGGAATGATTTGGCGGTGGTCGGGAAGGCTACGAGTAGTTAAATTAATGCTGCGCCGATATTCAGCAGCTTTGAGTAGACATTCACGGGCAAAGTTTCCATATTCTTTGAGCTTTTGCTTAAGGCTTGTGTGGTTGTTTTGAGAACGAGCCATCTTACGCCGCTCCTCTACCAAAGCTCGAGTGGCAGGTGAAATAAGATATGTGATGTGAGTCGATGCTGAAAGACTGGCTACCTTTGAAATCGATATGATTGTTGCAATCAGATTTGCATAGTCAGCATCGATGTCGGTGTCGATAGAAGCTCCTAGTTGCATGCTAGCTGCGAGGGTGGTAGCAATCGAGAGGTCTATGTGCGTCTCTGGACCACGGTATGATCGCTGCTGATGAAACTATAAATTTTAGAGCAAAGTGGAAACGAGCACGGAAGAGGCGATGGTCGCTTCTGGTGCAGAAGGAACCAATCACTGAGAAATCAGTTGCCCAACTACGATTGGACAAGACATGGTCAATTTCATGGCGATGAAATCCACTGAGTCCTATATGTGTACCTCTTGTGGGTGGACTTCTGGAAGAAGCTGTTACAGGGAAACAGTCAATTTGATTCACAAAAGGTGGTCAGTCTGTGACTTGCGTCGTTCCTTGATTCTCCAGAGTGTGGCTCCAAATAGGTTTCACCATGTTGGCGAGACCCTATTCTGGCATAAAAGTCGCCGGTAATGATTTTGTAAGAACTAATAACTGTGGCGTCGCCGGAGGACTTCATGAAAGTTGTCATATAAATCGGCATGCTCTTGTTTGTCTTTGTCTGCTGTTGGTGCATACACTTGAATCGTTGTCGAAGTTGTACGTAGCCAGATATGATATGTACTATAACCTGAAGAGGGCTGGCCCCAAACGGAACCTACCTCTTGTCGCAATGGGGCTCACATTTACGTGAATTTTACATGAAACCTTCAACGCAAACAAAGAAAGCGACCATTGACTAATACACATTCTTATAAAAAGTATATTGGCTTCAGGCCTGGAACACAAGGTAGAATCATATGCACTAACAATGATGATAAGTCCGACAGTAGTATGGATACGGAGACAGACAGACACACAGGGGACGGCGTGGGCTGGTGGTTAAGTGATACGGCTCATAAGCTGAAGGTGCTGGGTTCGATCCCTACCACAGCACCGGCCGTTACCCCGGGGAAACAAACCCTTAGACAATGCAGGAGGAAGAAGACCCTTACATAAAATAATGCACTGGGCCGACAGGCGCAAAATAAAAACCACAGTGCAACGTACAACGCCTTGGGGAATAGAAAAATAAGGCGAGCGCAAAAAAACCCCGAAAAATCAGACAGAGAGGGGGTGCAACACTGTGCATGGATTACATAGAAAATCAGAGAAACAAAATAGTTCGAACACAGGACAAGAATAAAACCAAAGTTACCAGCTGCTCGTATCTACAAAACCAGACACAAGGGTTGCAGAGCAGGAGTGAGACCACGAAAAACATGGATGGATGGTGTCAGTGAGACGCTGAAGAAACACGGAATGACAACAACATCGACGACAAAGCTGGCACGCGACAGATAACTACACCTCCCCACGACGTCTAAAAATACAAGTGGATAAAAGATAGTGATGCTCTGTTTATATTTAAAGCTTGAAGATATTACAGGAGATGTATTTGGGACATTTTCCAATTTGCCGGGAAAATTCCGCTAAATCTGGGTTACACTCGTAAGTGGCTACCCTTCAAATAAACACATGTCTTTCGGTTACCGTCTAAGTGGCTACCCCTTCAAATAAACACATGTCTTTCGGTTACCGTCTAAGTGGCTACCCCTTCAAATAAACACATGTCCTTCTAAACTAGCATTATGATTGATTAAGTGCATGTTTCATTATAAGGTGGTCATGACAGGGGATTGAATAGTACCCGGTCTGTGTTTCAATAATTGGGTCAAAATAACATCAAGATAAAGATATGTATAAGACTTCATATCGTCATTACACTTAACGTACGGCTCCCAATACGGATCATCAATTTCAGTTTTCATCCTGGTGTTTCATTTTCCTAGAACAGCGAAAGATCGATTGATTGATTGAGTGATTGATTTATTGTTTTTTCCACTCCAAGTAAATCAAATGCTCATCATTAAAGCTGGGATAGTAACAAAAACTCGTTTTTCGAATATGTGCAGTGACAGTTTTAAAAAATATGATCTAATCATGATAAGGTTGCTATTCTAGTAGACAACTTTCTTTAATTGCATTTGACGACATGTTTAGTTGGTCCAATCAAATGAAGGCCAAAGATTTTAGTTCCATGTACGGCAAATGTATTCAACCAATTCACGTCCAATTATTTTATCTTGAACCATTCGTTTCAGATCTATCCATCTCTTCCTTTTTTCCTGTGTTTGTCTCTAACTCTAATCCCCCGTTGCATTTTGGTCTGTTTCTGCTTCTCGTCCTTAGAGGATACAGAACAGTTTCTTGGAAGGTTATAGAGGTGTTATTCGTTTTAACCTTGGTACGACTATCGTAGAGCGTCTGATTAGTGTAGTAATAGAGCACTCGCCTTTCGAAGGGAAGGGTAGAGGTTCATATCCCGCTATCGGCTCCCGTCAGCTGTATAGGCGGTACGTTTTCAAATGTGTATTCGTCCTGCGGTTAAGGAAAGAAAGGCATCGAGAAAGGGAACTGTCCACTATACCTCACACAAGTTGTGACTTAACACAATGAAGTCTGATAACACTTCATCTTCGAAGGCAGTTTCTACTATGGGACTTGTAAGATGATTATCATCAGGTGCCTTGCCGGTTGACGTTGGCGATCATGGACCTCCATCCACTACTATCACGTGTGTCGTTTACCAACTCTGTTGTTGATTGTCGCCCCTGCCATTCTCTCAGGCTGTCCAACATCTTTTTTCTCTGCCTTCCTCTGTCTCTCTTCTCTGCCATCTTTCCCGTTGTCACAGCGTGCTCCAAGACGCCTCTTCTTATAATATGCCCGAAAAAGAATGACTGCCTTGTTCTGCTCTTTGCAATTTGTTGTATTTTTATTTGTGGCTCTTCTTTAAATGTATCATTCGTCTTCTCTGCAATCCCTGGTATGTGCAGCATTCTTCTGTAAAACCACATCTCCACTGATTCCGTTGTAAGATCAATATGTTGATAAGAGTGATCAGAGATCATAAGACACCCTGATCCACCGCGACCTCGCTTCCTTGTAAACCTTTTAGACACGCCATCTAGCAGCTAAGGAAACTGCTGAACACAAAATGGCAATACAGGATTACATATGCAGAAGTTTTTTTGTCCATATGTCAGATAAGCAGCTCCCAAAGAAAATATATGGTAAGCTTGAGTCAGGCAAGCGAGCTCGTGGTGGCAAAATAAAACGTTACAAAGAAACTCTAGAAGCTTCACTGAAAAACTGCGGCCGTGACTCTGATGGTTGAGGGAACATTGCTGCTGATCGCTCTGCCTGGCGAAGGAAAATCTCTTCTGTCGCGATTTATATGGAGTAGACAAGAATCAGGGAAGCTTTACGGAAACAAGCGACACAAAAGAACAGAGAAATGTGACCCGCCTGACGGTCAGACAGTGTTTCTCTGCTCTCGGAGCCACATACGCTTTCGGGCTCGGGTTTGGTCAGCGATCTACGAATCCACTCCAGGATTGACAGATGACAATGCGGTTCTCTTCTGAAACGATGTACAAACAACAACGCAGTGTGTTATTTCGCGCTAACGTTTATTGAGAGAAAACAATATTAGAAAGATAGATTAAAAAAAGGAACCTAGGGTTTATAATAGATCATACAGGTAAGGTGAGGGAGCAAGTTCAGGTAGCAGTAAAAATGGCAAATGCAACGTTAGGTATGATAAAAAGAAATATTAAACATAGAAACAAGGAAGTGATAGTCAAACTGTTTAAAGCATTAGTTAGACCTAGATTGGAGTACTGTGTATATGTGTGGAGGCCATTTCATAGAGGGGATATAAACATGCTGGAAAGGATACAAAAAAGAGCGACAAAGCTGAAAGTGGGATTTCAGAACTACAGTTATGAGGAAAGACTAAGAAAAACCGGCCATCAATATCTAGAAGAGAGAAGAATTCGAGGTGACAATACAGGTTTATAAGAAGATCAGAGTAATGGATAAACTATAACAACTTTTTTTCAAAATTCAGCCACCCACAAGAGCAAGAATGCATAGCTACAAATTAACTAAAGTGAGGTCCAGATTAGATATTAGGAAATATTTTTTTAGTCAGAGAGTGGTGAATGCTTGGAATGCATTGCCACGGGAGGAGGCAGTGGAGGCAGGGACAATTAATGGATTTAAGAATAAATTGGATGCGCATAGCTTTTAGAGCAAAGTAATTTCAATGAAACTGGTTATTGACAAACTCTGCAGGGTCTTCTTCTTTCTTCTTCTTAGCGTTCAGAATCTTTTGGTTATGCTATATCTGCAGGCCAGTCGCCATGATGAAGTCTGTAGTCTTCACCAGGTCGGAGCGGCTGCCCCACAGCTTTTGTCACAGCTCTGCATCCTTTGGCCAGGTCTGGCATCTCATTTCCCTATAGATTGGGCATTCCTGTAGAATATGCTCAGGGTTCTGGCCTCCTGTTCCACATGGGCACTCATCGGTATGTGAGATCTTCAGTCGGTACAGATGTCCTAGTAGTCTGCAGTGTCTAGTTCTCAGGCGAAATAAGGTAGTTTGTTGATTTCTTTTGAGTTGGTGAATTGGGTCTGGTGTACTGCTTATGTTTCTGTCTTCTCTCCATTGGTGTATATACTGATTTCTGATGATGTTCTTTAATTTCTCTGTATTGTACTCGATGACTAAATTGTGCCATTTTGCTGCCATCTTTTGCCAGAGTGTCAGGCAGAGCTCTCTCGTTTCCCGTCATTTCGCATTTGGAGGGCTATTGCTGAGTATCCCTGGAGTTTTCCCAGTTCTGATCTGATCTCTGATAACAGTGGTTCGTTGTTTGTTTTTGGTATTGTCTCTAATAGTAGCAGGGTCTTACAAACCAGTATAAAGACGTTAGGTTAAGTTTCGTTTGTATGACAATGTGTGATCCATTGTATTTCCCAGGTACGTATGTGTATCGTTATGTTCAAGTTCTTGCCCCTGCCAACTAATCTTTCAAACTCAGAGGGTTATTCTAACATGCTACTGTGGCTTGTGAAGCTAGGTTGTCTGTTCATTCATTGCTATAAACTATACAGTTTAGAGGGATCGCATCCAGAGGTAATTGCAAGAATAGCACAAACAACAGCGACGCTTACTCGGCTGAAACCTATATGGCAAGACAAGCGGCTTGTCCTCGGCATAAAAGTTAGACTAAAGCGCTCACTGGTGATCTCAATATTTCTGTATGCCTGCGAGACCTGGACCATTACAGCAGATATCCAGGGCAGAGTACATGGAATGGAAATGAGGTGCTATAGAAAACTCCTAAATGTTACATATAAAGATCGTGTCACGAACGTAGAAATACGACAGAGAGTTGAAAACGCTTTTGGTCCTTTTGAAGATCTGTTCACAACAATCAAAAGACGAAAGATGGCCTGGTGCGGGCACGTCGCGAGGTCCAACGGAATTACCAACTCAATACTCTTTGGTTCCGTGCCAGGAATGAAAGGGCGAGAACGTCCAAGGAAGAGGTGGGTGGACAACATCACTGAGTGGTCAAGCCTTCGTCCCGGTGAGATACGACAAGCAGCGGCTGACAGAGAAAGATGGCGTGGGATTTTGGGAGTGTCTTCAAGTGTGCTCCAACGACCTGATGGGTTACATGATGAACTGAACTGAACTGATACAGCAGCAATGATTACAAGCAATGCTATCACGGCATGGATCAAGGAACACTCTGACTCTAACCAATTTCATGTTATGTCCACAATGGTAGCCGTATAGACTTATTCACCTGTCTGATCGTGTGATCACACTCTCAACTCTTATCAAATGATGACTGTACCGAAACCTCACTTAGTGCCATTGATGGAAATGTGGGGAGTACAGGAGTTGGCCACCACACCTGATAAAAAGCTGAGGTCTTGTACGGGGCTAGTACAAGTCTCTGACACTGCATCATTGACAGCAGTGAGTGCTATTGGATTAACTTTGCCTCATCTCTCCACAATCATTTACCTTGCATCTTTTTTAACACCTTCATCCATTAGCAGTCATATAACAATGTACATCTCTCTTTCTGTTCTTCCTCTCTCTCTCTCTCTCTCTCTCTCTCTCCCTTCTTTGGTTTCTTGTTTCTCTGTACTATCAATAAACAAATTTGACTATCAACTAATGTGTGACAAAAATGAACTGTTGTAATCATATAAGAAATTCCAATGTTCACTGCCCACTGCTAGGCGCAACACAAAATACACAAGGAAGTAAAGCTCACTAACAAAAACTAGCCTTGAAGATCTGTCAACCGTAACGGCTATCCCAACAACAAACTATTGGTTATGTCAAGTAAAGAATGTAAAAATACATTGCCAACACGCTGTTCAAACTCATGGATGTATAAAATAATACAAACACTGCAGTCGGGGATGAAGTGGTAGAAACTTTACTATAAGAGAGAGATTTCAGCTTTTGTGAAATGAGGGTAGCCCTTGCTCGCTGTCTTGACTTAATTACTTATTAAAGATAGGTAAATTTAGTTCCATATCAGTAATTACTGTCAAATATGAGGTACTAGAGACTTCATTGTTCGGATGCACACACGAATCCATACACTGACCAATACGTTCTGATACCGCCTTAAAGACTACTGTCTGGGGTGGGAAAGGCGAGCCTTTGTCAATAGAATCCAGAAAGGCAAACCTTAATTCGAACCAAAAACGTCAGCTTTTGGTAGAACCACTTCTTGTCCCTATGTCAAATTTTTTCTAACAGTAAATCAGGTTCTCAGTTACAGCTGGGTTAGCTGGAACATGTTGCAACCGGAGAGTAAACCGTGCACCTCAGCGAGAGAAGCACCCACTCTAACAACGTTATATCCAACGTTCTATACTGTGGTCTTATAATGCTTTCCTTACAATGTTTCCATGGAATTTCCACTTGTTCGTCTGCATATCTCATGAAATAATTGTTCCTTTGTTGAAGAATGTTCAAAGATCTGCAAGTCAATAATGTTAGGACTGACCTTATTCTGACACTAACAAGGGTATTTGATTAATATTACAACATAGTATATATTACAACATAGCGAGTGGTCTGCCGGGGTCTTTGTATATGATACGGACACGAATAGGGCCACTGCCTCACTGAAAACATGTCGTAAGAAGCGACTAACTGTGTGACATGGCGTAACACCGGCCATGGTTAGATGGTTTATTTAGAGCACTATAGATAGCGCATAACAGGCTTCGGCGCTACTTTTGCTCTAGTCGATGGACTCGCACATCGCTTAACCACCCTCCGTAAGCGCTTGTCCCAAAGCAGCACAGCTGTTTACGCCTAGCCTGCTAAGAAGGAAACCCTTCTGCCGGCTACATCCAGCTCATACCGGAGCTGGGATCTGTACGGGGGCATCTGCTCCTGTAGAAGAATGTCGACGAAGAACTATGCAAGGGATGTAACCCAAAAAATATAAAAATAAGCCCTATTTAGAGTTATCCCATCATAAAAAATTCGCGTGAGAGGTTCTGGCTTGGGCGTCTCCCCTCTTTATCCAGGTACAACCTAGAACGAGTGAGCTATGGCCCTACACCAGAACCACATGGACGTGTACATTGGCATCTGTACACTGAAGGCGATAGGTGTTAATTATCCACCCGACCAAATTTCTCACGCTTGTTGTCGTCCTCGTGCACGACATATGGGGAGGAACAGCTCGCGACCCCAGGCGCTCGCCTCGCGGCGATTGTGACAGCAAAGCCGTGCTTATCACAAGAGCTGAACCTTGAACCTTGACCGGCGTCGAAGTCATGGAGCGAACTAGACAAGTAACTGGCAGAAGACAACACTGGCTGCTCCTGTAGCTGTTAATAGTAATGTTACAGTTAACATATATGCTGATGCCTGTTTGAACGAGCTCTGTTGTGGTAACAACGTCTAGCATATTGTTTTTAAAATGTATCTAATAATATGCATAAAATGCAACTAAATGTTATAAATTACCCAAGAGTAGAGTTTGTCTACAATGAGGCATTAAACACACACAAACTATTAGAATGGTTTGCTTATTTGCGTGTAATTATTAAATGATGTATATTATTGTGATGCATTTATTACATCCCTTTCTTTTGAATACATAACCATTGTGACGAGGTAAACATTGTCTTTGTAAATACAGTTCACTACTAGGCCGTGAAACTATTATCTAGCTAACCGAAGATTCTGTGCTGAGAGTTGGGTATGGTTAAGCGTGCTTATATTTCGTGTGTGCTACTTCATAAATGGTTCAGCGTTGGATATAATGAGTATATGTAAGCAAAGGTATGTAAACTTTCTTGTTATAAATTTCTCGAAGATTGTTAATGTCACTGTGCATATCCAAAATTTAAACTGTACTTTTTCAAAAACAGCACACCCATTACTATCATTATAATAACACCAGTGATATAGAATCGTGCATGTTCACAGCTGGCTGAATAAATGTAAATGTAATATTCATAATATGTCATTTGAGATACGTAAAAATCAAACTGAATCTTATTCCAGTGTGTGAATTTTCATTGTTAATTTTTTAGTTCACAACATGCATAAATTGGCATGTTCAAGAATGTAAACAAACAGCTGCTAAAGTACACATTCATGCTGTCCTGTGTATTGATGAAATTGCATGTTGCACACATTTGGTATATCCGAATACTGGCACTATTAACAGACACAAAAAGGCAAAGGCCTGGTAGTAATACATGCCTTATTATATCAGACATATATTTGCACATATGGTTGGCACTACGTCTTGTGCTGAATACATTTCGAGGCAGACAATAAATTGGTTTGGTCATCTCATGAGAATTCACCCTCCTTATCTTCCACTTGTGGCTTACAGTGCTGGTAGATCTGGCTACAGGGTAAGGGGATGGCCGCGAGGTATGTGGATAGATGACATTACAGTGATTTTGCAATGACAAGGGCTCACATTGACTGACGCAACACACTTACCGCAGGATAAACGACTTAAGCGCCTCACAACGCTAAACGGCACAAGTGGAAAGAAAACTAACTAATTTGCACATACACATATTTCTTTGTGTGTGTGTGTGTGTGTGTGTGAGCTCTATATTATAGACGAATTTAAAAAACATTATAATACATTGAATGGTGGTTTTTAAAAAAATGCATCTTTAGAGTTGCTTGCAGAACCACTTTGATTGGTTTTGTTGTTGAAGCAACAATTTAGCTACTTCAAACTCAGTAGGAGGTTGGTTTATTTTTAAATGTTGGAATGTCCAAACCTAAGGCTTTGAGAGTCTTCAATGCTATTGAGGTTAACATGTTCACAGCAAGATAATATGCAGGAACTTAAAGACTGGTGTTGATGTGTTAACTTGTGGATAGTAAGATACTATGTAGTAGATTAAAACTTGGTGTCAGTCTGCCAACATGTCGATAGTAAGATAATATGTAGACTCTTAAAATGTAGTGCTGGGCTGTTGACGTGTGGTTAAAGTGATCATATGTAGGACATTAACGCTCAATTTTGGTCGACTAACATGTTTAAAGTCTTCTTTATACTTTGCTTTCAAGATCCTTTGGTCATGTTATATCTACAAACCAGTTGTCATGATGATGTGTGTAGTCTTCACCAGATCAGAGTTGCTGCACAGCAACAATTGCCTCAGCTCCGCACTCTCTGATTACGTCTGACATCTCACTTCACTACAAACGAAGTATTCCTGTAGAATATTTTCAGAATTATGTTCCCCTGTTCCACATGGGCACTCATCAGTGTATGAGATCTTGAGTCAGTATAGATTTTCTAGTATTCTTCAGTGTCCAGTTTTCAAGTGAAATAAGGTAATTTGTTGGTTTCTTTTGAGTTAGTTAATTCTCTCCATTGGTGTATTTAATGATATCTGCTGATGTTTTGATGTCTCTATGTCAGTAGTAAGATAGTACGTAGCACAGTTAAGCTCGGAATCAGTCTGTTTACATGTGGATAGTAAGTTAAATGTGAAATTTACTTTGCAGGGCTGGTCTGCTAACATGTAGAAAGTAAAATAAAATGTAGGACATTAATGTCCATAAACGGTTTCTTAACATGAGGGTAGTAAAATATTTTATGTAAGACATTAAAGATTGGTGTCCAGCTGTTAACATGTAGATCTTAAGATACTATATACCACACTAAATCTAGGCATCGATCTATTAAAACATGGATAGTAAGAGATTATATAGGACATTCAAGTTGACATACAGCTGTTAATATGTGGATAGCAAGATATTATTTAGCACAGCTAAGTTCGATGTTGATCTGTTAAACTATGGATACTAAGATAAAATGTTGAATATTACTTCTCAGGGTAGGTCTACTAACATGTGAATCATGAAATACTACTCTACAGTATATTAATGCTTGGGTTCCATCTATTGACATGTAGATAGCTAGCTACTATGTAGGACATTAAATTTTGGCATCAGTATGTTAACATGTAGATAGAAAGATGCTATTTAAGACATTATAGCTTGGTGTTGGTCTGCTAACATGGATATTTAGAAAATATGTAGGACGTGAAAGTTTGCTGTGCCAATAAGTGGATAGTACAATATAATCTAGAAAAATCAAGCTTTCTGTCAGTCTGTTAAGCTGTGGATAGTAAGATATTATGTAGGACAGTAAAGCTTGGTGCCGGACTGTTGACATGGGGACAGCAAATAGCGTGTAGGACATTAAATGTACTGTTGTCCTGTCAACATGCGGATAGTTAGACACTATTTTTTACACTAGAGCTTGTTGACAGTCTGTTAACATGTCGATTGAAAGATAATACGCATGACTAACACTCAGTGTTCTTCTGCTGGCAAGTGGATTCTAAGATAAAATGTAGGACATAAAATCTCGGTAAAGGTCTGCTGTGGGATCTTAGTGTGGGACATTAATTAACAAGGAGTCTGTTAACATGTGAATAGTAAGATACTATCTGAGACAGTAAAGCTCATTGTCAGTGTACATCTTTTGTCATGCAAATATTAAGATAATATATAGACCATTAAAGCTCAGTGCCTTTCTCTTTACATGTAGAAAGTAAGATACTATTTTTATCCGTAAGGATCAGTGTAGGTCTGTTAATATGTTGATTGAAAAAAACTATTTATTACAAGAAAGCTCATTGTTGGTCTGTTAACATGGGGACAGTAGGAAACTGTTTAGGACATTCATTGTCGGTGTCTGTCTGTTAATATGTTGAAGGCAAGATATTATATAAAACAAATATTGTATTAGGCCCATATTATTTTGTAACCAACAGCATATAGTGGATGATGTGGTCAGCATCACGCCAGCCGCCTTTACGTCCCAGATTTTTCTGGTACCCAATTTTCCATAGGGGCCAGTTTGTGATTAGAGAAAAAAACAAAATGAATTTATACACTTGTATTAAGTCACCAGTCTGTTAACACGTGGTCGATAAGATACTGCGTAGGACAGTTTGTTTGTTTGTTTTTTTGGCATTCACTTTATTTCTCTATACCCCAAGGTGGTGTGCGTTGCACTTTGGTTTTTATTTTGTGCCTGTTGGCTCAGTGCATCCGACTTTGGCATGCATTTTATCTTAGGGTCTGCTTCCTCCTGCATTTTCTAAGGGTTTGCTTCACCAGGGTAACGGCCAGTGCTGTGATGGGGATCGAACCCAACACCTTCGGATTGTGAGCCGTGTCACTTAACCACTAGCTCTCGCTGTCCCCACTTAGGATCGTAAAATTCTTCATCAGTCTAGATTTGTTGAAATGTGGATACAAAGAAACCTCAGAACAACAAAGATTGGTGTCAGTCTATGAATATATGCATAGAACGTTTGTAGGTGTGACCATTATATCATCGTGCTGGTCTGTTAACATGGGGACAGATGACATTATATCTTTGGTGCAGGTCTGTTTACATGGGGACAGATGACATTATATCTGGTTGCTGATCTGTTAACATGGGGACAGATGACATTATATCTGGTTGCTGGTCTGTTAACATGGGGACAGATGACATTATATCTGGTTGCTGGTCTGTTAACATGGGGACAGATGACATTATATTTGGTTGCTGATCTGTTAACATGGGGACAGATGACATATCTTGGTGCTGGTCTGTTAACATGGGGACAGATGGCATTATATCTCGGTGCTGGTCTGTTAACATGGGGACAGATGACATTATATCCCAGTGCTTGTCTGTTAAAATAGGGGAGAGTTAGACACTTTGTAGGACGCTAAAGCTCGGTATCAGTCTCTTTACATATGGAAAGAATAGTACTATGCTAGTTAGTTAGTTTAGTCAGTTTTTTTCCACTTGTGTCGTTGAACATTATGGGAAACTTAATTCGTCTATCCTGCCCCAAGTGCGTTGTGTCGGCCAAGGTGAGCCCGTGTCGCTGCACAATCACTCTATCATTTATCCACCTACCTCACAGCCGCCCCCTTGTACTATAGCCAGATCTGCCAGCACCGTAAGCCATCAGTGGAATCTAATGAGGGTGCATTCTCATGAGATGACCAAACCAACTTATTTTCTGCCTAGAAGTGTAAACGGCATGAGACGTAGTGCCGACCATACTACGAATGTCGTTCATCCGCATTTCGTCTTTCTTGATAACACTGATGACCTTCCATTCACAAGTGGAAATTCTGCTTCCACATGCCCTAGACAGAGACCATGTTTCACACTGGTAGCACAGAGTTTGCATAAATATGCTGTTTGTCAGTTGTTCCTTTTTTGCCAAACTAATGCTTGTGTGCCTAAGCCGTGGTGACATCCGATAAGTTACCGCAGATTCTTTCTGACACTTAGTCTCAATTTCCTTGTTGATCTTGCCGTCTGTGGAAAAAATACTGCCCACATACTTGAACTCATTGAAATACTATGTTGGATATGAAATCTCAGAGTTAGTCTGTTAACATGTGGATAGTAAATAGTATGTAGGATATTAAATCTCAGTGTTGGTCTGTTAACATCATCATCATCAGTCCCATAACCTAGAAAGTCGTTGAGGCACCGTTATTGCAGTTTATAGTACCAGCTCTCACCATACAACAACAGTGTGTCTTGGGCTGCTACACACCTGAGGGAGCCCATCTCTCTCCAGGTGGCAGTTCATTATAGTAGTGTCTAAATTTCATACAACAGAGCTGACACTGTCTTCAGCTAGGGCGAAGGGCGCCAATCTCGTAAAGTTCAGCCGTGTGAACTAGACCGTGAAATATGACACATGTTTAAGCGTAGTGCTATTCATATAGCCGATGTCCAATTCCAGGAAGAAAATACAAAGCCATCAAATTAACCAGTCCAAATGGAAAACAACAACACATTTCCTAGAACACAAGCGTAAGTCGTCAACCAGTGTGAATTCCTGGCAAATCCATGGTCTGGCGGCATCTATAATGAACTAAAACAGAAGAGCAATGTAGAACCGTAGCCAATTATAGTGCCATCTTTGCTGCTCTCAACACTTGGATAGTAGATACTATGTAGAATATTAAATCTCAGAGTTAGTCTTTTAACATGGTGATAGTAAATACTATGTTGGATATTAAATCCCAGTGTTGGATAAAATCTGTTGACATACAGATACTATGATGATGCTATGTAGGACAATAAAGATAGATGTCAGTCTGCTAACAGGTATACAATAAAATGCTATGTAGAACAATAAAAATAGGTGTCAGTCTGTTTACATGGATACAGTAAAATGCTATGTAGGACATAAAAGCTTGGTAAGGTCTGTTAATATGATGTTAATATGTTGCCCGGTGGAAAGTAAGATTCCATGTAGGATGTTAAAGGTTATTGTCAGTCTTTTTATATGCAAAATGTAAGATTCTATTTTTAACAGTAAGTCTCTGTGTAGGTCTTATAAACATGTGTATAGTATATTACTTAGGATATTAAAGATTGTTGTCAGTCTGTTAACATGTAGGCATCAAGATAACATAAGTTCACTAACAAACGGTGTCACTCTGTTATAAATGTGGAAAGTAAGATATTATATAGGACATTCAAATTCAACATTTGTCTATTAGAAATTTGGATAGTAAGATATTATGTTAGTTAGTTAGTTTTCTTTCCACTTGTGCTGTTTAGCGTCGTGGGGCGCTTGAGTCGTCTATCCTGCGCCAAGAGTGTTACGTCGGTCAATGTGAGCCCTTGTCATTGCACAATCACTCTGTCATCTATCCACCTACCTCGTGGCCTCCCCATTGTTCTGTAGCCAGATCTACTAGCATTGTAAGCCATCAGTGGAAGATGTAGGACATTAAAATTCAACATTGGTCTGTTAGAAATTTGGATAGTAAGATATTATGTAGGACATTAAAATTCAACATTCATCTGTTAGAAATTTGGATAGTAAGATATTATGACCATGTCTCAAGGTCAAATGGACTTGCAGATACCATACTACAGGGCACAGTTTAGAGCAAGCAAAGACGAGAATGTCCAAGAAAATTATGGGAAGATAACATCTATGAATAGACTAGCCTACGACTCAAGGAGGCAAAAAAAGCAACCACAGACAGAGAGGGATGGCGCAGGATTGTGGAGGTGTCAGCAGGAGTGCCCCAACAATCTCAAGAGATCACAGGATGAACTGAACTGAACGGAGACACTATGTAGGACAGTAAAGATCGATGTTGATCTGTTAAAATATGAATCGAAAGATTGAAAATGTTGGACAATATTTCTCATGGTAGGTCTACTAACATGTGGATAATAAAGTACTATTAGGTCAGGTTATACCGTAACCGGTGAGGTCGATGGGGCACACATGAAGACTTCCTCGCAACCCTACGCCACACTTCTCTGTCAGCGGCTGCTGCCTGTGCCTCTTGTGGTCAGAGATTGGTCCATTCTTTTATGTTGTCCTCCCACCTCTTTTTGGGACGACTTCTTCGTCGTCTATCTTGCACCTTTCCGTGCAAGAATTGTATTTGCAAGACCATTTGATCTCGATATGTGACCGTGCCCAAACGAGTTTTCTTCTTTTGACAGTTGCCAAGAGCTCTTCAAAAAGCCCTACACAGAATATTAATGCCCAGGTTCCGTCTGTTAACATGTGGATAATAAGATAATAGGTAGGAGAGTAAAGTTCAGTTTTGGTCTACATCTTAGGACATGTAGATATCGAAATACTATCTAGGTCATGTGGAGAGTGAAATACTATCTAGGACATGTAGATAGCAAAATACTATCTAGGTCATGTGGAGAGTGAAATACTATCTAGGACATGTAGATAGCAAAATACTATCTAGGACATGTGGATAGTGAGATACTATCTAGGACATGTGGATAGTGAAATGCTATCTAGGTCATGTGAATAGCAAAATACTATCTAGGTCATGTGGAGAGTGAAATACTATCTAGGACATGTAGATAGCAAAATACTATCTAGGTCATGTGGAGAGTGAAATACTATCTAGGACATGTAGATAGCAAAATACTATCTAGGACATGTGGATAGTGAGATACTATCTAGGACATGTGGATAGTGAAATGCTATCTAGGTCATGTGAATAGTGAAATACTATCTAGGTCATGTGGATAGTGAAATACAATATAGGTCATGTGGATGGTGAAATACTATCTAGGTCATGTGGATAGTGAAATGCTATCTAGGTCATGTGAATAGTGAAATACTATCTAGGTCATGTGAATAGTGAAATACAATATAGGTCATGTGGATGGTGAAATACTATCTAGGTCATGTGGATAGTGAAATGCTATCTAGGTCATGTGAATAGTGAAATACTATCTAGGTCATGTGAATAGTGAAATACAATATAGGTCATGTGGATGGTGAAATACTATCTAGGTCATGTGGATAGTGAAATACTATATAGGTCATGTGGATAGTGAAATACTTGTTAGGTAATGTGGATAGTGAAATACTATCTAGGACATGGGGATAGTGAAATACTATCTAGGTCATATGGATAGTGAAATACTATCTAGGTCATATGGATAGTGAAATACTATCTAGGTCATGTGGATAGTGAAATACTTTTTAGGTAATGTGGATAGTGAAATACTATCTAGGTCATGTGGATATTGAAATACTATCTAGGTCATGTGGATGGTCAAATACTATCTAGGTCATGTGGATAATGAAATGCTATCTAGTTCATGTGGAGCTTGTGGTGGTGAATCTCAATGGAGCTCCACTGCCACAAATTAAACCTACTAAAGCCATCGATAAATGGTACTTCAGTGCTAAAACTACCAAGCATATTTAGGACACGAACGCCATGCCTCTAATAGCAATACATTTTATTCTTATTAAGAAAAAGGCTAATACTGTTTAAGTAATACAATATATTTTGGTTTGGTACACATTGTTATGTAGAAATAGCGGTGAATTAGTGCGTTGTTAAAAAATCGTTAACATATATTGCAGGACTCTAAAAGAGTTACAGCCATGTTCATGGCCCATAGCAAGGATGAGCTATTTTTTTACCAAAATTCAAAGCTGTTCTGTGGATTTTGCTTATTTAGGCTTAATAAAAAATCAGTGATGCTACAAGGATAGACATTTAGAAGTTATCCTGCCATACGGGGAACTTGGCTTGGCTTCGTTCGTTCTCAATCTCCCGCTACTAAACCCTCAAAGGGATTATGCAGCAGAATGTAGTCCAGAGAAAGGAATGCGTTGTATCGTAGTTTACAGCTTGACTGCGATATTTGCACCTTTCAGTCCAACACATCCGCCTTAAGCAAGCATTTTTTGAGTACCGGGTTAGCAATCCCTCTTCCATACCTTCTCCTTAGCCAGTCTGCCCTCCTGCAGCCTGTTATCCAGGATCATCGCGTGGAGGTGTAGACGGGTCTTGACAGCTCTGGTTCGCTGGCCCTGGTGCTAGCAGTCAGCTATGGGTCGCTGACCGCTGCAGCTCATGCGCTGCATACGGGGAACTGAGACGCTAGTCTAGCCAGGCACAACATACTGACCAGGACGTCGTGTCAGGATCAGGCACAATACACTGACCAAGACCACAATCTCTCTTCCATGTAGCGTTTTCTGGAAACAGGCCGTTTTCAGGCAGTCCTGTCATTTCTAGTAAGGGGCCCCGGGATTCACTGGGGGGGGGTAATCTTATTGGTAGGTGTGAAACATGTAGCGACAACAATAGAAAAGATATGAATTTGAAATGCATGTATATAGCTTTCTCAAAGTGCTCAAAATCGCGATGTGCTTGCACTGGCTCCCAAGCAGAGACCATGTCTGTGTTCAGATTCCTGAACCTGCAGGGAAGGAAACCTATGGGATGTGAGTCCATTTAAAGTTCGTACTGAATGTGGATTCACCAGAATGTAAGGTGCAAAACACTTAGTACTTCGTCTTAGGAAACACAGTGAACGATGTAAACAAAATGTGTGACCTCGCACTGTACTTGGAATACTTGAAATACTTAGAATACTTGTATTCAAACATACATGTTTAGGTGATCAAAATGCTGAGGTCAGTGACTCGTAACTGACTACTAGTGTCAGGGTCAGTGACTCGTAACTGACTGCTAGCGTCAGGGTCAGTGACTCGTAGCTGACTACTAGTGACAGGGTCAGTGACTCGTAGCTGACTACTAGCGTCATGGTCAGTGACTCGTATCTGACTACTAGTGTCAGGGTCAGTGACTCGTAGCTTACTACTAGTGCCAGGGTCAGTGACTCGTAGCTGACTGCTAGTGTCAGGGCCAGTGACTCGTAGCTGACTACTAGTGTCAGGGCCAGCGAACCAGAGCTGCCAAGACCCTTCTTCTCCTCCACGCGGTGATCCTGGATAACAGGCCGCAACATGGCAGACTGGCTAATGTCATGAGAAGGGATCGAAGAGGGAATGCTAACCTGGTACTCAAAAAATGATTGCTGAAATCGGATGTGTTGCACCGAAAGGTGCAAATATCGCAGCCAAGCTGTAAACTACGACACAACGCATTCTGTTCTCTGGACTTCATTCTGCTACTTAGGCCCGTGTCAGGGTTTGGTAGCGGGAGATTAAGAACGAACGAACGAAGCCAAGCCGAACATACATTAGTGTTGCTAGGTAACCGAAGGCTTGGGCTGTGTAGTAGGTTTTTTTAGAACTTCCTGCGGCTTACTGTTTAATACAATATAAATCTTATATTGTTTTCTCTAGTTTTTCATTCTATGTTTTTGATTATACGATATATACGAAGTAAGTCGGTAAATAAGATCACACATCGATATGGAATAGCTGAACGACGTAGCTGATAGTTTCTAAAGGTAGCAGCAACATCTAGCTTTGTGATTACTGTAAGTAGCAGACGCTAGGTGGCAGCAACGTGCAGCTTTGTGATTACTTATTTAGCAGACGTTAGGTGTCGCATGCACGTGCGTAGCCGAGATTAAATATGGTGTTCTTACTCACAGAGAGTACATAAAAAACAGCTGTTGGGTGATGGGGTTTATTTAAGCGGGCGTAAAGGGCGAGGGAAAATGTACTTCAAATGATATTCATAAGGAAATGCTTTCTGTTACGGTGAGAAGTGTGTGTCAGGTAAAGCGGTGCCATAATTATCGGTAAGTTTTCTCAAGGACGCTTAAAAAATGCTGATTGAAGCCCTACCTGGGCATCCTGTTAAGATTACAACAGAAGCATTTGTGTGAAGGGTAGGGGAGATAATTCGAGGGGAAATAATAGTAACGATAGACAGTGCGGCAACAGAAATACTGTGTTCGCGTGGTTTAGTCTACAGCATAATGCATGGTCGATTGAATTTCTGGAAAGTGCGCTCATCATGGGTACCCAGACTATGGCCGTTTGCGCCTTGACAAACAGTCAGTAAGCTGGTCTGTTGTAGAGATGGCGGTGGCAGCTTCTGTCCTAGAGGGACATCAACTTTCGTGGCTGATTTTACCGATTCTCGATTGACAGAGACGACAGCAGTGTAAACAGAAAAGGTTCAATTTGTGTGATGAAGACTCCTTTTTTTTTTTGCGTCGATTGTCTTCCATCTTTGTCGCCAGAACTAGCTCTGGTGACTCGATGCCTGCTCTCAAGGTCGCTCTCCGTGTAGCTCTATCCTCTACAATCTCGTCCCAGATATTTGGATTGATCGTAAAATCGTTCATAGATCTTTTGCAAATATAATATTTTCTTGTATCTTAATTTAGGCCATCATTGGGATCTGGTACCTGATATGAGTTCACCCAGGAATAACTGCTTCGGAATGCGGGTATTTGACATTCGTTTCACGTGACCCAACCATCTCAGTCTCTTGTTGCTCAGAGTCGAGAAAAGGGAAGGTATCATTGCACGTTTCAGTATTTTCGAGTTGGTCACCTTGCCCTGCCATTTTATGCTCAATATACTTCGAAGACATCGCATATGAAAACTGTTTAACCTCTTCTCGTGTCTTGAAACAGCTTTCATAAGCAATTTTCATAGTACCCAAGCTATTGACTGGCGAACGCAAATGAGACATTTTTTTCTTGCACTGATTAAGCACTGGAATAAATGCATTAATATTGGTGGGAATTATGTTAAGATATATGGGACAATGTAAGTGCATAATAAATGTTTTTCAAATTCGTATCTAATTTGTGTTCTTTTAATTGCCAATTGTGACCAATTTACTGACTTGTATGATGATGGTATGACGGAGAACATGTTCTGAAGACGGGTATTTTTGAGTGGGGCAGAATGAGAGCACGGCGCTCATCCATCCATCTGTAGAACAAACTGTACGGTGATCACAGACGCCTGAGACAGACCACCATGTTTGGAGGGAGACGTACGGTAAACCCTTTTAAACAACCCGTTCAAAGGTGGTCATTTGGAACATATTCTGAAACTTTGACGCAGAATATGGATTAATCCCATTTATTTCCATGTTTGATTTTCAATATTTGGTAAGCATTAGTTGTATTCTGATGAAAGCTAATAAAGTTATTTCTTTGTTACGTTTGAGATGGTTTGTTCGGGTCATTTCGTATGTGAGCAACTTCTTCTACTTCTACGTCTTCTTCTTCTTCTTTTTCTACTTCTTCTACTTCTTCTTTTTCTACTTCTTCTTCTTTTTCGACTTCTTCTTTTTCGACTTCTTCTTCTTATTCTTCTTTCTTCTTCTCTTTCATCTCCTACCACGCTTCCTCCTCATCTTCTTCTTTTTCTCTAACTCTCCACCTCCTCCTCCACCTTTTTCTTCTCCTCCTCAGCCTTCTCCACCGACATATTTTTTTCCAGCACTTCGATATAATGTCATCTGTCCCCATGTTAACAGACTAGCACTGAGATATAATGTCATCTGTCCCCATTTTAACAGACCAGCACCAATATATTATGTCATTTGTCCCCATGTTAAGAGACCAGCACCAAGATATAATGTCATCTATCCCCATGTTAACAGACCAGCACCAAGATATAATGTTATCTGTCCCCATGTAAACAGACCAGCATCGAGATTTAACGTCATCTGTCCCCATTTTAACAGACCAGCACCGAGATATGTCATCTGTCCCCATGTTAACAGACCAGCACTGAGATATAATGTCATCTGTCCCGATGTTAACAGACCAGCACTGAGATATGTTATCTGTCCCCATGTTAACAGACCAGCACCGAGATATAATGTCATCTGTCCCAATGTTAATAGACCAGCACTAAGATATAATGTCATCTGTCCTCATGTTAACAGACCAGCACCAAGATATAATGTCATCTGTCCCCATGTTAACAGACCAGCACTGAGATATGTCATCTGTCCCCATGGTAACAGACCAGCACCGAGATATAACGTCATCTGTCCCCATGTTAACAGACCAGCTCCGAGATATAATGTCATCTGTCCCCATGTTAACAGACCAGCACCGAGATATGTCATCTGTCCCCATGTTAACAGACCAGCACCAGGATATAATGTCATCTGTCCCCATGTTAACAGACCAGCACCGATGTATAATGTCATCTGTCCCCATGTTAACAGACCAGCACTGAGATATGTTATCTGTCCCCATGTTAACAGACCAGCACCGAGATATAATGTCATCTGTCTCCATGTTAACAGACCAGCACCAAGATATAATGTCATCTGTCCCCATGGTAACAGACCAGCACCGAGATATAATGACATACCTATAAACTTTCTTTGCACATATTCATAGACTGACACCAATCTTTGTTCTGCGGTTTCTTTGTATCCACATTTCAACAGATATATACTGATGAAGAATTTTACTGTCCTAAGTGATTATGGTGTGGGCTAGTGGTTAATTGACACGGCTTACAACTCAAAGGTGCTGGGTTCGATACCCATCACAGCACCGGCCATTACCCTGAGGAGGTAAATCCTTAGAAAATGCAGGTGAAAGCAGACACTAAAATAAAATGCATGCAAAAGTCGGATGCACTGGGCTAACAGGTGCAAAATAAAAACCATAGTGCAATGCACACCGCCTTGTGGGATAGAGAAATAAGGCGAATGTCAACAACAATAATAACATTGTTTTTAAATACTGTCCTAAGCAGTATCTTATCAACCACATGTTTACAGACGGGTGAATTAATACAAGTGTATAAATTAATTTAGTAGTTTTTTTTTCTAATCACAAACCGGCCCCTATGGTCAACTCAGCTACAGAAATTTGGTACCAGAAATATCTGGGAAGTAAAGGTGACTGGCGTGATGCTGACGACATCATCCACTATATGTCGTTGGTTACAAAATAAATGGGCCTAACACCATATTTCCTATGCGCCGCATAGCGTGACAGGATTTTTTATAAATTAATTAATGGAAAGGATATATTAGACTATACCAAGTTTTTAAAACATGGCCGGCTACAAGAACAAGAGGGCACAGCTATAAATTGTTTAAAGATAGGTCCATATTAGATATTAGGAAATATTTTTGTAGTGAGAAAGTGGTGAATTCTTGGAATGCATTGCCGCAGGATGTAGAAGAAGTAGAGTCAGTTAATGAATTCACAAATAGCAATAAACTGGTTGTATACATACTCTGCAGAGCCTTTTAAACCAGTACAATGAAGTTAAGTTAAGGCCAATCATGAACATTAGTGTCCCCATAGTATCTTAACAGACACCATGTTAACAGATTCACACCGAACTTTAAGGTCCTACATAGTACCATACTGTCAGCATGACAAAAGATGTAAGCCAACACCGAGCTTTAAGGTTCTATATAGTATCAGTATCAGCATGACAAAAGATGTAAGCCAACACCGAGCTTTAAGGTTCTATATAGTATCAGTATCAGCATGACAAAAGATGTTAGCCAACCCCCAGCATTAAGGTCCTATATAGTATCAGTATCAGCATGACAAAAAATGTAAGCCAACCCCCAGCGTTAAGGTCCTATTTAGTATCAGTATCAGCATAACAAAAGATGTAAGCCAACCCCCAGCATTAAGGTCCTATATAGTATCAGTATCAGCATGACAAAAAATGTAAGCCAACCCCCAGCGTTAAGGTCCTATTTAGTATCAGTATCAGCATAACAAAAGATGTAAGCCAACCCCCAGCTGGTCCTACATAGTATCAGTATCAGCATGACAAAAGATGTAAGCCAACCCCCAGCATTAAGGTCCTATTTAGTATCAGTATCAGCATAACAAAAGATGTAAGCCAACCCCCAGCTGGTCCTACATAGTATCAGTATCAGCATGACAAAAGATGTAAGCCAACCCCCAGCTTTAAGGTCCTAATAGTATCAGTATCGTCGTGACAAAAGATGTAAGCCAAAACCGAGCTTTAAGGTCCTATATAGTATCTTCCTACTCACATGCTAACAGACAAAAGGTGAACTCTACTGTTACTACCCACAAATTTAACAAACAAATACCAGTATTATCTTACTATTGACATAGAGACATCAAAACATCAGCAGAAATCATTAAATACACCAATGGAGAAAAGACCCAATTCTACAGGAATACTTATTTTGTAGCAAATTGAGATGTCAGATGTAGTCAGAGAGTGCGGAGCTGAGGCAATAGTTGCTGTGCAGCAACTCTGATCTGGTGAAGACTACAGACATCATCATGACAACTGGTCTGTAGATATAACATGACCAAAGGATCCTGAAAGCAAAGAAAAAAGAATACTTTTAACAGGTTAGTGGACCAAAATTGAGCGTTAATGTCCTACATATAATCACTTTAACCACATGTCAACAGCCCAGCACTACGTTTTAATCTACTAAATAGTATTTTACTATCCACATGTTAGCAGACTGATACCAAGTTTTAATCTACTACATAGTATTTTACTATCCACATGTTAGCAGACTGATACCAAGTTTTAATCTACTACATAGTATTTTACTATCCACATGTTAGCAGACTGATACCAAGTTTTAATCTACTACATAGTATTTTACTATCCACATGTTAGCAGACTGATACCAAGTTTTAATCTACTACATAGTATTTTACTATCCACATGTTAGCAGACTGACACCAAGTATTAATCTACTACATAGTATTTTACTATCCACATGTTAGCAGACTGACACCAAGTTTTAATCTACTACATAGTATCTTACTATCCACAAGTTAACACATCAACACCAGTCTTTAAGTTCCTACATATTATCTTACTATCCACAAGTTAACACATCAACACCAGTCTTTAAGTTCCTACATATTATCTTACTATCCACAAGTTAACACATCAACACCAGTCTTTAAGTTCCTATATATTATCTTACTATCCACAAGTTAACAATTCAACACCAGTCTTTAAGTTCCTACATATTATCTTACTGTCCACAAGTTAACACATCAACACCAGTCTTTAAGTTCCTGCATATTATCTTACTATCTCCAAGTTAACACATCAACACCAGTCTTTAAGTTCCTACATATTATCTTACTATCTCCAAGTTAACACATCAACACCAGTCTTTAAGTTCCTACATATTATCTTGCTGTGAACATGTTAACCTCAATAGCATTGAAGACTCTCAAAGCCTTAGGTTTGGACATTCCAACATTTAGAAATAAACCAACCTCCTACTGAGTTTGAAGTAGCTAAATTGTTGCATCAACAACAAAACCAAACAAAGTGGTTCTGCAAGCAATTCTAAAGCTGCATTTTTTAAAGAACCACCAGGAACAGTGTGTAAAATGTATTATCATGTTTATTAAAATTTGTATAAAATGTAGAGCTTACACACACACATACACACACACAAATATGTGTATGTGCAAATTAGTTAGTTAGTGTTCTTTCCACTTCTGCCTAGTTTAGCGTCGTGGGGCGCTTAAGTGGCTTAAGTCGTCTATCCTGCGCCAAGTGCGTTGCGTCGGTCAATGTGAGCCCTTGTCGTTGCACAATCACTCTAATGTCATCTATCCACCTACCTCTTGGCCACCCCCTTACCCTGTAGCCAGATCTACCAGCATTGTAAGCCACAAGTGGAAGATGATGAGGGTGCATTCTCATGAGATGACCAAACCAATTTATTTTCTGCCTGGAAATGTATTCGGCACAAGACGCAGTGCCGACCAAATGTGCAAATATGTCTGATATAATAAGGTATGTATTACTACCAGGGCTTTGCCTTTTTGTGTCTGTTAATTGTGTCATTATTTGAATATACCAAATGTATACAACATGCAATTTCATCAATACACAGGACAGCAGCTGTTTGTTTACATTCTTGAATATGCAAACGTATGCATGTTGTGAACTAAAAAATTAACAATTAAAATTCACACACTGGAATAAGATTCAGTTTGATTTTTACGCATTTCAAATGACATGTTATGAATATTACATTGACATTTATTCAGCAAGCAGTGAACATGAACGATTCTATATCACTGGTCACACTGGTGTTATTATAATGATAGCAATGGGTGTGCTGTTCTCGACAAAGTAAAGTTTAAAGTTTGGATATCCACAGCGAGATTAACAATCTTCGAGAAATTTATAACAGAAAAGTTCACATACTTTTGCTTACATATATTCATTATATCCAACGCTGAACCATTTATGAAGTAGCACACACGCAATATAAGATTTTAAGGTTTTTATTTCCCGCTTCAATGGCGCATTTTGCATTTACATGTGTCATTATCTTGCAATGAGATTTTGTGCAAAATGCAACCAGAGCAAAAAATTAATAAACTGCATATATAAATATATTTCTACATGTTATTTACAAAAATATACACAGAGACATACACACATCCACACAAACACCACAGTCCCTGGCAACACGGAGGCATTTCTGTCTAAAACATGTATCTTCATCCACCCATCGCCTCAGCATACGCCTGCATACAAATTTCCATACATTACCGACTCTCCCGCACACATAGGTACTCGTGCATTCACATTTGTCCACATGTACAAGCATACATATTATTTACATAAATATTTTCTTCCTAGTACCCGTGTGTTCACATACACGCACAATACATTCTCGTTCACACTCACTCGTACAAAAATCCATATATATCTATCATTTGCTCCCATGCAGTTCTTAGGTCTTGCCCAGAATATTCACAGATCCTGAAACATCTGGGCAAAGAACCTACTCATTCCCATAAACAAAGATAGAAAACTGCCTGGGTTAAAGGTGTCCCCGTGGTAGAGAGCTCTACACCGACAGGTCCATACTAAGTATCTGAACTCTGCCAGTATTGTTAGGAGTTTATTTTGTGTGTCTTCTTCTTCTTCTTCTTCTTCGTACGCTGTTAGATGTCAACCTTTATTTTTTTCGAAAAAAAGCAGCGGTCATCCTGAGGCTGTCGACACTGCCATAAAGCTTGTCTAGTGTTACCACTGGTAATGGCCACATCTGCTTTCTCTGATCCTCGTATGTCGGGCAGTTTTGCAGCAGATGTTCAGCGGTCATTTTCCCAGTACCGCACGAACATTCGTCAGTGCCACCTATCTTCAATTTATTGAATAAATGGTACCTCAGTCTATTGTGGCCAGTGCGAAGTCTGAAGACCACGACTTGCTCTCTTCTGTTCAACTGGTAATAGGCATCGTTTTTTGTGTAGCCAGTATGTTCTGTTTCCCATTTGGTCATGCTCTAATTAGCCTTTTTGACTCTTCGTATGTAACACTAGTATCTGGTTGTGGTAGTCTTGCACCTTCTTTTGCCAGTCTGTCTGCCTCCTCGTTGCCTTGGATGTTACAGTGGGGCACCCACTGTACCACTACTCTTTTTGGTGTGGACTGCTGGCATAGTTGACAGAGTACTGCTCTTAAATCATTAAGTTCAGTATTTTTCTGGCTTTTTAGTGCTGTGACTACGACCATGGCATCTGTAAGCAGGACTATATGGCTTTCATTTCTTTTGCATGTCTTCATTTCTTCTACTGCAGCCCTCAGTGCCTCTGCATCCGCTCTGAAATTGCTTGAGTATTTTCCAGTTGCCACTGATAGTGTTGTTTTCCTACCATTTGGTAGGCTCATGAACACCCCTGCCGCTCCGTTCTGTGTTGTGTTTGTTACAGAGCCGTCAGTGTATGCATGGGTTCAGTCCATGCTTGGGTAGTTTTTCGTTATGTACCTCAGGGTTATGTCTCTTCTTTCTTTTTCAGTCTGGCTGTTATTTTTTCCAATACCTGGTATATTTTCAACCACCTCTGCAAATATATGCTGCCTCCAGGTAGGTTTGCGTACAGTAGGGATGGGCTTTGGTGTTGTTAATGCGTTCATATGGTCTTCGTTCATCTTTGCTTTGGCTATTTCTGCAAAGTTTCTCCGCTTTAGTTTCCCATTTCCAAAATTATTTAGTCTCTTATGCATTGGATGGTCAGTCTGTCTTCTGAGTTTTTCTGCTTGCTGCTGGACTTTGCAGTCTCTTCTGTCGGTCATGGATTGGAGATTTGTAATCTTTTCCAGCTCTACAATTGGCGTTGACTTCATGCCTCCTGTTATAACTCTCATGACTTGGTTTTGGAGTTTGCTAATTTTGTCAAAGTTCGCCTTTGCTGCTGTTGTCCATGCCGCAATGCCATACTCGAGAACTGGACTCACTCTTCCAGTGTACAGTTTTTTTAGTATACTTTCGTCTGCTCCCCAGCTTGTGCCAGCAGGTTTCCTCATGATTGCCATTCTTTCTCTGGCTCTCATTCGGTTTCTCTCGATCTGACTTGTCCATGTCAAATATGACTCCCAGGTAGTTTAGGTTATCGTTTGGCTGCAGATATTTGCCGTTAAGAATTATTTTGGTGTTTTGGGGTTTGTTTGAAAGCGAGAATATCGTACATGTTGTTTTTTCCTCATTTATTTTAACCAGCCATGAGTTCGCCCAGTCCTCCAGCGATGTCAGGGCCTGCTGCATCCGATTACTTGCTATAGTGAGATTCTTTTCAGAGGTCCACATAGCCAGATCGTCTGCAAACATGGAGCTATGGACTCTTCTTGGCATATCCTCTTCGATGTTATTTATATACACCAGGAAGAGTGTGGGTGACAGTACTCCTCCCTTGGGTACTCCCTGCTCAAGTGTCACCTTTTTGCTGATATGCCCTTGTACTTGAACTCTGGCTGTTCTGTTTTCAAGGTAGTGGCTGATCCATCTGTACATTTTCCCACAAACTTCACTTCTTCGTAGCTTGACTTTAAGTCCCTCTTTCCAGACCTATCAAATGCCTTTTCTAGATCCACCCACACCGCTACTGTATGCTTTTTCTCCTGGTAAGCATCCTCTATTTCCTGTGCTATGAGAGTGATCTGATCCTCAGTGGATCTGTGCTGTCTAAAGCCTGCTTGCTGTGGAAATTAGTATGTGTTTTTCTTCTCGATGCCACATCAGTCTGATGTTTATCATACGCTCCATCAGTTTTCCTACACAGCTCAGTAGACTGATAGGCCTGTATCCATTTGGATCTGTTCTATCTTTTCCTTTCTGTGGTACTGGTATAAGTACAGCGTCTTTCCATGCCTGAGGTACAATTTCCCTTTTCCAGCTTTGGTTCAATACTGATAGTAACTTTCTCTTTGCTGTTTGGCCCAGCCCCATCAGCATTTCGTTTGTTACGCCACCTTTTCCGGGCGATTTCTTTTTCTTTAGAGTTCTCATGGCCTCTTCCATTTCATTCATTGTTAGTTTTGCCATCATGTGCTCCTCTGGTGCCATATTGATGTTGTCGTGCCTCTTTTAGTCTTCATTAATGTCTGTGTGCCTATTTGTAGGAACATCAATGTGGTTTGCTCTGGCATAATTTTCTATAAAGGCGTTTACTGCCTTTTTCCAGTGAGCATGTTGTCGCCCTGCTTGATGGTAATTTGTTTGTTTGATGGAGTTTCGTCGTTCATGGCTCTGACTAACTTCCATAGTTTGTTCCCGTCTTTATCTAAACGGAGGCTTTCTGTTTTGTTTTTCCAGCTGTCTCTTGTTATTTGGATTAGAGTGTATTTGTATTTCGCCGTGGTGGCTTTGAGGGCGATGTTTGCATCCATAGATTGTTCTCTCTCTGCTATGTTCCTAGCATTTGAGACTTCGTCTTCCGCTTTCTGCAATTCATCATTCCAATAAGGCTTGTAGTTTTTCCTTGCCTCTCTTGAGATGGTTTCGGTGGCTGCCTGCATTATTGCTTTGCTTAGGCTTTCCACCATGGGTTTCGTGTTGTTATTTCGTGTGTTGATGGTTTCGCACAGCCCATCTGTAAGGATTGCAAATCTGTCACAGTCGGCTCGTTTATAGTTCCAACGTGGGTGCGGTTTTGTTTCCTGTGGGCCTACTTCCATATCAACTTCTAGCCTAATTGGCCTGTGGTCGCTACCTGCCAGTTGGTTGAACACCTGGCGGTCTATTTTGTGGTGAATATCCACCTTGGAAAAGGCCAAGTCTGGAGTAGAGGTGGTATGCCATGTTCTAGAATAGAAGCAAGGGCTATCCTCCGGCCTATTGATAATATGGAGATCTGTGTCTATCATCTTGGTGGAAATAAACACCGTGAAATATATATAAAAACGGGAACAACACAGTCCGAATAGCACTTCCAAAGACATAAGACGAGAGCAGCTCGCCAAAGCGTCCACTCCGTCTTTAGTATAAGCACTTTATTGGTATCAACTTGTTCCCGTGATATAGACCTATTACATGTCAGTGTCAATTGGTTCCTGTGATATAGACCTGTTACATGTCAGTGTCAATTGGTTCCTGTGATATAGACCTGTAATGCCTAGGGTGAGTTTGTTAACATGTGGATACTAAGATACTAGCTAGGACCGTAATGCCCAGAGTGAGTTTGTTAACATGTGGATAGTAAGATACTAGCTAGGACTGTAATGCCCAGGGTGGGTTTGTTAACATGTAGATAGTAAGATACTAGCTAGGACTGTAATGCCTGAGGGTGAGTTTGTTAACATGTGGATAGTAAGATACCAGCTAGGACTGTAATGCCCAGGGTAGGTTTATTAACATGTGGATAGCAAGATACTAGCTAGGACTGTAATGCCCAGGGTGAGTTTGTTAACATGTGGATAGTAAGATACTAGCTAGGACTGTAATGCCCAGGGTAGGTTTTGTTAACATGTGGATAGTAAGATACTAGCTAGGACTGTAATGCCCAGGGTGAGTTTGTTAACATGTGTATAGTAAGATACTAGCTAGGACTGTAATGCCCAGGCTAGGTTTGTTAACATGTGGATAGTAAGATACTAGCTAGGACTGTAATGTCCAGGGTCGGTTTGTTAACATTTGTATACTAAGATACTAGCTAGGACTGTAATGCCTGAGGGTGAGTTTGTTAACATGTGGATAGTAAGATACTAGCTAGGACTGTAATGCCTGAGGGTTGGTTTGTTAACATGTAGATACTAAGATACTAGCTAGGACTGTAATGCCTGATGGTGAGTTTGTTAACATGTGGATAGTAAGATACTAGCTAGGACTGTAATGCCTGAGGGTTGGTTTGTTAACATGTAGATACTAAGATACTAGCTAGGACTGTAATGCTCAGGGTGAGTTCGTTAACATGTAGATAGTAAGATACTATTTCAGACATTAATGCTTATCGTCAAGTCTCTATATTTTATCAATTGTACAGTGATGTGAATGCTTGCTTCTGGTGGTAAAACTGGGAGAGTTAAAAACCTAGTCCGCTCATACCCCAGTCTCTCTCTCTCTCTCTCTTGTAGCCTGCGGAGTATAAAACATAGATAGGAATGGTTCAAATACCGATTTAGAACAAAATCAAGAACCTAACTTCTGTTATGACATAAAATGCCTTCATCAGGTACAGCAGTCAATACAAATAAGAATATCAAACCCATCATGGCAGTAGAAATATGTATTCAAAAGAGGGAGAAACACGAACACATAGAAGAGATGTTAAGCTCATCATCTGTGTTGACCTGTAATCTGAAGTACCGTTTTACTTCCACACTTCATGGTTGTCAGTCGATGCAGATCCTGAGTTCAGTCTTCTTTTTCTTCTTTGCGTGCAGGATCTTTTGGTCATGCTATATCTGCAGGCCAGTCGTCATGATGAAGTCTGTAGTCTTTACCAGGTCAGAGTGGCTGCCCCACAGCTTTTGTCTCAGCTCCGCACCCTCTGGCCATTCTGGCATCTCATTTCCCTATAGATTGGGCATTCCTGTAGAATATGCTCAGGGTTCTGGCATCCTGTTCCACATGGGCACTCATCGGTGTGTGAGATCTTCAGTCGGTATAGATGTTCTAGTAGTCTGCAGTGTCCAGTTCTCAGACGAAATAAGGTAGTTTGTTGATTTCTTTTGAGTTGGTGAATTGGATCTGGTGTACTGCTTATGTTTCTGTCTTCTCTCCATTGGTGTATATACTGATTTCTGATGATGTTCTTGATTTCTCTGTATGGTACTCGATGATTACATTGTGCCTTTTTGCTGCAATCTTTTGCCAGAGCATCAGCTCTCTCGTTTCCCATGATTCCGCAATGGGAGGGTAGCCACTGGAGCGCTATTGTTGAGGATCTCGGGAGTTTTCCCAGTTCTGCTCTGATCTCTGATAACAGTGGTTCGTTGTTTTTTTTTTGTGTGTATTGTTTCTAAAAGTACTCTGCAATCCGTGAATACATCTATTTTTGTTGGAGGTTGCTTTTCTGTTTGAAGTATTCTCAGTGCTCGCAGGAGGGCCATCGATTCTGCTCTGAGGTTTCTGGATAACTTTCCTGTTGGGAGGGCCTCTTCTGTTATATTTACACTTTTGTGTCTTATGAATATGCCTCCTCCCCCGTTTCGGACTTACCCCTCTGCTGATCCATCTGTGTACACCTGTGTCCATTCCTTGGTATTACATTTCTCTTCAATCATTGTTTGTGCTAAAATTTTCAGCTTATGAACACTGTGTTGGTCTTTTTTTCTGAATCCTGGGATCCCTGTACTTATTTCGATGTTGTTTATTTTGTAGCTTGGCTCTTCATAGTTGATAAGCATTTCTATTTCTGCAGGTTGGTTGGGAATTAGTTCTCCATATTTTTAGTGCAGGTGGTTTGGATTTATGGATGTAGCTGGTTCTCTTTAGCCTATTTTTAACTGGGTGTTTCAGTTTGATATGTATGGGATGATCAGGCATGCGTAGCATCTTTTCACTATGTCAGCACTCTTTCCTCTCGTCTAGTATTTAGGGGTCTTATATTTGTATATGTTTCCATTTTCTGGATTGGTGTAGTCTTCATTCCTCCTGTGGGATGAAGATGCTGAGCAGCGCATGAGCTGCAGTGGTCAGCAACCCATAGCTGACTGCTAACATCAGGGCTGCCAAGACCCTTCTACACCTCTACGCTATGATCCTAGATAACAGGCTGGAGCAGGGCAGACTGGCTAAGGAGAATGGATTTAAGAGGGAATGCTAACCCGGTACTCAAAAAATGCTTGCTGAAGTCGGATGTGTTGGACCAAAAGGTGCAAATATCGCAGTCAAGCTGTAAACTACGACAAAACGCATTTTGTTCTCTGGACTACATTCTGCTACTTAAGCCATTTTAGGGTTTGGTAGTAGGAGATTGAGAACAAACGAAGCCAAGCCAAGCCATTCCTCCTGTTATTAAACTTAAGCCTGAATTTTGAATTTTGTATAGGCGTTCCGTGTTTGTTTTTGATGGTGTGGTCCAGGCTGTCATCCCGTATTCAAGTACTGGTCTGACTGTGCCCGTGAATACATTTTTAAGGATGTTGCTATTTGCAGCCCAGCTTGTTCCTGCCAGCTTCTTCATGAGGGATAGTTTTCTGGCTGCTTTTTGTTCTATCTTCTGTATGTGTTCCCTCCATGTGTCTCTCTTGTTCATTTTAATTCCGAAATACACAGGGGTATTTTTTTGTACAAACTCTTTGTCATTTAGATTACGTTTTGTTTCTTCCTTGGTGTTGGACAATGAAAAGCATGTTTTGACTGTCTTTGAGATGTTAACCTGCAATCCCCAATCTGTATCCCATTTTCCAACATTTCCAGTGCTGTCTGCATTCTATTTTTAGTTGTTGGTAGTTTTTCTGCAGCACTCACACATTGCAAAGTCGTCAGCGTGTAGAACACTGGATACTTTCTTTGGGAGTTTATCCGCTATGTCGTTTATGAACATGATAAAGAGGGTTGGAGAGATGACCCCTCCCTGGGGTACGTCTTGTTGGAGAGTTATTCTATGGCTCGGTGATCCATCTAATTTGACTCTTGTTGTTCTGCGTCGGAGGAAATCTTGTATCCAGCTGTACATTCTCCCTTCTATTTTATTGTTTAATAGTTTTAGGAGGAGTCCTTCTCTCCATACCTTGTCAAAATCTTTTGCTATATCCACAAAGACCGCAAGTACTTTTTCTTTACCCTGGAATGCGTTTTCTATTTTTTGGGTTAGGTACACTAGTTGGTCTGCTGTTGCGGTTTTTCCTAAAGGCTGACTGTGAATTGAGTAGGAGCTGGTTTTTTTCTAGATGTTTTACTAGTCTTGTGTTTATCATTTTTTCCATGACTTTTCCAACACAGCTGAGCAGGCTTATTGGCCTATAGCTTTCCTTGCTTGCCTTGACCTATTTTTTTGGTTTTCTGATTGGGATAATAATAGCCTCCCACCACTGGTCTGGGATCCTACCCTTGCTCCATGATTCATTTACGATTTTCAGGAGTTTTCTTCTTGACCCTTGATCTAGGTTTTTAATCATTTCATTTGTGATGCCATCTTTTCCTGGAGCTTTCTTGTTTTTTCAGTTTCTGAATAGCAGTGTTTATCTCTACTATTTTGAATGATGCCTTCATTCAGGGATCTGCATTCTGTGTCTTCAGGTTTTCTTTTATCTCTTTTTTGACCTCTAGTTTGCGTTCTTGTGTCAATGTTGTAGTACCCTCCTCTCTGAAAAATTCAGCCAGGATGTTTGCTGCCATTTTCCCTGTATGATGTTTCTCATTTTCCTTAATGACCGTTTTCCCATGGCTCCCTCTGGTTTCTTCATTTATGGCTCTTGTCAGGTTCCAGAGTTTACTTGTATCCCTGTCCATGTTGAGGCTTTCAGTCTTTTACTGTCTCGTCGTTCTCCTGTTTGAGTGCTTAGCTCTCGTAGTTCTCCTGTTTGAGTGCTTGGCCTCACTACACGAAGGTCCGGATCTATCAGACCTGCGTTCTTGGCACATGTATGGACGCGAGACTTGGAGCATGTACACTAAACGGGAATGGCGGCTCAACACCTTTCACATGAGGCGTCTACTGCGTATATTGGGGATTAGGTGACAAAAGAGAGTGTCACATAATTTGGTCTTGCAGAGAGAGCAAACACTCTCACAGCTTGTACTCGATTTTGAGCCAGCGACGTCTACGGTGGTTGGGACATGTTTATCGCATGGAAGACGAGAGGCTGCCAAAGGATATCCTAGCCATTTGCTAGCCATTTGAGTTAGAAGAATCGGCCGTCACACACTGTGATTCAAAGACGTATGCAAGTGGGACATGAAGTTATGCGACATCCCGTTCGAGGGCGGGGAAGAGATATCTGGAGACAGTCAGTTGCAAGGGGCAAAGTGACTGCTGACGCTCGTAGAGGTCTTCTGGCTGCAGAGAAGAAACATAAGAGATCAAGCAACAACCTGGCAAGTCAGCCTCCTCAGTAAGGTCGTACGATCTGTGGCAGGGACTGTCACTCGCGGATCGGTCTTTACAGCCACAGCAGACAGTGTCGAAATACAGCAGACAGAGCTTGACAAACTTACAGGGCGCCACACGCATGGTCTATAGAGACTGCGACGCTTGTGGTGATTTTGACCAACTGCACCCTAGGGGCATCTGTACAGAGCTTCCAGCTGACTACTGCCTTTGTTAGAGTTATTGAAGTCGAGGTCTGAACACGAAAGAAGAAGAGGAACAAAAAGTAAGAGATGAAGTGAGAATAAGCAAACGATTCAGAAGTTGTGCCAAATTAGTATGTAGCCTATTCTGTGTCAAGTCCATGCTAATTGTTGTTGTTATGATTCGTTATGTGTTTTCATTTGTGTTGTTCTTTGTCCCTGACGAAGGCCTTGTAACTGCATCGTAAATTTACTTTTGTTTCTGTCCCATTGCGGTAAAACTACCACTAACAGCCAAATCTCAGTGTACAAATTACTTTAGTACCGACACGTTGTGCACAGCAATAAATGAAATTGATTTTCGCTCGATAATATTAAACCTAAAGCAGATTTTATAAAAGAAAATTTTACTGACATGTCAGTTTCCATCAATGAATAATTTGTTTAATTACAAATAAATATCAATAAATAATAATAATAATAGGTTATATCAAAATAATATTTTTGCAAACCAAAAATGACTGATCCCTTTTGACACACAAACAACATGGCGACCTCCAGTCGGTCATCAGAACTAGAGACAACAAAACACGCTGAGAATATTCTTGGGAAAACTAAATCTTCACATGGAAGCTCTGACGATTTTGGCATCTACATAGTGATAGTTCGAGATGTTATTTATGGTATTGGCATTTTCATTTATAAGTTAAGCAATGTAGATATTCAGTGAGTGAGTAAGACTAAGACTACACTACAGTACTAGTACTACTACTAGTACTTAAACTTTACTAGTTAGGACTAGTACTCAAGTAACTTCCTAAGTTACTTAGTAAGAGTTAGTGCCAAAAAAAAAAAAAAAAAAAAAAAAAATTATAGTTAGTGCAACGAAATCAGAAAAAGTGATTGATCATTGAATTGATTGGAATGATACTCCAGAGTAGTCTGTAGACTCTTATTAACAGTATAGATCTAGATAATAGTTAATAGACATTAACATTTAATGGAGTATAGTATAACAATAGTGGGTTGTTTTTTTGTTTTTTGTTGGTTGATTACACTAGTGACTACAGATTTTGATTCATATACCACTGATCTTACTCTTCTTAGTATCACCTGATTTCTTATTCTGATTGTAAATAAAATTTTAGCTACTCTGAGCATTATGATCAGTACTCTTGGATTAGTAGAAAGCTAAACATATTGAGAAAAAATAGGATGGCTGCGCATTAACGGCTGTGCTCTCAACTCGCTCCGGTCTTTGTGTCATTTTCCGATGTTTGGTGGTTCCTGTTCGGATTATATTTCACAACTCCTTCACCAGGTGGTATGAGGGACTTTATTCTGTAGAATTGATGTGCTTTTGATCAGTTATCCTGTTTGTTATGCTGCATTTCATGCCTGACTTAAGCCGTTGGAGACCAGTCCATGATGGAGTTCAACGTTCTACTTAACTGCACACCAGAATTCAGTTCAGTTACTACTCTCAAGAACCTTTCTGCTCTGACTCAAGTCGCCTTCGTCCTGCCCGCTGCTTCCTCCACTGGAGGTTGCATGATACCTCTTCCAACCTTGTACTCTCAGCACATCAACGGTCACACTGACCAAAAGGTGAACACAATCAGAAGCCTCAACAGCGGGACACGGAAAAACAGGGAGTTTGACACGGAAAGACACAGAAAGCCTGACACAAACATTGGTTTAATACACTCCTCACGGCACTCATCCCAAGGCTGTGGAGTACCAGGCTCCACCTGGGGAGTCTGTAGGGATTTCAGTTTACACGCTACACATGAACACAGCCTCAACAGTTGGACATGTTAGTGGTTGATCAACGCAACAGGCCTTTGATGCCTACGCGAACATTATTATTATTAAACATATTAAAAGCATCAGAAATTTCAAAATTGAAATTTGCAGACGCAGGACAGTTTTTCTTGAAGGTAGTCATGTCAGCTGTACACGAGGGATGGTAGAAAAGTTGTACACTTTAGTGTGAAGAAGTCAAGGCATTTACCTGGAAAATGGAAATATATGTTCACCCTGCAAGACGATACACTTCTCCCATCTATTCTTCACCTTCCTGATGCCGTATTTCTTCAGTTCAGTAATCAGGTCCTGGGTGCAAGAAAAATGAAGTGGATTCTTCATCTTTAGGAACACAAAGAAGTCACTGGGTTTCAAATCCAGTGAACATGATGGATGGGGCATGATTTCATACTCCCAGGTAAGGGACGGCATGGTTTAGTGGCACGGCTCACAACCTGAAGGTGCTGGGTTCGATCCCCATCATAGCACCGGCCGTTACCCCGGGGAAGCAAACCCTTAGAAAATTCAGGAGGAAGCAGATCCTTACATAAAATGTATGCTGAAGTCGAATGCACTGGGCCGACAGGCGCAAAATACAAACCACAGTGCAACGCACACCGCCTTGGGGATTAGAAAAATAAGGCGAACGGGGGAAAAAAAACAGGAAAAAAAAATACCATACCCCCAGGTTTTTCTGACATCCAGAGCCTAGATTACTGAACTAGATATGTGGTTCTGGTCCCAGAAGGAGGTGTTCTACAATCAGGGCATCAGAAAGGTGAAGAATAAATGAGAGAAGTGCATGGTAAATACACAGAGAAGGACTAAAGTTCACACCAATCTCCAAGTAGGTGCCTTGACTCCTTCGTACTAAAGTGCTAAACTTTTTTACCACCACTTAAATAAATACACAAACTTCAATGGTACGAACATGTCAAGATTGAATTGGCTGCTCAACTTTATATGCAATGGAAAAGTCCTGAGGATGAAATGGAGTAATATAATTATAATACAGTGAACAGATATTAAGAATTGAACAGGTAAAACCTTGATAGAGTCAGAAATAATGACTATAATCCAACGGAAATGAAAAAAACCAATTTATACTGTTGTGAGATGTGATGTTTCAACGATTTCCTAAAGTTATGAGGAAGAAGAAGATCATTTGTGCATCATATGCAAATGCTTTACAATCCCACTATGAAACAACATATACTAGTAGATGGGAAATACCATCATTATGTTGTACTGGTTATACCTTCCATCCACAGGCTTCATATTTTGGAGCATATTCCAAGCTCTGGCACCCATGATCTGGTTCTACCCCTTAAACGAACTGGATATCTCAGGTTATGAAGCATTTGCTGCAGTTTGGTTGTCCCCAATATTGTGTCTGATTCCCGGCACCTTTAGTATCCTGCAGAACAAATGGGTAGGTTATCTGTCCTTGTCAGTAGATTTTATAATTTTGTTACTCCTCTCTCAAGTCTCCAGGAGCTGAGGTAGCACAGTGGTTTGTGTGCTGGCTTCCCAGCTGAGTGATCAGGGCTCAGCTCCCAGTTGGTGCAGGATTTTTCTGAATGCAAAAGGGTTATTGGGGGTCTACCAAGCATAACAAATTGAGTACCAAAATAATCTGGAAAAGTAAAGGCAGCTGGCGGGATGTTGACTGCATCACCTATAGTGGGGCTGAAGATGCAGCACAGTGAATGAGCTGATAGTAGTCAACAGCTTGTAGCTGGCTGCTTGCATCAGGATCACCAAACCAGAGCTGGCCAAAACACTATTTCACTTCCAAATGATGGCCCTGGAAACAGGCTGCACTAGTGTAGTCTAGCAAATAGAATAGTGATCACAGTAGAAGGCAAACAGAGTACCCAAATAAAACCTGCTAAAATCCAATATGTCGGGCCGAAAAGTGACAATATCGCAGTCTCGCTGTAAACTAGTATACAACATCATTTTCATAACAAACGCAGAAGAAGGAAAAGAAGATCACCCCTAGTGTGCCCTTGGTCTAGAAAAATATTGGCCTGGCACCATATTCCCAATATTCAACACTGGCGTGTTAACGGGATCTTTCCTTTTTTTCCCTCTCAAATCTACACATTATCTTGGTAGAGGGATGTACAATACCAAGAACTAAGTCAGTGAAAGCAAAGCTACAACAGGATCTCTGAAGCCAGATGGCTGAAAGGGTGGGGGAACAAGAGAACTTGAGGATGAGGTGGGGATAAGCATTGGTTCGGTACACTCTATTTTGAGAGAGGATTTGGCTATATAGAGAGTGTCTCTGAAATTTGTGCCAAAGCTGTCAATGAGGGAGCAGAAGCAACTCTGTCTGAAAGTCTCGCAGGACCTGCTGGACTGTGCAAATGGCGACCCTGACTTCCTGAACACCATGATCTGGTGATGAGTCTTGGATTTACGGGTTTTACCCTGAAACCATGGTACAGTCATCACAGTGGAGACAGTTCATTATCCCTGAGGCCAAAATAAAAGCTAGGCAGGTGCGCAGCAATGTCAAAGTCATGTTGACCATTTTTTTTACTTTCGCGGGGGGGGGGGGGGGGGGGGGGGGGTTGCGTCACGAGTACCAACCACAAGGCCAGA
This sequence comes from Ariolimax columbianus, assembly GCA_036924085.1. Lineage (NCBI taxonomy): Eukaryota > Metazoa > Mollusca > Gastropoda > Stylommatophora > Arionidae > Ariolimax > Ariolimax columbianus. The sequence goes on along the minus strand of JAVGWX010000018.1, from coordinate 11,539,091 downwards.
ATATTACCAAAGAATTCTACCTGGAGGTTATCCGTCACCTTGGTGATGCTGTGCTATGCAAACAGCCAGACCTGTGAGCATCTGAAATTTGGCAGCTCCATTTTGACAATGCACTCACCTATTTTTCACATCTCATTCAGACATTCTTGACCGAACATATTTCATATGGTTTGCCAGGCTCCCTACTCTCCTGAGATGGTTCCTTGCTATTTTTGTCTGTTGTCCAAATCTGAAAAGGCTGCTGAAAGGGACCCAATTTGAGTCACAAGAAGACATAATTGGGAAATAATAAGACATTATGTGGAATGCAACGGCCAAGCTGTATTTCATTCCCAAAGAGACTTTCCTGAAATGCTTCCAGCAATGGTGGAACAACTGGGACACGTGTGTGTAGTCCCAAGGAGAATAATTTGAAGGGGATTTGGGCTTCAGACCTGCAGGTGATTAATTGTAGTTTTCTTGGTCAAAGGTCTGTTACATTTTCAAGGAACTTAATTTATGCTTTGCTATAGAATTCTTGCAAGGAGGCTGACTGTAGTATTAATCCTATTCGCTTACTGAAATATGTGTAGACAGATGGATCAGCCTCAATGAGCGAAAAAAGGAGAGGCAGTGGAATTTACATCGCACACTCTAACGGCGACAAAGAAAATCACTCCATACCAGCAGGAGAGACTTGTACCAATTTCAGAGCTGAAGCAACATCTGTTCATGCAGCAATGAGGATTCTTATCAGCCAAAACACAACTACAGGGAAAACAGTAATTTAACAGACTCCAGGAGCATACTACAAACCATCTCAAGCCCCAAACAAGATAGACTCTCACACGAATTAAGAAAAAACAGATCTAGTCTAACAGTGGATTCCGGTGTACTGTGAGATCTTTGGAAACAAGAAAACAGATGAGCTCGCAAAAGCCAGAAGTGGCAGCACGCATATTTCCGGCCACAGAGCTATAAAGAAGCAAAGAACACATTAAACAATCCATGAGAACCAAATGGAGAGACCAGTACAAAGAATACAAGTCAGAAAATCACAGCATAGATAAACTTGGCAGAGATGGGCGATAAAGATCTTTAGACTCAGAATGGAATATTGCAGACTCAAGGCCCACCTAGACAGAATGGGTCTCAGACATTGCATGTGTGATTGTGGAGACCCTTCTACACCACGCGGTGATCCTGGATAGACTGCAACAAAGTAGACTGGCTAAGGAGACAGGAACGAAATGGGAAGGCTTGTCAAAAATGCCTGCTGAAGTCGGATGTGTTGGACTGAAAGGTGCAAATATCGCACCAAAGAAGAAAACTGAAATGAAAAATGACAAATTATTTATGTGACAGCTTCAAGAGTAATAAATGCTTCCCTTCTCATCCCTACCGACAAGGTTCTGAACCTTCTCCGCCTTGTAACAGTTGGAAGTGTAGCTTCTTTCCAGAGCCCAAGCACATTGTCAAGGCTTGCCATTCTGTCACTTGGAGCTGGAGTTTCCATGCTGGTGCTTGCTTCTACTCTCTGGAACCCCATCAGGGCAATCAGGTAAGATATATTCCAAATAGTATTGTTGTTGCTAATACCATTTGTACTTAAGTTTGTACTCTTTTCAACTTTCTTTGGCAACGGGTTACATTGACTCTCCTCACATCCCGAGGTGTACTTGATAAGGTGAATCGAGGTCCTCCTGGCTGTAGTGCAATGCTGGGCTCCTCAGTAAGCTCATACTATGGAAATCACAATATTGATGGGATCAAGACGCTGAGCAGCACATGAGCTGCAGCAGTCAGCGACCCAGAGCTGACTGCTAGCGTCAGGGCCAGCAAACCAGAGCTGCCAAGACCCTTCTACATCTACACGCGGTGATCCTGGACAACAGTCAGCAATAGAGCAGACTGGCTAAGGAGAAGGGATCGAAGAGGGAAGGCTCACCAAAAAATGTACTAAAAAAATGTCCGCTGAAGTCGGATGTGTCGGCCTGAAAGGTGCAATTATCGCGGCCAAGATGTAAACTATGACACAACTCATTCTTCTTCTTTTACCCGGTCAAATGTCTCTTCTTGATCAATTCTTCTTCTTCGTACGCTGTCAGACGTCAACCTGTATTTGTTCGAAGAAAGCAGCGGTCATCCTGAGGCTGTCGACACTGCCATAGAGCTTGTCTAGTGTTGCCACTGGTGATGGCCACATGTGCTTTCTCTGGTCCTCGTATGTTGGGCAATTTTGCAGCAGATTCAGCGGTCATTTTCTCTGTACCACAAGTGCATTCGTCAGTGCCACCTATCTTCAGTTTATTGAATAGGTGGTACCTCAGTCTGTTGTGGCCTGTGCAGAGTCTGAAGACCACGACCTGCTCTCTTCTGTTCAACTGGTAATAGGAATCATTTTTTGTGTAGCCAGTATGTTCTGTTTCCCATTTGGCCATGTATCTGGCCCTAATAAGCCGCCTTATGGACTCTTCGTAGGTGACACTAGAATCTGGTTGTGGTAGTCTTACACCTTCTTTTGCCAGTCTGTCTGCCTCCTCGTTGCCTTGGATGTTACAGTGGGATGGAACCCACTGAACCACTACTCTTTTTGGTGTGGACTGCTGGCATAGTTGACAGAGTACTGCTCTTAAATCATTAAGTTCAGTATTTTTTTTGCTTTTTAGTGCTGTAACTACGGCCAGGGCATCTGTAAACAGGACTATCTGGCTTTCGTTGCTTTCGCCTGTCAGCATTGCTTCTACTGCAGCCCTCAGTGCCTCTGCCTCCGCTCTGAAATTGCTTGAGAATTTTCCAGTGTTATTTTTCTACCATTTGTTAGGCTCAGGAATACCCCTGCCCCTCCGTTCACACAACTCATTCCATTCTCTGGACTACATTCTGCTACTTAAAGCCCTTTCAGGGTTTGGTAGCGGGAGATTGAGAACGAACGAAGGCAGCCAAGCCACAATATCGATTCCCACCTTGTTAGCAGACTGTCATGAAACAGCCTGTTTTCTGGGAGAACTGTTTGAAAGTGAGGTGGGGGTCTTGATCAGTATGTTTCATCTGACCCTAACATAGTGTGATGAGTATGTTTTACCAGACCTTGACCAACATAGTCTGATCAGTTTGTTTCACCTGACCTTGACTAACATAGTATGATCAGCAGGTTTTACCAGACCTTGACCAACATAGTCTGATCAGTATGTTTTGCCTGACCCTGCCTAACATATAGTCTGATCAAGATGGTTTGCCTGATCAGACGTTAGTCTCCTCTCCCCTCCAAATAGTATAACAATATAGTTATTTATAGCTTATGCACTTAGCTAAATGTCAGACCAAAGAGAAATGTAAAGGGTACACCAGGAGTAAAAAAAAACAACCTTTAAAACAGAAATATTATTTCATAATAATAATATATCATCTGACCATACCCATTTTAAAATTTTGATTAAACTCAACCTTAATTAACTTTTACAATTTTTTTTTCATGTTTTTTTCCCATCATCTGGGTAGTACCATATTGGAGAAGAATGGTGGCCACTGTGAAATTCCAAGCATGTTGTAAAAGGTCACTAAAGAGGAAATTGCATGGGGCTAGCAATGTCATCATGTAAAAATATTACTGTTGAAACTGCTGCTACAAAAATATACAAGCTTTTTATAAATAAGTCAACTGTGGTGGTTGTCACATTCTTCACTTAGAGCGAAAATGCGAATCAGTTATCAATTAAAACGCATAACTGCGATAACGGCAACACTTGAACAATAGGGAGCTATCTTTACAAAATTATCGTTACGGCATTTCTCCCACTGATATGGTTTGCCTGGCGCATTATAGGACTGAGTAATAAATAACCCACTTGAAGAGAAGAGTGAGATGCCAAAGCTATTGAAGTATCTTGTGTGGAACTTAAGAAAATAATCCAAAATAAGAATTGGTGAAGGAACGCCAGAACAAAACAGTTTGAAGTCATACTCATAAATTCAAGTTAATTACGCTTTTAGCCTGCTCACATGGGAAACTGAGACTTGTGCATAATATACTGATCAGAACTTTGTGTCATGGTCAGGCACAATATACTGACCAAGACCATTATCTCTGTCCTGACATATGGATGTGAAAGCTGGAAGACAACAAAAACGCTGGAAAACAAACTATATAACTTTGAAAATAAATGTTTAAGAAAATTATTGAATATGTGCTGGAACCAGTATATAACTAATGACTCGATAAGAACAGAGACAAACAAACCATATGTGGTGCTACAGAGTTTGTCCATTGTGCTGAGATTCTAAAAAAACACGGAGAAGAACAGAGCGCTTATAGGTTAAACCGTGTGCAATGATGTTGATTCTTCAACTAAACTAAACTTTTCAATTTTTTCACAGATACAGAACATACTGGGGCCTCATAGTTGGCTTACATGTATTTCTAGCCAGTCGAGTGTGGTATGTGACATTTGTGCCAACATGGTGGGATGATTTCAGCAACAACTTTGTCATTGCTTGTGGTGTTGTTTCTGTTCTAGGTTTTCTGTTTGAAGGTAAGACTGCTTTATTTCAAGTTTTGTATTTGAAGGTAAGATTGTGTCTTTTTGCTTTAGGAATTATACGAGGGGCGTTCAAATCAAACCGAGACTTTTTATTCTAGTTCTATCTGAATGGGTTATAGTGTGCTGGAACTACTATCATTAGTTAGGGACACTTGTGTCCTATTACTGCTAGGTGGCCCACTCGCCATGGGCCAGTCACGTGACAGATAAATAAAAATGGCAGACAACACTATTAGCGCCTGCATGGAACTACGTGTTGTAATGAAGTATCTTGTGAAACCTGCGGAAATTTACAGAAGGCAGCAATCACAATACGGTGATGAGACACTTAGTCGCAGTAAGACATTTGAATGGTGTAATTGTTTTAGAGAAGGCCATACATCCATGAGTCATGATACACGCTGTGGTGGCTCACTACCCACCACAGTCATTGCTGTGAATGAGTCACAAAGAAAGAAGTGACTAAACTAAAGTTTGACCTGGACAAAGTAAAAGACCCAACAATCATCGAAGTGTTCCAATCGAGGGTAGGAGGGAGATTTGCTCCACTGTTGGCTCTCAGAGAGGGGCTGGATATCGATACAGCAACAGAGATCCTGGGGTGCCACCAAACAGAAATGAAGCCATGGGTGACCAAAGAAATTCTAGACCTTTGTAATAGAAGAAGGTCACTGAAAAACATCCTTCTGGTGAGGTCGGCAGATATAAAGATGTCAAGAAAGCGATACAACAAAAGATAAGAGAGGCGAAAGATGTGTGGATATGTGAGCAATGTACAAACATCGAAGAGAGATTAGACAGAAATGACGCTAAAGGAGCATACAAGGTGGTCAAAGAACTCGAAACCCCAAGACAAGGCAGAAACTTTATGATCCAGGATAAAAGCGGCAAGTGCCTTATTGAGAACAATGATGACGTACTGGCACAGTGGACAGAGTACTGTTCTGAGTTATACAACTATGAGGAACGAAAAGAACCTGAGAAAACAATCCCTCCAACACCAACAACTATAGAGGATAATCAACTGATAACGAAGGAAGAGGTAGTTGCAGCGGTAAAGACATTGAGAAGAGGAAAGAAGGCCGGCGTGGACATTATACCAGTACAGCTCTTACAGGCAGGTGGGGAGATAGTGGTGGAAGGCCTGACACACATCTGCAACAAAAATATGGGCGACAGGAAACTGGCCGGACTTATGGACAAAATCAATAGTTATACCGTTACTCAAGTCTGGAAACCTAAAGCTGTGCCAAAATTACAGAACAATAAGCCTCATCAGCCACCCTAGCAAGGTCAAAGATTAAGACCGATTGAAACCCCAAGCACAGAACATCATTGCTGAGGAGCAAGCAGGGTTCAGACAGGGAAGAAGCACTACAGAAAAGATTTTAAATTTAAGACTGCTAAGCGAGAAATATCTAGAACAGCAGCAGAAACATTACCATGTGTTTGTTAATTTCAAGAATTTTCAAGAAGGCGTTTGACAGGGCATGGCATAAAGCGCTGTGGACAACCATGAGGATGTATAAAATCAACGGAGATATTATAAAATATATAATATATATATTCCTTAACACCTGTATGACAAGGTGTGCAGCGCAGTTCTCGTGAATGTGAGGCGTGAGGACTGGTTTCGCACATCAGTCATTGTGAGGGTTGTACACTCTCTCCAACTCTTTTCAATATATTCCTTGAGGGAATTATGAGTGAGCCACTTTGAGGTCACATTGGTACTGTCAAGATAGGGGGCCGAACGGTTACTAACTTCGTTTTGCAGATGACATCGACGGGTTGGCAGGCACAGAAGCAGAACTCCAGGAATGGGTCAGAAGGCTCGATGAAACAGCTCTTGACTATAGTATGGAGAAAAATGCTGGAAAGACAAGATTAAGGACCAACAAAGCTGAAGGCTTCAACAGCAGGATAAAAGCCAATGGCCAGGAACTCAAAGTGGTTGACTGTTTTAAATACCTGGGGTCGATTGTCAGTGATGGAGGATCAAAATGTGAGGTGTTGGCCAGAATAGCACAGACAATAGCGGCGCTTGCACGTCTTAACAAAATCTGGCAAAATAAACGGTTAGCATTGTGCATGAAAATCAGATTAATGCGTACATTGGTCCTGTCAAAATTCCTCTATGCTTGTGTGACATGGTTAACAGTGGCTGCTGACAGAGAAGGATGATGTGGGGTTGGGAGGATGTCTTCATGTGTGCCCCAACGACCTCACTGGTTACAGGATGACCTGATCTGACTGCATTTATGCTTTAAGCTGTCTGTCTGAAGTCTGTTTTGGTAGATAAAAAGGGTGCAATTCTTTTTCTCATCTTTGGATCATAAATTTCTCCATCAATATTTTAAAAATTGTCCTGGATATAGTCAAAATGTGGCACTAGCTTTGTGTTTTACAAATTAACTACTTCTTCTGCGTTCGTTCTCAGTCTCCAGCTACCAAGCTCTGGACAGGGCTTTGTAAGTAGCAGGATGAAGTCTGGAGAAAGCAATGCATTGTTTCACTAGTTTACGTCTTGACTGCGATATTTGCACCTTTCGGTCCGACACATCCGTCTTCAGCAGGAAATTAACTACTAAATTCCAAAACATGCTGTGGTTTCACAAATTTGTGTGGTCTTTTTTTCAACATGAGATGAGTGTAAATTAATCTGCAATTTTTGTAATTGTGAACATATTCAAATGAATCATATATCATTGTGAAGATAATTGAATGTACTGTTTTAACAAGCTGCTGAATAAACTGGCAAGTAAGCATCTTATGCTAATTAATGTGTTATAATTCAGAATTGTTTCTGTCATCTGAAATGCCTGTAATTTTTGTTGCCAATTTTTTAATGTACTTTTAAAGTGGTCTCGAGGTAAGGTGTCCGCCCTGAGTGCTGGAGGTCGCGGGTTCAAATCACGGTAGACTGATTTTTTAACTTGAATTTTCTGGTAAAAAACCTCTTATCTCTGGGTAATGAGATCGGACTTCCATGTTCAGTGTCGAGCATGTTAAAAATACCTTGGCAGTTAGAAATAGAAAAATGTAGGCTTAGCGGCCGCTGCCCAGACAAAAATTTATTGTTAAATATGTACCAAAATTATTTGTATCTTCCTCCAGGCATAGTGAGCTGCAGGAAGTTGTAAAATACCTACTACATATAGCCGAAGCATTCGGCTATTTGACAAAATATATCAACATGCCTGTTTAAATACTAGGGTACCAAGTACTTTTCAAGTCCTGTGAAGTGTCTCGTTGAGTAACATGTGCTTGAGTTGTAATATTTGCTTGGAATACTTTGAATTCTGGTATTCAAACCAGGCGATGTATTTCTGTTGCCAGGTAGCCAAAGGCTATAAATAGTAAGTTCTTTTGTGATTTTTACTTCCTGTGGGCTTCTAGTTGTAAGCACAGTCTACTTGTTGTCTGTGCATGTGAAACATACACGCTTTGATTCTCTTTCCTCATCTACAGAAACACTCACATATGAAGGTGGGTCTACAGAGTCTGTGGCATCTGGTGAACCACATATAGACAAAGAAGCTACGCAGACTAAGAAACCGGACAAGCCACACTGGTTTCCATGTGGTTTAAGTCTGGGAAGCATTCTCTTTCTGACTCACATGTGTTTTGGTGAGGCTTCTCTCGTGTCGCGCTGGATAGTCAAGGGTTTTCCAAATCCAGGACCAGTCTCTTTAATGTGGGGGTAAGTGAATCAACTCTTTCTTAACACCTTCTTTTCTGTTTGCTCTCAATCTCCCACTACCAAGCCCTGAACAGGGCTTTGGAAGTAGCAGAATGTAGTCGGGAGAATGTAATGTATAATGTTGCTAGTTTATAGCTTTACTGCAATATTTGCACATTTCGGTCCGACACATCCATCCTCAGCAGGTCTTAACATCTATTTAAACAGATCGCACAATATAGAATATAATAGTTTCACAAATCACATGACAGAGGAGAAAGATACAATGAATGAGCTGCGGTAGCTCAGTGGTTAGTGCACTGGCTTCCCAGTCAAGCAATCAGGGTTCAACCCCAGTTGGTGTGGGATTTTTTCCAAATTGCAAACTGGCTCCTGTGGTCGACCGAGTTACAGAAATTGGGTACCAGAAAAAATCCGGGAAGTACAGGCGGACAGCGTGATACTAACCACATCACCCATTATGTGTCGTGGGTCACAAAATAATATGGGCCTAATACTATGTTTCCTATATGCCGCATGGCATGACAGGATCTTTAATGAGCTGACAGCAGCTAGTGACTCATAGCTGGCTACTTGTGTCAGGAATCTGATCTTCTTCTGCGTTCGTTCTCAATCTCCCGCTACCAAGCCCTGAACAGGGCTTTGCAAGTAGAAGGATGTAGTTGGGAGAATGAAATGCATTGTGTCGCTAGTTTACAGCTTGACTGCGATATTTTCATCTTTCAGTCTGATACATCCATCTTCGGCAGCGAATCAGAACTGATTAATGTTCTATTTCACCTCAAAGGGGCAGCCCTGACTAAGAGAATAGGAATCGAGGAGCGTAATCCCGGTCCCAAAATAATGTGTTGAACCAAAAGGCACAGATATTGCACCCATGCTGTAAACTATGACCAAGCGCAACAAAATGTCCTTTTCAGGAAGAACACAGATGAAGAAGAATGTCACATGACCTGAATTGACCCTTTATTTTCTTTGTGGCTTATATTTTCTGCAGGGTCAGGTAGCTAGCCCATGCCCAACTCACCTTAAATCTTTTACCGCCTCTTATGACACACCTGGAAGGTTAATGTTACTATTTCTTGCTCTCTTTTTAGGCTACAATAAAATATAGATGACAGAAACATAAACTGAAAATTGCTCATTAGAGTCTACTTCTTTGCACCTGGTCACCCTCATATGTGCTCAGTCTCTTTCATTGCTGAAAGCGCAGACGACAGAACACCAACTTCGTAGCTCCTATAGCAGCTCAAAATTTTACCTTCACTTTGTCAGGTACCCATTTACAGCTGGGTTGACTGGGAGAAGTGGTCACAACAATATGCAAATGTAAAACAATATTTATGTTTCATAGACTATTTGGTAAAGCTAGACTATTAATGATGTTGGATGAGTTAAGTCTGGACTGGTGGAAAGTAAGCACAGCTATAGAAATTACTTGTGAAACTCTTAATCTCGATTACACAAGATAAACCAGTGGGGATTTGGTCAAGCTGATACCAGTTGTAGGAGGAGTGAGTAGTAAAATGGTTCATGTGCTGGTCTCCAGATCAAGGAGGTAGTTTGAAAACCCTGGTAAGCCATAATTTGTTTTTCTATAGGGATGAAATAAAAACCATGAATGAAGAAGCAGTACAGTGAATGAACTGACAGCAGCTCATAGCTAGCTGCTTGCATCAGGGTCAGTGAACCAGAGCTGACCAAGACCCTAAACTTCCTCCAAGCCGTGCCACTGGAAACAGGCTGCGGTAGTGTAGTCTGGCTAAGAGAATAGGGATGGCAGTGGGAAGGAAAACCCGGTACCCAAAAAAGCCAGCTGATAACCAGATTTGTCAGGCTGAAATGCACAGATATTGCAGTCTCGCTTTAAACTAACCCAACATCCTTTTCAGGATGAATGAAGAAGAAGAAGAAGAAGAAGAAATACAAACCTGGCCTGCACACTATGTGGGGAATGCAGTGATAAGATCACTAATGTGGAACTGTTGGAAAGAATCAGACAGTTATCACTGAAACATGAGATGAGGAGAAGATGCTAGTTTTCGATAGGACACCCATTAAGAAAACCAGCTGATGGCAATACAAGACAGTCTCTGTTCTGGAATACACAGGACAAGAAAAATAGTGGCAAACCAAATACATATGGAGAAGGGAGTTCGAGACAAAATATAAAAGAAAGCGAAGACATTGAAAGAGTTTAACTTAACTAAACTTAACGTCTTTATACTGGTTTAGAAGACTCATCAGTCTGTATACAACCAGTTTCTTGGAAAGTGGTTTTTACGAGTCCATCTAAACAGACTCAAACACTAGAGCTAAGTAGACCCACAACCAGTTAGATGCCATCTATAGCTGCTCTTAAAAACAAGTCTCCTGGGGAAAGGTACAAATAACTTAGATTTTTCATTGAAGTTTTGTCCGGGCTGAGGCCGTTAATCCTACTCTTTTTGATTTCCAACAGCCAAGGAGTTTTTAACGTGCACAACATTAAACACGGGAGTCCGATCTCACTACCCAGAGAACGGGGAAATTTTTTTGCAGAAGACAGATATTTCGGACCGAAAGGTGCAAATATCGCAGTCAAGCTGTAAACTAGCAACACAACGCATTCCGTTCTCCGGACTACATCCTGCTACTTGCAAAGCCCTGTTCAGGGGTTGGTAGCCATAGATTGAGAACGAAAGAAGGAGAAGAATTTTCAGCAGAAGACCTACGTGAAAAAAATCCCGGTCACCACCGTGATTCGAACACACGACCTCAGGCACCCGAGGCGGACACCTTACCTCGAGACCACTTTAAACTGATAGCTCAGTACAGCTGAACTTGGCATCTATCTGTTAAAGAACTGTATTCTACATCGAGCTGAAAAGGTTTTATTTAATGACTCCATCAGGTCCTAGGGGTTTCTTGTCCTTGCTGTTGGCTGGTGTGTCACTTTGTAACTGACAACCAAAACATTCTATACTTTAAAAGATGTGAACAAATCAACAATTGCTGTAGAAATACTCAATAAATATATTAATTAATACGAGTATGTACGGGCTGTTAGTTCCCAAAGTTATGTTGTTGTTCCGAATGTACATAATGAGTAGGTTTACTCTTTTGTGCGCCCTGAAAAGGACGTTAAGTGACGGTTTGCAGTAGCTTTCCTCACATCCCGAGCGTACTGATGAAGGTGGACCAGCCGGTTGTGCTATACTTGGCTTCATCTGTGTGTCGTTCACTACTATGGAGATCATGTCCATCCCTCACCTTGTTAACCAGGCTGCCATGAAAACAGTCTGTTTCCAGGGAGGGCTACGAGGAAGCCACGGGTCGGGTCTTGACCATTATATTTTGCCTGACCAGACGTAAGTAATGTAATATTAAATAGAAAAAAGGTAAGGCTGCGTGGATACTACAGACTAAAATAAAGTGTAAAAAACATGTGCATGTATTGTTCAGATACCACACTGGGGCGAAAACAAGAACAAAATCTATGTTACTTCTTAAACGTTTGTTCTCAATCTCCAGCTACCAAGTCCTGAAAAGGACTTTGTAAGTAGCAGGATGTAGTCTGGTGAACGGAATGCATTGTGCTGTAGTTTACAGCTTGACTGCAATATTTGTACATTTCGGTCCGACATATCTGACTTCAGCAAGCATTTTTTTAGTACCGGGTTAGCCTTCTCTCTCTTTGATCCCTTCTACTTAGCCAGTCTGCTCTGTTGCAGCCTCTTATCCAGGATCACTGTGTGGAGGTGTAGAAGGGTCTAGGCAGCTCTCGTTCGTTGACCCTGACGGTAGCTATGGGTCGCTAGACGCTCAAATCTACATTACGAACAAAAGGCCTTCTTCAGGGACAATGGACAATACATAAATAACGTAACACATCATGGAAAACAGATGTATACATAAAAAGGATACACAAATAACGTAACACATCATGGAAAAACAGATGTATACATAAAAAGGATACACAAATAACGTAACACATCATGGAAAACAGATGTATACATAAAAAGGATACACAAATAACGTAACACATCATGGAAAAACAGATGTATACATAAAAAGGATACACAAATAACGTAACACATCATGGAAAAACAGATGGATACATAAAAAGGAGATGAGACCAATTTTCTTCCTTTTTTTTTTCTTTTTTTATAAATAACTTTATTTAGCTTCACTTGTTAGCTAGGGTCAAACCTGCATTTGAAAATTCAGAGTGTTTCTGGTAAATTAGAGAGTTGAAACTTTCAGGACAGGTACAAACAATGCACTTTATTGATATGCCAAGAGCCGATTCAAATAAAAGTTTTGACATTTTATACGTATTAGTGCATTTTGAAATAAAAGCGACGTACGAAGAGTCAAAACGGCTTATCAAAGCCAGGTACATGACCAAATGGGAAACCGAACATACTGGTTACACCAAAAACGATGCCTATTACCAGTTGAACCGAAGAGAGCAGGTCGTTGTCTTCAGACTTCGCACTGGCCACAACAGACTGAGGTACCACCTATTCAACAAATTGAAGATAGGGTGTACCGACGAATGCCCGTGCGGTACTGGTAAAATGACCACTGAACATCTGCTGCAGAACTGCCCGACATACGGGGATCAGAGAGAGCAGATGTGGCCATTGCCAGTGGAACTGCAAGACAAGCTTTATGGTAGTGGCGAGAGTCTCAGGATGACCGCCGCTTTTTTCGAAAAAATAATGGTTACTGTCTGACTGTGTACGCAGAAGAAGAAGAAGAAGAAGAAATAAAAGCATTGAAAAAAATGTTTAAATTCGCTTGTTTTCTTCCGTTTCATACGGTCACTATAATCTACACCTGCAGCATTTGAAAAGTATAATTTTATATTTTAATGCAGTCCCATCTTCTTTTGATGTATTTATCTCTTCATCCATCATATGATAGCTTATTTGTGTATTGTGTTGTCCCTGAAGAAGGACTTTTGGTTGTAATGTAGATTTCGGATCAAGAGCAATGCAGAAAGTGTAGCGATCAGCGACCCAAAGCTGACTACCAACTGTCATGGCAAGCGACCCAGAGCTGCCAAGACAATTATCCACCTCCACTTGGTGATCCTGGATAACAGGGCAGACTGGCTAAGGAGAAGGGGCTGAAGAGGGAAGGTTAACCCGGTACCAAAAAATGAAATGCTGAAGTCGAATTTGTCTGATGAAAGGTGCAAATATTGCAGTCAAGCTGTAAACTACAACACAACGCATTCCGTTCTCTAGACTACATCCTGCTACATACAAAAGTCCTTTTCGGGGCTTAGTAGCGAGAGTTTGAGAATGAACGGCGTAGAAGAAGTAATGTAGATTTCATTCTTGTTTTCATCCCACAGCAGTATCTGAACTGAATCTATACATGTTTGTTTACACTTACTGAAGTAATATAGCTAGAATTATATATGTTTATGACTCCTTCAGGTCTTTGGTGCTTCTTGCTCTTGCTGTTGGATCTGTAACATTGTGGAGAAGACAACCAATATTCCCTATACTTTCTGCATTGGCAGCTACAGTATGCTTGTTCTGCATGTATTTTCTATCAGATCCATATATAGCCTTCAGTGGTAAGTTCAAATTTATGGGACAGATCATTGTCATGTAGCACATGAGAGGTGTATAAAGGTTGTCTGTAAAAGATAATTTTGTCAAATAATATGAGGGGGAGGGGGCTTCAAATGAAAACCTTAAAATTGGGATAGAAATGATAAAAACTATGCCTTTGTATTGTAACATGTTAATATGGTTGCTAAGGATGCCAAGAGTGGCATGCACATGTCATAAAGGGGCAGATAAACAACATGATGTCTTATTGCAGTTAGAAGATGACCGCCCCCCACTATTGACATGCACCAAAGAGAAGCAACAATTTGTTATCCGTTTTTGGAACAGCGAAGGGGTGAAACTTATGGAAATTCATCTGCAAATGAAGGTCTAGTACGGGAATGCATGCGTTGGTCAAGTAAATATGGGCCTAGCACCATATTTCCAATATGCCACACAGCATGTAAACAGGATCTTTACTCTTTTTTTTTATTGTTATGGAACACAGACAGAATGAAGAGGGAAGAGAGACAAAAGACAACGTGCCCTCCCATAAAGCAAGGCTTGTGCTGCAAACAGGCAACGATTTGAATATTGAAATTCTTCCACACCAACCATATTCTTCGGATTTAGCTCCATCAGACGTTTTTATTTTCCCAAAACTTAAAAAAACAGCTGAAAGGAAATCATTTTGGCAGTGACAATGTCATACTGGCTTGTGATAACTGGTTTAGTTAAAAAAATAGGTTATTTTATTCTGAAGGTCTTTTCAAGGTCACGCAGAGATGGCAGAAATGTATAAATTCAGTTGGTGGCTAAATTGAGAAGGAATAAGCACTGTTCCAAATTTCAACTTTCTCCTCCTACTCCTTCATGGTCAGGGTAAAGACTTATGACAAGCCCCTTGTATGTTTCGTTTGTGTTTTCGTCTCAGTACGATATCTAACCATACCTAAATATAATTTGTTTTCACTCAATGTTTTTCTTACTTTAAAATATATTGTATAGCTTTCTTATGTTGATAGTGAATGGTAAAGGCAGTCCCGTAGAAGATGTATTCTTATGTGTTACTTATGTCCTCAATGACAGCAAAGAATAGTAACACCGCAACCAGTCAGGCATGTTGTAAGAGAAGACTAAGAAGGGTTGGATTTGTGGATCCAATCCTGCAGAAAATATTGGCCGCAAAAACTTCAACACTTTTAAACAAAAAAAAGCTGTCTTAACAATCCAAGGCAGAAGAATGCTCTCTGTCAAAAGGGTTAATACAACATGGAGAGAACTTGGCTTGGCTTGGCTTCGTTCATTCTCAATCTCCCGCTACCAAGCCCTGAAAGGGCTTAAGTAGCAGAATGTAGTCCAGAGAATGGAATGCGCTGTGTCGAAGTTTACAGCTTGACTGCGATATTTGCGCCTTTCGGTCCAACACATCCGACTTCAGCAAGCATTTTTTGAGTACCGGGTTAGCATTCCCTCTTCGATCCCTTCTCCTTAGATAGTCTGCCTTGCTGCAGCCTGTTATCCAGGATCACCGCGTGGAGGTGTAGAAGGGTCTTGGCAGCTTTGGTTCGCTGGCCCTGATGCTAGCAGTCAGCTATGGGTCGCTGATCACTGCATGGTGAAAACGGTGCTCATCTTGCAAGAAATAAATGACTGGAAATGTGAAACAGATTTTCGAATCCTGCATATTTCAAGCGGCTCCTGGTCTCAAGGGAAGGCAGATCACCTAGTCAGAGACGGACAATAAGCTCGGATGTTCCATCTTAATGCTGTGCATGTAAAAATACATTTGACAGTTGAAAATTGAAAATAGCAGGCTATTGGCCGCTGTCTGGGCAGAAATTCTAAAGGTAACAAAATTTCTACACAATAGTGGCCTACATGAAGGTCAACAGAAGGCCAATCAGGGTCAGGTGAAACATACTGATCACTGTGGAAATGGAGAATAATTAAGGTCAGGGGAAACATACTGATCACTGTGATGAAACATAGTAAGCAAAGTGGTAATGAAGAGTAATCAGTGTCAGGTGAAACATACTGAACAAGGTGGAGATGAAGTGTAAACAGGGTCAGGTGAAACATACTGAGCAAGGTGGGAGCAAAGAGTAAGTGGGTTTAGGTGCAACATACTGATAAAGACCCACACCTCACATCCTCGTTTATGCTCCTGGAAACTGTGTCACAGCAACCTGACCAACAAGGTGGGGATCAACACTGAACTCTGAATTTCCATAGTGTTACATTTGCTGAGGAGCCTTGCATTGCAGTACAGCCAGGAGAACCACAGTACACCTTCTTAAGTATGCCTTGATATGTAAGAAGAGTCACTGTAACTCGCTACCAAATAAACATTCTCAAGACTCAACTCAGCACAAGTAGCTTCGAACATCATTTAGAGTAGCCTTCGACCTGACAAGTCGCGATGATAGACACTATATCAGATAAGTAGACTATTTTTTCCTTATATGTTGATTTAGTAGTTCAGCATTGTTGTTATTTGTTGTCCCTGATGAAGGCCTATTGGTCGTAATGAAGGTTTTGTTTGTGTTCTCTTCTCGGTGTGGTATCTGACTATACCCATTAAAAAATGTTGATTAAATTTAATTTTATAATCAACTTTAAACATTTTTTTTCATTTATTTTTTCTCACTTTGAACATCAAGAACTACAGGATGGGGTAGCCGCCATCATGCCCAAAACTCCTTAGACACTTCTTACAACATGCCTTACAGGTTGCAGTGTTATTTTTACTTTACTTCTCATTTGGGCCCTGTAAATATATGCAACCTGCCAATTGTACAGTCTGAATTATTTATAACATGTTTCCCCAGCTGGTTGCTGTCTAGCCTTCTTGACCATGTCACTGTGGCCTGTTGTTGTGGATATTGTGACCCAAAGCAATGTAGCCTTGTGCCTTACAGTCGCCAGCCTTACATATATTTGTCAGGTACACAATCTGTTAAGCAGTCAGTTGTTGTTGTTTGCGAATGCCCACAATGAGTAGGTTACTCTTTTGTGCGCCCTGAAAAGGACATTAAGTGGCAGGTTGCAGTAGCTTTCCTCACATCCCTAGCAAAGTGGACCGGCATCCTCCAGGCGGTTATACTTCATCTGCGTGTCACTCACTACTACGGGGATCACATCGATCCCTCACCTCGTTAGCCAGGCTGCCATGAAAACAGCCTGTTTTCAGGGAGTACTACTAGGAAGCCGAGGTGAGGACCTTGGCCAGTATTTTTTGCCTGAAATAATACATAATATATGGGGACAGCGTGGGCTAGTGGTTAAGTGGCACGGCTCACATCTAGAAGGTGCTGGGTTCGATCCCCATCACAGCACCGGCCGTTACTCCAGGGAAGCAAACCCTTAGAAAATGCAGGAGGAAGCAGACCGTTACATAAAATGCATGCTGAAGTCGGATGCACTGGGCCAACAGCTGCAAAATAAAAACCACAGTGCAACGCACACCGCCTTGGGGATTAGAGAAATAACGCGAACCCCAAAAACAATATATATATAATATAACAACGCATTCGTTCTCCGGACTACATCCTGCTACTTGCAAAGCCCTTTGAAAGGCTTGGTAGCTGGAGTCTCATAACGAATGGTGAAGTACAAGAAGAATGAGAGGAATACCACACTAGAATCTGATTCAGCTAGTGCAGGAGTTTTCAACATTTTTGGCTCCACGCACCCTTCCATAATTCAGAATATCATTTGCCCATTTCTAAGATTGTCTGCCTCAAGTGTTGCATTCCAAAAAATATGCATATAATATTGAAAATAGTTTTTTCTTAATATATTAATAATAATAATGTTTGCTTAGGCATCAAAGGCCTGTTGCGATGAACGACCACTACCATATCTAACTGCTAAGGCTATGTTCGAGCGTAGCGTGTCGACCAAAATCCCTACAGACTCCCCTGGTGGAGCCGAGTACGCTGCCTTGGGATGGTGGTAACGAGGAGTATGTGATAGACCAATGTTTGTGTCAGCCTTCTGTGTCTGTTTATGTTTGACTCCCTGTTTTTTCGTGTTCCGTCCCCAAGACCACTTGATTGTGTCCACCTCGGCGTGACCCTTGATGTGCTGAGAACACGAGGTTGGGGGAGGTATCGTGTAACCTCCGGTAAAGGGGACGGGAGGACGGTGGCTTCAGTCCGAGCAGGGAAGTTCTTGAGTAGCGATAACCTGGAGTGAATTTTAGGTGCAGTCAAGCAGAACGTCGAACGCAATCTTAAACGGGTTTCACACAATTTAAGCCAGTCATAAAATGCTGCGAGATACAGCATAACAAGCAGGATAGCCAATCCAAAAGCACATAAATTCCACAGAATAAAGTCCTTTATACCACTGTCAATTATAATTCGAACAGGAACCAGCAAACATCAGAAAACGCGACACAAACACCGCAGCGAGTTGAGAGCGCAGCCATTCAGGCGCAGCCATATTACTTTAATATAATACTTTTATATATTAGTACATGTACATTTACTTTTATTTTGTATAGTGTTTTGCAATAAAAGTCAAGGTAGTCCCATTGTAAATAATGCTGTTGGAGATGAAGCGTTAGAGACTTAATTGTATGAGGCCACAGCAACTTGTATGAAGTGTGGTGACCATTCCTCGTTGCCTTTTCCTTCCTTACCAGTAAGCTAAGTACTCATTTACAGCAGTGTTGACTTGAACGTCCTTGTAAAAAGGATTTGAACCTTATACCTTTACTGTGAAAATCAATTGGTCTACCACTATGCTAATCAGATGCTCACTATAAGTGAATAAATATTTATCAAACACAATGTTCTTAACAAAAGAGAAAACACAAACTTAATACCAAACTAAGGCAGAAGGAAGTATGTTAAAACAGGTGAAGATAGTCTGAAGCTTTCATAATAGAAGGCAGATAGAATGAAACAAAAATCAACAATATGTTCTCGCAAACTATAGCAATAAAGTAAGGAGGATTTTTTTTTTTTTTGGGGCGTTTGCCTTATTTCTCTATTTTCCAAGGCGGGTGTGCGTTGCACTGCGGTTTTTATTTTGCGCCTGTCGGCCCAGTGCATCCGACTTCAGCATGCATTTTATGTATGGGTTTGCTTCCTCCTGCATTTTCTATGGGCTTGCTTCCCCGAGGTAACACTAGGCCACGCCGTCCCCAAGTAAGGAGGATGATGTGGTTTGTAAATCTGAAAGAGTTTATAAGTATATGGTAGCCAGTCAACTCCTGCGCATATTGCATTTTTAAAAACTAAAACGTAATAATCTCTTTCTGTCCCAGTGCCTGTTCTGTGTGTGGACTGTTGCCTTTAACTTTGTGCCTTACGGAGAGTATACAAGAGAGCATACGGACTGGCTGATTGGAATTGTCATGAGCGGGATTCTGATTTCAGTACTCCTTTGTAAGTGTTTCTGTGTCTGTACTCATAAGAGTTGGCACTATAGCAGTATTGTGTGTAAGTTTAACAGACATATACTGTATTATATGAAACTGTGCTGAGTAATGTTGTTGTATGCAAAGCTTAGTGAGACAAGGGAGCAGATAAACTTGGGAAAAGATATGGAATGTGTTTAAGCTAGTGATATTACATGGGGAAGTTTAAATGGATGTGACAGATACTCGAGACACACTGACAGATCTGAGCCACTCCTGGGCTGTGACAGATAATTGAGACACACTGACAGATCTGAGCCACTCCTGGGCTGTGTCAGATCTTCAAGACACACTGACAGATCTGAGCCACCCCAAGGCTGTGACAGATCTTCAAGACACAATGACAGATCTGAGCCACTCCAGGGCTGTGACAGATTGTTGAGACACACTGACAAATCTGAGCCACTCCTGGGCTGTGACAGATAATTGAGACACACTGACAGATCTGAGCCACTCCTGGGCTGTGACAGATTATTGAGACACACTGACAGATCTGAGCCACTCCTGGGCTGTGACAGATTATTGAGACACACTGACAGATCTGAGCCACTCCTGGGCTGTGACAGATCTTCAAGACACGCTGACAGATCAGAGCCACTCCAGGGCTGTGACAGATTATTGAGACACACTGACAGATCTGAGCCACTCCAGGGCTGTGACAGATTATTGAGACACACTGACAGATCTGAGCCACTCCTGGGCTGTGACAGATCTTCAAGACACACTGGCAGATCTGAGCCACTCCTAGGCTGTGACAGATAATTGAGACACACTGACAAGTCTGAGCCACTCCAGGGCTGTGACAGATCTTCAAGACACACTGACAGATTTCAAGACACACTGACAGATCTGAGCCACTCCTGGGCTATGACAGATCTTCAAGACACACTGACAGATCTCAAGACACACTGACAGATCTGAGCCACTCCTGGGCTATGACAGATCTTCAAGACACACTGACAGATCTCAAGACACACTGACAGATCTGAGCCACTCCTGGGCTATGACAGATTATTGAGACACACTGACAGGTCTGAGCCACTCCTGGGCTATGACAGATCTTCAAGACACACTGACAGATCTCAAGACACACTGACAGATCTGAGCCACTACAGGGCTATGACAGATCTTCAAGACACACTGACAGATCTCAAGACACACTGACAGATCTGAGCCACTCCTGGGCTATGACAGATCTTCAAGATACACTGACAGAGCTGAGTCATTTCTGAGCTATGGCAGACCTTTGAGACACATTAACTCACAAACATATACTTACTACAACCAAGACATCAGTAAGCTGTCTGTCAAGATCACTCATTGACACATCTGAATACTGAATACATCTATAGAAAAGTATCAGCTTAGTAATATTAGACATCCTTTTTTAATGGAGCAGGACATACAATAATTGGTTATATCCTCTTAATTGACAGACAGATCATCCAACAAAAGTTTTACAGTATCCTACAACAAGACTTCCAACAAGTCCGTACCTACGTTTTGGATATATGTCAAAGGTAGTCTCTCTCTCTCTCTCTCTCTCTCTCTCTCTCTCTCTCTCTCTCTCTCTCTCTCTCTTTCTCTCTCCCTCCCTCCCTCCCTCTCACTCTCACACTCACTCATGCTTTGTCACTGCTAGCGTGTGTGCACAAACAACACAATAATGAAATGTATTTATATTTGTTGTGTCCTTTGTTTGAAGGTTTACAGTACTTTTGACAAAGATGTGACTCTTTCAGCCACAAACAGTATTTTTTGTTTATATATATATATATATATATATATATATATATATGTACACACAAAGTAACTTGCCAAGTGTGTTATAAGAGGAAACTAAGAAGAATGGGACTGTAGGAAACAGTATGTCAAAGAATAGCAAAGGGAGACCTCTTCATCTCAGGAGATAAGTAAATAGTATATTGATATGAATTAATCTACAATTGGTCATTTGATTGCCATACATGAGACAAAATTCATTGCCATGTGTGTTATTTTAAAAAAAATTGATCTCTGCTTGTCAGTGCTGGTGGTCGTTTTCCTGGCTGGTCAGGCTGGAATGTTGAACAGGTACCTCAAGTATAATCCTGGACCAGGGTCAAAGGTACATTATTGTTATCTGTCATGATTGGCTCAGATTTTTTAGCTCATTAGTAGAAGTTCATTTACAACAAATGTTACATTGTTAAAATAATGATTATTATTGCGTTTTCTCATTGCTGAGGTCCACGGGGATGTTTATAGAACTAATTAGTAAAAGACTTCAAAACAACAGTTCTGATTGCCATTAGGAAATCAGTCATTATCACAGAAAGCAGTGCATGAGCTGACAGAGGCTAGCAAGTCATAGCTGCCTGCTTACATCGTGGTCAGTGAAACATAGCTGACCAAGACCTTATTCCGTCACCTTCTTCTTATGCGTTTGTTCTCAATCTCCTACTACCAAGCCCTGAACAGGGCTTTGAAAGTAGCAGGATGAAGTCCGGAAAACGAAATGTGTTGGGTCGCTAGTTTACGGCTTGAGTGTGATTTTTGCACTTTTCGGGCCGAGACGTTTGGCAGCAGGCATTTTTTGAGTACCGAGCTCTTAGCCAGCCTGCTCTGTTGCAGTCTGTTATCCAGGATCACTGCTTGGAGATGAAGAAGTGTCTTGGTCGCTCTGGTTCACTGGCCCTGATGCTAGCAGTCAGCGATGTGTCGCTAACTGCTGCAGCTCATGCGCTGCGCAGCATCTTGATCCCATTCCATAACCAAGTGACGGCCTTGGAACAGGCTGCACTAGTGTAGTCTGTGTATTTTGGATGTTTTTAATTATGATGTAGCATGTCCTTTGCAGAATGCCGATCCCATCACAGCTCGTCAGAAGAAGAACAAATAAAGACTGTTTGTCCATGCAATTGCTGCACAAAATCTTCTTCTTCTACGTTCATCCTCAGATCAAGGTCCCTATTTCCCTTACAAAGGACACCGTTGTTTGTAAGGCTGTTTTATCTCCATACAGCTTTTGTCTCACATCTGTCTTGCGAGGCCAGTATTGTTCTCTCTTTTCCTGGGTGAGCGTGCAGTTTTGCAGGATGTGTTCCACGGACATATGCTCCCCACATGGACACTTGTCATCTGTCCCAATCCTCATTTTGTTGTAAAGATGACTATTGAATCTGTTATGTCCAGTTCTCAGTCTGAAGATAATGGCTGGCTGTTCTCTAGTTAAGTTATAGTAGCTGTCTTCTTTTTGGAAGTCGGGGTGTTGATCAGCCCATTTTACCCTGAAGTTGGCTTTAATTATGGTCTTGGCCTCATTATATGTGATACTCAGGTCCTGTTTGTGGGGATGCTCCTCCACTCTTTGCTAGTTTGTCTGCAGCTTCATTGCCTTCAATATTGCAGTGGGATGTGATCCACTGTATGACCAACCTTGGGTGTTCTGCTGAGAGCTGTGTCAGGGAGAACATACATTGCTCGAGATCTTCATCTTTGTGTTGTTTTAGCGCTGCTAATACAGACGCAACATGATTCAGGAATACTATGTTTTCTTGGTGAATATCTTTATCTTGGATTACAAGCTCAGCTGCGACCTTCAGTGCCTCTGCTTCTGCATGGAAGTTATTTCTTCTCCATTCCTTAGTCTGTAAAAGACCCCTCCACCTCCATTGGATTTGGCTTTGTTAGATTAGCCATCTGTATATACGTGTATCCATGTTTCTGGTGGGTATACTCGCCTAAGATATTCTTTGTGATAAATTTCCTTTCTAAATCTGTCTGAGTTCCCTTTTTCCATATTCCTTCTATGGTTTCTACCATCTCAAGGAACTTAGCATTTTTCCATGGTGGGATTTGGGATATTTGTTTTAGATCTCCAACCACTGCTTGGCTTATGATTCTATCTGCTCTTGCAAGTTCTTTTGTTTTTTATATGAAGTGGTTTCTCTTTAATCTCTCTTTTCCCGTGCGATTTACCCTGTCATATATTGGGTGATCAGGCATTCATTTGAACTTCTCCCCCTGCTGGAGGCTGCACAATATGCAGGCTACCTTTTATTTCACCCTCGATGGATAAAACATAGTGTTTACTGGGGTTTAAGCCTGTATCCTCCTAACTATGAGACAGGTGTCATAACCACCTGACCACCGAAAAGTTAATATAAATGTAAAAAATAACATTTGACCTGCTGAACCTCTTTAGAAAAATTGGTTATTCATTCCTACGCTCACTTTTTAATATAATTGTTGCAGAAGTGTATTTAGAATGAGGTGCGGCACTCTGAACGGTTTAGATAGCTGTCTTCTGACTATGCACTCAAAACCTCGGTGAGACATTGAATGTTTTCTGGTCTTCTTGTTCGTCATGCTTTCTCTTGTTATATCTACACGTGATATCCAGTTCTCTGGATAAAGGATATTTCTGGTAAGGACGAAATTAAAACCTAACCTGTGTGATGACTTCCACTTGCCATGACATTTCTTTCTCAGCCCTGTAAGTCCGCCTTGTATATCCCCAAAAAGAGAGAACGTGCTGTAATGATAGTTTTTTTGGTTATGCTGTGACATTTTCTATATGATAATTGTGAGTATTTCTCTCTCTCTCAGTTTGATGCCAAAGTGTTCACGGCTGGCATTTGGACTTTCCATTTTGGTTATGATAATAAGGGTTGGCCAAGCATGGAACGAGCAGCCTCATTCATAAATGATACAGGTGAGAGCATTTGTGATAATAATGGAGGTGAGAGTAAATGAGATAAATGTTAGAGTATATGTGATAAATTACACAGTTGAGGGTATATGTGATAAATTATACAGTTGAGGGTATATGTGATAAATTATACAGTTGAGGGTATATGTGATAAATTATACAGTTGAGGGTATATGTGATAAATTACACAGTTGAGGGTATATGTGATAAATTATACAGTTGAGGGTATATGTGATAAATTATACAGTTGAGGGTATATGTGATAAATTATACAGTTGAGGGTATATGTGATAAATGATACAGTTGAGAGTATATGTGATAAATTATACAGTTGAGAGTATATGTGATAAATTACACAGTTGAGAGTATATGTGATAAATTATACAGTTGAGGGTATATGTGATAAATTATACAGTTGAGGGTATATGTGATAAATTATACAGTTGAGGGTATATGTGATAAATTATACAGTTGAGAGTATATGTGATAAATGATACAGGAGGGTATATGTGATAAATTATACAGTTGAAGGTATATGTGATAAATTATACAGTTGAGAGTATATGTGATAAATTATACAGTTGAGGGTATATGTGATAAATTATACAGTTGAGGGTATATGTGATAAATTATACAGTTGAGAGTATATGTGATAAATTATACAGTTGAGGGTATATGTGATAAATTATACAGTTGAGAGTATATGTGATAAATTATACAGTTGAGGGTATATGTGATAAATTATACAGTTGAGAGTATATGTGATAAATTATACAGTTGAGGGTATATGTGATAAATTATACAGTTGAGGGTATATGTGATAAATTATACAGTTGAGGGTATATGTGATAAATTATACAGTTGAGGGTATATGTGATAAATTATACAGTTGAGAGTATATGTGATAAATTATACAGTTGAGAGTATATGTGATAAATGATACAGGAGGGTATATGTGATAAATTATACAGTTGAGGGTATATGTGATAAATTATACAGTTGAGAGTATATGTGATAAATTATACAGTTGAGGGTATATGTGATAAATTATACAGTTGAGGGTATATGTGATAAATTATACAGTTGAGAGTATATGTGATAAATGATACAGGAGGGTATATGTGATAAATTATACAGTTGAGGGTATATGTGATAAATTATACAGTTGAGAGTATATGTGATAAATTATACAGTTGATAGTATATGTGATAAATTATACAGTTGAGAGTATATGTGATAAATTATACAGTTGAGAGTATATGTGATAAATTATACAGTTGAGAGTATATGTGATAAATGATACAGGAGGGTATATGTGATAAATTATACAGTTGAGAGTATATGTGATAAATTATACAGTTGAGAGTATATGTGATAAATGATACAGGAGGGTATATGTGATAAATTATACAGTTGAGGGTATATGTGATAAATGATACAGGAGGGTATATGTGATAAATGATACAGTTGAGGGTATATGTGATAAATTATACAGTTGAGAGTATATGTGATAAATGATACAGGAGGGTATATGTGATAAATATTTTGTCAATAAAGTTACATTTTGTTAAAAAGTGTTCATTTTCCCTATTATATGGAGACTTTTGAATGACCCTGTAGAATATGCATTCTTCTTCTTCTTCGTTTGTTCTCAATCTCCCGCTACCAAACCCTGTAAGGGCTTAAGTAGCAGAATGTAGTCCAGAGAACGGAATACGTTGTGTCGTAGTTTACAGCTTGACTACGATTTTGAGTACCGGGTTAGCATTCCCTCTTTGATCCCTTTTTCTTAGCCAGTCTGCCCTACTGTAGCCTGTTATCCAGGATCACCGCGTGGAGGTGTAGAAGGGTCTTGGCAGCTCTGGTTCGCTGGCCCTGATGCTAGCAGTCAGCTATGGGTCGCTGACCACTGCAGCTCATGCGCTGCTCAGCATCTTGATCCCGAATATGCATTCAAAGCATCATAGACTACAATAGCCCAGGTCATTTGGCTTGGCTTCGTTCGTTCTCAATCTCCCGCTACCAAACACTGAAAGGGCTTAAGTAGCAGAATGAATTCCAGAGAACGGAATACGTTGTGTCGTAGTTTACAGCTTGACTGCGATATTTGCACCTTTCGGTCCAATACATCCGACTTCAGCAAGCATTTTCTTAGTACTGGGTTAGCATCCCTCTTCCATCCGTTCTTCTTGGCCAGTCTGCTCTTGGCAGCTCTGGTTCGCTGGTCCTGATGCTAGCAGTCAGCTATGGGTCGCTGACCGCTGCAGCTCATGTGCTGCTGAGCATCTTGATCCCGCCCAGGTCATTTAACTTGTTGTTATATTATTAATATACTATAGATATATTATCCAATTGTTCATTTTTAGCAGGCCATATTGTTTTATGATTTTTAAAATTAACTATTAGGGGCTTCAATATATACAAATGATATGGAACCTATTCTTCTTCTTCTGTGTTGGTTATCAATCTCTCGCCACTGAGTCCTGAACATGACTTTGTAAGTAGCAGGATGTAGTCCGGAAAATGGAATGCGTTGTGTCACTAGTTTACAGCTTGACTGCGATATTTGCACCTTTTGGTCCAACACATCCGTCTTCTGCAAAATGGAACTTATGAAAACAAGATGCAGAAAAACTTAGAGCTACTCAAAGGGTAATTGAGCAAAGAACATTGACATGTCTTATCATCACCTTCTATCCACTTGTGTTGTTATACGTCATGGAGAGGTGTAGTTTTCTGTTATGTGCCATCTTTGTCTTATACATTGACAAAATCAGGCAAGAAATCTACTTCCATGATGTTATAAGTACTGCATTTTAAGAAAATACATACGAACTGGGCATGTAGTGTGCATGTCTGACAGTAGATGGACATGTATAGTGAGACATTCTGGTGACTCTACAAGTTTAATTAAGTGTCCCCTCAAACATCCACCAATGGGGTGCAGAGATGGACTGAGTAAACAGACTTGGTCTAACATGTGAAAAGACCAAAATTAATTTAAACACCTTTTTGGCTACCTGGCAACTGACAAATTCTATTTTTATTGAATACGAGGATTACAGATATCAATTTTGTCTCTAACATATAATCAATTAACATTAACTACCTTCATTTTTTAATAATCACAACATCACTCACTTATGTTTCTCCACCATTTCAATGAGTTTACAAAGCACCATATCAATTGAATAGAAAACAAATATAGAGTGACAAATGGTACTTTTATCATGAGTAGAGTACATACATGATATGTGAATCACCAAAAGACTCTTCTAACAGACTAACAGATCAAATGGGTGATGGATAATCAAAGTGTTTCTTTGGTAGCAGTTTACAGTAGCTTTTCTTACATGTCGAAGTGTGATTGAGAAGGTTGACCAGGGTCCTCATGGATGTAGTACAATGCCATGCCCCCGCAGTATCTCAATACTATGGGGATTACAATGTCAATTCTTGTTGGCCAGTCTGCTGTGACACAGCCTGTTTTGAGGAGCAAGAATGAGGACATGAGGTAAGGTCTTGATCAGTATGTTTCACCTGACCCTGATTACTCTTCTCTCCCACCTTGATCAGTATGTTTCACCTGACCCTGATTACTCTTCTCTCCCACCTTGAATAGTGTGTTTCACCTGACCCTGATTACTCTTCTCTCCCACCTTGATCAGTGTGTTTCACCTGACCCTGATTACCCTTCTCTCCCACCTTGATCAGTGTGTTTCACCTGACCCTGATTACTTTTCTCTCACACCTTGATCTGTGTGTTTCACCTGACCCTGATTACTTTTCTCTCCCACCTTGATCAGTGTGTTTCACCTGACTCTGATTACCCTTCTCTCCCACCTTGATCAGTGTGTTTCACCTGACCCTGATTACCCTTCTCTCCCACCTTGATCAGTGTGTTTCACCTGACCCTGATTACTTTTCTCTCACACCTTGATCTGTGTGTTTCACCTGACCCTGATTACTTTTCTCTCACACCTTGATCAGTGTTTCACCTGACCCTGATTACTTTTCTCTCACACCTTGATCAGTGTTTCACCTGACCCTGATTACCCTTCTCTCCCACCTTGATCAGTGTGTTTCACCTGACCCTGATTACTTTTCTCTCACACCTTGATCAGTGTTTCACCTGACCCTGATTACTCTTCTCTCCCACCTTGATCAGTGTGTTTCACTTGACCCTGATTACTCTTCTCTCCCACCTTGATAGTGTGTTTCACCTGACCCTGATTACTCTTTGCTTCCACATAAGCTAATAAAAGCTGTAGAGTTTTCAAGGACAGATATACTATTCTATCATTTTATAATATAGATATTGTTTCATATTTCAAAGAGAACTTTGCTAGTACATGTCTAACAATCACACTGATCTAATTTTTAGGAGTTGACGTCCTCACTTTGCTGGAAAGTGATGCCTCCAAACCCTTCCTTGGTAACAACGACCTGGCCACTTGGCTAGCAGAGAAACTCAACTTCTATGTAGACTTTGGGCCATCTACTAAAGACCATACTTGGGGGTACACAACTCTTCTGGTTTTGCTTCTTAATTTTTTTGCCTTTCATTAGCTGGGATAGTAGAACATGTTCTCAAAGGCTGTCAACTGCATCACAGGGGCAGAGTGACAGCATGGCTATTTCCAACTCAGATGGGGGATGTATAGACTGTATAGTAACAAGACTGCCGAAGATGGATGTGTCGGACCAAAAGGTGCAAATATCGCAGTCAAACTGTAAACTAGCGATACAACACATGCCGTTCTCCAGTCTACATTCTGCTACTTGCAAAACTCGAGGGCTAGTAGCCAGAGATTGAGAATGAACGCAGAAGAAGAAGTAACAAGACAAGTTGGAGCCTGGTCACCAAGTTTATGAGGGAATTAGATGGGGCTATGTGAGGGATATCGCTGAAACCGCTTTTCTCCAACCCCCCTCTACCTGATGTCACACGATACCTCTCCCAACTTCGTATCCTAAGCACAGCAAGTGTCATGCTGACCCGAAGATGGGCACAATTCAGAGTACCCAAGGGCGGAGCGCGAAACAATAGGAAGTCAAACACGGACAAAGATAGCCTGACACAAACATTGGTCCAACACACTCCTCGCTGCCCTCATCCTGAGGTAGCTGATTACTCGGCTCCACCTGTGGAGTCTGCAGGGATTTTGGTCGACACACTGCGCATTAACGAGCCTCAGTAGTTGGACATGGTAGTGGTTGTTCGACACAATAGGTCGTAGATGCCTATGCGAACATTATTATTATTAGGGAGGGATAAACTGTACCATAACAGTAATAATAGATGCCCATTGCAAGTGAAGATGGCGACAGTGTCAGACATGTGTATTTACGTATGTGACCGCATACGACTACAGTCTGTTCATGACAAACTCTACCACACATAGGGTACACATTGACAGCACTCATTATTGAACGACCTTACATTCTGTCCTGTCGTGCAGCTCACTTTTTCTGCGTCTCAGTAGTGATTCTTTTTTTATGCAAGCACCATGTGGGATGGTAATGTGCCAGACTGAGCAGTTCTGAGAAAGCAGCTCGCAGGAGGCAACATCAATGGAGAAACTGTTCAAAGAAACTTTTAGAAACTCTTTGTATTGTTTCTTCTGACTTCCCCGTTGAGCACTTACCTGTTCTGAGCTCATTGCATAACAGTTGCTTAGGGAACCGATAACAGCAGTCTAAAGCAGACCACCAAGTTTATGAGGGAAATAGATGTGGTTATTTTAGTAAATTTTATTTTAAGCTACTCATGCTAAATTGAGTAAACTCTGTCTTACCGAGAGGCAAAAACTATCATCTACCATAAGTACAACTCAAAATGGAAGAAATACATTAACGTGAGCAATAGACCTAATTCAATCCACAAGCTCCACAGACACCAACAAACCACTATTATTCACCTGAGAACAGAACACTGCAGACTACTGGGTCACCTACAGCAGCTCAAGATATCACACACAAGTGACTGCCCATGTGGAACCGGTGTCCAGACCCCTGAACACATACTATAGGACTGCCCAGTATACAGAGACCTACGATGCCAAACCTGGCCAGAGGGAGCCGAGAAGACGCAGAAGCTGTGGAGCTGCCACCCGGACCTGGAGAAAGCTGTGGACTTCATCCTAGCGACAGGACTACACATCTAGCATAACCAAAAAGCCTGAACACAGAAGGAGAAGAAGAGTAAACTCTTGATGATATTTCTTTGGTAGTGTGGTTACAACGAATTTTCTTACATCCTTAATAAGGTGGTCCTTGGTCCTTTAGAAATATGAGACTCCCCAGTAAGCTCACCACTATAGGAATTAACAGTGTCAATCCTGACCTCATTGGCTAGACAACTGCAACACAGCCTGCTTCCAGGAGGATGACAAAGGACATGAGATGGGGTTTTGATCTGTGTTTCATCTGACCTTGATTATTCTTTGCTGAGAGATAAAGTGTGTGATGTTGAGAGAAGTCTGAAATAGGTCACTAGGTTTATGAGATAGATATTGATGTGAGAGGGAAAGAAGAGGAAGAAGAATTGATCTATCATGGTCCGCAATGTTAAATTAATTTCTGTGTATTTTAGGTAAATAGTTTGCTTAGGTGATAAGGGCCCATCGCGCCAATGGTCTATGACCACCATAAGTGGCTAAGTCCTAGGCTGCATGCAATGAGCATGATGTCTTTCGGATTTGACCTAAGTAGGTGGTGTGGGGATGACTTCAGGGATGGGACCATGATGGAGAGGGTCATTTCCTATCCTTGATGTTCATGACATGCTTTAGGGCTGGTCGACTTTGACGTCCTCTGCAATGATGGTCTCATGTCCAAATAGAGCTAAACAGCTGTGGTTTATTATGGCAAATGCTCTTTGGAGACCTCTGGATGTCGGGTGACTTCATTGGTTTTTCAAAAATCTGATTTCAAACAAATAGATGTGCACTGGCTGCGCATGCTGAAGGCTTCAGTGCACTTCTGATTGTTCTGTGGAATAGTCCAGATTTCAGAACCACGCAGAAGGATGGGGACAACACAGGCTATGTAAATCTGTATTTTGGTTTACAATGAAAGCCTCTTCTGGTTTCAGACTCGATGCAGTGTGTTCATAGAGGCAGCAACCAGGCTGACTTTTCTAATGATATTCAGATGGCTATGTAGGGGACGGCTTGGGCTAGTGGTTAAGTGACACGGCTCATAACCAGAACGTGCTGGGTTCGATCCCCATCACAGCACCGGCTGTTACCCCGGGGAAGCAAACCCTTAGAAAATGTAGGAGGAAGCAGACCCTTACATAAAAATGCATGCTGAAGTCGGATGCACTGGACCGACAGGTGCAAAATTAAAAACCACAGTGCAACGCACACCGCCTTGTGGAATTAGAGAAATAAGGTGAACGCCAAAAAAACAAAACAAAAATTACTATGTGCATCAAAGATTTGCTTGCTACCCATGTAAATGAAATCCTTGATTGGGGTTGACATGGTTTCCATCTGCAATAATAATAAGTTGATATGATCGCAGCCACATGAAATGACCAAGCCATCATAATTTCTGATCCGAAATATTGTCAGCACATGTGGTAGTTCACACCATAGTGAGATGAGATAATATATTAGAATTATGATATATAATATTTGTTAAAATATCCGTTCTGCTATAATATCCGTTCTTCTGTTCTGATATCCATTCCGTTATTCTGTTCTAATATCCATTTCGTTATATATCTGTTATTCTGTTCTAATATCCATTCCGTTATAATATATGTTATTCTGTTCTAATGTCTGTTATGTTATAATATTCATTATTCTGATTTTAGTATCTGTTTTGTTATATATTATTCTGTTATGATATCATTTATCATGTTATGGTATCCGTAATTCTGTTATGATGTCTATTATTATGTTCTAATAGCCATTATTCTGCTCTAATATGTATTCTGTTCTAATATCCACTATTCTGTTCAAATGATGTTACATTTTTGGTATACCTAATTTTTGAATTAAATAAATAATATTCTACAGTATTTGTTTTCAACAATTAGGAACCTGATTTTGTCCAAGTACCCAATTGTGAAGTCAGTACATCATCTCTTGCCCTCCCCACATGGTATGTTGTTTAATATCAACACTTGTATATTGTTATTCCTGATTGCTGTGATAATGCGCTGTTACTCTTTTTTACACTATCTAAAGTATATTATTTTGTACATTGGTTATAATGTTGCTATGTACTCTGCCTTGTTGTAATTTGCTTTAATGACTATTAAATTTACAAATAATGGCCTTGGTCTAGATGTCAATAATATGGAAACATAGTTGTTCAAATGCAAAATCAATGTACATGAGGACATTAAAATAAGTCAGTAAAGTTAAATACCTGGACACTGTGTACGCAGAAGAAGAAGAAAATGTGTACGCAGAAGAAATACCTGGACACAGTACTTCTTATCCTTGTTCTGAATTCTAAATAATGAACTATTGACACGTTTGTTCCTGTACTATGATAACTTAGTTGCTCATCCTCTACCTTCTAGTGTACAAGTTTTTTTTCCTTTTTCTTGTGGCTTAGTTTCTACGGGATTTATTAGCGGATCACATGTGCACTCTCATTAGTCTTTTGTCATGTTACAGTGTTACTACTCTTTGCTTCCATTTCAGGAACTGTTATCATGCCCGTTCATATATATGGTATTGTTTCTAGAGCTTTCTTCTAAATCAAGAAGGCTAATCAACATACAATATGTTTTTTACCTGTGTAAATGGAAGTGTGCGCAGCGCCATATAGTTGGAGAGTCTTGCACGTTAGAAGGTGATAAAATCATGTAGGTAATGGCTCATTGATTGTACCAGGACAAAAACAGAGCGGCACCTATGTCAGAAACAAAAAATGAACAAGTAACAACAAAAACAAGTAACAAAAAAAACTAAAAACGAGCCGTTTAAGTTAGAAACCATACCTGCAAGTGGCCAGAAATGTGTGAGTCATGATAAGGTCAGGTCATCCTGTAACCGGTGAGGTCGTTGGGGCACACATGAAGACATCTTCACAACACCACGCCACCCTTCTCTGTCAGCGGCCGCTGCCTGTGCCTCTTCTGGTCGGAGATTGGTCCATTCTTTTATGTTGTCCTCCCACCTCTTTTTGGGACAGCCTCTTCGTCGTCTGCCTTGCACCTTTCTATGGAGGATCGTATTTGCAAGACCATTTGATCTCGATATGTGACCGTACCAAGTGAGTTTCCTTCTTTTGGCAGTTGCCAAGAGGTCTTCAAAAGGCCCTATTGCTGTTGTAATTCTATCTCGTATTTCCTCATTTGTAACTCGATCTTTGTACGTGACGTTTTAAAGTCTTCTGAAACATCTCATCTCCAAGACATGTATCCTTCGCTGAAGGTCAGCTGTAACTGTCCATGTCTCACGTTTATCTTGCCAGATTTTGTTACGCAGTGCAAGCGCCTCAATTGTCTGTGCTATTCTGGCCAACACCTGACATTTTGATCATTCATCACTGACAATCAACTCTAGATATTTAAAATATAAATAAATAAAAATAATTTATTTCTTTCGTAAAATGATTGTTACTGTATGCCATGATATATAACATTTGGTCATGATGTTACAGTGATAAGGAGCTCGTGGTCGAAAGTTTGGAGGGAGGTCTCTTGACAAAAAGTGACACTAGTTCAAAACGTCAGTAGTACCTAGATTTTTCCATTGTAGGTAAAAATCTTCTTCTTTATCATCTATTCTCAAACTCCAGCTACCATGCCCCAGAATGGACTTTGCAAGTAGCAGGATGTAGTCCGGAGAATGGAATCCATTGTGTCGTAGTTACCAGCTTGACTGCGATATTTGCACCTTTTTAGTCCGACATCAGCATGGTATTTTTAGGTACCGGGTTAGCCTTTTCTCTTTGATCCCTTCTCCTTAGCCAGTGTGCCCTGTTACAGCCTGTTATTCAGGATCACCATGTAGAGGTGGAGAATGGTCTTGACAGGGTCTGGGCCACCGACGCTAGCTGTCAGCTTTGGGTCACTGGTCGCTACAGCTCATGCAGTGCTCAGCATCTTGATCCCATAGGTAAAATGAAAACTTAGCTTGCGCACTCTCTGGTAATCATATGGGCAAGTGGCCTTTATTCCTCAGCTTTATAAATCCCCTCTGCTATGGGAATAAACTCCAAAATTAAAATTTTTTAAATTATGACAATTGTGTAATCACAAATAGGAGAGCTGGCTCCGGCAATCACAGCAAGTATCAACATCAGTGGCAACATAGTGGATTTTGTGGTGACCCACATGGGCAACGACAGAGATGTGCTAGATCGCAAGCTGCAGGCAGAGTTCCTGGCCAAAGAGCTCAAGCTATCGTGAGTACATGCAATCTTTTTTTTTTTTTTATAACTTGTTCACTATGCAGAACCAATGAATCTGCTGAATGAATCTGAAGTCAGGCCGTCGAATTCCTTTTTTCAATTGTATACAATTTACGAGTCAAAATGTTACAGAAAGATCCTCAAAATACCCTGGACAGAGAAAAAAACAAATGTAGACATTCGGCAAGAGTTGAGCATAGAGGAGAACTGGTTTATCAATTCCATTTTGGCTAGAAAATGCAAATACTTTGGGCACATCAAGAGACACAACGGTCTTGAGAGAACGGTGATGGAAGGTATGGTGCCAGGCAAAAGAGGAAGGGGTAGACCAAGATCAAGATATCCAGGAATGCCTGTGGCAGAGGCTGGAGTTTTGGCAAGAGGACGAGTTTCTTTCAGACAGACTGTGATGGGAGCGACGTTCTACAAAGGACATGCTACATGATCATGATGATGATGATACAAAAATTAACATATTTTCCCATTATCGGTTCTAAAATTCAGATTTTTTTTACTTTTCATCTTAAGAAGAGTTTCTATGCACATCATCAATACTTAGCGAAAACATGTTGTATTTTTAAACTTGTGTTCTCAAAAAAAAATAAAGCTTGCAGCAGCCGTGAATCAAGCTCATGCCTCTTCAGTCAGACGAATGAGAGTTTCTAAAGTACAAGCTCGGGAATTGTTACATTATGTTAATGCTAATGGTAGTGATGACGAAACCGATCATTCTGATAGCGAAACTTCAATTGCTCTAGGTCAAGCGATGAAAGTGAATCTTTGTCTAGTGTTAGTTCTAGGTCAAGCGATGAAAGTGAATCTCCATCTGTTGATGAGGGGGCAGTGCCCTTTTTTGTCTCAAGCAATGGTGTAGCAGACAATTTGTTTCTGGATGTGCATAAACTGTTTAGACATTTTTTATTTGGGATTTCGTGGCGAAGTGGTTAAGCCGTCGGCCTCGTGATCAGGTGGTGTGGGTTCGACTCCGAACTCCACCGTCTTTTTCACGGGTGCTTGATGCGGAGTCCCCTGCATCTTGTAGTCACCCCCTAGTCGTCTTGTCCTTGACTTGCCACTGGGGTCAGCCGGCTCGAGGCGAGAGAGTGAGGATAAAAAGTAACGCAGTTAATCCTTGCTAAAAATAGCGGTAGCAAAATTAATTATGCCATCATCGTCTACAATGGACGAAGGCCTTTGCTGCTTTTTTTTTTGTGGGGGGGGGGGCTTTTTATTTTTTAGCACTTTTTCAACCACTTCATACTAAAGTCATACTCATTCATTCATTTGTTCTTTTTTAACATCTTTTTGACCTGCTGAAGCCGTACATGTCTTCCTTGACAATATTCTGATTTCCTGTTGTCTTATACTTATCCACATCTACCTCCCCAACCTCAGGCCTAATCCTGCTGTGTTTCTGGGCTATGTGACATCCTCTCCAGGGAGTCCAAATTACAATCACTTGATCAAGGCAGGTCAAGTCAAGGACATTGACCCAACAGACACAGATCGGTGGTGTGAGTACATCATGTACAAGAAACTTATCAGGTAAGCCAGCACAGTTCATACCATGCCTGACTTGGATATGATCTATAGAGCCTGGTCAGTATTTGTTGATTAGAGTATGCTTCAAATCAAATAAAATAATGGTGTTTTTTTTAATTGTTTCTAAATTCTATTAGAAATAAGTGAAAATCTAAAGAAATCAAACACAGATTTGGGGAAAGAATGGGGCTGCAGATGCAGTGAATGAGCTGCCAGCAGCCAGTATTAGCTAGCTGCTTGCATCAGGGTTAGTGAACTAGAGCTGACCAAGACTCTATTCCACCTCAAAGGGGCAGCCC
This sequence comes from Ariolimax columbianus, assembly GCA_036924085.1. Classification (NCBI taxonomy): domain Eukaryota; kingdom Metazoa; phylum Mollusca; class Gastropoda; order Stylommatophora; family Arionidae; genus Ariolimax; species Ariolimax columbianus. The sequence goes on along the minus strand of JAVGWX010000018.1, from coordinate 11,502,968 downwards.
TGGAAACAGGCTGCATTAGTGTAGTCTGATTAAGAGAATAGGGATGACAGTGGAAAGGCAAACTGGGTACCCAAAAACGCCAGCTGAAATTGGATGTGTTGTCGGGCTGAAAGGCGCAGATATTGCAGCCTTGCTGTAAACTAACGACACAATGTCCATTTCAAGGACAAAGGCCAAATAAGAAAAAAGTTGTCGTTTCGAATGCCTACAATGAGTAGGTTTACTCTTTTGTGCGCCCTGAAAAAGTGACAGGTTGCAGTAGCTTTCTTGATATCCCAAGCATGCTGATGAGGGTGGACTGGGGTTCTCTGGGTGGTTGTGTTATGCTTGGCTTCATCTGCATATCACACTACTAGGGGGATCATGTCGATCCCTATCCTTGTTAGCTAGGCTGTCATGAAAACAGCCCATTTCCAGGGAGGGCTACTAGGGAGCCAAGGTGAGGGTCTTGGTCAGTATGTTTTGCCTGACCCTGACTAACATGTCTGATCAGCATATTTTTCCTGACCAGACGTTAGTCTTCCTCCCCACAGCCTTGCTGTCAACTACGACACAACGTCCATTTCAAGGATAAATGCCAAGAATAAGAAAGTAGTTAAATTGGATTACCATTCATTTTTTAATATTTACTGTTTTGAAGCATACTGTTATCACCTTAGACATTGTAATTACATCATGTGCAAGACACTTATTAGATAGTTCTGCCAAGATCACATGATGGTTTACAAGAATAGGGTTATGGGGCCAGCCTGCGGTACTATCTTGTATTGTGTTATCACTTCAGTTCAGCTCAGTTTCCATCCACTTGTGCCATTGGGCATTGTGAAGAGTTTAAATCATCTTTCCTGGGCTAAGTGTATTGTGTCTTCTGTAAGTCCATTTCATAGTAGGTTTTCTTGTATGTTAGATATCCATCTGCCACATATCATCCCTCATGCCCTGTGTTGTAAGCAAGAGGGAGTTGATCATGCTACATTCTCATGAGATGACTGAACCATGTTTTTTTGGTCTGCTAATGTACTCAACCCAAGGGCGAATTCCTACCAAATTTCTGATGTCCTCATTTCTCATTCTCTCTCTCTCTCTCTTGGTGACACCTATGACCTTCTGAAGACATTTCATTTCACATATTGAAATGTTCCTCTCCTGCGTCTTCTAGACCTGTTTGACACTGACAGCATAGAGTTGGTATCAATATGTTGTTTATCAGTTGTTGTTTAAAAGACAAGCTGATGATTGGGTGTTTAAATTGTAGAGATAATTGATAAACAGAGGCTATTTTTTTATTATTTTTTTTTTGCGTTCGCCTTATTTATCTATTCCCCAAGGCGTGTGTGCGTTACACTGTGGTTTTTATTTTGCGCCTGTCGGCCCAGTGCATCCGACTTCAGCATGCATTTTATATAAGGGTCTGCTTCCTCCTGCATTTTCTAAGGGTTTGCTTCCCCGGGGTAACGGCCGGTGCTGTGATGGGGATCGAACCCAGCACCTTCGGATTGTGAGCCGTGCCACTTAACCACTAGGCCACGCCGTCCCCTCAGAGGCTATTTGATTGCTGCTGCATTTTCGGCCCCATATCTTTTTTTTTTTTTTTGCGTTCGCCTTATTTCTCTTATCCCCAAGGTGGTGTGCGTTGCACTGTGCTTTTTATTTTGCACCTGTTGGCCCAGTGCACCCGACTTCAGCATGCATTTTATGTAAGGGTTTGCTTCCTCCTGCATTTTCTAAGGGTTTGTTTCCCCGGGGTAACGGCCTGTGCTGTGATGGGAATCGAACCCAGCACCTTCTAGATGTGAGCTGTGCCACTTAACCACTAGGCAACGCCATCCCTGACCCCCATATCTAGTTGTTATCTGGTCACTTAACAATGGTCCTGCCCTTGTTGCCATCCACACACCACCTGGTTAGGTCAAATCAGAAAGACATTTCATCTGCATGCGGCCTGGGACTCAGCCACTCATCATGCTCATAGATGTTTGGCGCGATGGGCCCTTGTCATCTAAATAGACTGCCTGCCTACCTACTTGAACCTCTTCAGCTGAACATAGCCACAAGACGTATGTACTCAGGGAATTGCGTACTGAGCACTTGTTCAATGAGACAAACCACAGAAAGTTATTTAGGAGCCTTGAAGAACTGTGGACACCTTCACATAACTTAACTTAACGTCTTTATACTGGTTTAGACTCTGCAGAGTCTGTATACAACCAGTTTCATTTACATTACCTTGCTCTAAAAACTATGCTCATCTAATCTATTCTTAAATGTATTAATTGTCCATGCCTCCACTACTTCCTGTGGCAATGCATTCCAGGCATTCACCACTCTCTGACTAAAAAAATATTTCCTGTTTAATCTGGACCTTTCTTTATTTAATTTGTACCTATACCCTCTTGTTCTTGTGGGTGGTTGTATTTTTAAAAACTTGTTATAGTCTAATTTATCCATTCCTTTGATTATCTTATAAACCTGTATTAAGTCACCTCGAATTCTTCTCTTTTCTAAACACTGTAGGCCTGTTTTTCTCACTCTTTCCTCATTACTGTAATTCTGGAATCTTATCAGCTTTGTTAACATATAGACATAATTTTTCAAAGGCGAACAAGTAAAATAAAACTTGAACCACTTTATATATTTTGTAAAAATGTCATCTTCCTTCATTTATATTATTAGGTAAAGGTAGCCTCAAAGCATGCACTGCTGTAAAGGATGATGTGTTAGAGACTTCATTGGGCTAGGTCTCTGTTTTTATAATGAAGTTGGATGGCCAGTTCCCTTCCTTGTTGCATTTCCTTCCCTAGCAATAAACCAGGTACCCATGTGCAGCTGTGTTGAATGAGAGTGTTGATAACGGGGATCAACCCAGTACCATTGTCAAGAGAAGCAAGGTACTCTACCACTAGGCCGCTCAGTTCCAAGGGTGTTCTCTTTTTGTCTCTAGGCTTGGCTACGCCAGGATTAGTCATGGAGGTCTGAGCGATACAGAAGTTCAGCTTGCAACATTTCGCATACCACATGATACGGAGCATTACGCAGACAACAGAAAGATGACGTTCTATCCAGATAAACATAGCATTGACAAAAATGTACTCTTCAATAAAAGGTAATGTGTGATTTTGTTTTTTGTCTTTCTTACCTTTTCTTTGTCTTGCTCTTACTCTTTCTCTGTCCTCTCAATTTGTTTGTCTTTCTCAAAATTTGTCTATGTGTTTCTCTGAATTGTTTTGTTCTTAACTTAACTTGACTTGGTTCGTTCTCAATCTCTCGCTACCAAACCCTGAAAGGGTTTAAGTAGCAGAATGTAGTCCAGAGAATGGAATGTGTTGTGTCGTAGTTTACAACTTGTCTGTGATATTTGCACTTTTCGGCCAACACATCCGACTTCAGCAAGCATTTTTTGAGTACCGGGTTAGCATTCCATCTTTGATCCCTTCTTCTTAGCCAGTCTGCTCTGTTGCAGCCTGTTATCCAGGATCACCGCGTGGAGGTGCAGAAGGGTCTTGACAGCTCTGGTTCGCTGGCCCTGACGCTAGCAGTCAGCTATGGGTCGCTGACCACTGCATCTCATGCGCTGCTCAGCATCTTGATCCCGGTTCTAACTTAACTTAACGTTTTTATACTGGTTTAGAAGACTATGCAGAGTCTGTAAACAACCAGTTTCATTTTCATTTCCTTTTTCCCAAAGCTAAGTGCATCCAGTCTATTCTTAAATATTCTTCAACTAAACTAAACTAACAACAAATGTATAATTATTGTCGATTGAGATTTTATCTAATTTTTGCCCATGTTTTCTTGATGCTAATGAGAGTACGTTTCATTATTCACATACAGGTTTGGTAAATATCATGTTGGTCATGGTTACTTTGAAGGTCATGGGTTCCACATGAGCACACCCAAATATTTTTACAATGATGGCATCCCTACAAATGGCGTTTAAATTCCGTCAGACTGCTTCGATTTGTTTCTCGACAGAACAAATAAATAAGCAAAGACATTAAAGAAATATGCACCTGCATTGTGTATCAATCAGGAATATAACTAAAAAATGCCAAATATTTCTCTTTTTTGTAACTTATGTGAGTTTGTATATATTACCAGTTCTGCTCAATGGCTGTATGTAAAATTATTTGTTGAACTTACCAAATCTCAGTCCATTTGCTGGTCTTGTTTGAAATAACTATTTCAGCAAATTGTATATTTCTGTTTCTTTAATAAATTATGTTTTAGTACAGAGTTCAAGGGATAAACTATAATTATGAAGAATTAGTTATTGAATATCAACTGTAATGAGGATTTATTCAAACATATCCACTGTGAACCTGTATTGCCAGATATCAATGTTTCAGACCTAGATGAAAACCAAGAAAAAGATGTTTTGGCATTAGGCATAGATTGAAAATAACATTGGCCACAGAGTTGGTGCAGAAAAGAAGATTGCATCTCCCCCATAACGTCTAATGACATTAGTGCACAGATGACAAGTAAATTGTTGTCATGTCCAGTATTGAAGAAATGTGGATGTGGAGTGCAATCCAAACTAAAGAAATGTGGCTTGGTAGCACAATCCAAACTAAAGAAATGTGGCTTGGTAGCACAATCCAAACTAAAGAAATGTGGCTTGGTAGCACAATCCAAACTAAAGAAATGTGGCTTGGTAGCACAATCCAAACCAAAGAAATGTGGCTTGGTAGCACAATCCAAACTAAAGAAATGTGGCTTGGTAGCACAATCCAAACCAAAGAAATGTGGCTTGGTAGCACAATCCAAACTGAATAAATTTGGATGGGGAGTACAATCCAAACTGAATAAATTTGGATGGGGAGTACAATCCAAACTGAATAAATTTGGATGGGGAGTACAATCCAAACTGAATAAATTTGGATGGGGAGTACAATCCAAACTGAATAAATTTGGATGGGGAGTACAATCCAAACTGAATAAATTTGGATGGGGAGTACAATCCAAACTGAATAAATTTGGATGGGGAGTACAATCCAAACTGAATAAATTTGGATGGGGAGTACAATCCAAACTGAATAAATTTGGATGGGGAGTACAATCCAAACTGAAGAAATGTGGATGTGGAGTGCAATCCAAATTGAAGAAATGTGGATGTGAAGTACAATCCACACTGAAGAAATGTGGATGTGGAGTACAATCCAAACTAAAGAAATATGGATGTGGAGTACAATCCAAACTGAAGAAATGTGAATGTGGAGTACAATCCAAACTGAAGAAATGTGGATGTGGAGTACAATCCAAAGTGAAGAAAGGGGGATGTGGAGTACAATCCAAACTGAAGAAATGTGGAGGAAACGAAGAAAGTTAAAGCAGTTCAACAACAGTAACTGCTGATGGGAAATGATGTGTTAGAGATAAAATTGTTCTAAGAAACAGCTTGTTTATGAAGTGGGATAGTCAGTTCCATTTCTCTCTTTCTTTTCCTTCTTAAACCATAAGCCAGGTACCCATTTACAGCTGGGTCTACTGGAGCATATAGGTAGCAGGAGTTTAACCCCATACCCTTGCTGTAAAAACGAGTGCGATATCACTACATTAATTGGACGCTCAATCCAAACTAATTCAGACCAAAATTCAACGTCTTGATGACGACATGAAGGTTAAGAAAGGCGAGACAGTCAATTATAATGGATTTATTTACATCAGTTATTCTAATTAATAGTTGTCTGGTAAAGCATACAAGGCTCTGAAAAAAATATCCTACCTTATTTTTGTAGGAGCCAACCAATAGTGACCTTATTTTGTTAGAGCCAATAATAGCTGCTCTGGGATTGGCTAGCGTGGTATGCGATATCTTCTGCGGTTACATGATTGTTTGGCAGACGTCTGCAGCCACCCCCCCCCCCCCCCCCACCCAATTTACTGCCGTGATAGTTGCACAAGTGCACTGTGGTCATTGCATTTGTGTTCTGAGCCAAAATGGCCAGAGATAATTGAGAATGTGTGTCGGCTAATGATTGAAGATCGTCAAATAGCAGTTAGAGAGATTGAGATTGACGTGGCTATTTCATACGGCTCTCTGCAATTAACTTTTTACTGACAATCTTGGGATGCACCATAACATGGCAGTATTCATTGCTAAACTTCTCACTCACGAACAGAGGGAAAACCGTCTTCAGGTGACATGTTGAAATGCACCAATGGCGACTCTGACAGGTTTGGCACTCCCAATACTTCCCAGACATGGTCCCCTTCAATTTTTGGCTCTTTCCAAGACTCAAGGTGCTACTCAATGGGACACAATTTCAGGACAAGGAAGAAATTCAGATAAATGCAACAAAGTACTTGATGGAGATCTCAAACAATGACTTCTAAAAATGCCTCCATCAGTGACAGCAAAGCTGGGAGAATTTGTTAACTCAGAAGGCCTTTTTCTAAGGGGACTAGGTTTTAAACTAGATAGAAAAGTTTGTTTGTTTTTCCCAACCTAAGGTTGGATACTTTTTTATCAGCCCAAATACAGATAGAGAGGATACCGAAGCTTGTCATTGGAGGAGTGACAATGAATAACATAGGATATGCGGATGATACAGTTTTGATGGGAAAAAGTGAGCAAGAATTACAGGAGCTTGTGACAATATACAAAATAAGTAAAGAGTTTGGATTAGACATAAACATAAAGCAAAGAAAAACTATGATAATTTGGAAAAGTGACAAGAAACCATGTATTATGATGAAAATAAAAGATCAACTACTGGAACAGGTACAGAGTTCCTCCTATCTAGGTCATATAATAACGGAAGATGGCAGCTGTGAAAAAGAAACCAGAAAGAGAATTGGTATGGCCAAGATGGTATTCAGCAGCATGTGTCACATACTGACATCCAAACAGGTAAATCATCATTTGAAAATAAGAATTGTCAGGTGTTATGTATACTCATCATTACTTTATGGTGCAGAAACATAGACAATGAATAACAATGGAAAAGTATTGAAGCCTTTGAAATGTGGATATATAGGAGATTGGGTCGCATTTCTTGGAAAGATAAGAAAATAAATTTGGAGGTATTGAAAAGTTAGGGGTGAAAAGAGAATAAATGACCGAAATCAGGGTTATTTTGATTATATAACAAGAAATACTTCCATGTTGATGAGCATGCTAAAGATTAGGGTGGAAGGCAATCGTTCAAGAGGCAGACAACATTTTAAGTAAGTGGATAACATCTGGAGATAGACTGGCATCATTATGACAAAAGATTTAGAGAACAATGCAGATCCATTGCAGCCTACCTTCAATGCGGAGATGGCATTTGAACTGAAATGAACATACAGTAGTCATCAACATATGAAAAATAGGTAATGATTCCCTTTTTTTTTATTAAATCCACTTACAAGAACAGTCAGAAACTTTACATAACAAATGAGTCAGTTATAAATGATGTCATGTGATATACACAACTACTATTTCTTTGTGATTACATTGCATATATTTATTGTGATAATAAACTCTTTTTGTGATAATTTAACAACTAATTATTTGTGATGAAGAGAGCAATTCTGGTTCTCTGTGATCCTCAAGGCAGCCTTAAATATGAACTGAGTTTGGTTGTAATTACTCAAAGCAGTTTTTGTATTTGTACTAACTCAGCAGTACAGGCTGCATGTGATTAGTGTAGTAGCTGTGCCTGTGTAAGTAACGTAACAGATGTATATTTGTGATTAAGAGATTTTCTCTGATGTGTGAGATGAACAGTGGCCACGGTTATGAATGCTTGTCTGTGATGAACACAGGTTCTAGTTCTGTTAGAAATGAACACAAGATCTGGTTCTGTTAGTGATGAACACAGGCTCTGGTTCTGTTAGTGATGAACAGGGGTTTTATTATTGATGAACACAGGCATTGGTTCTGTTAGTGATGAACAGGGGTTCTATTATTTATGAACACAGGCATTGGTTCTGTTAGTGATGAACAAAGACTCTGGCTCTGTTTGTGATGAACACAGGTGCTGGTTCTGTCTGTGATGAACATTAGACTCTGGTTCTTTTAGTGATGAACACAGTCTTTGGTTCTGTCTGTGATGAACACATGCTCTGGTTCTGTTTGTGATGAACAAAGACTTTGGTTATGTTAGTGATGAACAGGGGTTCTGTTAGTGATGAACACAGGCTCTGGTTATGTTAGTGGTAAACAGGGTTTCTGTTAGTGATGAACACAGGCTCTGGTTATGTTAGTGGTAAACAGGGGTTCTGTTAGTGATGAACAAAGACTTTGGTTATGTTAGTGATGAACACAGGCTCTGGTTATGTTAGTGATGAACAGGGGTTCTGTTAGTGATGAATAAAGACTTTGGTTATGTTAGTGATGAACAAAGACTTTGGTTATGTTAGTGATGAACAAAGACTTTGGTTATGTTAGTGGTAAACAGGGGTTCTGTTAGTGATGAACACAGGCTCTAATTGTGTTAGTGATGAACATTAAACTCTGGTTCTGTTAGTGATGTGCACAGACTCTGGTTCTGTCTGTAATGAACAAAGGCTCTGACTCTGTTAGTAATGAACACAGGCTCTGGTTCTGTTAGTGATGAACAAAGACTCTGGCTCTGTTTGTGATGAACATTAAACTCTGGTTCTGTTAGTGATGTGCACATACTCTGGTTCTCCATGATTTACCAATAGGATCTTGTTCTATATGATGAAAACATTAGCTTTGGTATTGAGAAAGCTGTTTGTGCTCAATAATACACCACTCTATTTTCTTAAATCAATTACATTTGATTTTATTGTTCAATGATTGCTTATTCTTTGATTGTACCATGACATGAGTCTTGCTATATTTGCTCTATAAATAATTATCCTACATATGTTTTCTTCTCCTTCACTCATGTTTGGTGTGCAGGAAAATATTGTTGATATTAATAACATGGCTCTGCTAATATGATGCCACAGACAAATACATTCCTTTTGATTTCTGAGTTCATGTCGCTCATTTTCCACATCCTGTAAGCCAATTTACTCGTGATATCCCAACCCAGTGCCTTCTCTTAATCCCTCCTCCATACTGTGCTTGTATTTATCTTAATATACATTGATAACATCGTATATTTTATTGTTGTTAGCATGCATACTGCTTGTTCATTAACTGCCCTGGTACCATGTTGCTTGTCCAGTTATGTGAAGCAATATATGTCAATATATGAGGGGTCTTCAAATGAAAACTTTAAAAGGGAATCGAAATGACTAAAACCATGTCTTTGTATTGTAACTTGTTAATATGGTTGTTAAGGATGTCAAGAGTGTCCTTCATGTGACATCACGGTGCAGACAAACAACATGACATCATCGGTTAAAATGTGACAGCCTTTACTATTGACATGCACCAAATAGGAGTAGCGTTCTGTTATCCTTATTTTGAGCAGGGAAGGGGTGAAACGTATAGAAATTCATCGGCCAATGGAGGTCTAGTACGGTGATGAATGCCTTTCACTTACAGCGAATCTGCGATTTTCCTTTACGAGGCGGTCAACGGCTGTAATCGACTCTGGGGTCACTACTAGGTGTGCCTGACCTGGTTGTGAACAGCCTGTCACAGAACATGATGTTTTGGTTCTTCTTACTCCACTCATACGCCTGCTGGAGTGAAAGGCTTGCATTGCTATACTGGACCTTCATTTGCCAATGAATTTCTATATGTTTCACCCCTTCACTGCTAAAATGCGGATGACTAAACGCTGCTCCTCTTTGGTGCATGTATATAGTGGGGGTCACCATCTTTTAACTGCAATTATGACTCCAGGTTGTTTGTCTGCACTGTAATGGCACATACAGGACACACTTGACATCCATAGCAACCATATTAACAAGTTACAATACAAATGCATGGTTTTTCTAACTTATATCCAACGTTTAAGGTTTTTATGTTGCCAAAGATGAATGTGTCGGACCAAAAGGTGCAAATATCACAGTCAAACTGTAAACTAGCGACACAATGCATTCCGTTCTCCGGACTACATCCTGCTACTTACAAAGCCCTGTTCAGGGCTTGGTAGCAGGAGATTGAGAACGAACGCAGAAGAAAAAGATGAAGAATGTTTTCATTCAGTCCCCTCATACATGGATAAAACTATGTTCATATTCTATAGTTGCAAGTTGAACATGAAGAAAGGCTTAGCCAGTTTTAACACATTTTTTGTGGTGCTAAGTTCATTAACTTATCTCTTTCCTAATGTGACGTTTTTCATCACCTAGAGGACTGGGGTCCGATTCTGGAGTGCCTATTTCTTGCTTATGTTTACTTTGTGCACAAATATTTGTCTTTGTGACAGTTGTCACTGTTAACCTGGTTTGGTTGTTTACTAGTTTTTGAGTATCTACATTTCCCAACAGGCAAGAACCATTTGTGTTGTCTTAGGGGTTATCCATAAAAGATGTATACACAATTCTATTAACATGTTCCAATGCCTTTTGATCTCTTGTCATAAATAATAAGCAGCTGAGGTTATTTTTAAAAATTCAGATTTGTAGTTAACATTTGTTATTCCTGTATCTGTGTATTGAAATCATTTATATGTTTTATGTGCAGATTTTTTACTGGTGGAAATAAAATGGGTGTTTTTTCTTCATATTTTTGTTATGTGTTGTCTTTGTAAAGGACAGCTGCTCAATGTTGCAACTATAGATATTTATTAGGTCAATGTAATAATTTTTGTTTTAAAATATACTGACCAAGACCCCCAACTCACTTCCATGCAGTTCTCCCTGAAAACAGGCTATTTTATGATATACTGGCTAATGAGGTGGGAGATCGCATGATCCCCATATTAGTGAGCGACATGCAGATGAAGCCAAGCATAGCACAACTGCCTGGAGGACCCCAGTCTACTTTCATCAGCAAGCTTGGGATGTGAGGAAAGCTACTTAATCCTACTAAAGAGAAAACTTACTATTTAACATTCTGTTTTAGGACATGTGAAAGATTAGACTTACTCATTGTGGACATTCAACAACAACAACACTACAGATAAAAATCCCAAACACAGGCATGTGCCCATATGGGAAGACCAAACAAACAGTGGTAGATGTTCTTCTAGCCTTTGGGTTCCATGAGAGGAGCAGAGTGACAGCATATTCCTGTCCAATCGATTTGACAAATAAATTAAAAGGTGATCGTACTTCAAGAATGCCCAACCCATGAAAAACTATAAACGACCAGACATGGCCAGATGGAGCAGATCTGAGGCAAAAACTATGGGGTCACCGCTCAGACCTGGAAAGAACTGTGGACTTCATTGTGGCAATAGGACTGAAGAATTAGCAGGATCAGAAAACCTGAACGCAGAAGAAAAAGGAAGGTGATGAGAGAGTCCTCTGATGGACCACCTATGTTATGGGGAAAATATACATTATTTGAGAAATGGCTTGACTTAGCTTCGTTTGTTCTCAATCTCCCACTACCAAACCCTGAAAGGGCTTAAGTAGCAGAATGTAGTCCAGAAAACGGAATGCGTTGTGTAGTAGTTTACAGCTTGACTGCGATATTTGCACCTTTCGGTCCAACACATCCAACTTCAGGAAGCATTTTTTGAGTACCGGGTTAGCATTCCCTGTTCGATCCCATCTCCTTAGCCATTCTGCCCTGCTGCAGCCTGTTCTCCAGGATCATCGTGTGGAGGTGTAGAAGTGTCTTGGCAGCTCTGGTTCGCTGGCCCTGACGCTAGCAGTCAGCTATGGATCGCTGACCACTGCAGCTCATGCGCTGCTCAGAATCTTGATCCCCATTTGAGGAATAAACTGTATAGTGACAAGAGAAATTTGAAATGGCCTGCTAGTTTTATGAAGGAAATAGATGTGATTGTTTGAGGGAAAATATGTTTGAGGACATTAGAAACCTGAAATAGACTGCCAGTTTTATGAATAAAATAGATGTGATTGTTTGAGGGAAAATATGTTTGAGGACATTAGAAACCTGAAATAGACTGCCAGTTTTATGAATAAAATAGATGTGATTGTTTCAGGGAAAATATGTTTGAGGACATTAGAAACCTGAAATAGACTGCCAGTTTTATGAATAAAATAGATGTGAATATTTAAGAGACAAATTGAATTGTGAAACCTTGGATATGCTGCCAGTTTCATAAGGGAAATTGATGTGGTTATTTGAGAGCAAAATAAAGTTCCATCAAGGACGAGGTTTACGTAAACTTGATAATAGAGGCAGAGATGGCACATATTTTACACTGTAGCAAGAACACGGTCTGAGGTCTCAGTGGAGTAAAATATAGCCACATCAAGTAGCTAGGTAAGGCAGATATAAGAAATGTAAGTGATTTCAATACCACTATAGAGAAGACATCAGTGCCTAAAGATCGGCTCCATAGTTATCTGTGTCCACTCTCTAAACCTGGCAAGGATTCCACATTCCTCAGATATAGATTAATAACTCAACAGAATGTCTATGACAAGTTGCTTGAGAAGATAGTTGTCAGAAAAATAATGTCCCCTTTAGAAGACACTTAAGTGTTACATATAAGGATCGTGTCACGAACGTAGAAATATGACGAAGAGTGGAAAATGCAATTGTGCCTTTTGATGATCTGTTCCCAGCTATCTAAAGGCAAAAGATGGCTTGGTATGGGCACGTCAAGGTCCAGCGGAATTACACATTTTTTTGTTTTGTTTTGTTTTTGTTGCAATCGCCTTATTTTCTCTAATCCCCAAGGCGGTGTGCGTTGCACTGTGTTTTTATTTTGCGCCTGTCGGACCAGTGCATCCGACTTCAGCATGCATTTTATTTAAGGGTCTGCTTCCTCCTGCATTTTCTAAGGGTTTGCTTCCCCGGGGTAACAGCCAGTGCTGTGATGGGGATTGAACCCAGCACCTTCGGATTGTGAGCCGTGCCACTTAACCTCTAGGCCACGCCGTCCCCGTATTTCAAATTCAATACTGTATGGTTCCGTACCAGGAAAGAGAAGGCGGGAAGTCCAATGAAGAGATGGTCAGACAACATCACTGAGTGGTCAAACCTTCGTCCCGGTGATGCACGACTGGCGGCAGTAGACAGAGAGAGATGGCGTGGGTTTATGGACGTGTCTTCAAGTGTGTCCCAACGACCAGATGGGTTACGGGATGAACTGAATAACCAACAATGTGTTTACATTCTACTTGATACCTAGGGCCGTTACAGACCAGCAAAGGAGACCTCGGACATTTGCATTTGATGCATACAAGAGATTCTAGTTCAGGCTGGAAACAGTCACAGTTGCCCTCGACCTTGAGGATGCATATTACCAGGTCAACTTTGTGACCTTTATGCGCTGTTTGAAGCAGCATAGAATCAACCAATGGCTGGTTAGCTGGATATCAGCTACTCTGATGGGGAGAACAGTTGCTCTGCTTGGGATCTTGGACATCAGAACTGATCGGAATATGCCCACATCAGAACTGATCGGAATATTCCCACATCAGAACTGATCGGAATATTCCCACATCAGAACTGATCGGAATATTCCCAACATCAGAACTGATCGGAATATGCCCACATCAGAACTGATCGGAATATGCCCACATCAGAACTGATCGGAATATTCCCACATCAGAACTGATCGGAATATTCCCACATCAGAACTGATCGGAATATGCCCACATCAGAACTGATCGGAATATGCCCACATCAGAACTGATCGGAATATGCCCACATCAGAACTGATCGGAATATTCCCACATCAGAACTGATCGGAATATGCCCACATCAGAACTTATCGGAATATGCCCACATCAGAACTGATCGGAATATGCCAAGGACTGTTGCAAGGTTCTCCACTCTCACATATACTGCTCAATATTTTCACAATAAAGGTGGCCAGCATTCAATCCACATGGTCAGTACAAACACAAACATTTGCAGATGACCTAATGTACACGACTGGCTCAGAAATGCATGAGATGACCAGAGACATCCAGAAGACCATGCAGACAATCCCATAGTCATGTGGAGATTCCAGCACCTAGATCTTCTTCTTCTTCTTCGTACGCTGTCAAACGTCAACCTGTATCTGTTAGAAGAAAGCAGTGGTCATCCTGAGGCTGTCAACACTGCCATATAGCTTGTCTAGTGTTGCCACTGGTGATGGCCACATGTGCTTTCTCTGGTCCTCGTATGTCGGGCAGTTTTGCAGCAGATGTTCAGCAATCATTTTCCCGGTACCACAAGTGTATTCGTCAGTGCCACCTATCTTCAGTTTATTTTTAAAAGGTGGTACCTCAGTCTGTTGTGGCCTGCAGCACCTAGATCAATACTAACAAGCCTATTTGGAAAAAACAAGGGTAGGAAGAAAGATTGCAGCTCTTATATGGGCATATCCCAGCTTAACCACGGTGGAAAAATTGTCGCACGGGTCCTTGAGCAACGAGTTCAAGCTATTGTGGAGCCGCTGCTAAAGTACTTCAGTCAGGCTTCCTGAAAAGCAGGGGATGTATGGGTGCTATATTTACGCTCAGAAAGTTAAGTGACAAAACCCATATAATACATTAATAAACTCCATGTGGCCTTCATTTATCAAGAATGTTTACAGATGCCCTGGCCGTGGTTACAGCACTAAAAAGCCAGAAAAATACTGAACTTAATGATTTAAGAGCAGTACTCTGTCAACTATGCCAGCAGTCCGGACCAAAAAGAGTAGTGGTACAGTGGGTTCCATCCCACTGTAACATTCAAGGCAACGAGGAGGCAGACAGACTGGCAAAAGAAGGTGCAAGATTACCACAACCAGATTCTAGTGTGACCTACGAGGAGTCCAAAAGGTTTATTAGGGCCATATACATGGCCAAATGGGAAACAGAACATACTGGCTACACAAAAAATGATGCCTATTACCAATTGAACAGAAGAGAGCAGGTCGTGGTCTTCAGACTCCGCACAGGCCACAACAGACTGAGGTACCATCTATTCAATAAACTGAAGATAAGTGGCACGGACGAAGGCACCTGTGGTACAGGGAAAATGACCGCTGAACATCTGCTGCAAAATTGCCCGACATACGAGGACCAGAGAAAGCACATGTGGTCATCACCAGTGACAACACTAGACAAGCTCTATGGCAGTGTCGACAGCCTCAGGATGACAGCTGCTTTCTTCGAACAAATTCAAGTTGACGTCTGACAGCGTACGAAGAAGAAGAATTGATCAAGAAGAGACATTTGACCGGGTAAACCTATGTAAGCTATGGGAGGTAATGGCAGAATATGGTGTGGAGGGTCAACTTCTGTATGACATTCGTGCATTGTACGTAAACAGTGAAGGTACGGTGCGAACATGGAATCCGCAACACCACGGTGAGACAGTGGGGGTAACCCCAATTAGTGGGCTTACATTGACTGCCAACAAATCAAGTGATTTGGTCATTTAGTCAGAATGAATTATGACCAGCCTGCATCAAGCGCATATCATATGCAGGTTCCAGGTCCACAAGCAAGGGGCAGACCACAACGTCGATGGATTGATACTCAGTAAGTTACACCCAACAACATTACAAGTCTCCCACTTGGCAATAACAATAAATCTACGCATCTCGCCTCTCTCTGTGACGCCTTATGGCAAGGGCAGTATGACAAAAGAAGAAAAAGAATGTCTGATGATCGTAATATAATTCAGAGCAAAAATGAATAGTGAAACGTGATTGATATAAAAATTCAAAATGGAGCTATTTGGTTATGTCACAAATACAAATTTTGACATCCATAAATCTTTAGTTAACCTTGGGAAAGGGGAGGTAGTCCAACAATCCCACTCTTGCATAACTTTCACACGCGCCTTCAGGGTGATGCCCTTCCATTGCACTTTGGTTGGGCTGGCTTCTCAGAGCGCACAAATCTAGCATAGGTACATACAGACGCACACATACATCCAAGCACTGGTTTATGCGTCTTAATATCGCCCAATTGACTACGGTCTGGGGTTTAATAGCGCGCCTCCTCCAGTAGAAACTAGTGAGGCAAACACGTAAAATTAAAAAAATATTAAAAAGTAGTTTTGATTTCATCATTTATTCTACCTTAAAATTATGTACAAGAAATGAAATGTGCATGGTTGGATAAATAATGAGAGAAGCTATAACAACTTCTGTAAGATTCTAGTTAAATAGTTAGAAGATTAAACCAATTCAAGGGCCCTTCACTCGTGTCTTATTGCAGAAGTAGTGTATACAATGACATTCAGTAGTAAATAATCCCTTTAGATAAACGTTATTGCTTAGTGGGCGTGAAAAAAACCGCCGTTCGTATATTAATAATTACTCGACTCCAACTTGGAGTGATTCTTTTTTAATGAAACACTCATATATGCCTTAATGGCCATGTCAAAACCTGGTATGAATGGAATAACCCCATAGCACACATGCACATCGCATATATTCAGTAAATGGCCAAGGAGAAGCAGAATGCAAAGAATATGCACCGACACACAAAAACGCAACGACACACATGCAGGGGGGACGATTTGACATGTGACCAGATGCAATCTAATCACAGGGAAAGTGTATGCATACTGCACTGGCAAGAAAATTACAAATAACGAGGATACGGGGTGTAGAAAGCCGGTGCGTGCAATTTAAGAAAGTAAAGCTTGAAGTGAAACAACTAATAAAAGATAATACTCGGGAAGTTGATGTCATATACATCAACGGATCTGTGCGGCGTGGTGAGAAATATGTATAGAATTGTTTCGTTAAATTGAGAGGTAAAGTTTTGCAGAGCCCAGCATCCGCGTACCTGACAGCAACCTCCAGCATGAGAAAGCAGATCGAGGCAGTTCATGGCCATCTGTAGTTTAGATAGATGGATGGCCATGTGCAGTTGCTGTAGTTTTCTCATGAAAATGCCCCCCCCCCCCGACTATCTTCCCATACGAGCTTACAACGCCCGAAGGTCTGACGACAGGGCAACCGAAGGACAGGTGGATAGACGACATAAAGGCGATTAACGACGTCATACGCGACGCACCTGCCTCAGAAAAGGCGACTTGGGCTCGTTACTGCGTTTACCAGGGCACAAGTAGATAGTTAATCAATAAATTCTCGTCGCTCCTTTATGGGCATAGGCGGGACGATGAGTGTAGCGCCTGGTCAGGTAAAATACACTGATCAGACAATGTTAGCCAGGGTCAGGAGAAATATACTGGCCATGACCCTCACCTGACTTCCTCGTTTGTCGTTCTGGAAACAGGCTGATGTTGAGGACAACAGTCTGGCTAACAAGATGAGGTTCGGTGTGATCCCCGTAGTAGTGAGTGACACGTAGATGAAGCCAGGCATATCACAACCGCCTGGAGGGCCCGGTCCACCTTCATCAGCACGCTCGGGATGTTAGGAAAGATGCTGCAACCCGTCCCTTAATGTCCTTTTCAGGGCGCACATAAGAGTAACCTACTCATTGTGGGCAATCGTAAGGAACAGGGACATAGGCCATTGATAACCCTCCTCCAGCATATTCGATCTTGAGCTGTCATTTCTGTCTCGCTCCAATTAAGGTCCTGGGATCTACCGAAAACGAATGTCTCGGCCCTACCGGTGCAAATATCACAGTCAAGCTATAAACTAGCGACAAAACGAATTCCGTTCTCCGGATTACATCCTGCTATTTGCAAAGTCCTGTTTAGGGCTTGGTGCGGAAAATTGAGAACGAACGCCAAAGAAGAAAAAAAAGCCACTGGGACTGACGTTCATGTTAATCTCTTAGCAATTTAGCTGCTTTCACTACACCGCGTCAACATCATTCTTCTCATAATCTGAAGCCCTTCTTTTCCCTTCCTTTGAATGGTTGTCAGTGTTTCTGTAACCAGCGTTGTTTTTATGGATCTAGGTGATTGATTTGATCCAATCTTTTATACTCCTAGTGTGTTTGCAATCACGCCAATGAAAAATCCGATATAATGGTATCGAAAGTGCCCATAGCAAGAACATTACATTTGGAGAAGTGTGACATTATGAATTAAATAAATGACAATTTGTATGATGACACAATACTGACATGCACAAAGTGTAGCAGTTTGTAATCTAACCTAGGGTGGGAAAGGAGTGGCGCTTCCCAGAGAGGATAAAAAGTGTACATTCAACAATCTTCAATGTATTCTTGGAAAGAATAATGGAGGCGGCACTGGAGGGACATGTTGGTGCGGTCAGAATAGGTGACCAAGACGATTACAAACCGACGATTTGCAGATGATATATATGGTCTGAGTTGTTCCCGGGTGGCCCAACGTGGTCTTTGTGTATAACAAGGGCAAGAATAGCACCACTGTCCCACATAGAGCATGTCGTAAGAGGCGACTAACTGTGTGACATGGCATAACACAGGCATGGTTAAGTGGTTTGTTTAGAGCAGCATAGATGGCGCTTAACAGGCTGCGGGTTTACTTTGCTCTAGTGTTTGAGTCTATTAAGGTGTACTCGCACATCACTTAACCACCCTTCGCGGCACTTGTCCCAATGTAGCGGAGTAATAAGATGCTCGAGCCTAGCCCGCTAAGCAGGAAATCCTCTTTCCCGGCTACATCCAGTTCATACCAGAGCTGGGACCTACACATGGGCATCTGCCTCTGCAGAAGTACAGGTTGACTATAAACTAAGAATGAGATAGATGGTCTGCCAAGCACGGTAACGGAACTCCGGGAGCTGATTAGTAGATTGGACAGAGCGGCGCATGGCAATGGCATGGAGATAAATGCAGAGAAAACAAAGCTGATTACTAATAACACGGAAGGGTATCCATCTTAACTTAGCTTAACGTTTTTATACTGGTTTAGAAGACTCATACTACCAGTTACATTTGCATTACCCTGCTCTAAAAGCTATGCGCATCCAATCTATTCTTAAATGTATTAACTGTCCCTGCCTCCACTATCTCCTGGGGCAATGCATTTTAAGCATTAACCACTCTCTGACAACAACAAAAATATTTCTTATGTATATTTTGGACCTATTTTTAGGTAATGTGTAACTATGCCCCCTTGTTCTTGTGGGTAGCTGTATTTTGATAAATTTGTTATAGCCTAATGTAACCTTTCCTGTGATTATCTTATAAATCTGTATTAAGTTACCTCGAATTCTTCTCTTTTCTAGACACTGTTGGCCAGTATTTCTCAGTCTTTTCTCGTAACTGTAATTTTTGAATCCCACTATCAGTTTTGTCGCTCTTCTTTGTATCCTTTCCAGCATGTTTATATCTCCTTTACCATAAGGACTCCACACCTGTACACAGTACTTCAATCTAGGTCTAACCAAAGCTTTATAAAGTTTAACAATCACTTCCTTGCTCCTGTGTTTAATATTTCTTTTTATCATACCTAACATTGTATTTGCCTTTTTCATTCCTACCTGGGCTTGCTCACTCACCTTATCTGTATGATCTATTATAACCTCTAGGTCCCTTTCCTTATCTATCGTTCCAAAATTGTTCTCGCCCATTCTATAATTATGTTCCGTATTGGATCTACCCATATGGATTACTGTACATCTATCTATATTAAACTCCATTTGCCATCTTACAAACCATTCTTGAGTTTTTATCTAAATTCGATCTCAATATATCCACCTACTATAGATGAGACACTCCTACATAGTATTGTGTCTTCCGTAAATTTTTCAATCATGGATCTTATATCAATGTCCAAATCGTTTATATATATCAAGAACAATATTGGTCCCAAAACCGAGCCCTGTGGCACTCCACTTTTCACTTCACACCACTCAGAGTACTCCTTATTTATGCCCACTCTCTTCCTTCTTCCTGTTAACCGACTTTCAACCCATTCGGCAACTTCCCCACCTATTACACGTGATTTTAACTTTTTAAATAATCTTTGATGAGGTACTCTATTAAAAGCATTTTCAAAATATAGATAAATAACATCCACTGGTTCCCCCTTATCTATCATTTTAGTAACCTCCTCCATGAATTCCAATAGATTTGTTAAGCACGATCTTCCTATAGTAAATCCATGCTGACTATTTCTGATTAGATTAAACCTGTCTAGATATATTACAATGTTTTTTTAAATTATTGATTCTAACAATTTACAGATTATGTTTGTTAAACTCATTGGTCTATAATTTGCTGGATCTGATTTCTTTCTCTTTTAAGGAAATAAGGAAATCACTCCTGCATCTTAACAATCTCTTGGAACAATCCCTTTTGCAAGTGACTGAAAACATAATATAGCCAATAGTTTTGCTAGTTGGTCTCTAATTTCAAATATCAATTTTGGATGGATACCATCTGAACCTGGACATTTATCCACTTTTAATCCCTCCATTTACAACAAAAAACCATTTTCTCCGTATTACAGATTAATTTTAATCCCACTATATCCATTTCACATTTGAAAATATTTATAGGTTCTGGGATCATGGAGCAATCTTCTTGTGTGAAGACTGTATCAAAGTATTGATTTAGTAGATTAGTGTCTCCTTATTTTCTCTTATTATTTTACCTATGCTATCTATGAGCGGGCCTACCTTGTCTTTCATTCTTTGTTTATTTCTAACATAAGAATAGAAGCTTTTAACTATCAGTTTTATTCACTTTCGTAGCTATGTTTTGCTTGTCCAAATATTTTAAATATCTTTCTTTCGATTTACCTGCCTCTATATATTTGTTTCCATGCGTTATGTTTAGCTCTTCTACATTTAACTACAAATCTAGTTATACACTTTTTATGCTTGGTGTGATAACAGAAAAGAGTCAGGACCTCGAAGTTGTACGCCGGTTCGAGTATCTGGGATTACTGATCAAAGGCAAGAGTTCGCAGCCTGAAATAATTGCCAGAATAGCACAGACAACAGCGGCGCTTACGCGTTTGAAACCCATATGGCAGGATAAGCGGCTCACTCTCAGCATAAAGTTAGACTAATGTGCTCATTGGTGCTCTCAGTATTTTTGTATGCCTGTGAGACGGAAAATTACTGCAGATATCTTGTGTAGAATACATGGTATGCATGAGGTGCTTTAGAAGACTCTTAAATGTTACATATAAGGATCGTGTCGCGAACGCAGAAATATTACGAAGAGTGGGAAACGCAATTGTGCCTTTTGATGATCTGTTCACAACTATCAAAAGGCGAAAGATGGCTTGGTATGGGCACATCAAGATCCAGCGGAATTACAAATTCGATACTGCATTGTTCCGTACCAGGAAAGAGAGAGCTGGGACGTCCAAGGAAGAGCTGGTCAGATAACATCACTGAGTGGTCAACCTTCGTCCCGGTGAGGCACGACTGGCGGCAGCGGACAGAGAGAGATGGCGTGGGTTTATGGAAGTATCTTCAAGTGTGTCTAAACGACCAGATGGGTTACGGGATGAACTGAACAACCAACAAGCTACGCGAATCGTCAGTCTATACATACTCTTCGGCATTTGCTGAATGAGACTGAGCTCATTGAGATGGTTGCTGCTTTTATTTTTAGTCGTTGGTGAGGGTATCTGTTGATGATTGAGGAAGACGAAGATTGAACGCCTCTTATCATGGGACGTAGTTACTAGTTAGCTCGAAACCTAAAGTAAAACCGCAACATAAAAAAATCATTACATAAAGCAGCATAGTTACCTAGCAAAAAGAGCGCGATCGCCGTTATAAAAATATGTATTTATGAAGCTAGATTAGAAAGCATGACAGAGACATAAAGTACACCCCCAAAAGTAAGTATAATACATTAATATCCTTGATGATTGTACATTTTTGGCGCACGACAAGCTTCTATTAGCAACGGTTTCTGTGTCAACATACCACGTGGTTAAAAGATCAACCAATCACTTATTAGCTGACAATTAATTAAAAATGGCGGCTGTTGCGATAGACTCAGTGGTAGGTTATCAAAGGTTTGGTGAAAGTGGGCACCAGGAAGATGTGCTGAAGCCCGTAATTTCAGAAGCAAAAGTAAGTTATCAACATTTATAATAGATTTGAAACAGTGTGATTATCAGAGGAACATTTACAGCATATATGTAAGCAAGGTAATGTTAAAGGTAGTCGGCACTGCCGTTGGGGATGTAGTGTAACTTAATATTAATTAATAAAAATTATTTCTTAACTTTACTTAACGTTTTAAGACTGGCTTAGAAGATTCAGCAGAGTCTGTATACAACCAGTCACATTTGCATTACCCTGCTTAAAATGCTATGCACATCCAATCTAGTCTTAAATGCATTAACTGTCTCTGCCTCCACCACCTCCTAGGGTAATGCATTATGTGATTATTCCAAGCATCCCGATGCATTACATTAAAGTGTTACTTTAGTAAGTTTATAGAACAGTGGTGAGTGGTGGTCCACTAATAACTTAGTGTACTGGAGTGCCTCAGCTTTTATGAGGTGCAGTGACTAGTTTTTTCCTTCAATACCTTTCGTTCCTTAACAGTCATCCAGGTACCCATTTGACAGCTGGGTCGATTGAAGAATGCCCATAGCGGCGATTGAACACGATACTTTAGGCTAAAGTTTAGCCTCGAGAAAAGAGCGCTCTGCCACTTAGATGTACAGTTCTGTTATGAATCAACGTCATTGCACTCTGGACAGATGTGCTCAGTTCCTCTCAACAAACTGTGAAGAGTCTAGATACTGATGGTTCCTGTAACTGTTTTCTCAGTCACCCATCTCTGCTGGACCGTTGTAAGATTTCAAAACTGCAGTTTTCTTGTCTGTGGAAACATGCTGCTGTCAACTACCATTTGATTTAAAACACAAGTTCAATATTAACTCATTCTAATTTTTAGTACCGATTTCGTGTTTTTTCATGATCTCTTTAAAACCAATATTATCATTTCTGACCTTAGCATTTAGGTCTGCCATCACAATTTTAATACGCCTAGCTTTCTTTCTCTTTTTACTTGTGATACTTAGAATTCTGTTGAAAATTGTTTTTTCACAGTGTTCTTTGACATTGGTTGGTGCATACAATTTAATGTTTATCATCATCTTTTTTTTTTTCAGTTTTGAAAGTAACTAGTATTATTATGGGTCCCACAGCCCCATTCTCTTCTCTCTCTCCCCCCCCCCCCCTCCCATCCCAAATTCTATAAGTTCATTTGCACCTTTTTTGGTAGAATAATAGCTACATAGTACATATTCACTGTGATCTACACCTTCTTCAGTTTGCCCCACCAACTGATACAGTACTTCATCAATGATTATTTCGAAAGTTGAAATCACATGGAATAGGTGGTAAAGTTGTCAATTGGATAGAAAATTGGTTGACGGGCAGAAGGCAGAGAATTGACATAAATAGGGATTACTCTGACTGGTGTGATGTAATAAGTGGTGTGCTCCAGGGATCGGTATTGGGACCAAATTAGTTCTTAATATATATCAATGATTTGGACATTGATATCAGATCCATGATTGCAAAGTTCACGGATGACACAAAATTATGCGATTGGGTTTCTTCTCCCTCTTGAATATGATAAAGAGATGCATCTCTGCTTTTTGGATTTGAAGAAAGCATTTGATAAAGTTCCTTGGGACAAACTCTGGGAGTGCCTGACAAGGAAGAACATCCCAGGACCCCTGATCTCTGCCATGCAGAGTTTCTATAAAACATGCAGAAATTATGTGCGGACATCAAATCAAAAGTCAGGAGAGTTCAAGACTACTAGCGAAGTAAGACAGGGGGACATTCTATCACCGTACCTTTTTCTACTCCTCATGGATGAAGTCATCAAAGCCTGCAAGGAACGGACAAAAAAGTATGAAGTAGGGTACTGGAAGATGAGACCAAGTTACATATCGGAACTAGCATTTGCAGATGATGTGGCCCTGATCACGAAAACCGAAGCACATCTCCAGATCAACTTGCAGGTCTGGGAAGAAGAGTTGAAGAAGAGAAGAATGCACATCAGCAACTGCAAAACAAAATCCATGGTGATCGCCAGAGATGAAAAGAGACATCAGATAACCCTGGGAACACGAGCACTGGAGCAGGTCAGCAACTTTAAATATCTAGGGGTGGTAATAGACAGCAGGGAAGGAATCAAAGAGGAGTTAACTGCACGAAGGGCAGCAGCTGGTAGACTTCTCCATGCAATAAACAGAGGTTTCCTAAGTAAAAGAGAAATAAGCAGGAAAACAAAGATGGATGTATACCGCTCGACCTATGTGCCTGTCCTGACATATGGATGTCAGTCATGGGAAATGACTACAGCCTAAGAAAGGCAATTACAAACTTCAGAAATGGGTACCTAAGAAAGGCGGTTCAGGTGACGAAAAGGGACAAATTCCGTAACCAGACAATACGTAGCAATCTTGAAGT
Source organism: Ariolimax columbianus (assembly GCA_036924085.1). Taxonomy (NCBI): domain Eukaryota; kingdom Metazoa; phylum Mollusca; class Gastropoda; order Stylommatophora; family Arionidae; genus Ariolimax; species Ariolimax columbianus. Next base: position 11,478,717 of record JAVGWX010000018.1, on the reverse strand, counting down.
TCAACCCCTGCAGACTCAAATGGAGCAGTCCTAACTACAGTGGTTTGGCCGTGTCTGTAGAATGGAAGAAGATCAGATACAAAAGCGGTCATGGGAGATAAAAAGTCAAGGACGCAGACCTCGAGGACGTCCCAAAGTACGTTGGGAAGACAACATACAACAGTCCCTAAGTGATAGAGGGCTGGATTGGAAAGAAGCCAGGAAAAAGACGGCAGATAGAGCAGTGTGGCGTTCTCTTTGGCAAACCTCTACACCTCACGGTAGAAGAGGAGCGACTAAGTAAGGGTCTCTTCTCCAGAAGAGGTGGATCTATTGAGATCTGATTTAGATCATCATCATCATGTAGCATGTCCTTTGTAGAACGTTGCACCTATCACAGTCTGTCTGAAAGAAACTTGTTCCCTTGCCAAAACACCAGTCTCCGCCACAGTCATACTCAGGCATTCCTGGATATCTTGGTGCTATCGTCTTCTTGGTTTACCCCTTCCTCTTTTGCCTGGCACCATACCTTCCATCACCGTTTTCTCAAGACCGTTGTGTCTCTTGATGTGCCCAAAGTATTTGCATTTTCTAGCCAAAATGGAATTGATAAACCAGTTCTCTTCTATGCCCAACTCTTGCCGAATATCTGCATTTGTTTTTTCTCTGTCCAGGGTATTCTGAGGATCTTTCTGTAACAATTTGACTCGAAGGATTCGATTCTTTGCCTAGAAGTTTTGGTAATCGTCCATGATTCACAGCCATAAGATGCCACAGAAAAAACACACTCTCAAAACTTTTACTTTTATCATTTTGTTAGCGCTCTGCCATAATTTCTTCAGGCTGTTCAGTCTCTGCATTGCCATAGCTAGTCTTCTTCTGATTTCTTTCAAGTAGTTGCCATTTTTGTCAATTCTGGAGCCCAGATATTCAAAATGTGTGACCTGATCTATTTCCTCACCACCCACTGTAAATTTATACTGACATTGTGTTTTATCGGTGGTCATTTTCTTTGTTTTATCTATGTTTATGAACAGATTTTTATCTTTACTATGTCCATTAACGGCTGAAAGTAGCTGCTCTAACCCTTCTGCATTTCTTGATAGTATCACTGTGTCATCTGCGTATCGTAACTCTGGAATCTTGTACCCCCCAATCGTAAATGGGTCGAAACTTTCAATGTTCACATCTTCTCGAACATTTCTCATTATACATTCCGCATATATGTTGTACAGATAAGGTGAGAGGATACATCCCTGTCGGACTCCCTTTTGTACTGCAAACCAATCTGATGTTTGCTCAGATACTCGGACAGCGTGTCGAAGGCCTTAGTGTAATCAATGAAACATGTGTACAGGTCTACATTAAACTCTCTATATTTTTCATAGATATTCCTTAAATTTAATATGTGGTCCCGGGTCCCTCTGTCTTTCCTAAAACCTGCCTGGACTACGTGAATTTCAGATTCAAACCTTTTCTCTATCCTTCTTAATAGGATTCGCAAGAGTATCTTACTAGCGTGGCTGAACAGTGCGATAGTTCGGTAGTTCGTGCACAGCTTCAGGTTGCCTTTTTTGGGGGGAGGGGAATACAAATTGATTTCTTCCATGCTTCTGGCCACTCTGCACTGTGCCATATCTGTTTACACAGCTTGTGATAGACTCAAGCACATGCCTCCCCTCCTACTTGTATTAGCTCTGCTGGGATATAATCGCATCCTGGGTACTTTCCCTTTATCAGGCTTTTAATTGCAGAGCGTACTTCTTCCAAAGTTGCTTCAAGTTCTTTCTCATCCTTTGGTAGGATTGTAACTGAGTGCTTTGTGCTATCTCATACATGGTTCTTCAGTACTCTCTCTATCTATTCAGTATGTCTTTGGTTTCTGTTAATGTGTTATCCTCTTTGTCATTTAGGACATGTGGAACCGGACGGAACTCCCTTATCAGTGTTCTTATTGCTTTAAATGCATCTTTCTCTCTGCCTTGTTGCTGTAGGTTTTCTATATCCTTACACGTTTCTACTATGTATCTTCTTTTATCTTTTCTTATTTCTCTTCTAACTTTTCTTGCGCAGTTTTTATATGCTGTGTTGGTACCCTTACTTCCCATTTGTTTTAATTGTTGCCTTTCTGCAATGAGTTTCTGTGTTTCCTCTGTTATATAGCTCTGTGTCTTGTGCAACATTTTAGATACAATTCAAAAATGGTCTGAGCGCTAGCAGATGGAGTTTAATGTAGAAAAATGTACAGTCCTCCACATGGGAAGTTCGAATAATGAATATAATTACAGGATGGAAGAGAACAATATTAGGACAATAAAAAAGGAAAGAGACCTAGGAGTTATAATAGATCATACAGGAAAGGGATGGGAGGAAGTCCAGGTGGCAGTGAAAAAACTAATACCATGCATAAAAAAAAGAAACATTTCACATAAGAGCAAGGAAGTAATAGTCAAGTTATGTAAATCATTAGTGAGACCTAAATTGGAGTACTGTGTTCAGGTGTGGTCCATATAATAGAGTGAATATAAACATGCTAGAAAGGGTACAAAGAATAGCTACAAAAATGATCGCGGGGTTTCAGAAATATAGTTATGAGGAAAGACTAAAAAAACTGGTCTTCAGTGTCTAGAACAAAGAAGAATTCGAGGTGAATACAAGTGTATAAATTAATAAATGGAAAGGATAAATTAGACAATACCAAGTTATTCAAAGTACAACGGGCTGCAAGAACAAGAGGACACAGCTACAAATTGTTTAAAGATAAATCTAGATTAGATATTAAGAAACATTTTTTTAGTCAGAGAGTGATGAATTTTTGGAATACATTGCCGCAGGATGTAATGGAAGCAGAGTCAGTTATAAAAATTAAAAAAATAGATTGGATGCTCACAGTATTTTTTTTAACCGTGGAGTGAAATAAACTGGCTGTATACAGTCTCTGTAGTGCCTTCTAAACCAGTATAAAAACGTTTAGTTAACTTTGAAAAAACAGTTAAAATCCAAAACCAAGCAGAAAGAATTATTACAGGAGCAATAAAATCAACACTAATAAAATAAATGAGGAAAATAACAAAGCTACAACCCATGACTGACAGAAGAGATTACAGAATATTGTAACTGACAGAAAAATTCAAATCACCCAATGAATAAAAGACTGGAAGGATATAGACAAAGCAGACTCCAGAGAAACGACTTTGCTTAAAAAGCAAAAACACTACCCATCTCGAGGCCAGACCTTGCACAGATAAAGGCAGATCCACTAAAGACAAGCAGCATATTTCCACCATGGAAGAGAACTTAAATTCCAGAAATGGTAGACAGCATTCCTGAAGTGATAAATAAAGGCACACAATCAGAACTGGAGAGAAAACATATAGCTTTAAAATATATTTAAGAAACATATCCAGCCACAGAATGGATCAGCATATATACAGATGGATCAGCAATGAGATCTATTTAAAAAAATGGAGGAGGAGGCGTTTACACAAAATTAAATAATGGACAGGAAATTCATGTCTCAGTGGCCACTGGAAAATTCTCAAACGTCTTGAGAGTTGAGGCACTAAAAATAACTGCAATAGCCATCGTGGAAAACAAGAACCATGTCAGAGACAAGATAGTCTTCCTTACAGATTCCCTGTCAGTCATAATGGCCCTCAGAAACCATAAAAACAATGAATTGGAATGCCTGCCTGAGACACTCATGAGAGCAAGCCTAAATTTCAAAAGAGTGAAAATTCAGTGGATCACTGCACACTGTAAGATATGTGGCAATGATAGACTGGCAAAAGAGGGAGGCGACAAATCCGAAACTAACGACAGAGCTACATATGAAGAAATTTAAACAATGATAAAATTGAACTTCAAAGACAAGTGCCATAGAGAACACCCTGGATCTGATACAGTGGAAGCATACTTCTCTTTGTCAATAAGAGATCAAGTGACAATATTCAGAATGTGAACAGGTCACTGCAGAATGAAAAATCATCTGTTCAATAAATTAAAAATTGGACACACAGACATATGTCCATGTGGGGAGAACAAACAAACAGTGGAACATGTTCTGCAGGTCTGCCGGCTCCACGAGAAGAGCAGAGTGACTACATGGCCCTACCCAACCCAATTGTGAGATAAACTGTATGGTGATAAGACAAGCATGAGAAGGACCGCCAGATTTATGAGGGAGATAGATCCGATTATTTGAGAACAAACGAAGAAGTGTGCCCCAAGAACAGCAGAATTTTGCGTACGCTCAAATTTATCTTGTGTACCTGTTTTACAGTCCCAGGATATCAATTATGTAGTTCCTCATTTCAGTTGCCTGCTATATTTGTTGAAGTTTTTGTGGCTCAAAGTTGCCACTCAAGTGCTAACAAACAATAATCTCAAAGAAATCCCAAGACACATTGAGTAGATAAGATCTTGCAGTGTTTGCATAATTGTAGTGACTAGTATAGTACTAGAAGAGCTGTACGGAGCAGACTTGTGTAGATACTGGAATGAAAAGTTTCTGTTTCTGTTAGGATAAATCCTGTTTCAGTCAAGCTGCTAAGAGTATCAACTGTATGGCAAAAAATATAAATTCTTCTAGATGTAGATCTATTAAACCAGTTTCTTGGAGGGTGGTTATTACTTATGTGCGAGTCCATCTTAATAGACTCAAACACTAGAACTAAGTAGACCTGCAGCCAGATAGACATCATGTATAGTTGCTCTTAACAAACCACCTGGGTAAAGGTACAAATAACTTGGGCAGATTGTTAATTTGAATTGTTTCTGGGCAGCGGCAGTTAAGCTTACTTTTTTCGATTCCCAACTGCCAAGGAATTTTTAATGTGATCGACACTGAACACGGGAGTCCAGTCTTACTACCCAGATCTCAGGGGAATATTTACTAGAAAAAAATCCTGGTCTCCACCGTGATTCGAACACTCAACCTCCAGCATTCGAGGCGGGCACCTTACCTCGAGACTGCTTAGCAAGACTGCATGGTTGCAGTCTGTTTCCAGGGCCGCCACTTAGATGGGGAATATGGTCTTGGTCAGTTATAGGTCACTGACACTGATACAAGAAACCAAACCAGTTATAAGTCACTGCTGCATCTTTGGCCCATTCAGGATTCAAAATATTGAGTTCTCTTTTCACTGTCTTTTCATTAAATATTGCCCATGACTATAATTTAAGGATACAGTTTACTATTTAAGTTGTTTTCTTCGGAGCTGAATTGAGTTAACTGTTGATGTTTCTTTGTAATGAGTTATAGTAGCTCTTCTTACACTCCGAGTAATACTTACGAAGGTTAGTGTGTGGTGTAGGGGTGCAAATCGAACGCAAGCTTGGTTTGCAATCTCAATATACTGGGTTCAAAATCACTTTGTGTTCAGTTTGACTGTGAATTTTCTCAGTATGACACTTCTTCACATAGAGAAAAGATTGGTAAAACTCTGTACTGCAAAAACTACCATAGTGGAACATATTACAAACAGATACACACGCGCATCTATACACTGGCCAATACATCCTGTTATCTCCCAAAGAACTACGGTCTGGAGTGGAAAAGGGTGTGCCTTCGCCAGTAGAATCCAGAAAGGCAAACCTTTAATTAAACAAAAAACAAATAAAACCGCCTGAATGTAATGCAATATGAGGCTCCTAAGTAAGCTCTCCATTGTGAGGATTAGTGTCAATACCCGCTTTGTTGGCCAGAATGTTGTGACACAGCCTGTTTCCAGGAACATGAACCTGGACGTGAGGTAGGGTCTTGATCAGTATGTTTCAACTAATCCTGAATACCCTTTACTCCTTTCTCATTTAAGGCTTATTTCATGTAAGGTATGTAATATTTTTATTTAGGCTTCAGGTTGTTCAAGTATTTACTTAGTGCTATCTCTGCCTATTTTACTCTTAATGTTATCTCTATGTCATCTTCTTACATCTCATATGATGTGCTTACTCACAGTGTTGTTGTTATATTTTAATAGAATATAAAATTGTAAATATCCTTTCTCCACGCAGCTCGGTGGTAGAGTATTCTCTACTCACTTCATAAAAGAACTAGAAAAATTCTACAACAATGCAGAGACACACGACAAAGCAAAGTGTCTGGAACTGATCACATCTGTGAGGCTTGATGAGGGTCTTAAGAGACACATTAAGAAACTGCATCATTTCCATAAAGCCAGACCTAACTTTCGTAAGTTCTAGAGACCAAAGAAGTTTTTCATATGCTCTGGCACTTGTAGTTTCTATAGACTTTTTGTTAGCATGAAGAAGCTGCTAGTCTCATACAATGTCCTCCTTAGTCACCTTTTACCAGTTCTTAGCACGATCCACCTGCCCATTCCTTTGTTCCACATTTATTTAATCTATAACTTATACTGCATCACTGAACAGTCCTTTTCAATTTTAATACATTTATTGCACATTCTGATTAAGGAATTGTAACTAAAAAGGTGTGCTCAACTGTAAACGTATTTTGCTCAAATAAATTTATCCTTAAATGTGAAAGACTTTTTTGTATATCTTCTTTTGCGTTCATCCTGAAAAAGACGTTTTGGACGTGTCATCATTTAAAGCGAGGCCTCTGATATCTGTGCCTTTTGGCCCAATATCTGATTTCAGCATTAAATTTTTGGGACCGGGTTTGCCTGCTCTCTTTGATCGCTAACCTCATATCCAGCCTGCATGGTTGTAGTCTGTTTCCAGGGCTGCCATTTTGAGGCAGAATAGAGTCTTGGTCAGTTAGGGATCACTGACCCTGATGCAAGCAGCCAGTTATGAGTTGCTGGCTCCTGTCTGCTCATTTATGCTACATTTTCAGCCCCTTTTATGTATAAAATTGCATAACTTCTTGACATTACCAGCTATTGTAACCTGTAATAATTTATTTGGAGGAATGGATGACAGAGTGGTTTGGATACCTGTTTTCTGATGAAGAGGACACAGGTTCAAAACCGCTGTAAAGCATATGTTTATTTTTGTTGGGAGTAAAATAAAAGCCTAGTCTGCACACTGTATGGCGACTGTAGCAACAAGCAGTCTTTTTATTCCGTAGTCCTATAAATCTTCCATAGTGGACAACAGTAATGATAGTTTTTTGTTAATAGTTAAAATATCTTTGTCTGAACAAATGATTTTATCATTCCATAATTTCTTATCTAAATAAACAATTCTAATTTGCTGAAATTGCTTTATCTGAATAAACTGTTCCAACATTCTTCAAGGATGTCAATAGGCACATTAACCATGACTACTTTCTGTTCAACCAAGTTGATGTAGCTACCATAATCATCATGACAGACAAAAGATAAATCCAACTTTTATTGATGACAGGTTGTACTACAATGTTAGACTCGTACCAGACATCATATGAGAGGGACTATCCCCCAAAAGTGGGCCAAGAGACATGGGCATTGAGGTCAGTGATTGTGTATTGATAGTGTTGTTACTTCGGTGTTACAATTTATATTATTCTCCTTCCTGTAGCTCTTATTTGACTATCTGAGACAACATTTTACTTTTTGAGACAACATTAATCATGGCAGTTATTGTGTCTAACTCTCAGTCCCTGCTTTGGAAGGTCCAGAAAGGCTGTCTAACAGTTGAAACCTTCAGTGACGTCCCTCTCTCCTCCTTAAGTCGCTCCTTTTCTACCCTTGGAGAAGCAGAGGTCCTATTGTTGTTGTATATACTTACAATCGAGTGTACAGACAAACAGGTGATAAGTCTGTTGTGTCCTTGCATGATTTATGGGGGCATCTCTTTTTGATCTTCATGCAGCCCCACTACTGGGTTGGAATTATGTTATCTTTATAATTTTTGCCCGAACAGCGACTAACAGCCTGCTTTTTTCTATTTTCAACTACCAAAGGTTCTTATACAATGTGCACTGTGTGGACACATGATTTCTGACTTTACCATCTGTCTTTGATAGGACTAGGGGTTGATCTCACTTCCCTTGAGACCAGAGGATGCTTGAAACTTGTGGGATTTGAACACCCACAGTTTCATGCTTGTTTCTTGAGAGACAAGTGCCTTAGCCCTCAGCCACAGCCACCATCAAAAGAGCTGATATGATGGTTTCAAATCATATATAAGGAGGCATCCTGAAATCAATCAATGGCTATCTCTTGAATGATGACACTTCAGTCAATCAATCAGCAGTACTCAGAATGCAGCAAATGGAATCAAACGTAGGTCAGAGGCTGAAGATGCTCCACAGGGAATGAGCTGAAAGCACTCAGCGACCCATAGCTGACCATAACCCTATCTGCCTCCAAGTGACAGCCCTGGCAACAGACTGCAACCATGTAGCCTGGCTAAGAGGATTGAAAAGGAAAGGTAAACCCGGTCCCAATAATGTCTTGCTGAAATCAGATGTGTCTGGCCAAAAGGTGCAGATTTCACAGCCTCACTCTAAACACAACGTTGCAAACATCTTTTTTCAGGGCAAATACTGAAGAAGAAAAAGTTACTAAGGATTGTACTCTCTTCTGAGGGTATTGTTTCGTTGGTAACTAGTAAGATTGAATGTAAATATTGCGAGAACGACCGCTACCAATTGAACAAATATAAGGTGATCTGCTTATTGCCAGGCTTACAGCAATATTTACTTTGATTAATTGTCACTAAACAACTTAACGAGGAAAATGTGGCCGAATGGTTTCTATGCGTACCTACCAACAAGTAGGGGAGCAGATCGAATCGCCGGTATAATATGTGTTGTTTTTCTGTTAGGGGTGAAATCAACAAACGTAGCCAGCATACAGCATGGGGAAAGCAGTGGGGAATTTGCCTGTAGTCCTCGTCGTAAAAACTCCTTCACTACCCAAGCAATAAAGCCGCACAACAGATTTTTTGAGTTTTTCTTTTAAACAGATAGCAGAGATTAAAAATGTACAAGTAATTACTTTAATCCCTTCTTGGGAAACTTGAGAGTTGAATTGGCCAAATATGAAAGGGCTAGGCCTTCATTTGGACAAAAGACTGCGTATATGAGTATCAGTTGAACTGGGTGAGACTTGAATGCACATTTCACAATTTAAAAAAAAAATTTTTAATTTTTTAATTTAGTGTTCATCCAGTGCAGAGAGTGCTTGCGATTCGTGGTACAGTATTGTTTCTTAATGGGTTTTTTTTCCCTCTTTTTAATGCTTGTGAAGGCCAGTTTTGGATTTCTTCTTTACATATAACACCATCGTGACCTTTAACTTAACTTAACGTCTTTATACTGGTTTAGAAGACTCTGCAGAGTCTGTATACAACCAGTTTCATTTACATCACCTTGTTCTAAAAGCTTTGCGCATCCGATTTATTCTTAAATGCATTAACTGTCCCTGCCTCCACTACCTCCCGTGGCAATGCATTCCAAGCAGACACCACTCTCTGACTAAAACAATATTTCCTAATATCTAATCTGGACATCTCTTTAGTTCAGTTGCAGCTATTCCCTCTTGTTCTTATGGGTGGCTGTATTTTTAAAAACTTGTTATAGTCTAATTTATCCATTCCTCTGATCATCTTATAAACCTGTATTGTCACTACAAATTCTTTTCTCTTCTAGACACTGTAGGCCGGTTTTTTTGAGTCTTTCCTCATAACTGGAATTCTGGAATTCCATTATCAGCTTTGTCTCTCTTTTTTGTATTCTTTCCAGCATGTTTATATCCCCTCTATGATAAGGACTCCACACCTGTACACAGTACTCCAATCTAGGTCTAACTAATGCTTTATACAGTTTGACTATCACTTCCTTGCTCTAATGTTTAATATTTCTTTTTATCATACCTTACATTGCATTTGCCTTTTTCACTGCTACCTGAACTTGCTCACTCACCTTACCTCTATGATCTATTATAACTCCTAGGTTCCTTTCCTTTTCTATCTTTCTAATATTGTTCTCTCCCATTCTGTAATCATGTTCCATATTGGATCTACCCATGTGAATGACTGTACATGTATCTACATTAAACTCCATTTGCCAGCTTACAGACCATTCTCGAATTTGATCTAAATCCGACCTCAATATATCCACTTCTGCTTTAGATGAGACACTACTGCATAGTTTTATGTCATCAGCAAATTTTGTAATCATGGATCCCATATCAATGTCCAAAGCATTTATATATATCAAGAACAAAATTGGTCCCAAAACTAAGCTCTGTGGCACTCCACTTTTCACTTCACACCACTAAGAGTACTCCTTATTTATGCCCACCCTCTGCCTTCTTCCCGTTAACCAATTTTCAATCTATTTGGCAACTTTCCCACCTATTTCATGTGATTTTAACTTTCGAAATAATCTTTGATGAGGTAGTACTCTTGATGAGGTACTTTTTGTACAACAACATCATTATCAGTTATTGTAAACAACATCTTCATCACTTGCAAAGTACAGTATCTGTGATGAGGTGTTATCCCTTGTTTTAATATCTCTCTTGTGTACCATAAACTCAAAATGTACTGACCATATATTTTTAATGGGGGTGGCTTTAGCTGAGAGGTAAAGGTGTTTGTCTTTCAAGAAATGAAACTGCGAAACAATGTGGTGACTAGCAGGGGATTGATGTGTTGTATCTTTGTCTCCTTATTGGCCTTTACGTAGGCTACTGTTAGGTAGGAATTTCATTACCTTTACGTGAACAGCACGTATACAGGATTTTTGGTCAGGTCATCCTGTAACCGGTAAGGTCGTTGAGGCACACATGAAGACATTTCCAGAATCCCAAGCCATCCCTCTCTGTCAGTGGCCGATGCCTGTGCCTCCTTTGGTTGGAGATTAGTCTATTCTTTTATGTTGTCCCCACCTCTTTTTGGGACATTCTCTTCGTCGTCTGCCTTGCACCTTTCCGTGCAGAATCTTATTTGCAAGACATTTTTGGGGTTTTTTGTTGTTGTTTGCATTCGACTTATTTCTCTATTCCCCAAAGGCGGTGTGTGTTGCACTATGTTTTTATTTTGCGCCTGTCGGCCCAGTGGATTCGACTTTGGCGTGCATTTTATGTAAGGGTCTGCTTCCTTCTTCATTTTCTAAGGGTTTGCTTCCCCTGGATAACAGCCGGTTCTGTGATGGGGATTGAACCCAGCACCTTCAGATTGTGAGCCATGTCATTTAACCACTGGTCCATGCCGTCCCGCAAGACCGTTTGATTTTGATATATGCCAGAACCAAGCGAGTTTTCTTTCTTTTGACAGTTATCAAGAGGTCTTCAAAAGGTTGTAATTCTTTCTCGTATTTCCTCATTTGTAACTCGGTCTTTGTATGTGACGTTTGGAAGTCTTTGGAAACATCTCATCTCCAATGCATGTATCCTCTGCTGCAAGTCAGCTGTAATTTTCTATATCTCACAAACAAAGAGGAATATTACGCATTATAATGTATGCATTAATCACTATATGCGCACATTGTTAGTTGGTCATTCTCATTAGGTGGCTGAACCACTTGATTTTCTCTCCATCAATATATTCAGTACATGGTCTTGCTTTAACAATGTTTTACACCTCTTCATTCCTCATTCTGTCTCTTCTAATAACATTGATGATTTTTTAAAGTCATCTCATCTTGCATGGCATAATCTTTCTCTCTCTAAAGATTTTGTTAGTTTAAGTACACGTTTGACACGTAACAGACTATTGGCATGAATATACTATTGATCAGTAGTCTTTTTGTGGATATGTTTATGTTAAGATGTTTTAATAATGGTGTCTGCTTTGGGTCTACATTCAGTTCATTTTTTATTTTAGTTTTTACACAATTCTTTTACATGTGTCTTGCATCTCACTGTCATTCACCTATTTGTAGATGTGTATGCACTTCTAACATTCATCATCATCATGTAGCATGCCATTTATAGAAGGTTGCTCTTATCACAGCCAGTCGATATGAATCTCGGTCTGCAGTCAATCTTCCCGCCTGCTCCATATTCATGTTTAGAGTTTCTTTGATATCTTGTATCCACCTACGCCTTGGTCGACCCCTGCGTTGCCTTCCAGGTACCATGCCCTCCAGGATCGTTCTTTGCCGAAAAAATTCAATTTCCGAATCAGAACATTGTTTATGTGCCAGTTTTCTTCAATATTCAGGTCTTCTAGGATGGCTTTATTTGTTACTCTCTTTAACAGAGGAATTTTTAGGATTCTTCTGTATCATTTTGTTTTAAACGCTTCAATTTTCTTTCTTGCTGCTTGTGTCATAGTCCATGTCACGTACCCGTATATTGTTACGGGGAATTTGCATGTTCTTAGGATCTTCAGTTTTAGTTGCTTGTTAGTATTATGCCATAGATTTTGCATGTTGTTTAGCTTCTGCATTGTCATGGCCAATTGTCTTCTAATTTCTTTTAAATTGACTAAATACAGTTGAGAATGCATGCATTTCTTACACACTAAAAAAGAATGGCATATCTGTAAATTTATTACCAGGCCAATGACATCAGTTGGTTATGTAACCTCAATGCCAGATTCTAAGCCACCTGGACCTACAGAGTATGACGTAGAGTATTGTAGAAAGTTCCAGAGGCCTGCCAGTCCGGAGAGAGCAGCGACAGCATCTGGTGAGAGAAATAACAGGCCACATCCATCTAAGGTAATCATTTATCATCATAATTAAACTGGCTCCCCCTAGAGTATAACGTCACAACAGATTCTCTCCATCTATTTCTATTCTGATCCATTCTCTTCAGTTCTGCACACATGACCACAGCTGCATTGGTCTCCACTTCCTCTATTCTTCACCTTGTGTTTCTTGGTCTCTCCACTTGTGTTTTTCCATGTGGGTTTAAATCCACCACATGTCTTGTTATTTTGTTATATCTCATGTTAAATGCTATCAGTTTAGTCAAGATTATTGTTCTAAAACAGTTCTCAGAATTTGACAGAACTTCAGAAGCACTTTACCAAAGTGGTACCCAGGCAAGAAAGAATAGTGACACTGTAACCTTCCAATCATATCATAAACTGTGGCTAAAGAGGGCTGTGTATGGCACTAGCCTACTCATCATGTGAAATAAAATAAAATGTCCTTTGCGGAATGTCGATCTCATCACAGCTGCTTTGTTAGACTTTCAATCTTTAGCCAGCTCTCTCGCTTCTGTCACTATCATCTTCAAAACACCTTTGATGTTTTGTGTTCATCTTCCCTTTGATCCGCCATTGTCTTGTTTTCCATGTACCTAACAGCCAGTATTATTATTTTATAAACAGTTGTGGCTTTTGATGTGGCCAAAATATTTTATTTTCATAGTAGTAATACTGTTTACGAGCCAATTTCATTCTATGTTCAGCTCTCTTAGGACGTCTGTTATTTTCTTTTTCACTATCTATTCTGAGAAATTTCCTGTATCATTTTAGCTTGAAGGAGGACATTTTCTTTTTAGTGTTTGTGTTAGGTCCACGTTTTGTATCCGTAAGTTGCCATGTGGAAAATACACATCTGCATGATTTTTATTCTTTTTTGTTCGTTAGTATTTAATCTCAGCAATGACATGGCCATTTTTCTTCTGATTTCTTTTTCTTTTACAGTCTCTATTGTTGTTTATAATGGAGAAGAAATGTCCAAAACTTAGGACAATTCAGATTTCTTCCATTCCTAAGGAAATTAATCAGTTGTTTTTGTTTTATGGGTGGTCATTATCTTGGTTTTATTGATGTTTATGTAAAGATTTTGTTCTTCGCTATGCTGTTTAACATGGATCCTGTTTTAATCCCTCTGCATTCTTTGAGAAGATAACTGTGTCATCAGCATAGTAGGGTTCGGGTATTTTATTTCCAACGATTGTAAGCTGTTAGTAATTTTTTTTTTTTTTTTCACGTTTCTAATAATGATAAACCTTATGATCCATGATAAAAGCGGCAAGTGCCTTATTGAGGAAAATGACGTACTGGCACAATGGACAGAGTACTGTTCTGAGCTTTATAACTATGAAGGGCGAAATGAACCTGAGAAAACAATCTCCCCAACACCAACAAATATAGAGGATAACCAACTGATAACGAAGGAAGAGGTAATTGCAGTGGTAAAGACATTGAGATGAGGGAAGGCGGCCGGCGTGGACAATATACCAGCAGAGCTCTTACAAGCAGGTGGAGAGGTAGTGGTGGAAGGCCTGACACACATCTGCAACAAAATATGGGCAACAGGAGACTGGCCGGACTTATGGATGAAATCAATAGTTATACCGTTACATAAGTCTGGAAACCTAAAGCTGTGCCAAAATTACAGAACAATAAGCCTCATCACCCACCCTAGCAAGGTCATGTTTAGATTAATCCTCAACCTAAACCAGTATAAAGACGTTAAGTTAAGTTAAGATTGAAACCCCAAGCAGAGAACATCATTGCCGAGGAGCAAGCAGGGTTCAGACAGGGAAGAAGCACTACAGAACAGATATTTAATTTAAGGCTGCTAAGCGAGAAATATCTAGAACAGCAGCAAAACACTGTATCATGTGTTTGTGGATTTTAAGAATGCGTTTGATAGGGAATGGCATAATGCGATTTGGGCAACCATGAGGATGTATAATATCAACGGAATGAACACCTGTATGACAAGGCGTCTAGCGCAGTTCTTGTGAATGGGAGGCAAGGGGACTGGTCATCAGTTGGTGTGAGATAGGGGTGTACACTCTCTCCAACTCTTTTCAATATATTCCTTGAAGGAATTATGAATGAGGCACTTGGAGGTCACGTTGGTACCGTCAAGATAGGGGGCTGAACAATTACCAACCTTCGTTTTGCAGATGATATTGCCGGGTTCAGAAGCAGAACTCCAGGAATGGGTCAGAAGGCTCGATGAAACAGCCCTTGACTATGGTATGGAGATAAACGCTGGAAAGACAAAATTAATGACCAACAACGCCACGGGCTTCAACAGCAGGATAAAAGCTAACGGTCAGGAACTCGAAGTGGTTGACCGTTTTAAATATCTTGAGTCGATTGTCAGTGATGAAGGATCAAAATGTGAGGTGTTGGCCAGAATAGCACAGACAATAGCGGCGCTTGCTTGCACAGCTTAACAAAATCTGGCAAGATAAACGGTTAGCACTACGCACGAAAATGAGATTAATGTGTACACTGGTCCTGTCAATATTCCTCTATGCGTGTGAGACATGGACAGTTACAGCTGACCTTCAACGAAGGATACAGGCCTTGGAGATGAGATGTTTCCGAAAACTTTTAAACGTCATGTACAAAGATCGAGTTACAACAGCAATATGGCCTTTCGAAGACCTCTTGGCAACTGTCAAAACAAGGAAACTCACTTGGTATGGTCACATATCGAGATCAAATGGTCTTGCAAATACAATCCTCCACGGAAAGGTGCATGGCAGATGACGAAGAGGCCGGCCCAAAAAGAGATGGGAGGACAACATAAAAGAATGAACCAGTCTCCGACCAGAAGAGTCACAGGCAGCGGCATCTGACAGAGAGGGGTGGCATGGGGTTGTGAGGATGTCTTCATGTGTGCCCCAACGACCTCACCGGTTACGGGATGACCTGACCTGGCCTGAATAATGGTTTCTACATAGACGGTCTAACAGATACAGTGAGAATATGCATCCTTGTCTTTTCTGACTATTGCTTGTTGCTCTGTTTATAGTGTTTTGGTTAGGTGAGTCAGTTGTGTTGGAAACTAAATGTTTCTCTTGATGTTTCATACCATTTAGTGTTGCACACAGTCAAAAGGCTTGGAGTAGTCTATCTAGCATAAATACACATCTAAAAAGATACCCATAAACATGATCGTACACAAACACACACACAAATGCACACACAGACAATGCTTAAACACACACATATACATACCTGTACCACATCCACACGTATATACACACACATATATGTACAAAGTACACTCACAAATACACACTTTTATGTACACAAACTAGAGAGTAGTAAATGCTTGGAATTCATTGCCACAGGAATTTGTGGAGGCAGGGTCAATTAAGGCACTCAAGAATAGATTAGATGCGCATATATATTTTAGATCAAATGAATGTAAAAGAAACTGTTTTTTTTACAGACTCTGCAGAGTCTTCTAAACCAGTATAAAGATGTTAAGTTGTATTTTAAGCCCATTTCAGGGTTTGGTAGCGGGAGATTAAAAACGAACGAAGCCAAGCCAGCCAGACTACTCTCTGACTAAAATAATATTTTCTGTTATCTATTCTGGACTTTCTTTAATTCTTCTTCTTCTTCTTCTGCGTACACAGTCAGACAGTAACCATTATTTTTTCGAAAAAAGCGGCGGTCATCCTGAGACTCTCGCCACTACCATACAGCTTGTCTTGCAGTTCCACTGGCAATGGCCACATCTGCTCTCTCTGATCCTCGTATGTCGGGCAGTTCTGCAGCAGATGTTCAGTGGTCATTTTACCAGTACCGCACGGGCATTCGTCGGTACTCCCTATCTTCAATTTGTTGAATAGGTGGTACCTCAGTCTGTTGTGGCCAGTGCGAAGTCTGAAGACAACGACCTGCTCTCTTCGGTTCAACTGGTATTAGGCATCGTTTTTGGTGTAACCAGTATGTTCGGTTTCCCATTTGGTCATGTATCTGGCTTTGATAAGCCGTTTTGACTCTTCGTACGTCATACTGGTATCTGTTTGTGGTAGCCTTGCACCTTCTTTTGCCAGTCTGTCTGCCTCCTCGTTGCCTTGGATGTTGCAGTGTGACGGAACCCACTGTACCACTACCCTTTTTGGTGCGGACTGCTGGCACAGTTTGCAGAGTGCTGCTCTTAAGTCATTAAGCTCAGTGTTTTTCTGGCTTTTTAGCGCTGTGACTACTTTGAGAGCATCTGTCAGCAGGACTATATGGCTCTCATTTTCACTGTGTGTTACCATTTCTTCCACTGCCGCCCTCAGTGCCTCTGCCTCTGAAATTGCTTGTGTACTTACCAGTAGCGAATGACAGTGTTATTTTTCTGCCATTTGGTAGGTTCAGGAATGCTCCTGCCCCTCCGTTCTGTGTAGTGTTTGTTACAGAACCGTCGGTGTATGCATGGGTCCAGTCCATGCTTGGGTAGCTTTTCGTTATGAAGCTTAGGGTAGTGTCTCTCCTTTCTTTTTCACTCTGGCAGTTTTTGTTTGCAATACCTGGTATATTTTCTACCACCTCTGGAAATATATCCTGCCTTTCTTTAATTAATTTGTGGCTGTACATTCTTGTTCTTGTAGGTGACTGTATTTTGAAAAACTTGAAGTATCTTCTTCTTCTTCGTTCGTTCTCAATCTCCCACTACCAAACCCTGAAAGGGCTTAAGTAGCAGAATGTAGTCCAGAGAACGGAATGCGTTGTGTCGTAGTTTACAGCTTGGCTGCGATATTTGCACCTTTCGGTCCAACACATCCGACTTCAGCAAGCATTTTTTAAGTACCGGGTTAGCATTCCCTCTTCGATCCCTTCTTCTTAGCCAGTCTGCCCTGCTGCAGCCTGTTATCCAGGATCACCGCGTGGAGGTGTAGAAGGGTCTTGGCAGCTATGGTTCGCTGGCCCTGACGCTAGCAGTTAGCTATGGGTAGCTGACCGCTGCAGCATCTTGATCCCCTTGAAGTATAATGTATCCATTGTCCATTGATTACAAGTTCATGTACTGTGCTAGCCATGTAGTGGAAGATTGTTGAGCTGTTTTGTGCCCTCAATATTTGCATCATTTGTGCTTGTAAACTTACGATTAGTTAGATTTAGTTCATCTTCTTGCAGTCATTTTTGGTCTGGAAGTTTCCCAACAAGAACAGATATAATAGCCAAGATGGTGGAGAAGTACTGCCTGAGGATCTGACCAATGAGAAGCTGAAACAGATTACAAAGAGACAGTGCCACTCTGTTTACCAGAATGATTACCTGGGAATACCTCAAGGTTCAGTTTTATGTATGAATGTTGCATCTAATGCTCATAAGGCCAAAACTTCACGTTCTAAAAATTTATTGAATGGTTAATAAACTAATAAAAAATATTGTGGCATTTTTGTTCTCATTTGCCGGATAGACATAAGGCTGAAGAATAAGGTTACTTCCCCCTACAGTCACTATGAAGTAGGCAAGCTGTTTTTTTATTTTAATCATGACAGAAAAATAAATCTTTGTCTTACCGGAATTTGAAACCTGTGTCCGCATAGTAAATAAACCAGTACCCAAACTATAACCTGTCTTATCTTGTATTATCCACTTCTGCTGTGAGGCATCGGGGGTAGCCGTAGTTGTCTGTCCAGGGCCAGACATGTCACTGAAGTAGTCATCATTCCATGATGATTTAGAATATATGCAACATTTCTTTCCATCTGGTTCTAAGTCTGTTATAGTTTCTAAAACCCAATTGCTGTGTATTATAGGCGCACAGGAGTAGTTGGTCAAATTGCATTCTCATTAGGTGGCCTGACTACTTCATTTTCTCACCATTAATATATTCAGTGCACGGTCTTGCTTTAACAACGTTCTCACCTCTTCATTCTGTCTCTCCCAGTTACATTGATGATTTTCCTAAGATATCTCATCTCACATGGCATGATCTTTCTCTCCATAGAGATTTTGTTAGTTAAAGCTCATGTTTGGCACTGGTAACATAGTGTTGGCATGAACACTGTTGATCAGTAGTCTTTTTGTGAATATGTTTATATTAGGATGTTTCAATAATGGTGACAGCTGGAATGTAAATGTATTCACATTTTGGCCATCTGCTTTTCATAAACTAAGTACTTCAGTTAAAAAATAAGGTAAAATGTGTCTTTCAGCTGACTTAACCGCTGGTCAGAAATGAAGTGTTAGAGACTTCGGTTAACTTCTTCTTTTGTTCGCTTGGAGTATGTCTATATCTGCAAAGTTGTCTCTTGTATGAACCTCACTGTCTTCTGCAGCTCACACATATGTCCATATAGTTTCCCTTCCAGTGGTATTTTTCTTTGTCAGTATGTCCGCCTCAGTATCTCATACTCTGGACAGTCCTGAAGTATATGCTCCACAGTCTGGGGTGCCTGTCTACATGTACACATATTTGAGCTGCTAATCCTACATTTTGTATACATGTGGTTGCAGAGTCGGTTATGTCCCATTCTGAGACAATCTGCTCTTGCCTACTTATATTATCATAGTCATCTTTTATTTGTGTTGGAAGCTCTCTCGTTGATTTAATCATCTTTTTCTTTTGATAGTATGTAACTGGTACATCTGGTCGCTCGTCTGCAGCACCTTCCCTTGCCAGTGTGTCAGCTCTCTCATTTCCTGGTATTCCGCAGTGAATTTGGTATACTAAGCTACAGGTTGTGTACGGTGGGGTGTCCAGCTCATTTCCTATTTTTCCAAAACCGTAAATCAGGTATATTTTTACAACTAGGTCAACTGGAGCATGACGGTTGTGGGAGAAGTTATATTTTATATTTATGTTATCATCAATATATGTAGGTATCAGAATTATATGTGCAAGTAACCCGAGTGGTATCTAGGATAGAAAAATAGGCCCACTAAAACTTTCAAGCATGTCATAAAAGGCGACTAAAGAATGTTGTGCATGGGAATAGTAACCTAATGGGAAATTAAGTGCTGCTGAAACCACCACTAGAACAGCTCATTCTCAGGCTTTCTGTTAAGAACAGTTGTGTTTGCCAGTTTTCATTAATAAAAGAAAAAAAAGACCGGTTGGTTACGTTGTAAATTAATTTTACTTTCTGTTGGGTAAGAAGAGGCAGCGAGGAAAGGAACTGGCCACTCAACCTCATAAACAAGCTGCGACCTCATATAATGGTCTCACACTACATCTTCGACAGCAATGTTTGCTATGTGACTATCTTTACCTATTATACCATGAGATGTAGAAGAACCTAGGGGCTATAATGGATCATACAGGTAAGGTGAGTAAGTAGGGCCAGATAGCAGTGAAAAAGACAAATGTAATGTTAGGTATGATAAAAAGGAATATTAAACATAGGAGCAAGGAAGCGATAGTCAAACTGTATAAAGCATTAGTTAGACCTAGTTTATAGGTGTGGAGTTCTTATTGTAACAAGTTTTTTTCAAAATTCAACCGCCTACAAGAGCCGAGTAGCGATGTGGTTAGCGAGCTGGCTTCGCATTTGAGTGGTCATGGGTTCATTCCCCAGTTGAGGCGGAAATGTTTTTTCAGACCGCAACGGCTCCCAGGTCGACCCAGCCTTAAATGGGTACCGGTTCAGTTCGGGAAGTAAAGGCGGCGAAGGAGAGGAGATGGCTACCGCCCTCATATAGCTGAGCCTTTGAAATGTGATATCGCTAACATCTCACACTCCTACGGTAATAATGCTATGGGTTACTTTACTTTTTTACAAGAACAAGAGGGCACAGCTACAAATAAATTAAAGAAAGGTCCAGATTAGATACCAGGAAATATGTTTGTAGTCAGAGAGTGGTGAATGCTTGGAATGCATTGCCACAGGAAATAGTGGAGGCACATAGTTTTTATATCAAGGAAATGTAAAAGAAACTAGTTGTATGCAGAGTCTTCTAAACTAGTATAAAGTCATTGAGTTAAGTTAAGGTTTTTATTGTATCTTGTAGCTTATAATTTCTATAGGATGAAGTAACCAGCTCCGTGCTCAGCCCTCCTTAGCTACCTATTACAGCATTTCTTGTAGGTTACAGTTTTACTATTCATTTTACTCCGGTAACATGTGGACAATAAAGAAGGCAGTACATGTATTATTATTTTCTTACCAATATTTCACTGATGGTCAAAACCCATACTGGTAATTAATAGCCAAGTCTCAAGCTGGTAAATAATGGTCAGGAATCAAACTGGTAATTGATGATTATCTAGTAAGTAATGACACGGCTCAAACTGATAATTAATGATCAAGACTCAAACTAGTTATTAATTACAAGAATCAAACTGATAATTGATGGAGAAAATTCTAACTGGTAATAATTAATGGTCAAAACTCAAATTAGTAATTAATTTCAAGACTCAAAACTGATAATTACGACCAAATCTTTTAAATCAAATGTTTATATTTCAGGATTTCAGGTTAACTCAGCTTTCAATCTTCCCACCAACTGGAAAGACAATGTGCCATATGGAATGAACTCCAGCCAGCGACGGACATATCAGCTTCCACATCAGCAGCAGGAGTTGGTTGTACCTACAACACGATATGGGAGCAACACCTTAAAACAAGTTCCAGCTGGTGCTGTCAGTAAGTAATTAAATTGTTGTTGCATAACATATAAAGATCGTGTCACGAATGTAGAAATCCGTCAGAGAGTTGAAGACGCTATTGGTCCTTTTGAAGATCTGTTCACAGCTACCAAAAGACGAAAGATGGCCTGGTCGCGAGGTCCAACGGAATTCCCAACTCGATACTCTTTGGGTCCGCACCGGGACAGAGAGGGCGAGGACGTCCAAGGAAGAGATGGGTGGACAACATCACTGAGTGGTCAGGCCTTCATCCCGGTGAGATACGTCAGGCGGCGACAGACAGAGAGAGTTGGCGTGGGATTTTCATGTCTTCATGTGTGCCCCAACGACCTGATGGGTTACGGGATGAACTGAACTGATAATGGGCAATGAAGATGTTGTTGTATAATAAGTACTGAAGATATTGTTATATAATAAGTGATGAAGATGTTGTATAATTAGTGATGAAGATGTTGTATAATTAGTGATGAAGATGTATAATTAGTGATGAAGATGTGGTATAATTAGTAATGTACATGTTGTATAATTAGTGATGAAGATGTATTTTTAGTGATATTGCGACATTGTAAGAGTTTGAGACCTCGGAGATAGATGGTGTCCTTTTGCTGAGCACAGGTCTAATTTTTGCTGTACAGGTTTATTTTTTGCTGACACAGGTTTATTTTTTGCTGACACAGGATTAATTTTTGATGACACAGGTTTAATTTTTGCTGACACAGGTTTAATTTTTGCTGACACAGGTTTAATTTTTGCTGACAGGTTTAATTTTTGATGACACAGGTTTAATTTTTGCTGACAGGTTTAATTTATGCTGACACAGGTTTAATTTTTGCTGACACAGGTTTAATTTTTGCTGACACAGGTTGAACTTTTACTGAACACCTATGGGTTTATCAGAAGGAGTCACGGTAATATAGCGGTTAGTATAGTTACCCAGCCGAGCAATCTAAGTTCAATCCCCAGTTGTTGATGGATTTTTTTTAATCCCAAACAGCCGCTGGGTCGGCCCATCCTAAAAAAAATGTGGGTACCAGAACAGGTCTGGGAAGTAAACGCGGCTGGCGTGATGCTGGCTACATCACCCCCCTAGGGTGCCATTGGTCAAGAAAATTGGACCTAACATAATATTGCCAATTTGCCAGATGGCGTGTAAACCTAATCTTTTTTATAAGTTAGCCTGGAGCACAGAAACGTTGGTTCTGAATAACATAACATGTTTAACTTCACTGTGAATTAAGAAACTGGACCGAATCTGAAATTACTTCTTGAACTTGTCATTTCTAAAGTCCCAACAGCCAACAAGAGACAAATTGATGTGGGCGATAGAACCACATATGACAGACACTACAACGACAATGCTGGCCTAGTAATTGAGCAAATCAGAGATGCTGGCAGGAAACTTGCAGCTCAGACCTTCAGAACAAGCATGAGAAACCCTGAACATGGTATGCATAATGTAATGAACTTTAATCTTAACAACATACATCTGGGAGGCTTTTCACACATCTATCATCACCTTTTTAACTTAACTTAATGTCTTTATAATGGTTTAGAAGAATCTGCAGAGTCTGTATACAACCAGTTTCTTGAAGAGTGTTTTTTTTGTTGTTGTTGTTGTTGCGTTCGCCTTATTTTCTCTAATTCCCAAGGTGGTGTGCATTGCTCTGTGGTTTTTATTTTGCGCCTGTCAGCCCAGTGCATCCGACTTCAGCATCCATTTTTATGTAAGGGTCTGCTTCCTCCTGCATTTTCTAAGGGTTTGCTTCCCCGGGGTAACGGCCAGTGCTGTGATGGGGATCGAACCCAGCACCTTCAGATTGTGAGCCGTCCCACTTAACCACTAGGCCACGCCGCCCATGTGAAGAGTGGTTTAACTAATGTGCAAGTCCATCTTAATAGACTCAAACACTAGACTATTATTTAGGATTGTGAGCTGTGTCACTTAACCACACCGTCCCTTTATTTCAAGTATAAAGTGATTTCTCTTTAATTTACCTCTTCCCGTGGGGAGGAAGACTCTGATCAGGCACAACATACTGGTCAGACATGTTAGTCAGGGTCAGGCAAAATATACTGACCAAGATCTTCACCTCGGCTTCCTTGTAGCCCTCTCTGGAAACGGGCTGTTTTCAAGGCAGTCTGGCTAACATGTTGAGGGATCGATGTAATCCCTGTAGTAGTGAGCGGACATGCAGATGAAGCCAAGCATAGCACATCTGCTTGGAAGACCCCGGTCCACCTTTATCAGCACATTTGGGATGAAAGTTACTGCAACCCACCACTTAACATCCTTTTCAGGGCGCACAAAAGAGTAAACCTACTCATTGTGGGCATTTGAAACAACAACAACCTCTTCCCATGTGATTTATCTTGTCATATATCAATCATTATATGAAATTTGGAACAGATTTGCAATATTTATATAATACATTAAATAAATTCAAAGTATCACAATTTATATTTGAAACTTTAAGCAAATCCATATATGTTTTTATAAACTAGCAATTCCATCATTTATGTCACATCATTAGCTGTAGAGTTATTTAGAGTAACTGTAGAGCTCATTGTGTTCTGAGAGATTTTGAGTAAACCTTGCTTTGATTTTCTTTCCTGACAATGAACCAATAGAACAACTGTTGATGGAGTTCAAAGAACCACATGGTGTGATTCAACCACCACAAAGAGCTACCTATCCAACTCCACCCTCAAGTCTCAGAAGCATGTCAGTACCAGCCACTGCACAAAGACATCGGGTGACATCACCACTGGAGAATGGATACAAGTTTAGCCAACATCCATCGACCAATCACATGGCTGAAAAAGTCTGTTCAGCCAATAGACCGCATCCATCAGTTCCTCCTGCTACACCAATTAAATTACCTTCAAATTCTCCCTACCACGTTCAGATGCCTTCAACTCCATTTTCAGTTCCATACACTCCTCCGCTATTTTTATCATAAGTCATAATAATTTGTTTCACTTGATCTCTAATAGTGTTTCGCGACACACAAGTGTGCTGTTAAGTTGCATGTCACATTTTAATTTATTTAAATCATTATGAAGTACAGTACCTGTAAAATAGTCCTAGAGGTACCAAACTGTCCAGGATTGGTTAAGTTTGTCACCATCTTAAAAAGTTTATTGAACTGTTCTTCTTCTTCTGCGTTCGTTCTCAATCTCACGCTACAAGTAGCAGGATGTAGTCCGGAGAACAGAATTCGTTGTGTTGCTAGTTTACAACTTGACTGTGCTATTTGCACCTTTTGGTCCGATACAGCCATCTTCGGCACATATGGAGCTGTAAAAGTTTTATTTTTTACATTTCTCGTATCTCACTTTTGACAGGTAGAAATCTTTATGCATTAAGTGCCCAGAGTTGGCATCATGTTAGTTTTTAGCATTTCCTTCTTTATTGTATTCAAAGTTATTACACGCACCTCTTTCTGAGCTAGTAATTGAGATGATTGGCTTTCTCTACTCGCATTACATTTTTATGTTAACTTTTATGAAAATTTCACTTGTGAAAACACATTAAAGTAATCTATTTGCAGGCTTTTTCTATATTAGTATTGTCAATATTTATTTGCATTTCTCGTTTTATCCATTAATAATGGGTGATGTTTTTATTTTAGTTTATTTTTATGTTATTTTGTTGTGACTGTCCTGTAGATTTTGCACTAGTTAGTATTTGGACCATCATGAAACATTGCTCATTAGCACTTCTCATTTAGTCACTCCTCTTCTACACCTTGGGGTTGTAGAGGTCTTTTTTGTATATACTTGCATTCGAATGTGCTGACAAACAGGTGATTTTTTTTTGCGTTCGCCTTATTTCTCAATTTCCCAAGGCGGTGTGCGTTGCACTGTGGTTTTCATTTTGCGCCTATCGGCCCAGTGCATCCGACTTCAGCACGCATTTTATGTAAGGGTCTGCTTCCTCCTGCATTTTCTAAGGGTTTGCTTCCCCGGGGTAACGTAACGGCCGGTGCTGTGATGAGGATCGAACCCAGCACCTTCGGGTCGTGAGCCGTGCCACTTAACCACTAGGCAACACCGTCCCCTCAAACAGGTGATTGATCTGTTGTGTTTTTGCATGGCCTTCATTCAGGTCACTATTCAGTAGGTATTTTGTTACCTTTCGAATTTTTGCCCGGACTGCAACTAACAGACAGGTTTTTTTTTCTATTTTCAACTGCTAAGGGTTCATTTATGTGCATAAGGAAACGGCATGGGCTAGTGGTTAAGTGACATGGCTCACAACCCCGAAGGTGCTGCATTCATTCGCCAATCACAGCACCGACCATTACCCTGGGGAAGCAAACCCTTAGAAACTGCAGGAGGAAGCAGACCCTTACATAAAATGCATGCCGAAGTCGGATGCACTGGGCCAACAGGTGCAAAATAAAAACATAGTGCAATGCACACCTCCTTGGAGAATAGAGAAATAAGGATAGATCAACAACAACAAAATTTTTTTAATGTATGTACATAGGACATGCAAGTTTGCTGTCTATCTTCCATATGACTAAGCATCGATTTCACCTCCCTTGAGACCAGCAACAGTCAAATTATGGATACTTCTCTAGTGTGATTTCACTGAGTGGCTTCATGCATGCAGACTTCTTGTCCTTTTCCTTGTTCTGATCTCTAGGACAAAAACCTAATTCACTCTTTAATTCCTACATCATATACTAACTAGAGTACCCACCCAGGATAGTTATGCAAGTATTTAATTTTTGTCAATTTAATTGTTATCGCCACCCTCCTACACCCTCACGTCTCCACTGCACTCCCTCTTCGTCGTTTAGCATGTGACATTTAACATGATCTTTCAAGTTATGCCCATCTCTTGCGTCCCAAGTTGCCCATATCTTTTATCCCTCAACTCACCCATCCCCTGCCAATCTCTATTCAACAACCCACCTATCTCCACTTCCCCACCCCTTCCCAACCTGCTCAGTTGTGTGTGTATGTATAGTGATGTAGATATATATATATATATTCAGTTTTATATATTTATTACCAGTACTTCATTAAAATGTATTGTCATTTTAATCATGCATTTTTACCAATTGTAAAGAAATTTATCGTCACTTTTTTCATATTATTTACCAGTGTGCAGACATTTATTGTAAGGCTCGTAGTATATTTATTACCCAAGCTGCAGAAACATAGATTTTTTTACAAATCCGATCCTTCTTTATCCGTTCTCAATCTCCCGCTACGAAGCCCTGGAAAGGGCTTTACAAGTAGCAGAATGTTGTCTGGAGAACGGAATGCATTGTGTCCTAGTTTACAGCTTGACTGTGATGTTTGCACCTTTTGGTCCGACACATCTGACCTTAGCAGGCATTTTTGAGTACTGGGTTAGCCTTCCCTCTTTGATCCCTTCTCCTTAGTCAGTCTGCTCTGTTATCCAGGATCAATGTGTGGAGGTATAGAAGGGTCTTGGCAGCTTTGGTTCGCTGGCCCTGATGCTAGCAGTCAGCTCAAGGTCACTGACCACTATTGCTCATGCACTGCTCAGCATCATTATCCCTATCCGATCCTTAATAAAGCCTTCCTGAATTGTTCAAACTGTCCAATACTTTTCTCTTCGTCTTGTTGTTGATCAACTAGATTTTCTTAGCTGTTCACTCTTTTGCAGCCCATGCAAGTTGAAGAATTTGTAGTCAATTTTGTAGCTGGTGAGTGGAGCTGTAAAAGGAGCAGGCTGCACTGTCTCATATAGATGGGTACAACTACAGCTGCTAGGTTTGTATGCAGGATCTAACTTATTATATACTTGTTAAATATGATATGTTCTGTCTTAAGTTGGAAGATTATACTCTTTTGCGTGTTTGTTGATGTTGTCATTTTTGTTTGGGTGTGTCATTTCTTTATACATGGCACGCCCAGAAAACCCTTCCATTCATATCAGTTCAACTATTCCTCGTTTAAGTTGTTTTGAAGTATTTGTTTTGCTGTCTGCGTGTTGGCTGGTGTGTTTGTTTGAGCCATACTTGCTACTAGATTAAAACTGCATTGTATTCTTTTGTGTTGTCTAATCACAGCTGGTCTCAGTTTTACAGCATTCGCTTATTAAAAAAATGTATGATTAGTCATGTTTATTTTTTACAGTATTGTAGAATAAATTACTAATGACAATACATTTTAAATGTGTCTTTGTGTAATTATTTTCTTACAATCATTATCAACATGTGCGCTTAATTATGTAGGCAGGCAGGAGAAAGGGTAAAATAGAAAGATATGCAGATAGTAAGAAGAGAGAACTGGACAAAATAAAATGAGACAGCATGCAGCAGTGAATAAACTGACAACAGCCAGAGACTCATAGCTGACTGTTTGCATCAGGGTCAGCGAACCACAGCAGACCAAGACCCTATTTCACCTTCAAGTGGTCACTAGTGTAATCTGGTTAAGGGATAAAAGTAAAGTAACCCTTAGCATTACTGCCATAGGGGTAGGTGTTAGCGATCTCACATTTCAAAGGCTCGGCTATATGAGGGCTGTAGCCATCTCCTCTCTCTCACCGCTTTTACTTCCCGGACTGAACCGGTGCCAATTTAAGGCTGGGTCGACCCGGGGGCTGTTGCGGTCTGAAAATACATTTCCGCATCTGAGGAATGAACCCAGGACCACTCAGATGTGAAGCCAGCTCGCTAACCACAGCGCTACGTGGCTATCGTATAGCAGTCGCAAACCCAGTACCCAAAAAAGTCAACTGAAATTAAATGTATCAGGCCGAAAGGCGCAGATATCACAGCCTTGTAAACTACGACACAATGTCCGTTTCAAGATGAACGTCGTCGAGAAAGAAGAATGAGAGCAATTGTTATGTCTAAAACTGAGCTTGATCAAATGTAAAGTATGAATGGAATCTATTATGACAAATCAAATAAAACTAGAATTCCTGACTGTACATCAAATTTGGATTGAAAAGGCACAATAAATTATGTAGTTAATATCAAATACCAGAAAAAGTTATATAAGCTAATGATACATCATCAAATCCCTTCTGCTCCTTTGGGAACATAGGTTTTCAACAAATACTTGCCAAGTCTTACTGTACTGTGCGGTTCTTTTTAGCTCTGCTGTCCACGTCTTCCCTATTGCCTTTATGTTTGCCATAAGCTCTCTTTGCCATGAGTGTTTAGCTCTCACTCTACTTCTCTTGTCTTGGGAATTCCAGAACGGAGACTGTTTTGTAATGCTATCAGAGGCCAGACGTTTTTCGTAATATTTGTCCCATCCAATACCAGTGCTGTCTCCTTATGTCAAGTCCCACTGACATTTGACCGGTTATTTCACACAGTTCCATATTAGTGACTGTATCATACATTTATTTTAATACCTTTATTCAACACACACACCAATTGACAAAAGTTTTAATCTTTTTTGTTGTAGTTTTTGTTGTTTTCTGTATCAGAGTCACTCAATATGATGGACTTTATATAAAAGTTGAAGATTTGTATTTTTGTGGTGGACTTCATTTATTTTCATTTTCATCAATTCTCTTACGTGATGACAGCCCCTCTTGCTTTTTGTATTCTTAATTTGATATCTCAATCTGTACATACGATGGTCGGCTGTTTAATCTTGCAAGGCCTAATGGTAAAATGAAGATCAGAAAGATAAGATCACAATCAGGGACTTGCTATTTACTGATGATGCTGCAATTGTCACCCAGGAACTTCAGAGGTTGGCAGATCGCTTCTTCTAGGCTTGCAAAGATTATTGTCTCACAATAATTCTCAACAAAACAAATGTACTGGGACAGGAAGTAGATGACACGCGTTGATAATTATGAACTGGCAGCTGTGCACCAATTCACATAACTGGGATCCTTTATCAACGACAAGCTCTATCTAGATCCAGAAATAGACAGTCGCGTTGCGCAAAAGTAAGATGGCCGCGCCTGACTTGCTGCGCTCTCGACTCGCACCGGTGTTTGTGTCGTTTTCTGAGGTTTGCTAGTTCCTGTTTGGATTATAATTCACAACTCCTTCATCAGATGGTATCAAGGACTTTATTCTGTGGAACTCACATGCTTTCGGTCGGTTATCCTGTTGTTATGCTACGGTTGTGCCTGGTTTAAACTGTGAGATAACAGTCCAGGATAGCACTAAACGTTCCGCTTGACTGCACCACAGAATTCAGACCAGGTTTTTCACTATTTAGGAGCCTTCCTGCTTGGACTTCTTCCTGTCCACCTCCACCGGAGGTTACACCATACCTCTCCCAACCCTGTATTCTCAGCACAGCAAGAGTCACACTGACCCGAAGGTGGACACAATCCAAAAGCCACCGAGGCAGAACGTGAAGAAACAGGCAGTCAGGCACAGACAGACTAGGTAAGCCGACCAAAACATTGGTTCAACACACACTCCTCGTGGCCGTCATCTCGAGGATGCGGAGTACTGGGCTCCACCTGGGGTGTCTGTAGGGATTCCGGTTAACACACTACGCATGAACAATCCTCAGTAGTTGGACTTGGTAGTGGTCGATCATCGCAACTGGGCTTTGACGCCTAAGCGAACATTATTATTGGCAAAACTACTGCTACATTTGCTTACCTCACAACACGTGTTTAGGAAAACCAGAAACTAACAATTGGCTTGGCTTCGTATGTTCTCAATCTCCCATTACCAAACCCTAACAAGGGCTTAAGTAGCAGAATGTAGTCCAGAGAACGGAATACGTTGTGTCGTAGTTTACAGCTTGATTGCAATATTTACACCTTTCAGTCCAACACATCCAACTTCTGCAAGCATTTTTTTAGTACCGTGTTAACATTCCCTCTTCGATTTTCTCCTTAGTCAGTCTGCTCTGTTGCAACCTGTTATCCAGGATCACAGTGTGAAGGTGTAGAAGGGTCTTGGCAGCTATTGTTCGCTGGCCCTGACGCTAGCAGTCAGCTATGGGTTGCTGACCACTGCAGCTTATGTGCTGCTCAGCATCTTGATCCCTATAGCCTCTTTCAATCTATTTAGTATGGTCTAGTTCAATATCGCCCCAGCTATTTTGCATCATATTAATTCAAATATCAAACGTGCATGTCTACATCAAGTATGTATGAAGACGTTCAACTCCTTGATGCTTAAATCGGACGAGTTTTGTCTAGATGTCGATTCTAAAAAAAATGCTTTTCCAAGATTGATTTTGTGTTGAATTACTCTTAACTTACTTGATGACCCGTTCCTCATCGGCGGTTGAACCGCTGTAGGCCCAACTTAGTCCCCAACAAACACTATCCTGTGCTATGGAGGTCCAGTGCGTAATAAGCTTTCCTTCTGACATATCGTGAATTTGTAATGGAGTGCTATGGAGTATGTCCAACTCTTAGGCGGTCTACCCTGCAGTCCTTTTCCACTTCTGGGGTACCAGACTGCTGTTGACGTGCACCAAAGTTCTTCTTATTCTTTGTACGCTGCTCCAACGTTCATTTCCTGAGTATGTATTTATGTTTTTCCTTGTTTGTGGGAACAAATGAACACACGCTAATCATTGATGCCGTAGGTCAAAATTGTTGAAATTCTGCATGCGCTGATTGCGGGGGGTAGGTCCAGACATTCGCCTCTCTCTTCTGCTAGTGTTCGTGTTTCATCAGGATAGTACATTTCAGGGAGCACAATGATGTTGAAGGTTAAGCGAGTAGGGTCCGATTCCGTCAACCATACAGGAATGTCTGAATGGACGAGAAAACTGCCTAGTCGTCTCTACTACGTGATGTTAGTTCAGGATGAGACTTGTCTGTATGTTGAGGAGATTTCCAAGATCGCAGTACTCCCCTACGTCCTCCAAGCTTTTCCCATTGAGGATGAGTGGGCCGTAATGGGGGAAACAGTTGTCACGATTTTGGTTCTGTAGATATTATTTTTTAGCCTTGCTTTCTCTAATACACCCCCCCCCCCCCCCCCCCCGCCGAACACATCTCTAACATGCAACTGACTGATCAGCACTGTATTGTCCGCGATTCGAAGAGGGTTGAAACGTCTGCCATCAACATTGATTCCAAAGTCCTCCTAGTCGCACCGACTGATGATCAATTCCAAGCACGCATAGAGAAGGTCCTGTGAGATAGGATCTCCATTGCAGACCCCTTTGTGTATTAGAATCACAACTGGATTGACTAGATTTGTGTTGAATTGCTATGTAAAATTATAACGAGTATTATTCATGACAACGCCGATTTGATGACGTAGGTGTAGCAGATTCGAATCTGATCTGTATGCCAGTGTCACAGTCACGTATTGCATCAGAAAGCATGGCTGCAAATACCATGCTAAAAAGTTTGACTCCATCCATGACTGAGAAGGCTGCAGGGAGTTCACCATCATTCAGTACACGGACTGACATGCCATCATGAAACTGGCGGACAACTGTGATGAATTTTTCGGGACAACCGAATTTCGCCTTGAGTCCGTCCCTAATGACGGTGTGAAAGGCCTTTGTCAGGTCTACAAAAGTCGTGTACAGATCACGATGCTGTTCCTGACATTTTTCTTGAATTTGACGAGCTGCAAAAATCATGTCAACCGTCCCATGACCAGCTCGGAAACCACATTGACTCCCTGGAAGTACCTGCTGCTCGAGATGAGTTGTGAGAAAACTCTAGCTACAATTTTTCCAGCGACCGACAGGAGGGAGATCCATCTGTGGTTATCGCAGGATTGACGATTGCCCATGTGCTTGTACATGTGGACAATGGGGGCATCTTTCAGCTCATGCGGCATTTGACCTGTATACCAAAATAGGTCCGTTAGCTTGTGTAACAGCACAGGGCCTCATGCCTTGTAGAGCTCAGCAGGAATAACTTCTGACCCGGGGGCTTTGTCACTGGACATTAAGTGGATTGCTTTCTCAACCTCATCTGTATTGGGCGGGATACCCAGTCAATCATTGACCTCAACTTGATCCACGTGTGTTATGGCTAATTCACTGATACTGGATGGACAGTTTAGGATAGCACTGCAGTGCTCTGACCATCGCTTCAGAATGTCGACTTAGTCGGTCACCAGTGCCGTGCCATCAGCATTAATGACAGGAGATGAATGATAGGACCTGGGACAATAGAGCGTCTTCAGGGCATCGTAAAACAGCTTTTAGTCATGTGGAGTTCTGCATACAGCTGGATTTCATAGCTTTGATGTTAAGCCAGGCATCCTGCATAGTCCTGAGCTGGTTCTGGACAATCCTGCGAATATTGGTAAACGCGAACTTTTTGAGCGTATTTGAAGGTCAAAAACATATATTTTTTAAACAGCACGTCTGTGTACCTTAAACATGTTAAAATAATGTCCAATTCACCGAGGTTGCTTTTAATATAAACTCTAAGACTGATGAATTCATTTTCCAAAATACATCACATTTCTTATAGACATTTTTTTTTCCTATAACGTCATGGATATTCTAAGACTGCGTGCGAAAAATCATTTAGATCTGACATTCAATGTAAAAGAAAATGTCTTCGGACCTTGTTTATGAATTCAAAGACGGATTTTAATGTTCGAGGTCTGTTCAAAAAGTTCCAGTGGTTTTGAAATTAGGTGCCAATGTAATGTCGTAGAAACTTCCGGTCAGTGGCGCGACCTAGCGATAACTTTTTGTTAAAGTAACCTACCGTCTCCCGCGTTTTTATGTTGTGATTGTTTATCGTTCTATATCTGATTGTTGTCGTTCGTGCAGATTCTGTTTAGTGTTTCTCGGGATGTCTGCATTTCATGAGCAGCGAATCAATATCAAGTTTTGCTTCAAGCTCGGGAAGACGTTCGAAGAGACTCTTGATATGTTAAAACAAGTTTATGGGGACCAGTGCATGAGCCATACGCGTTGTTACGAATGGTATAAACGATTTAAAGATGGTTTGCAGTCAACAGAAGACGACGCATTTTTGGGACCACTCACGACATCATCTGACGACGCTCAAGTTGACCAGGTTCGTGAGATGGTACTTTCCATTTCAATCGTCGTATGACAGGTCGAGAAATATAATCATTATTATAATGCGACATCTTCATACTTCATGGGATCGGGCCATGCCATTCTTATTCTAAATTCCTTTCATTCTAAGATAAATACCAAATTCATCGGGTAGCTAGTCACCGTCGTTAAAAAAAAAGAAATTATAGTTAACTAAGTAGATTAATTTATTAATTTTATTATACCATACAATTTATATTTAAAACATCAGCATTAATTATTTCTTTCCAGTTTTATAACATTTACTTGAATGCTCTAGTCACATAGTAAATTAGTAATGATAGCCATACCATACAATATATAAAATCTTTACAGCTTCATGCCAGACAAGTCAAACAATGTCAGTGCTGCTTACCCACCCCTCTGCCTCTCTCTTTGTATGTTTAATTTTGATCAGTTTGCTCCAATCTTAAATGTAATTTTTTAAAACGTCGGCAGAAATGTTAGAAATTTAATTTGTATGAGATAATGTTCGATTTAAAACAAAGTTAACAACCATTAAAGTGTTTTCATTGATCAAGTTGCAAAAGTTTTAATTATTTTAGATACATTATCATAAATGCAGTATTTCATTGTCATAGGTCATAAATAAATCACTGAGTGATAAATTAATAGAGTTTACAATTATATACATTGTCAGGTTAAGCAAAAACAACATTATTTATCCATCTGGGACATAGGGCAGCAACAGATGCTCTCTATCTGTACTGTCTTAGTCTTCTTGAGTTCTGTGAGACCCTGGTTGGTCTGACTTCTTCTCAATTGTTCATCACCAGGTATTTCTTGGCCTTCCCACTCGTTTCATTGCCTGTGGGTTCCAACTGACATTTTTCTGAGTGTGTTCTATCCATCCACATTTCCTACCCCTAATCTCTTGCTTTATTGGTTGTTGTCGTGTTCTTTCCCACAGATCTGTGTTTGCCAATATCTCTGGCCATCTAAGTAATACATAGCGTGTACCAAAGACATTTGTTGATGGTCTGCAGTCTGGATACTCTGTCACATGCCATGTCTCTGAGCCATGATATAGCAGGACCAACTTTACATTCATGTTATACAGCCGAATCTTATTCTCCATGGAGAATGCAACACAATTCCACATTGGGCGCAGAGAGTTCAAAGCAAATATGGCCTTGTTAATCTTGGTGGGCATTAATTTCTTGATTTGTTTCCATCTTTATCAGTGTTATTTCCAAGATAGTTACAATTTTGCACTTCTTCAATTATCTGACCATTAATCATTGTGAAGTCTCTTTACCTTTCTCATTTCCTTTGCGTTGTTCACACTGATCAGCAATCCCACATATGCCGCTTCATGTGTTTATCTATCCTTGTTGTATCAAGGTGGCAGTGACGAATGCACGTGTGGTACCGGGAAAATGACCGCTGTACATTTGCTGCAAAACTGCCCGACATACGAGGATCAGAGAAAGCACATGTGACAATCACCAGTGGCAATACTAGACAAGCTCTATGGCAGTGTCGACAGCCTCAGGATGACCGCTGCTTTTTTCGAAAAAATGTGTCGACACACCAGGAGCCGTTTGCGATCGACAAAATAGAATCTTTAGACCCCCTAAAACAGATGTGGGCATGTCAATGCCGGATAACTTTGTATGTATTTATTTAAGTCCTGTGCTCCACCTGGAACTGAAAACATGTGCATTGATTGAAGAGTTTTAACATCAACCGCTATTTCATATGTATGTATAAATATATATATATATATGTAGCATGTCCTTTATAGAACGTCACTCCCATCAGTCTGTCTGAAAGAAACTCTTTTCCTTATCAAACTTCCAGCCTCCGTCACAGTACCTAAGCATTCCTGGATATCTTGATGCCATCGTCGTCTTAGTCTACCCAATCCTCTTTTGCATGGCACCATACATTCCATCACTGGTGTTCTCTCAGTACCGTGTTCTCTTGATGTGACCAAAGTATTTACATTTTCTGGCCAAAATTGAATTGATAAACCAGTTCTCCGCTATGTTCAACTATTGCCGAATGTCTAGGTTTGACTTGAAGGATTTGATTCTTTGTTTAGAAGTTATATATATATATACGCACACACAATACAATATCCTCCATTTCAATCCGACAGGTGTGCCATATGTGAGGTAGTCAACAATGTTCTGTATGGAGTTCGATCTTTCGCAATGTCGTACCATTTCGGACCTAGGTATCTCAATAGACCATCTCGGCGTCGTGTATAATTATATGGCCACCAAAACGATGTTCTGAGTGTCCGTTATTTGGCATGTGCACCACGTGCCCAGCCCAATTGTATTTTCGAGAAACGCAGCCTCCACGTCTCGAAATGAGTAAATGCTATGTGTGTATATATATATAAAATTAAGTGATCAAAGCTACCATCCACACTTCAATCAGCAGAGAGGATGTTGTGTTGTAGTTACAGCGAGACTGCGACATAGAGGTGCAGATAGAAATATCAAATTAAAACAAAATATGAGAGGGTCTTTCATTGTGCTAGGGATTTTATGAAAATCAAAGGAAATTAAATCCTAGTGTATGCCTTTTATTACACCGGAGACAAGGAAAGCTGCAATGAAAAAAAAGGTTCAAGCTTTTGTCAATGGAAATAAAGAAACCTAACCGAATAGGGGGATTAAAAATGATATGATAAAGTTAATTATATGAAACTATGTGAAAGAACTGGATATAATGCAGTTAGACTTGACGTAAAGAGTAGCTAGTAAAGAACAGGACACACATTATGGAAAACAACTGATAGCGTTATGAGACAGTCTTTGTTTTGGAATCTCCAGTTCAAGAGAAGGATAGGCAGACGGTTAAGCATTTGTTGAAGACAGGTATCGATTGAACTACTGTAAAATTCAAAATCAACAAATTCACAATATTTATACAATATTTTAAACATTCACAGCATTTATACAAAGCTCTAAAACTAATTAACAATGTTTATACAATACATTAAATAAATTCAGTGTCACAATTGAGAACGAACAAAGAATAAGATACAAAACTTTAAGAAAATCTATAATTGTTTTTAAAAACCAGCAATTACATAAATTATGACACAGAGTCATCTGTAACGCTGTTGTGTTACCAGTTTCTCATTTATTTACCTCAGTGGATCTTAGATTTTGAGTGTAAGCATTGCTTTGATTTTCTTTTCAGACAGTGAACCGATAGACAAACTGTTAGTGTAGTGGAGTTCAAAGAACCATATGACGTGACTCGACTACCAGAATCCAACCCCACTCAAGTTTGAGAAGCCTGTCATAACCAGCCACTGCACAAAAGACATTGGGTAACATCACCACTGGGGAATTGATATAAGTTTAGCCAACGTTCATCGACCAATCACACTGCTGAAAACATCTGTTCAGCCAATAGACTATGCCCATCAATCAGTTCCTAGTGCTACGCCCATTAGGTTACTTTCAAAGTCTCTCTCCCAAGTTCAGATATCTACGACGTCATTATCAGTTTCATACACTACTGTTCTTATCATAATACATAATAGTTTGTTTCACTGGATCACTAATAATGTGTTGTGACACACATGGGCTGTTATGTTGTATACCACATTTTAATTTATTTCATGTGTTACGAATTACAATGCCAGTAAAATAACTGCAGGTTTGGAGTGTCACCATTGTAGACAGTCTAGCCACGCACTTGACCCCACCAGTGTCTCCCTGCTACATAGCTGGACAGAATCATCATTTTTCTTTACAGAAGAAAAGGACCTTGCTCTGAATGTAACAGCTACACGCCAATCACAATAACTGTCTGTCCCAGAAAAGTTTTTGCCCACATGCGTCACTTCCACATCCAGCCGTTGAAAAGATTACGTCCCCAAATAAGACTTCATTTGTCTGCCGTTTCATCATTGATGACATTCTTGCTGACCTACTCACAGAGAGACACCGGGAATTCAACCTCCTCTTTTTCACCTATGTTGACCATCAACATATCTGCCTTGTGGAATACCTTAAAACAAGTGGGAGCTCCCAGCACACTGCAACAAATAATTTAACAGCTACACTAGAACAAGAGTCCACCTGGGCCACAATCTCTTACAGGTTCTCCACATCATCTGGTTTCTCGGCAGAGATGTATTTTCGCCTCTGCATTGTTTTGCGACATCATGGACTGGATTCTCAGTCGGTTGGAGACACAAGCCAGGCATTACCATTTGACAGCTGTGCAGTCATACCAGGGTCTCACCTTCAGGTACTGATAAAACTACTGGAGTACCTAGAAGAATTTTCATCCTGTTTAAGCCTCTAGATCTCATAGGGAAAAAACCTAGATCTAAAACCTTAGTTGCAGTTTCAGAATCAAGTTCATATCAAATCTGTCAACTCTGCCTCTACAAACACCCTGCATTGATTATTCTGCAATATTAAGCGTATTGAAACCATCAACGTGCACAGCCAGAGGGACATTCTTGCAATTCACTAGTATGACCGGTACAAACAACGAAGTCACTTGACGGACAGGTCTCAAAAGCATCATTACCATCCTAAAACACTATCGTTGGTCCCTATTTGGATATGCAGTGTGCCTTGCAGAGGAAGTCCCGCTCATAAGCTCCTAAAGCAGACCATGGTCATCAAGCATGGATACGAACCTCTCCATTATGGTGTCGTCCACCTGACAAAAATTCTACCTACATAGCTCAGTTTGCTTGCCTATTCAGTAATAGCATTTTCAATATTTATATGCATTTCTCTTAATATCCACCATTAAAGAATTGTTATTTTTAAAGCTTATTTTGTTTTGACTGTCCTTACATTGTTCACTTATTCTTTTGATCATTTGAGCGCCAGATTCAAGTGTGATTTACAAAGAGTCCAAAAGGTTAATTAGGGCCAGATACACTGACAAATGTGAAACAGGGCATACTGGCTACCAAAAAATATTATGCTTATTATCAGTTGAACAGAAGAGAGCAGGTGGTGGTCTTCAGACTCAGCACAGTCCATAATATATCCATCAGGGCAACAAAAAAAAAGAGTAAAGTTGCTCATCGTGAGCATTCAGCAACATTGTTCAGTGCTGCATGATGAGAAATCACGATTTAAAAAAAATGTATTTGTGATGAGGGTTAATTGTGACTAGTTAATGTTGAATGCCCACTATGAGTAACTTTACTTTTTTGTGCTGCCTGAAAAGGGCATTAGGTGGAGAGTTGCAGTAGCTTTCCTCATATTCCGAGCATGTGGATGAAGGTGCACTGTAGTCCTCCAAGCTGCTCTGCTATGCTTGGCTTCATCTGCGTCTTGTTCACTACTATGTGGTTCATGTCGATCCCTACGTTAGCCAGACTGAAAGTCTATTTCCTGTGTGCGGGGAGGTTTTGGTCATATGCTTCAATTGGAGCCAAAAAAAGTGATTTGAATAAACCAGGCACACAAAGTTGGGGAGATCTTTGATTGATTGTTTTACGGGATTTATATGAAGAGGTCACCCACAGAATAATCCTCAACTGCAAACAGGGTTCAATTATGAATGTCTGCAATCTTTCACATCAATCAATCTCCTTCTGCAACCATCGCTCATTTAGATTGGTACTGAAGATTCTTCAATAGCGTGTGCTTTTTCATGATCTCAAGAGGAATGGGCGTCAGCCACATCCTAATCCACTTCTATGTACTGGGCGTAATCCTGAAGTACATGTTGCTGTACATGAACATGTTTGCCAGGTCACCGTAACGTAGACTGGTGGTACCTACCTTGAAATTTATAAACAAGTAGTGTCTCCTTCTGTTGGGGCCAGTTTGGAGATGTAATAAGATACCCTGGTACTTTCTATAGACAGCTGGTAGTATCCATCATCTGCGTGGTGCCTAGGGTGTTCTTCCTGCCAATTGACAGTGTACTGTCCCTTTATTATAGCTTTTGATTCTTCGTAGTTGACCAGGTATTCTTCCTGAATCAGTTTGGCTTCCTCTTTAGCTAGACTTTCAACCTCCTCGTTTCCCTTGATGTTAGCGTTATGGTATCCAATGCTTACAGAAACCTTTCAGCCATTTTTGTTAAGGTGACCCCCAATTTATTCAATTTATTGTTCTTGTGGGATTTGAGTGCCTGTGAGTTCAACGAGCATAGTCTGTAAATTGACTGTAATAGTCAATGATCAAAGAAAACATTGTAATGCATTTAGACCAGTTTAATTTTATCTGCCTCGCATGAGCTGTAACAAAACCAGAGCTGCCAGAACCCATCTACACTTCCACATGGTGATCCTGGATAACAGGCTGCAACAGAGCAGACTGGCTAAGGAGAAGGGAATGCTAACCCTGTACTCACAAAATGCTTGCTGAAGTTTGATGTGTTGGACCGAAAGGTCCAAATATCACAGTGTGGATGTAAACTATGACAACGTAATCCGTTCTCTGGACTACATTGTGCTACTTAAGCCATTTTCAGTGTTTGATAGTGGGATATTGAGAACCAAGCCAGTCTAATCAGAAATAGTCAGTAAGAGTTTACTAGAGGGAGGTTATGCACATCTATAATAATTCATGGAGGAGGTTACTCAAATAATAAAGGAGAGCCAGTGGATGTTATTTATCTAGATTTTGGGAAGTCCTTTGACAGAGTACCTCATCAAAGATTATTTAGAAAGTTAAAATCAATGAAATTGGGGAAATTGTCAAATGGATTGAAAATTGGTTAATGGGAAGAAGGCAGAGTGCATAAATGAGTACTCTGAGTGGTGTGAAGTAAAAAATGCAGTTTCACAGGGCTCGGTTTTGGGACCAATTTTGTTCTTGTTATATATAAACTATTTAGACATTGATATCGTATCCATGATTTCAAATTTCGCTGATGGCACAAAAATATACAGTAGTATCTTATCCAAAACAGAAGTGGATATATTTAGATCAAATTCGATAATGGTCTGCGAGTTGGCAAATGGATTTTAATGTAGATAAATGTAGTCATTCAGATGGGTAGATCCAATATGGAACATAATTACAGAATGGGCGAGAACAATATTAGAATGATAGGAAAGGTACCTAGGGGATATAATATATGTAAAGTTAAAGAGCAAGTCCACGAAACAGTGAAAAAGGCAAATGCCATGTTAGGTATGATAAAACAAATATTAAACATAGATGCAAGGAAGTGATAGTAAAACTGTATAAATCATTAGTTAGACCTAGATTGGAGTACTGTGTGGAGTCCCTATCGTAGAGGTGATATAAACATGCTGGAAAGTATACAAAAAAAAGAGCGACACAGCTGATCGTGGAGTTAAAAGTTATGACTAAAAAAAACCGGCCCACTGTCTAAAAAAGAAAACAATTCGAGGTGAAAATACAGGTTTATAATCAAAGGAACGGATAAATTAGACTATAACACGGGTTTTTTTTTTCCAATGTACAACCACCACCAAGAACATGATGGCATAGCTACAAATTAACTAAAGAAAGGTCCAGATTAGATATTAGGCAATCTTTTTGTAGGCAGAGAGTGGTGAAAGCTTGGAATGCATTTAAGAATAGATTGGATGCTCATAGCTTCTAGAGCAAGGTAATGCAAATGTAACTGGTTGAATGCAGTTTCTAAACCAGTATAAAGAGGTTAAGTTAATCGCTAGTGTAATCTGGCCACGGTATAGAGACCGAAGTGGGAAGGCAAGCCCGTAATTTTTTTTTTAAAGCACCTGAAATAGGATTTTTTGTATTGGTCCGAAAACGCATAGGTCTATATCGCTGTAAACTGCGACACAACGCCCCATCGTCCTTTTAAGGACGAACGTCGAAGAGGAAGATGGTCGAAGAAGTGCACAGTTTTAACTATCTGGGAAGTAATATTGACAAAGATAAACCAGGATGTTAACGTCGAAGAAACAGCACAGTGAATGAGCTGACAGCAGCCATCGACTCTTCGCGGATTGCATCAGGGTCAGCTGACCAAGACATTTCATCTGCGTTCTCCCACTACCAAACCATGGACCGGGCTTTGGAAGTAGAAAGATGTAGTCCGTAGAACGGAATGCGGTATGTCGCTAGTTTATAGCTTGACTGCGATATTTTCACCTTTCGGCAGACACATTCGTCTTCGACCAGACCAAGACCCTATTCTGTCTCACAATGGCGACACTGGAAACAGGCTGCACTAGTTCTGTATTGTTGTTTTTTTTTCGTTTACCTAATTTCACTATTCTCCAAGGCGGTGTGCGTTGCATTATGTTTTTATTTTGCGCCTGTCGGCCCAGTACATCCTACTGCGTCATGCATTTTATGCAAGGGTCTGCTTCCTCCTGCATTTTCTAAAGGTTTGCTTCCTCGGGATAACGGCCGGTGCTGTGATTGGGGAGCGAACCCAGCACTTCGGGTTGTGAGCCGTGTCACCAAATAGTCCACGCCGTCCCCGGCTGCACTAGTGTAGTCTGGTTAAGACAATAGTGATCGTAGCGGGAAGGTAAACTAGGTCCCAAAAATTGTCGTGGTTCTTCTTCTTCTGCGTTCATTCTCAATCTCCCGCTATCAAGTCCTGAACAGGGCTTCGCAAGTAGCAGGATGTAGTCCGGAGAACGGATTTGCGTTGTGTCGCTAGTTTACAGTTTCACTGCGATAGTTGCACCTTTCAGTCCGACACATCCGTCTTCGGCAGGATTGCTGTGCTAAAATCTGATGTTTCGGGTCGAAAGACGCAAAACAACTTCCTTCTTGCTAGAATGAAAGACAATATAAGAATTAACAAAGCCAGATTTGTTATCAACTCTCTTCGCGCAATTTGAAACTAGCCAGCACTGGAAATAGATTATGCTTCTCAAAACGACTATAAAGTCGTTCCCTACTTCACGACTCGGAAACACGCTATATGATTAAGAGTTTTACATCCAGACTTTAGATTTTCACCAAGATGTCTTCGTCGCGTACTTCCTAATAGGTGACCAGAGGTAATAGCAAACACAAATATATGGATAATAGCAAACACAAATATCTCGGATAATAGCAAACACAAATATATGGACAAAGATCACGAAATCAACCAATTCATTGAGGGGAGAAAGTACAAATGGAAGGACACACCCGCAGAAAGACCTCCATATAACCAGACATGCGCTCATTTGGAACCAATAAGGAAAGAGACGAATTGGGAGCAAAGAAAAAACGCCCGAAGAAGAACGGAAGTGAAATCCACTGCCGCCCGCAGGGTGATTGTCTAAAAACGTGATTCGTTCCTTGTTGTCACACAATGAAGGTGAAACGGGAGGGAGTTATATGCATTTGTGACGAAGGATGAGGCGGGGGGGGGGGGCGGATAAGAAGCCTGATGTCACACAGTTAATATTATTCTCTTCTGTTTTTTTTCTGTTAGTCAATGATATACTTTTCTTTAAAAACCAGTGTCAACTACAGCAGCTATTTACGGACAAGGTATTATTATACTTTCAAGGTCACAGTACGAGAGGTTGGAACATATCCAGAATTAATGAATGCTACTGCTGCACAAGGGATACACTTATGAAAACGTAAAACGCTTGGGTTTCATAGATCTGCACTGATGATGGGCTATATTTGAGTCATCATCCTTCGCAGGGAATGCACAAAGTGGCGCAGTTTGAAAGCGGAACTCTAGGTTGAACAGCGGATACGTTACATTACTCTAGATGATTATGCTTTTGGTACCGATGAATTGGTGGTGAGAAATCAATATGACACTCCTTTGCTAGCGTGAGAAGTAAGGTTGCGGCCGAGGCGAGCATACATGACAACCACTTCTAATATGTGAAAGGAGATCGAGGCAATGACTTCAGATCTGAGACCTCTTTAACAATGGCACTCATCGTATCGTACTTTCTCACCTTGCTTCGTAAGTTAAGAAAGACTGGCTGCGGTATTAGTTGATAGCGAATGTAGAAGCGCCTAGTCTCCAGGTGCTTGCGTGGATCTGGTTCTTCCTAGTCACATTGGGGGTCATGACAATGAACGAACTACATCCTAGCCTCTATGCGCCCATGGGACGGCGTGGGCTAGTGGATAAATGACACCGCTCACAACTCATATGTGTTGGGTTAGATCCGCATCACAGCACCGGCTGTTATCCCGGGGAAGCAAACCCTTACATAAAATGCATGCCAAAGTCGGGTGCACTGGGCTGATAGGCGCAAAATAAAAACCGCAGTGCAACGCACACCGCCTTTGGGGAATAGAGAAATAAAGCGAACGCAACCCCCCCCCCCTCCCCCCCCCCCCCCAAAAAAAAAAACGCTCATAGTGGGAACTATGAGCACGAATAGGACTGTCATTTTGTGGTCGATCAGTGACCGTATCTTGCACGTTGGCATTGCAATCGATGAGCTGTCATTTCAAAGACTAGAATATTAATACACAATGTGGATCGAGCAGAGAGTAGTACCCGAGAGGGCCGAGAAGGAATGTGTAAACTCAGCAGGTTATTGGAACTATCAATGCTCACTCTTAGCTATTTTCTGACGGAGACGAGTATCACGTGATTGTCTTAAGCTCAGTAACGTCGATTCTTAATATGGCTTGGCTTGGCTTCGTTCTCAATCTCCCGCTACCAAACCCTGAAAGGGCTTAAGTAGCAGAATGTAGTCCAGAGAACGGAATGCATTGTGTCGTAGTTTACAGCTTGACTGTTATATTTGCACCTTTCGGTCCAACACATCCGACTTCAGCAAACATTTTGTGAGTACTGGGTTAGCATTCCCTCTTCGATCCCTTCTCCTTAGCCAGTCTGCCTTGCTGCAGCCTGTTATCCAGGATCACAATGTGGAGATGTAGAAGGATCTTGGCAGCTCTGGTTCGCTGGCCCTGATGCTAGCAGTCAGCTATGGGTAGTTAGTGGGATATTAGTCTGTTTGTTGTGGGGTTGTGTATATTGTAATTGTCCAGTTAATTTCGCCAGCGAGTTGGGGGCCGCCCGGTTGTATCTTTTTGTCGCGTGGGTACCACATGGTGGTTATGGTACTCCACTTATCGTCTAGCTATATGGCCTGCCCAGCGGTGTTTTGAGTAGTTAACGTACTGTAGGGCATTTTTGATGTGTGACATTCTCCGGATGTCGCTATTATGTTGTTCGTTTTACCTCTGTTGTCTGAGAGTTATGCCCACTAGGCGTCTCTCAAGGGATGCGTGTGCTGTTTTCCGTTGGCTCTCTGCTGCTTTTGTTAGAGACCGGGTTATCTGGGGCGAGTCTCTCGGTGGCTCGATTGGCGTGCATCCAGTGTTCGTACGGTGATCTCAGTCCCGCCAGGCGGAGTGAGAGCGCGGCTTGCCCACAACGCTCGCCCGCGTCTCCCCGGCAATATAGCGGGACAGGTTTGGTGGTGTCGTACCGTTGGTGTTACTGTAGTCCGTATCGAGAAGCTTTGTCAGTCCGTCAGGTTCATCGAAGGCTAGCGCGTATAGCCAATCTCGACAGTTCGTCTCGCTTGAGGTCCTTCTCTCTCAATGAGCTTGTGACCGGCAATTGGAAAGCAGGAATCGTGCCTAAAGGCCCTGTCCTCGCCCGACCAACCGGTCGGAGAAGGGCAGGACAGCAGGCAAAAATCGTCTCCAGTCCGAGTGAAAATCATCGCCGTGCCGTTGGTATCCGTTCTGTACAGAGCACTGCCATCCGTCCCCGAGCGAGCCCGGTCAGTCGGTTGGTGTGTGTACGGGCCCCGTCCAGGCGGTCCTAGGTCGACGGAGTGAGG
This sequence comes from Ariolimax columbianus, assembly GCA_036924085.1. Classification (NCBI taxonomy): domain Eukaryota; kingdom Metazoa; phylum Mollusca; class Gastropoda; order Stylommatophora; family Arionidae; genus Ariolimax; species Ariolimax columbianus. The sequence goes on along the minus strand of JAVGWX010000018.1, from coordinate 11,433,919 downwards.
GACGGAAGGGTGGTAATAACTGTCCGTCCGCCAGTCGGTCCTTCCGGCGGTCCTCGTGAGGCTTTTTACACATCCATCCCCGACAGGTGTGTGTGGCAAACACGGTACGTTTCCGACAGCTATCTGGTTGATTCTGCCAGTAGTCATATGCTTGTCTCAAAGATTAAGCCATGCATGTCTAAGTTCACACTGTCTCACGGTGAAACCGCGAATGGCTCATCAGTCGAGGTTCCTTAGATGACACGATCCTACTTGGATAACTGTGGCAATTCTAGAGCTAAAACATTGTTACCAAGCTCATACCCTCGCGGAAAGAGCGCTTTTATTAGTTCAAAACCAATCGTCGTTTCCCCTCGCGGGGTTGCGGCGTCCCCACTGGTGACTCTGGATAACTTTGTGTTGATCGCATGGCCTCATGTGCCGGCGACGCATCTTTGAAATGTCTGCCCTATCAAATGTCGATGGTACGTGACATGCCTACCATGTTTGTAATGGGGAATCAGGGTTCGATTCCGGAGAGGGAGCATGAGAAACGGCTACCACATCCAAGGAAGGCAGCAGGCGCGCAACTTACCCACTCCCGGCACGGGGCGGTAGTGACGAAAAATAACAATAAGGGACTGGAGGTAATGATTAACAGGGACAAACGGGGCATTCGTATTGCGGCGTTAGAGGTGAAATTCTTGGATCGCCGTAAGACGAGCTACTGCGAAAGCATTTGTCAAGAATGTTTTCATTAATCACGAACGAAAGTCAGAGGCACAAAGACGATCAGAAACATTCGTAGTTCTGACCATAAACGATGCCGACTAGCGATCCGCAGGAGTTGCTTCGATGACTCCGGGAAACCAAAGTGTTTGTGTTCCGGGGGAAGTATGGTTGCAAAGCTGAAACTTCAAGGAATTGACGGAAGGGCACCACCAGGGGTGGAGCCTGCGGCTTAATTTGACTCAACACGGGAAAACTCACCCGGTCCGGACACTGTAAGGATTGACATATTGATAGCTCTTTCTTGATTCGGTGGGTGGTGGTGCATGGCCGTTCTTAGTTGGTGGAGCGATTTGTCTGGTTAATTCCGATAACGAACGAGACTCTAGCCTATTAAATAGTTCGCCCGATATACTTAGCACCACTGCGACGGGAGGCAACGATATGGTTGGGACCTGGGGCTCGCGTCTCAGACCGACCTGGTCGAGCCGCAGAAAGAGGTCTCGCCGATCAAAGCGGGCGAGGACCTATCCGATATTCACCCCACGCGGCGTGCACGTATGAAATCATTTGTAGACGACTTAGTTCTCGGTCGGGGTGTCGCAAGCAGTAGAGCAGCCACCTCACTGCGAACTGTTGAGACTCAGCCCTCGATCATGAGATATATTCGCACACCAGACGAAAAACATCTCCATGCCATGATCAAGCTTGTTTCCTGGCTAAATGCACTCTTGCCTAGTTCTTTACATTTGTCTTCTATCAGTCATCCCAAATGAACGCAGAAGAGATGCAGGCCAGCGGACATTGCACTTCTGCCCCTTTGTGACAACCTCCCAGGTGGCGTAATGCTAGGTGTACCATCACTGCAGAGTAGCCGAGAATACTAAAGGGGAGCAAGGAGATACCCCCACTCACATGTATCTGCTACGTTTCTAGCACGACGTGACGATCCTGGGACACAGACACACTGGACTGCCTCTCTTCGGGGATACTTGAAAAACTAGTACATATGTCCATATTCATCATCATCACACCCTTTCGACACGAGTGGGGAAGACTCGATAGTCCTGCAAGACAACTTTCCTAAGAGAGACAACTCTGACCTCAAACAACTGCTGCCTTGCAGATGGGCTGGGGACAGCCAAAGGCTAAGGAGGGCATCCTTACAGAAACGCCTGTTGAAATCAGATGCACTGGGCCACATGCTTAACGAAACAGTACTACGTAAATCGCTGTATGATGACGTCACAACTTAAAAGAAGAAAGTATGGTGCTCATCCTGTAGAGTCCCACCAGGCAGCGAGAGTGCCGGGCCCCAAGCCTCGAAGGGGCCCACCTAATGCTACTGGTGGTCACCCACCCACGTACTGTGGAGACGAGGTACAAGGAGATGGGGCAAGAGCTATTGACCAAAAACTCAAGACCCTTAAAATACTACAGTGGAACGCGGAGGGAGTCCTTAACAAAAAGGTTTCACTAACAAATCGCCCGAACGAAGGTAAGATAGACGTGGCATGCATCCAAGAAACGCACCTCAACAATAACCACAGATTTTCAATCAGAGGATACCAGACCTTCCGTCTTGATAGAGAAGGTCACAAAGGAGGGGTTCTGATACTGACACATAACTGCATTCCAAGTAGCGCAGTATCTGTAAATCACACCGGACAAGCAGAAATCGTAGGAGTGGACATAATGACACAAGAAACGAAAATCCGAATATTCAACCTGTATGGCCTGCCCAACAAAGACCTGTCGCTCTCGAGTATGGAAATCAAGGACTCCAGCTGCCAAGTAATTGGAGACGTCAACAGTCACTCGGAGAGATAGGGATATTCAGACACAGACTGCAGAGGGGATGAAGTGGAAGACTGGGAGATATATACAAATCTCTATCTTATTAACAGGCCGGACGACAGCCCTGGCTTCTATTCTAGAACATGGCATACCACCTCCACTCCAGACTTGGCCTTCTCCACGGGGGATATTCACCACAAAATAAATCGTCAGGTGCTCGACCAATTGGCAGGTAGCTACCACAGGCCAATTAGGCTAGAAATTGATATGGAAGTAGGCCCCCAGGAAATAAAACCGCTGCCACGATGGAATTAGAGACGAGCCGACTGGGACAGATTTGCAATGCTGACAGATGGACTGTGTGAAACTATCAACACACGAAATAACAATATGAAACCTATGGTGGAAAGCCTAAACAAAGCAATACTGCAAGCAGCCACAGAAACTACAAGCCATATTGGAATCAGGAACTGCAGAAAGCGGAGGATGAAGTCTCAAATGCTAGGAACATGGCAGAGAGAGAGAGAGAGAGAGAGAGTGAGAGAGAGAGAGAGAGAGAGAGAGAGCAATCTATGGAAGCAAATATCGCCCTCAAGGCCATCACTGCGAAATACAAAAGACAACTAAACCAAATAACAAGAGACAGCTGGAAAATAAAACAGAAAGCCTCAATCTAGATAAACAAGGGAACAAACTATGGAATCTAGTCAGAGCCATGAATGACGAAAAACCATCAAACAAACAAATTACCATCAAGCAGGGTGACAACATGCTTACCGGAAAAAAAGCAGCAAACGCCTTTATAGAACATTATGCCAGAGCAAACCACATTGATGCCCCTACAGGCAGGCATACAGACATTAGTGAAGAACAAAAGAGCCACGACAACATCAAGATAGCACCAGAGGAGCACATGATGGCAAAACTAACAATGAATGAAATGGATGAGGCCATGAGAACTTTAAAGATAAAGAAATCGCCCGGAAAAGATGGGGTAACAAACGAAATGCTGATGGGGTTGGGCCAAACAGCAAAGAGGAAGTTACTATCAGTCCTGAACCAAAGCTGGAAAAGGGGAACTGTACCGCAGGCATGGAAAGATGCTGTACTTATACCAGTACCAAAGAAAGAAAAAGATAGAACAGATCCAAATAGATACAGGCCCATCAGCCTACTGAGCTGTGTAGGCAAACTGATGGAACGTATGATAAACACCAGACTGATGTGGCACCTGGAAGAAAAACACATACTAATTCCACAGTAAGCAGGATTTAGACAACACAGATCCACTGAGGACTAGATCACTCTCATAGCACAGGAAATAGAGGATGCTTACCAGGAGAAAAAATACACAGTAGCGGTTTGGGTGGATTTAGAGAAGGCATTTGACAAGGTGTGGAAAGAGGGACTTAAAGTCAAGCTACGAAAAAGTGAAGTTTGTGGGAAAATGTACAGATGGATCAGTCACTATCTCGAAAACAGAACAGCCAGAGTTCATGTTCAAGGGCAGAAGAGCAAAAAGGCGACACTGGAGCAGGGAGTACCCCAAGGGGGAGTACTGTCACCCACACTTTTCCTGGTGTATATAAACAACATCATAGAGAATATACCAAGAAGAGTCCACAGCTCCAAGTTTGTAGACAATTTGGCTATGTGGACCTCTGAAAAAAATCTCACCGTAGCAAACAATCGGATGCAACAGGCCCTAACATCGTTGGAGGAGTCGCCGAAATCATGGCTGGTAAAATGAATGAAGAAAAAAACAACATGTACGATATTCTCGCTTTCAAATAAACCACAGAACACCAGAATAAGTCTTAACGGCAAATATCTGCGGCCAAACGACAACCCAAACTACTTGGGAGTCACATTTGATCGGCGAATGACATGGAAAAGTCAGATCGAGAGAAACCGAATGAGAGCCAGACAAAGAAAGGCAATCATGAGGAAACTTGCTGGCACAAGCTGAGGAGCAGACGAAGGAATACTAAAGAAACTGTGCACTGGAAGAGTGAGACCAGTTCTCGAGTATGGCATAGCGGCATGGACAACAGAAGCAAAGGCGAACTGTGATAAAATTAGCAAACTTCAAAACCAAGCCACGAGAGTTATAACAGGAGGCCTGAAGTCAACGTCAATTGCAGAACTTGAAAAGATTACAATTCTGCAATCCATGACCGACAGAAGAGACTGCAGAGCCCAGCAGCAAGCAGAGAAACTCAGAAAACTGACTGACCATCCAATGCACCAGAGACTAAATAGATTTGGAAATGGGAAACTAAAGTGGAGAAACTTTGCAGACATAGCCAAAGCAAAGATGAGCGAAGACCCTATGAACACCGTAACAATACCAAAGCCAATCCCTACTATACGCAAACCTACCTGGAAGCAGCATATCATTCCGGAGGTGGTAGAAAATATACCAGGTATTGGAAACACGAACAGCCAGACTGAAAAAGAAAGAAGAGACATAACCTTGAGGTACATAGAAGAAAAAACTACCCAAGCATGGATTGGACCAATGCATACACCGACAGTTCTGTAACAAACACAACACAGAATGGAGGGTCAGGGGTATTCCAGAGCCTACCAAATGGTAGAAAAATAACACAGTCAGTGGCAAATTGGAAAATTCTCAAGCAATTTCAGAGCGGAGGCAGAGGCACTGAGGGCTGCAGTAGAAGCAATGCAGACAGGCGAAAGCAATGAAAGCCAGATAGTCCTGTTTACAGATGGCCTGGCCGTAGTCACATCACTAAAAAGCCAGAAAGATACTGAACTTAATGATTTAAAAGCAGTACTCTGTCAACTATGCCAGCAGTCCGCACCAAAAAGAGTAGTGGTACAGTGGGTTCCATCCCACTGTAACATCCAATGCAACGAGGAGGCAGAGAGACTGGCAAAAGAAGGTGCCAGACTACCACAACCAGATTCTAGTGTAACCTACGAAGAGTCCAAAAGGCTTATTAGGGCCAGATACATGGCCAAATGGGAAACCGAACACACTGGCTACACACAAAAAAATTATGCCTATTACCAGCGGAACAGAAGAGAGCAGATCGTGGTCTTCAGACTCCGCACAGGCCACAACAGACTGAGGTACCATCTATTCAATAATCTGAAGATAGGTGGCACTAACGAATGTACCTGTGGTACAGGGAAAATGACCGCTGAACATCTGCTGAAAAATTGCCCCAAATACGAGGATCGGAGAGAGCAGCTGTGGCCATCACCAGTGGCAACACTAGACAAGCTCTATGGCAGTGTCGACAGCCTCAGGATGGCAGCTGCTTTCCAAGTTGACGTCTGACAGCATACGAAGAAAAAGAAGAAGAAGAGACCAGGTTTCGCTGCCGTAGCAGGGTGCTGGTAGGACTACCGAGTCAAAGATGTCCGCACGCAGTCTGGTGTCTTCTGTGGCATCTGTTGCTATCATGATGGAGATGAAGGCTGCCCAGCCCGCCCGTTTTCGTCTGACGATATCAGGTTTTATGTTGTTCTCCACGTAGAGGAGTCTTTCCATAGCATACTTGAGTATGTGGAATTTGGTCATTCAGGCCGTAGTTCAATACGAGACATCTTAATAAGTTCACCCCTATGGAGACTATGGAGAAGATCCCCCACCTCGCTGGTCAGACTGCTTAGATACAGCTTGTTTTCAGGAGCTAGGCGGGGGGGGGGGGGGGGGTCTTAGTCATTTTATATCATCTGACTGATTATTCTTCGGTCCCTCTTAACAGAATAGAAAATTAATTGATTATCATGACATTTCATTTCAAGTGCGATCTCCGCATCGGAGGTCGGCTGCAATGAATTTGCGTTGTACTCTATTTATTTCTCTTGCAGTAATGGTGCAATTTGATAGGATTTTTCCAGTCCATCTCTTGATATTACCCATCTACTTATAAAGTTGTCTGCCCTTTGAACGACAGTTTTCTATCTTACTTTCCTGTATAGTCTTCAATGAGGTCTTGTTATGTGGCCAACATGACGTAACTATAAAACTCTGATTTCGATCAGTAGTTATCTTTTCACCCCAACTCTTTCAATACTTCCACATTTGTTTTCTTCTCTTTCCAAGAAATGGGGCCCCCATCTTCTGTAGATACACATTTCGAAGGCTTCAATACTCTTTTCCAACTTGTTATTCAGTATCCATGTATCTGCGCCATGGCATTCACTGTTCAGCAAAAACATTTTTTTTACACATACCCCCTCCCCCAAATAGGGGAGGAGGGGAGTGTTTTAAGAGATTTGTGAGGGAGACCGGGCTTTTGCGTCGAAGTGTGATATAACAAAAAATTGAAGAAAAAAAATAAAATTGTGACGTCATATGTGCGATATTAAAGTCATATTAGCAATTATATGAAGGAAAATAGCTGTAGTTGTGAGGAAAAGACAGTTGCCTCTAAAATAGACGAAAGGGGACAGCGTCGGCTAGTGGTTAAGTGATACGGCTCACAACCCGGAAGTGCTGTGTTCGATTCTCATCACGGCACTGACCGTTACCCAGAGAAATACAACTCTTACAAAAGGCAGAAGGAAGCAGACCCTTACATAAAAATGCATGTCGAAGCCGGATGCACTAGGCCGACAGGAAGAAAATTAAAAACCGTAGTGCAACGCACATCACCTTGGGGAATAGAGAAATAAGGCGGGTGCAACCCCCCCCCCCCCCCCCCCCCACAAAAAAAACAAACAAAAAAAACCAACAAACTAACAAACAATACAAACGAAAGAGTGGAACAGAGTCCAGGTTTTCACTGGGGGTTTTCTATTTATAATGTTACCACATGTATCCACATAATTCATGACCCCACACAGTAAATAACATAGCACGCAGCAGGTGACATATCTATTACATCATACTCATACAACAACTATTAAAATGAGTGCAATGAGATTACAAACAACACAAGAAATACATCCTATCTAAATAGATACGCGGAGTTTATAAGCAGAAGTTATTGGATGTTGCTCCAGACTACCCCAACCCAGTTCTAGCCGGACACTCCCCTCCCTTATCTACACCATCAACAGACTCTGAAAAAATCGTCTTCGTGATCGTATTCTGTGTATTCACTCACACTCAGATCCATCAGGCGGGTAATCTTGACATTATACATTGACTCTCTTGAAAGTATACTCACATGTGATCACACACTCAATCGATCTGCGTATACAGGCACTCTGAACATACATCGTTCCCTCGGTGTCCTTTACACACTACACACACATCCAGATCTCTCTTAGGCAATCTGTACACTCGTGTAACCATTAGGGACATACATCGTTCACAAGGTGTCCTGCACGTACAATACACATTCAGATCTCTACTAGACACAGGGAGCCCAACACACACCTTATAGAGCGACTGGCCAATACTCAAATGCGTATGCTGGTTCAGCAACCCTGTACTCCATTCTATCTCCCTAACATTCGTCAAACATCTTATCAATCGCTCTACTATAAAGTCGGCGAGCTAAACACTCCTAGCTAAATTCTCTCTCTTTCTCTCTCTCTCTCACTCCATCCATGGCCAGTCTTCTTGAGTTAAACTTTGTCTAGTATTATATAGTCTCAAGCAGTATCAGAGCTGTCCAATCGACCTCTGGGGGATATCTGCTCCAGCCGTCACCTAGTTTGGATTTAATACCATTTAGTTGTTATTGGAACGAATCACTCTGAATTCCTGTCACTCAAAATGTCGCATCAAGCTCGCTGGCCTCTGTCTGTCACTAATCCCACATTACCCAAATTGGAACGACAGAGTGGGCAGCACCTAGCCTCTACCTGTACTAGACACTTTCTTTCTCCGAACCCCCTGTTTTCCTTCGTTGACTTAGTATCGAGACCGTGAGTGACCTTGGCGTCGTCTCGAGACGGAGAGTGACCTTGGCACACATTCAGGTACCTTTGTTATCAGAGTCGCTGACAACATCACCCTTGCCATAAACGCGCATGCTCCGGCTGGAACTGTTACAAGAGCAAAACGGTAGAATTTTATAATCCCATTACTTTCAAGCAGCGTCTCCGTGTCTCAAAGAAGGTGAGATCACCGTCTAGTCATATTGCAGATTGATGAAAAACATGGAGATCCCGTGTACACTCTGTGCACGTAAAAGAGCCATTGGCAGTTGAAAATCGACGAGAGCAGGATGTTAGCCGCTGTTCCGGCAAAATTCTAAAAAGTAATGAAATTCATACCCAAGACGCAAATTCCATTAAGTAAATATTGCAGAATAAAGAACGCACTACGGATAACCTTCGGATACCTGGTAGCTGGCATAGCCTGCCTGTTTGAATACCAGGATCCCAAGTATGAATGACTACAGTTAAATAACTGCAAAACAAAATTTAATAGTTATCAAATTGAATTGAATTGAACGGTGGGATCAAGATGCTGAGCAGCACATGAGCTGCAGTGGTCAGCGACCCATAGCTGACTGCTAGCGCCAGGGCCAGCGAAACAGTGCTGCCAAGACCCTTCTACACCTCCACGCGGTGATCCTGGATAACAGGCTGCAGCAGGGCAGACTGGCTAAGGACAAGGGATCGAAGAGGGAATGCTAACCCGGTACTCAAAAATGCTTGCTGAAGTCGGATGTGTTGGACCGAAAGGTGCAAATTTCGCAGCTCAGCTGTAAATTACGACACAACGCATTCCGTTCTCTGGACTACATTCAGCTACTTAAGAACTTTTAGGATTTGGTAGCGGGAGATTGAGAACGAACGAAGAAGAAGAAGAAGAATTGAACGGTAATAATAATTATGTTTAAAGGTATCTTGGTATCACCCGCACCGTTACAGAAAACACAATATGTATAATATCCTATAACAGAAATATGTAAATACGATCTCTAAAACTAATTATGGCATTCAATGAGGAAATAACATACTTACAGCTAAGCCCACGCAACTGAAGTAACGCTAGATATGTTGTTGTACGGCCTTGTGTCATCAAATGTGTTTCTAATGAGAGCTCTTCGTGGTTTAGACGCCCTTGATACGTCAAGCGGCATGGCACATGCTAATGTACAGAATAAGTGAAACGGAGAAAATGAGCGAACAATTTATTTATATAAAATAATTTTTATATCATCTTACGCTTATTATAAGTCTGATATAACTTACACATGCTTTCTACGCATTCGAGCTACAGAAAAATTAAATATATATAAATTATTTATATTTAGTGCGGGCTAGATCTTGTTTTGATGCGGCGCGTTCTTTGAAAATATGGCAACAGGCCACAATGGAATGTGAGAAAATTGTCAGGATTATACAGTCTTGCATGGTCTATAACCATATTTGTGCCATTAAATTTCCTATAGTTATCAATCCTGGTTAAAAGGAACTGGAAATTCAAAAATGAGTGAGCATTCACATGGGATAGAGGTAGGTTTTAACGATCAACTTTCCTGGTCCATGGGGAGATAATTAAACATGTTTGGACCTGCAGTAATAAAATTCACATTGTTTACACTAGTTACAATAGTACATCTAAGAACGCTTTTAAAATAACTGGGGATCAACGTTTGCGAATGGAAGATTCCCATACTTTAGATGTAGGCTTATATTAGTCCTACATCGTGTTTATCACTATATCAACTAGTCAAATATTAAAGAAAGTAGTGGGCTAGGCCGAGTAATTTTACTAATAATTAATATTAATAATTAATGTCTAAACGAAAATTCACTGTAGACTATGTTATGTATCATCAGTCGAACTCAATACTTAGTTTACATGTAAAGGCTGGATAATCAATAACTTGTAGGACCTTCTACACAGTTTTTTATCTATTGTTGTATAAATGGAATAATGCAGTACAGCTTATTTTATTCTTAAATAAATGCTAAGATTAAGAAGAGTATAGATAGAGGAGTCATAATTTCTAGATTTTAGTTTCTATTTTAATTTGTAGCCTAAGAACAACGTGAGACAGAGCTATGCATGCAGAAATAACATCTTTCAAAGACAACAAGGCTGACTCAAGGAAAGGAATAATGACAAAATGAAAGCATAGACTACTAGTACTAGATGGGAAAGATGCATATTTATTTGTGTCAAACAGATAGAAGCAAACGACAACCCAAACTACTTGGGAGTCACATTTGATCGGCGAATGACATGGAAAAGTCAGATCGAGAGAAACCGAATGAGAGCCAGACAAAGAATGGCAATCACGAGGAAACTTGCTGGCACATGCTGGGGAGCAGACGAAAGAATACTAAAGAAACTGTACACTGGAAGAGTGAGACCAGTTCTCGAGTATGGCATTGCGGCATGGACAACAGCAGCAAAGGCGAACTTTGATAAAATTTATCAAACTTCAAAACCAAGCCACGAGAGTTGAAACAGGAGGCATGAAGTCAACGCCAATTGTAGAACTTGAAAAGATTACAAATCTGCAATCCATGACCGACAGAAGAGACTGCAGAGCCCAGCAGCAATCAGAGAAACTCAGAAGACTGACAGACCATCCAATGCATCAGAGACTAAATAGATTTGGAAATGGGAAACTAAAGCGGAGAAACTTTGCAGAAATAGCCAAATGAAAGATGGGCGAAGACCCTATGAACACCGTAACAACACCAAAGCCCATCCCTACTGTACGCAAACCCACATGGAAGCAGCATATCATTCCGGAGGTGGTAGAAAATATACCAGGCATTGGAAACAAGAACAACCAGACTGAAAAAGAAAGAAGAGACATAACCCTGAGGTACATAGAAGAAAACTACCCAAGCATGGACTGGACCCATGCATACATCGACGGTTCTGTAACAAACAACACAGAATGGAGGGGCTGGGGTATTCCTGAGCCTACCAAATGGTAGAAAAATAACACTGTCAGTGGCAACTGGAAGACTCTCAAGCAATTTCGGAGCGGAGGCAGAGGCACTGAAGGCCGCAGCAGAAGCAATGCTCACAGGCGAAAACAATGAAAGCCAGATAGTCCTGTTCACAGATGCACTGGCCGTGGTCACAGCACTAAAAAGCCAGAAAAATACTGAACTTAATGATTTAAGAGCAGTACTCTGTCAACTATGCCATCAGTCCGCACCAAAAAGAGTAGTGGTACAGTTGGTTCTATCCCACTGTAACATCCAAGGCAACGAGGAGGCAGACAGACTTGCAAAAGAAAGTGCAAGACTACCACAACCAGATCCTAGTGTGACCTACGAAGAGTCCAAAAGGCTTATTAGGGCCAGATACAAGGCCAAATGGGAAACAGAACACACTGGCTACACAAAAAATGATGCCTACTACCAGCTGAACAGAAGAGAGCAGGTCGTGGTCTTCAGACTCCGCACAGGCCACAACAGACTGAGGTACCATCTATTCAATAAATTGAAGATAGGTGGTACTGACGAATGCTCGTGTGGCACAGGGAAAATGATCGCTGAACATCTGCTGCAAAATTGCCCGACGTACGAGGACCAGAGAAAGCACATGTGGCCATCACCAGTGGCAACACTAGACAAGCTCTATGGCAGTGTCGACAGCCTCAGGATGACAGCTGCTTTCTTTGAACAAATACAAGTTGACATCTGACATCGTACGAAGACTAAGAAGAAGAAACAGATAGAAGGAATATTTACAATTGTACATGAACTGTTTGGAGGCGATAGAGGTGTCAAGCAATCACAATTTTATAATGACGGTCATGGTTTCTTCAGATCAGAAGTAGTGAAAGCAATTAATGATAAAAACAAAGGGAAAGCAACATACATGTATACAATAAATATAGAAATGATAGAAGCTGTAGAGTAATTTGGTGTATTCTTGGAATCCTGGTATTCAAACAGGCATGTTAATAGTTAATGTCTTGTCAGGTAGACGAATGTCCGGCTATATATAGTAGGTATTTTACAACTTCTTGAGGCTTACTAAGCCTGGGGGAAGATACAGATAATTTGGGCAGATATTTAACTATAATTTTTGTTTGGGCAGCGGCAGTTAAGCCTACTCTTTTCGATTTCTAACTGCCAGGCAATTTTTAACATGCTCAACACTGGAGTCCGATCTCACTACCCAGAGATCAGGGGAATTTTTGCAGGAAAATCTACATGAAAAAATCACAGTCCCCACCGTGATCCGAACCAGTGGCCTCTGACACTTGAGGCGAACACCTTACGCCAAGACCACTGAGCCCCCTTCTGGTGTATATATAAATATATAATCACTTGTCACTAATCTGTGAACTGCCATCTACACTATGAGGTCTTTACCGAACAACCTGATTACATCTTCGTTCATAACACTACACAAGAAGTCTCATGCAACTTCTTTTCCAATCAACTGATGCTATGCTTCTAGTCCAGCTCCCCTGGGCCAGACTGCCTCTCTTTGGTCTATGTAAGTGGGGCAGTCCTGCAGAATGTTCTGGTGTCTGTTTGGGTGCTCCACAATCGCATGTGGCAGTGTCTCTAAGACCCATTCTGTGGAGTCTGCAATGTCCCATTCTGAGTCTAACGATCTTTGTTTGCCCATCTTTACCAAGTTTGTCTATGCTGTCATTTTCTGGTTTGTGTTCTTTGTGTTGGTCTCTCCATTCCGTCCTCATGGATTGTTTTATGATTGTCTTTGTTCTTTATAGTTCTGTGAATGGTGCGTCTGTGTGCCACCACTTTAGACTTTTGCGAGCTCGTCTGCCTTCTCATTTCACAGTGAGCTAGAGTTTGCTGTATGACTATTTTTCGGACAGCAACCCAATTTTATATTTTATTTTATGTAAGAGTTCATCAGCAGAGCAAGTGTAGCAGTTGGCCTACAAGTCAATAGAAAGAAAACCCAGTTCATACTCAACACCTGTTGCCCAAAAGGAGATTTACGCCTTGGAGATTGTCCCATCGAAAACATAAATTTGAATATCTACTTGCAAAGCGACAATGCTAGGGCTCACACCTTCAACAGTGTGGTTATTACATCCGTGGCTTATGACTGCAAGGTGTGGGACCTACGGAAAGCTGATGCAGATATACTCTGCGCTGCCCACGAGCGATGGAGTAATAACATTGAAGATCTCCATTCAAATCCAAATTCGCAACGCAGAGATCAGACGCCAAGCTTCCTTACGCCAAGCTTCCTTCTCTGACATTGATTTCGCCCTGTTACAACAATACAGATGGGCTGGTCATGTGGTGCGCGTGCCGGATGACAGATGGACACGTAGAGTGACGTCGTGGTGGCCATACAACTTTAGGCGCCCTCGTGGACATCCGAGGCTGTGGTGGAGAGATGGCTAAATGGAGGCACTGGGCTCAACATGGTTGTTATTGTTTCGAATGCCCACAATGGGGATCAAGATGCTGAGCAGTGCATGAGCTGCAGTGGTTAGTGACTCATAGCTGACTGCTAGCGTCAGGGCCAGCGAACCAAGACCCTTCTACACCTCCACGCGTTGATTCTAGATAACAGGCTGCAGCAGGGCAGACTGGCTAAGGAGAAGGGATCGAAGAGGGAATGCTTACCCAGTACTCAAAAAATGCTTGCTGAAGTCGGATGTGTTGGAACGAAAGGTGCAAATATTGCAGTCAAGCTGTAAACTACGACACAACGCATTCCGTTCTCTGGACAACATTCTGCTACTTAAGCCCTTTCAGTGTTTGGTAGTGGGAGATTGAGAATGAACGAAGCCAAGCCAAGCCAATGCCCACAATGAGTAGGTTACTCTTATGTGTGCCCTGAAAAGGGTGTTAAGTGACGAGGTTGCAGTAGCTTTCCTCACATCTTGTGCGTGCTAATGAAGATTGACCGGGGTCCTCCAGGCGGTTGTGCTATGTTTGGCTTTATCTGCATTTCGCTCACTACTATGGAGATCATGTTGAACCTCCCTTTGATGACCAACGAGGAGGCCAGGTGAGGATCTTGGCCAGTATATTTCTACTGACCCTGGCTAACATTCTCTGATCAGTGTGTTTTGCCTGACCAGACGTTAGCCTCATCGTCCCGGCTCAACATGGTATGCCAAGGCAAAAGAGCGAAATGAGTTTACTAAACATTTGACTACCTGGCATAAGACACACATGCCTGATTGAATACCAGGATTTTGAGATTGAGTCTATTTTGTTTTAGGTACACTCTTGGAGTCTGTTAGAATGTCAGTTTTTGTTGTAGTTGTCTTTTGGCTGATAAGAATCCTTGTTACTGCAATTACATCTTTTGCTTCAGTTCTGAAATTTGTACCGGTCTCTCCTGCTGGTATGAAGTGGTTTTCTGTGTCACCTTTGGGGTGAGCGATGTAGATTTCACTGCCTCCCCTATTTGCGCTCTCCATGGTCAATCCACCTGTGTACGCACGTGTCCATGATTTGCTTGAGTACTGTTTCTTGAGCTCATGTAGAATATGGAATTTTTGTTCTGTTACCGACTGCTCACTTTTTTTTTGGTGTTATTCCTGAAACCTCCAAGATTATTTTGGACCGGTCCTGTCTTTACGTCCTTGGTTCTTCTTCTTCTTTGTTCGTTCTCAATCTTCCACTACCAAACCCTGAAAGGGCTTAAGTAGCAGAATGTAGTCCAGAGAACGGAATGCGTTATGTCGTAGTTTACAGCTTGGCTGCGATATCTGCGCCTTTCGATCCGACTTCAGCAAGCATTTTTTGAGTACCGGGTTAGCATTCCCTCTTCGATCCCTTCTCCTTAGCCAGTCTGCCCTGCTGCAGCCTGTTATCCAGGATCACCGCGTGGAGGTGTAGAAGGGTCTTCGCAGCTATGGTTCGCTGGCCCTAACGCTAGCAGTCAGCTATGGGTCGCTGACCACTGCAGCTCTTGCGCTGCTCAGCATCTTGATCCCGTCCACGGTTCTGACATGAGTGCTTCGCACTTTTAAATTTTGGTTTCGAGGATGTTTCCATATTGTCTGCAACTCATGCAACTGAATATTCAGATTTTAGAACAGTCAGCCTTATGAGTCACACCATTATGATATACTTAAAATTATACAGGAGAGAATTAGACAATGAAATTCAGGATGAATAATTTGGATCTATTCAGAACAGCGTAACGAGAAGCAGTATTCTGTATAAGTGCTCTGATAGAAAAATATAAATAAGTACAGAAAAACATTTATGTGTGTTTTATAGACTACAAAAAGGCCTTTCACAGCCTCTTGCACTTTAGGCTACGAGGCAAGGTGCGGTGCTCCAAGATGACAATACCCATCCCATTGAGCTCATGTTGTTAATGGCTTCCTTCAGCAGCAACATGTCACCAGGATGAATTGTCCATCACTTCTTCTGCGTTTGTTCTCAATCTCTCGCTACCAAGCCCTGAACAGAGCTTTGCAAGTAGCAGGATGTAGTCCAGAGAACGGAATGCGTTGTGTCGCTAGTTTACAGTTTGACTACGATATTTGCACCTTTTGGTTCGACACACTTTCGACAGGGGCCATTTAAAAAAACAGAATGTCTGAATTTCAGAAAGAAAACAGTGTCCAATTAACCAGCAAATTCTCTCATATAAGTTCATTGTTTATGTGAAACTTTCACACAAATGATGTACAAATGACCAAAGAGCGCTGTAATTAAAAAAATTATTTTTTTGTTATGGGTGGGATTTGGTGAGGCTTACACTTTTTATAGTAGTATAGATAATTATAATGTAAACTAGCGACACAACGCATTCTGTTCTCCGGACTACATCCTGCTGCTTGCAAAGCTCTGTTCATGGCTTGGTAGCGGAAGATTGAGAACGAACGCAGAAGAAGAAGAAGATAATAATAACACTCATTAGCTTCATTTGTTTATGACATTTGTAAATGTTTGACATTTTCAGAACTATCAAGTTCTTGGTTTGCTAGGTAAAGGTGGATTTGCTTGTGTTTACCAGGCTCGATCCAAAACAACTGGCATTGAAGTGGCCATCAAAATGGTATTTATCTTTTATTGTTTATTTATTTGGTTTGGATTTTTCTTCCCAAAATGCTACCAGATGTTATTTTGAGATATAGTTTTCATTCTTGTGTATGGTTTTTGACAAAACTCAACATGTTTTTGTTTGTTTTTTAGCTTCTTCTTGCTATAGCATTCGCTTTTCAACCACATAGTTTTTTGATTATATAAAAACGCGAGGACCAAACAAAAAGAGTTGAAATATAGGTCTAAACTTTTGTGTAGTGCTTATAAACTCTTTGCTCTAAATTACCATTATTCTTTCAGTTTTAATGACCCTCAGATATTCACTTATTTTAATAAATTTTCTTATCACATAAATGATAGATCTCAGCAAAAGCTCATGCCATGTTTTTCTGTTAACATATTTAAGGCAGCTACCAATTCAGTTGTTTTGAGATGTTGTTTATATGAGAAATAAACTGTTGAAAAATAAGGAAGAATAAACATGTAATATTTCTGTGGATATGCTCATATTAATGTTCATGAGGGGACGGTGTGGGCTAGTGGTTGAGTGACATGGCTCACAACCCAAAGGTGCTGGGTTCGATCCCCATCACAGCACTGGCCGTTACCTCGGAGAAGCAAATCCTTACATAAAATGCTCGCAGAAGTCGGATGCACTGGGCCAATAGGCACAAAATAAAAACTAGTGCCTTGGAGAATAGAGAAATAACGTCACACCCCCCTCCCTTCCCAAATGTGTACACAATATTTGGAATATATTGGAGGAAATCTTTTTTTTATCAAACCACTGTATTGGCCTGTTTTGTGCTCTTCTCTGTATCTTATGGATATCTTCTTCGGTTCTCGTCCTGAAAGGGACGCTTGTGTGATAGTTTACATAGAGACTGCAATATCTGTGCCTTTTGGTCTGGCACATCCGATTTCAGCACAGCATTTTTTGGGACCAGGTTTGTCTTCACTCTTTGATTCCTAATCACTTAGCCAGACTGCATGGCTGCAATCTGTTTCCAGGACTGCTACTTGGAGGCCAAATAGAGTCTTGATCAGTTGAGTCGCCAAATTATGGGGATTGTTTCTAGAACCTTCTTTCAAACTTAGCTACTTCACACTCAGCTGAGCTTATGTTCTGTGTTAATGCTATGTGTGCAGACTATGAGCTGGTGAGTCTTCTACACTAGAAGGGCATTTGTAATGATAAACATGTGCATACAGATGGGAAATACAGGCACCATATTGTTTACTTCTCTTCTATCCTGGAGTGTAGAGGTCTTGTATTTGTTGTGACTAGGATGGTATAGCCGGCCCCATGCCCAACCATCCTTAGTTGCCTCTTATGACATGCCTGGCAGATTACAGTGGAACTATTCTTTGCTTTCATTTCGGACACACAGACACACTGTATTTTAATTGAAAACTATAAGTCTGCACAATAGAGTCTGATGTTTATTTTTCTTAGTGCACTTTCATCAATCGAAATTGCACTATTTCATTAGGCCTGTGTTCATTGGGTCTGTGGTTTAGTGCATAAGATTTCTACAAGCATTTCTGTTAAAATTTACTTTCCTTGGCTCTTAATTGTTACCAGCCTGCCTGCAGGGGGCAGGTGTGAGTCCTTTTTTTTCATCCTTTTCCTTCGACGTGTCCATCATTGAAAGCTCTGCTGGTAGGTATACTACTGCCTGCATAGGTCTAGGGGTTGGAGGGACACACAACCATGGCATGATAAAGAGACACATGATGAAACATGGTGATGTATATAGTGTACGAGATATGTTCAAAAAGTTTCAGTACTCTGATGTATAACTTTTTCGGGCTTGCCTGTGACCTAGTCAGCCTTGTCTCCTTTGAAATACTTTCCTCCTGTTTTAATTCGTGGCTTCCAACCGTGTTTCCACTTCTCGAAGTAGTTCTGGTAGCTTTTGTGCGGATCATCCTTAGGTTGCAAAACTTCACATATCTTCACATATGTAAACAATCGGCTACAGGACAATAAACAATCACAACATAAAAATGTGGGAATGGTAGAGTACTTAGGAAAGTCATCACTAGGTAGCGCCACTGATCATTACTAAGGGGATCACATCGATCCTTCGCCTCATTAACCAGACTACCACGAAACAGCCTGTTCGCGGGGAGAACTGCGTGGAAGTGAGCTGGGACTCTTGGTCAGTGTATTTCCCCTGACTGACTAACATTGTCCAATCAGTATGATTTGCCTGACCAGAAATAAGTCTTCTCTCCCCTCCCAAGTGTGTAAAAGTTTAAATTTATTTTTAAATGGTTGACGGCGTGGGCTAGTGGTTAAGTGATATGGCTCACAGCCGAAGGTGCTGGGTTCGATTCGGCTGTTACCCCTGGGAAGCAAACCCTTAGGAAATGCAGGAGGAAACAGAACCTTACATAAAATGCACGCTGAAGTCGGATGCACTGGGCTGACAGGCGCAAAATAAAAACTACAGTGCAACGCACACTGCCTTGGGGAATAGATAAATAAAGTGAACGGGGTAAAAAAAATATTGTTTCACGCCATGTGGCGTATGGGAAGTATGGTGTTAGGCCCATATTATATGGTGACCATGGCACATAATGGGTGATATGGTCAGCATCACTCTGGCCATCTTTACTTCCCAGATTTTTTCTGCTACCAAATTACTGTTGCTGGGTTGACTCTAGAAGTCGGTTTGCGATCGGAAAGAAATCCTGCACCAACTGGAGAATGAACCCTGATTGGTTGACTGGGAAGTCAGTGGACTAACCACTGCTCTACCACGGCATCTATGTAGATATGACCCAAACAATTATAAACAAATATATTTTTGTTCAATGCATATGCGTTTATGAAATCTATTGGATTTTATCTTTCCAGATTGAGAAGAACAAGATTAGAGCAGCAGGAATGCAAGACAGAGTGAAAGAGGAGGTGAACATTCACTCAAGGCTCAAACATCCCTCTGTCCTTGAAGTAAGTGTTGTCGACGTACTTCTTCTTCTTTCATTTTCAATCTCCCGCTACTAAATCCTGAATAGGGCTTTACAAGTAGTAGGATGTAGTCCGGAGAATGGAATGCGTTGTTTGTGTCGCTAGTTCACAGTTTGGCTGGGATATTTGCACCTTTCAGTTCGACACATCTGTCTTCGACAGGGTTGAAGTACTGTTTTCGACCATGTTTTACCGGGGCCAGAAAGAGGAGCAAAGAATAGTAACACTGTAACTTGCCAGACATCCTGTAGAAAAAAGGGGAGACGACAGGGGCTAGTGGTTAAGTGACACGACTCATAATACGAAGGTGCTGGGTTCGTTCCCCAGTCACAGCATCGGCTGTTACCCCAGGGAAACAAACCTTTAGAAAATGCAGGAGGAAGCAGACCCTTACATAAAATGCATGCTGAAGCTGGATGCACTGGGTCAACAGGCACAAAATGAAAATATAGTACAGCGCACACTGCCTTGGGGAATAGAGAAATAAGGTGAACGCAATAATAAACCCCGCAAAAAACCTGTAGAAACTTTTAGCCACTAGAAAAAAAAGACAACCTCTGCACCTGATTTTAGAGGAAGCAATTGAATTGGTCTTGTCGTACGTTACCAGGTGTGTTCCATAATTGTGTGGGAGAGAAACATATAATGTTATAAAAATTTACTTGTATGCAGAAGTTGGATACGTCTGTCTTCTTCTTCTTCTGCGTTCATTCTCAATCTCCCGCTACCATGCCCTGAACAGGGCTTTGCAAGTACCAGGATGTAGTCCGGAGAACGAATTTGCATTGTGTCGCTAGTTGAGTTGGATAAGTATATTTGAACAGCAGATTATACAGGTTGATGTCTGACAGCGTACGAAGAAGAAGAAGAAGAACAGCATATTAGAGTGCTCGCTTATCACTACAAAGAGGATTCTTCTTCGGCGTTTGTCCTGAAAAGGACATTGTATTGTAGTTTACAGCAAGGCTGCGATATCTGCGACTTTTGGGTAACACATCTGATTTCTGTTGGCTTTTTTTGCACAAAGGGTTTGCCTTCCCACTGCGATCCCAATTCCCAGTTGTTTCTTCTTCTTTGTCTTGAAAAGGATGTTGTTTCGTAGTTTACAGCGAGGCTGCGCTTTTCGGCTAGACACATTCGGTTTCAGCTAGCTTTTTTAGGTGCCGGGCTTGTCTTCCCACTGTGATCCCTATTCTCTTAATCAGACTACACTTTTATTTTTACTATTGGGTTGTTTTGCTGCAGACTTCTGCCTCCCAAAGAGCACACTAGTGCAGACTGTCTCCAGGGTCACCACTCGGGGGCGGATTAGGGGCTTGGTCAGCTCTGGTTCACTGGTCCTGATGCATGCAGCCAGCTATGAGTCGTTGGTTGCTGTCAGCTCATTCACTGTGTTACATTCTCGGTCCCGTGCAGTTATTTGAAATGATGTTGCAGAAATGTCAGGTGATGATGGTCACTAGGATCAGGGACAACATACTGGCAAGACACAATATCACATCCACACAGTACATCTGGAAATATGTTGTGTTACAGCATCCTGACCAACAAAGTGGAGATCTACAATGTAATCTACAGAATAAGGAACCTACTGAGAAACCTAGTATTACAATGCAGCCAGGAAACCCAGACCCAACTTCTCCAGTATGCTTCTGGATATGAGAAGAGCCACTTCAACTTGTTACAAGAGAAAAAAAATGAAGATTGAAGAACAACAATCTGAGGTGCGAAGAGCTGGACTACTTGGCAAGACACAACAGCATTCATTATTTCTGGCACATATGTGTATAAATATAATTGTTTGTGGCCTTGTTTTGTTTTTGACTTGGTGCTGCATACATGAACACTTTTTTTTACGTTCGTCTTATTTCTCTATTTCCTTAGGCGGTGTACCACTATGTTTTTTATTTTTCGCCTGTCCACCCAGTGCATCCGACTTCAGCATGCATTTTATGAAAGCGTCTGCTTCCTCCTGCATTTTCTAAGGGTTTGCTACCTTGGGGTAGCAGCCGGTGCTGTGATTGGGGAGCGAACCCAGAACCTTTGAGTTGTAAGCCATGTCACTTAATCATTAGCCCACGCCATCCCCCTAAACACCTTTTCATTTATATTAATTTTACATATAGCCATATATTGGCCATTTCAATAAAATATTGGCCATTTCTTGTTTGGTCTGCTCTTTTTCATACCTGGCATACCATGATTCATATGTTTCTGGCCACTCATTTCCTGGTGATGACTGCCAACTCTAACCATATTACATCGATGTCTTGTTTTTTGTTGGGATTTAGTTAGTTGTTTTTGTTTGCTCTTTGTTCCTGATGAATGCCTGTGGCTATAACGTGGGCTTCATATTGCTTTGGTCCTGGTGCAGTCACTGAGCCATTACTTATATATGTTTTTATTGCCTGTATACTTGTAATATCTGCATTTTGCTCTTTTTCAGTTGTATGATTATTTTGAAGACTCAAACTATGTCTACTTGGTTCTGGAGATGTGTCACAAAGGAGAAGTTCAGCGATACCTTCGAACTCAATCCAAGACTTTGACTGAGGATGAGGCTCGCACGTTTATGCAACAGGTTGTAGAAGGCATCCTCTATCTGCACTCTCACGGTATTCTACACAGAGACCTTACCTTGTCAAATCTCTTGCTGACCAAAGACAAGAATGTGGTATGATGCTGTCTGTCTTATTGTTAAAAACAAAATAAGTTTTTTTTTAAACTGCCATTGTTGTTATTATCCCATATCTGCTGCGCAAGCCTGCTCTAGGCAGCCCAATGTCATTCTTATATAGATACAGGTCTTCTTCAGTTGTTTCACTGCTCTTTACAGTGTGTTGGCAATTGTCGACAGTGCTCGTAAGAATCTTTCCCTCCTCATGTCTGCAAGCATCTTGCACTCAATGAGTAGGTGTCTTTTTCATCAGGGTGAGAGCAATGTCTGCACAAGGGCATGTGCTGGGAATTGATGGGGTTCAAGTGGCTATTGACTCGGGTGTGTCCTGTTCGGAACTGAAAGATGAGACTTTGATCTCTTCCATGTAGTTTATTTATGTCATAATTACATTTTGAGCCAATGTTCCCATCGCCCACCTGTTCATCCAGATTTCCCTGATATTCTTAATAATTCGTTTTTCTGTGTGGTTACTGCAGTTTTATCCAATTATTGTTTGGAGGCTCCTATTTTTACCAATCTGTCAGCCATTGTTTTTCCTGGTAGCCTGCTATGTCCTGGGATCAATTGCAAGGTTACATCCTGTGGGCAGTAATAATGTTGTTGATTGCCCTCCCCACCAAAAATATCTCCTCTTTGCTGTATGGGGTGTGCTTTAGCAACTCCAGAACTGAGATGGAGTCACTAAAAATTACATTGTCTATCTGTATCAATTCATCAAGTCAAACTGTTGGTGCAAAATCTCAAGAGTTGTTTTTATAGCCTCTGTCTCTGCTTCATCATTTGAACGGTTTTCGCAGAATGAATCACAAAACTCATATATGGACCCATCCAGGTATTTCATATGAATACCGTACCCTGCAAACGAGAAAACTCATTACAGTGTATGTTCCCAATGCCAGCATCTACTGGGAGGATTTATATAGCTAAGAGGTCTGCCGAAGATGGATGTTTCGGACCGAAAGGTTTTCCGGAACTACAACCTGCTACTTGGAAAGGCGTATTCAGGGCTTCGTAGTGTGAAGTTTGAGAACGAACGAAGAAGGGCTAAGAGGTCAGGTGCTTGCTTCTCTAAAAACAAAAGAAGGATAATGAGAAATGGTGGGGATTCAAATCCTGCAAGTAGGGGGACGGCTTGGCCTAGTGGTTAAGTGGCACGGCTTACAGCCGTAAGGTGCTGGGTTCGATCCCCATCACAGCACAGGCCGTTACCCCGGGGAAGCAAACCCTTAGAAAATGCAGGAGGAAGCAGACCCTTACATAAAATGCATGCTGAAGTCGGATGCACTGGGCCGACAGGCGCAAAATAAAAACCACAGTGCAACACACACCGCCTTGGGGATTAGAGAGAGAAAAAAAAAATTCCGCAAGCTTCAAGCATCCTCATGGGAGGTGAGATCTGTGCCTAGTCTTATCAGAGGTGGACAATAAGCTCGGACATGCCTTGTACCTGTTATGCATGTAAAAGAACCCTTGCTGGTTGAAGAGAACAGGCTATTAAATGCTATCCTGGCCAAAATTCTTTGACGTTTGTGATGTGTTGAAGTTTACGGTGCTGTGATATCTGTGCCTTTTTGCCTGACACATCAGATTTTAGCACAGCATTATTGAAACTGGGTTTGCCTTCCCTCTTTGATGCCCAATCTCTTAACCAAGAGTCGCTGGCTGCTGTCAGCTCATGCACTGTTGCATCTTCAACCCCCTTGGCAAAAATTCTAAAGGCAGCAAAATTCCTTCCCAGTAGTGGCTTGGCTTCATTCTCAATCTCCCGCTACCAAACCCTGAAAGGGCTTAAGTAGCAGAATGTAGTCCAGAGAACTGAATGCGTTGTAAATGGAAGAGGCCATGAGAACATTAAAGAAAAGGAAATCTCCCGGAAAAGATAGGATAACAAACGAAATGCTGATGGGGCTGGGCCAATCAGCAAAGAGGAAACTACTATCAGTCCTGAACCAAAGCTGGAAAAGGGGTATTGTACCCCAGGCATGGAAAGACGCAGTACTTGTACCAGTACCAAAGAAAGGAAAAGACAAAACAGATCCAAATGGATAAAGGCCTATCAGCCTACTGAGCTGCGTAGGCAAACTGATGGAACGTATGATAAACACCAGACTGATGTGGCATCTGGAAGAAAAACACATACTAATTCCACAGCAAGCAGGCTTTAGACAGCACAGATCCACTGAGGATCATCAGGTCATCCTCATAGCCCAGGAAATAGAAGATGCCTACCAGGAGCAAAAACACACAGTAGCGGTTTGGGTGGATCTAGAAAAGGCATTTGACAAAGTCTGGAAAGAGGGACTTAGAGTCAAGCTAAGAAGAAGTGAAGTTTGTGGGAAAATGTACAAATGGATCAGTCACTACCTCAAAAACAGAACGGCCAGAGTTCAAGTACAAGGGCAGATGAGCAAAAAGGTGACACTTGAACAGGGAGTACCCCAAGGGGGAGTACTGTCACCCACACTCTTCCTGGTGTATATAAATAACATAACAGAGAATATACCAATAAGAGTCCATAGCTCAATGTTTGCAGACGATCTGGCTATGTGGACCTCTGAAAAGAATCTGACCATAGCAAGAAATCGGATGCAGCAGGCCCTAACATCGCTGGAAGAGTGGGCGAACTCATGGCTGGTCAAAATAAACGAGGAAAAAACGACATGTACAATATTCTCGCTATCAAAAAAACCCCAAAACACCAAATTAAGTCTTAACGGCAAATACCTGCAGCCAAACGACAACCCAAACTACCTGGGAGTCAGATTTGATCGGCGCATGACATGGAAAAGTCAGATCGAGAGAAACCGAATGAGAGCCAGAGAAAGAATGGCACAAGCTGGGGAGCAGACGAAAGTATACTAAAGAAACTACACTGGAAGAGTGAGACCAGATCTCGAGTAGTCCATTGCGGCATGGACAACAGCAGCAAAGGCGAACTTCGATAAAATTAGCAAACTCCAAAACCAAGCCATGAGAGTTATAACAGGAGGCATGAAGTCAACGCCAATTGTAGAACTTGAAAAGATTACAAAACTGCAATCCATGACCGACAGAAGAGACTGCAGAGCCCAGCAGCAATCAGAGAAACTCAGAAGACTGACTGACCATCCAATGCACCAGAGACTAAATTTCGGAAATGGGAAACTAAAGCGGAGAAACTTTGCAGAAATAGCCAAAGCAAAGATGCACGAAGATCCCATGAACGCACTAACAACACCAAAGCCCATCCCTACTGTACGAAAACCTACCTGGAGGCAGCATATATTTCCAGAGGTGGTAGAAAATATACCAGATATTGGAAACAAAAACTGCCAGACTGAAAAAGAAAGAAGAGATACTACTTTGAGCTACATAACGAAAAACTACCTAAGCATGGACTTGGACCCATGCATACACCGACGGTTCTGTAACAAACACAACACAGAACGGAGGGGCAGGAGCATTTCTGAACCTACCAAATGGCAGAAAAATAACACTGTCATTGGCAACTGGAAAATATACAAGCAATTTCAGAGCAGAGGCACTGAGGGCGGCACTGGAAGAAATGGTGACAGGTAAAAGGAATGAAAGCCATATAGTCCTGCTTACAGATGCCTTGGCTGTAGTCACAGCACTAAAAAGACAGAAAAATACTGAACTTAATGATTTAAGAGCAGTACTCTGTCAACTATGCCAGCAGTCCTCACCAAAAAGGGTAGTGGTACAGTGGGTTCCATCCTACTGCAACATCCAAGGCAACGAGGAGGCAGACAGACTGGCAAAAGAAGGTGCAAGACTACCACAACCAGATACTAGTATGACATACGGAGAGTAAAAACGGCTTATTAGAGCTAGATACATGACCAAATGGGAAACCGAACATACTGGCTACACAAAAAACGATGCCTATTACCAGTTGAACAGAAGAGAGCAGGTCATGGTCTTCAGACTTCGCACTGGCCATAATAGACTGAGGTACCACCTATTCAACAAATTGAAGATAGGTGGCACTGACGAATGCCCGTGTGGTACCAGGAAAATGACCGCTGAGCATTTGCTGCAAAACTGCCCGACATACGAGGATCAGAGAGAGCAGATGTGGCCATCACCAGTGGCAACACTAGACAAACTCTATGGCAGCGTCGACAGCCTCAGGATGACCGCCGCTTTTTTAGAAAAAATAAAGGTTGATGTCTGACTACGTACGATGAAGAAGAAGAATGCGTTGTGTTGTAGTTTACAGCTTGACTGCGATATTTGCACCTTTCGGTCCAACACATCCGACTTCAGCAAGCATTCTTTGAGTACCGGGTTAGCATTCTCTCACTGCCCAGTAGTGACCTACACGAAGACCATAAGGAGGCTGAATCGCTTACAGAAGACGTAACAGGCCAATCACTTTTGTCTGCACACTCAATTACAAGTATATACAAATTACCTCTACACCCTCAGGGGTAGAAAAAGAGCTACTATGAGTTGAGAAATAAACACTGCTTGTCCCTGCAGTCATGGTGCAGTGTGCAGGCTAGGTTTTTATTTTAGCCATGATTAAAAAAGCTATGGCTTAAACGCCTTACACACCACCATCAATAAGGATAGCCGTGTGTTTCTCTATACTCTCGAAGATTCTTTACTGTAATTGTGATAGTAATGAGGACAAGGGCAATGGACGGAGGTCACATTTTGAAGTAGATCAACGACCACCTTTTGTATGAAGACACTGCAGGCGATGAACCAGCAATGCACAGTTTGCTGGATTTTGAAATCACGTGTAGGTCCAGCAGAGTTGGGCGTCTGAGAGGATGGAGCAGGAGTATGTACAACCAGCGAGCTACAAGAGCCATCAGTATCTACACTCTTTGCTATTTTCGAAGAGGGGCAGGAGACCTATGGGTATGGAGTACAATGACATCGATTCTGAACAAAACATAATTGTGACTAATTCTGACATTTTGGTACGAGTTGTTTACTCGTGTGTTTAGTGTCTGTGAGGTTTTATCACTGTGTATTCTTATTTTCTGTCACAGAAAATAGCAGACTTTGGTTTGGCAACACAGCTTCAAGAACCAGAGGAAAAACATTTCACTATGTGTGGGACACCAAATTATATATCACCGTAAGTTGGTTGTGGCTGCTAATATCTAGTCATCATAGTGTCATTATTTTAATCGTTGGTTTTACATTTCTAAAGATGGCGCCATAACTGGCTGCGAGTCTACATTTCTCTACTTTTTTGGATCATTATGGATGCCGCCAGACCACGGATTTGCCTGGAATTCACACTAGTCGACGACTTACACTTGTGTTCACGGATACGTGGAGTTGTTTTCCGTCTGGACTTGTTATTTCGTTCTTTTTTTGTGATTTCTTCCATCCGTTTATCCTGGTCTGGACGCCGGCTGAATGGCGCTACGCTTAAACTAGTTATACCTATGTCGTAGCTCACGGGTTAGTTCTGCCGGTTCACCTTCACGAATATGGCGTGTGGGAATTTTAGATGCTACTATGATGAACTGAATACAGTTCGGGAGAGATGCCAGACTCACTCACACGCTGAGTGTTGTCCATACGACCTCTTCTGGTTATCGAAAAGGTACGACAAACTGCGTTAGATGCCTTCCCACCTTTCTACCCTGCGGGTTACATGTTTACGGAAAGGCTTCGGTGGTAACCCTGAGGCAAAATCTGCATCCTATGCTATCTCCAGTCGTCTTGATGAATGTCTTGCAACTGGCAAAAGGTAGCTTAGGCTCTGTGAGTGAGGTTGACAAAAGGCGCAGTTTCTTCCTCACTTTAATCCAAATCACCGCGCAAGTCACCCATTTCAGCGGACACAGCAAGAGATACGACTGTCCACACGGCTGAACAAAGAGAGTGGTCTTCATCACTTGTGATGGACAAACTATCAATGTTTTATTCAAGGGAGGAAACAGTCATTGGACTACTAGCTTAGTTCTTTACAGTTCAACCTAATTTATAAGAGGTTAGTCTTAATGTCCAAGACCACTAATTGTATGTGTTTCATTGTTTATAAAAAAGTAATTAAAACTAAAATTATGATTGAAAATTGTTGTGTATGTGTGTGCGTTTGCCTTATTTCTCTATTCCCCAATGCGGTGTGCGTTGCACTATGTTTTTATTTTGTGCCTATCAATCCAGTGCATCCAACTTCTGCATTCATTTTATGTAAGGGTCTGCTTCCTCCTGCATTTTCTAAGGGTTTGCTTCCCCGGGATAACGGCAGGTGCTGTAATTGGGGAGCGAACCCAGCACCTTCTGATTGTGAGCTGTGTCAATTTAACCTCTAGTTTATGCCGTCCCCATTTTTAAATTTAAAGAAACAGAATCAATTTTATATATCACATAAAGTTTGTTTAGAAATCAAATTTAGCTGAATAACAAGATATGGTTGATATGTGACTCCAAGATCTGTCGAAAACGTATGTGTCGGACCGAAAGGTGCAAAAATCGCAGTCAAGCTGTAAACTAGTGACACAACGCGTTTCATTCTCAGGACGACATCCTGCTACTTGCAAAGCCCTGTTCAGGGCTTGGTAGCAGGAGATTGAGAGCGAACACAGCAGAAGAAGAAGTGACCAGATAAATCAGACTGTAGGTGGTGCTACTCTAGTTCACTGCAATGGACAATGTGGACTGTGGGTAAGCTGGCATCTACTACTCTCAGGTGATAATTAATTTATTGCTAATGTTATCCTTACTATTGTTATCATCACTTCTCATCCTCATATTTCTCTTCCTCTCTCTCTCTCTCTCTCTCTTCCTTCCCTGGTTTTCTCCCGGTAATGAGTGACACAATATAATCTTATTCTTGTCCCTTTTTCGCTCCAGCCTTAGCAAAGGGCCACCACTACACTTGGCCTCCTTTAGGAAGACTGTACCAAAGTACTTTGTGTGCTTCTGTTGTGGTGGTTTCTAGAATATTTTGTTTTACACAATGAGGTTGCTAGCCCCATGCACAACTTTCTTTAGTCATTATGGTTACTAGGCATAGTGTACCTATTCTTTCCTCCCCAGCAAGGGACCCCTCGAGCTCAGAAAAAGCAGCTAAGACCTAGTACTATGTTGTCTCTTACACACTTATTCCTTGATAGTAGCGATTGCCGTAGGACTACATTATATTTACCGTTTTTTAGGGGAACTGAGACGCTAGTCTGATCAGGCAAAACATACTGACCAGGACATAACTTCAGGGATCAGGCACAATATACTGACCAAGACCACTATCTCTCTTCATTTTTCAAGGCAGTCTGGCTGACAAGATGTGGATCGACGTGATCCTCGAAAAAGTGAGCGCCACGCAGAGCATAGCCGCCTGGAGGACCATGGTCCACCTTCATTAGCACGCTCGGGATGTTGGGAAAGCTACTACAACCTGCCACTTAACGCCCTTTTCAGTGCGCACTAAAGAGTAAACTTTCTTACTCATTGATTGCATTAAAAAACAACTACTAACCATTTTTCTGTATTATTGTTGCATCTTTCACTTCAGAAAAGACTGTTTATTCTTTGGTAGCACAATGCAATCATGTGTGTACTTCCTACATCCACAGGGAGATTGCTATGAGAAGTGCCCATGGTCTCGAGACAGACGTGTGGTCTCTCGGATGTATGTTGTACACCTGTCTTGTGGGAAAACCTCCATTTGACACTGATGCTGTGAAGAGCACCCTCAATCGTGTGATACTTGCCGAATATGAGCTGCCAGACAACTTGAGTTCAGCTGCTAGAGATCTCATTCAAGCCTTGCTCCGCAAAAACCCCAAAGACCGACTTCCACTAAGAGGTATGTGCTTATGGTTGTACCTTTACCACTCTGCATATAAAATTAACGCAGTTTCCACCGCTGCGGCATTATTTTTCATGACGTCACGTCGTTTACCTATTGTTGCTATTTTGAGAGCCTATATGATTTGTTTGTGAGTAGAGAACTAAATGAATAAAGAATTTGTTGGTGTTATTGTTGTTGTTGTGTGTGCGTGTTAGTTTCTGAGATATAAAAACATTAAGGTGATAGTGTTGAAAAAACGGCACACTTATTAGACTCTACCGCTACCAGCGCCTATCGGTTAAAAAAAACAAACCGACAGCAGATTATCGATGTTTGCCGTAATGTCTATATCTGTCACTTTGACTATAAACATAATTATTGTATCTAAATAAACAATCTAAACAGATCTACCTCAGAAAAATCCGTTGCAGAAACTTGACTCCCCCAATTTTCAACAATCAGTGAATCTTCAAATCCAAGCGAAAAACATAAGAAATAATTTTCAAAGCCCTAAAACTAATTCCATGATCGCCATTGCCGGTAACTAACTACCTTACGGAAGAAGGAACTCTCTACAATTAAAGAGCAGTATTGTTCAGACTATTACTACGTAGACGTTAATTTTTAAGTTTGATTAGAGTGGCTGATGACATTGAAACAGCAACGTAAGTTGGAGAGACTCGACGTGTGTGCCTTGATAATCATGACATCAGTCAGCCAGACTGGCATGGTAAAGTTTAACTGCAGAGATGTTGTTATTGTTTGTTGTTACAGATCCAACAGCATCCGAGCTCTTGCATTTCAGCCCAATGCCATGAAATGGTATCTGCACGTCTTTATCAGCTGTTGTCTACTGCTATGCAAAGTGTTACATTTATTTGGCCTTGGAAGAAGAAGCATTTTCCTAAAATCATTGAGCTCTAAGCACTCAAAGAGATGCAGAGAATGTTGTGAAATAATTGAATTGACAAAGATGTATAGGTCAGATCAAGCATATGGAGCAGCGCATGAGCCGCAGCGACCCATAACTGACTGCTAGTGTCAGAGCCAGCGAACCAGAGCTAGCTGCCAAGACCCTTCTACACCTCCACGCGGTGATCCTGGACAACAGGTTGCAACAGAGCAGACTGGCTATGGTAATAAAAAAATGCCTACAGAAGTCGGATGTGTTGGACCGAAAGGTGCAAATATCGCAGTCAAATTGTAAACTACGACACAACGCATTCTTTTCTCTGGACTACATTCTGCTACTTAAAGCAATCTCAGGCCTTGGTAGCGGGAGATTGAGAATGAACCAGGTCAAGATGAAGCATATATAATTCAAATGATAAAACATGCACCATTCCTCTACTTCTGCATTCAAGTATTTGGTCTCGCTAGATCTGCAGTCCCATCGCCAGAATGAAGTTCACTGTCTTTAGCAGGTCTCGACGGCAGTCCCATAGCTTCTGCCTCAGCTTTGTTCCCTCTGGCTACATTTTGCGTCGTATTTCTTTGTGGGCTGGGCATGTTCAGAAGTCTGAATTCTAGTTGCACATGGACTATTGATGTTGACATACCTCCTAGAGGTACTGGTGGAAATGCCTTGTTGCAAGACCTCACAAAGTGACAGCTTAGCGATTACCAGCACCACCAAAGGCAGAGTGCAGGTTTTATACTGCCTACCCAGTAATTATTTAGCGGAAACAAACAAAGCATGGGTTTTGTCCTTCCGCAGGGAAGTATAGGGGACTGTCATGCACATGTGTGAATTTTTTCACCCGCAGCTTGCTTCAGTCAATGGCAGTCAGGATTTCAGTGCTG
The DNA here is from genome assembly GCA_036924085.1 of Ariolimax columbianus. Lineage (NCBI taxonomy): Eukaryota > Metazoa > Mollusca > Gastropoda > Stylommatophora > Arionidae > Ariolimax > Ariolimax columbianus. Next base: position 11,402,317 of record JAVGWX010000018.1, on the reverse strand, counting down.
AGTGTAGTGGGCATCTGTCGGGTTTTCATTCGCACGAAATGACGGAAAGAATTGAGCAGCAGTGTTGTATCAAATTTTGACAAAAGCTAGGTGATACCTAAGTATAAACCATTTGGAAGATTCGGTAATCTTTTGGTGACGATGCAATGGGCATCACACAAATTAAGGAGTGGTACAATTGCTTCAAGTTGGCTGCACATTGGTGGAGAGCGGATCACGTTCTGGTAGGCCCCCATCAAGCCGAAATGATGAAGTCATTGACTAAGTACAGACCTTGGTCTTAAAGAACCGTCGTGTCATCTGAGAACTTGCGGATGAGATGTGTATAAGAATTGGTTTGGTACACTCCATTTTGAGCAAGGATTTGGCCATGTTGGGAATGCTAACGATTGGGCAGAAACAATTCTGTCTAGAAGTCTCACCCTTTCATACATGTCTGTTAATTGGCTGGTAAGAAAGGGGCAATATTGACAGAGCAACCTTCGTTTATATCTGCTTTTAGCCACCCATATTGTTTCTCAATACCTTAATTTCATAGGGCATTTATAACACCAGTCATTTCAATGGTTATCGAAGACATTTTCATAATCCATGAACTCTAAGCATAAGGACTATACATCCCTTGCCCAGTCCATTTACTTTTTGAGGTGTTCAAAGGCTACTCGCCTTTTCTGAATCCCGCCTGTTCTCATAGTTGATTCTCATCCAGTTACTTTTCTAGTCTGATAAGTACTTTCATGAAATGCCAGTATAAGGACTAGAGCAAACATATCGGACGATAGTTCACAAGATCTTTGTGTCCCCTTTTTTACGAATTAAATTTGCGTTTTAATATCTGGTTATATAATTTGTAAACTTTTTTTATCGAAGGAAATGTGGACAACTGTACAAATTATGGATGACCAGGTCACATTGGCAAATCTTTGTTCCGTTTGAACAAAATGTACACTAAACTTGTTTATAGATGATTAAAAAGTACAAATTACAACTTTTTTTCACAGTCTAATGTTTCTTATTTATTTTTTCAGATATTCTTGCTCATCCCTTTATGAAAGTGAAGTCAAATTCTGTTAAACTAATGGAACAGGTCTGTGTATGTCTTCATCTTTTGCAGATGTTAAGTTTTGAATGCTGTCATTTTATGATGCCTGACAATAGAAGTCAGTTTGCCCTAGAAAGCCACTTACACTTTCACGGTTTGATCAGCTTCACACGATCATATGATGTGACTTCTTTCCTTAATTGCTTATCTTCAGTTACTATTTGATGTAAATAATTACCCACTCCAACATTGTGTGACGTGGCATTACACCAGCCATGATTAGGTGGTTTGTTAAGAGCAGCATAGAGGGCGCCTAACAGGCTACAGGTCTACTTTGCTTTAGTGCTTGAATCTATTAAGATGAACTCACACAGTGCTGAAGGCGGATGTGTCAGATCCGTTCTAGTCATTTACTTTGCCTTGATCCCTTTCCTGATATGACTTTATTCCCATTGCTGGGGTTGTCGGTGGGTATTTTTAGGCTGAGGACTACAGGCCGCCATTTGGCCATACCTGCGCTTTTCATACTTCTTTAATTTCTAATAGTGACGAACAATATCCTTTTTGACACAAATTTTGCAATTTTATTTAGGATTTGCTTTATCCTTAAAAATGACATACATGTAATTTTTTTCAGTCGGGTAAAATGTTCATTAGATTTGATTTTCTAAAATTAAATTAATGAATATTTATTAAATTTGGCAACAATTATGATCTAATGCAACATAATTCAATTACCAGGGACATGATATATTCATAGTAAAAATATATATTAGTAAGAAGCATTAAATGTTACCAATGTCTGGAAATAATTTTGTATGAAACGTTAGGGAAAAATCGCAATGTATTTTTGATATTCACTGCGTCAGGTGTATTTTTTAGGCCCTCAATAGCATTGCAACAGTCCCTCTTGTGTGTGTCCCAGTCAAGGGTTTCTACTGAATATCTATATGTAATCCAGATGTATAATCATTGGTCTGATCAAATAATTTCTCAGGTATTGAAGTCCAAATTTCTTCACCAAATTTGTAAATAGGAACCTGGCAGAAATAATCAAACATTAAACTTCTTCGTACGCTGTCAGACTTCAACTTGTATTTGTTTGAAGAAAGCAGCTGTCATCCTGAGGCTGTCGACACTGCCATAGAGCTTGTCTAGTGTTGCCACTGGTGATGGCCACATGTGCTTTCTCTGGTCCTCGTATGTCTGGCAATTTTGCAGTAGATGTTTGGGTGGTCATTTTCCCTGTACCACAGGTGCATTCGTCAGTGCCACCTATCTTCAGTTTATAAACATTAAACGAAGGCTGTGTGCATCAGATATTCAGTCATCATTAGGTCAGTCTAAATTTGGAAACATATACTCTAAACTAAACCCAGAAACATCGGTGTTAGATGCAAATATTGGTAGAGTCGGCCGAAATTGATATTTTGCACGTCGCCGAGGTCAGACAAGTAGAGCTGTAAAGTAGCTCATAGCATTACTGCCGTAGGGGTGTGAGGTGTTAGCAATCTCACATGTCAAAGGATCGACTATATGAAGCCTGTAGCCATATTCTCTCCCTCGCCGCTTTTATTTTCCGGACTGAGCCGGTGCCCATTTAAGGCTGGGTCGACCCGAGAGCCGTTGCGGTTTGAAAAAAAAACATTTTCACCTCAACTGAGGAATGAACCCAGGATCACTCAGATGCGAAGACAGCTCGCTAGCCACTGCACAACGCGGCTCCCATAAAGAGTTAACATTATTTGTTGTTCTTATGACCAGTATATTTATTTCGACTTTGCTACCAGTGTCAGATCTAGTTCTGATACATGGCTCAATAGCAGAAGATTTCTACATGTAAAATAAAATGTCTCTTACAGGCCATTGTTGTGACCAGGAGAGGTAATATGAGTTGTTGTTTTGAATGCCCCACAATGAGTAGGTTACTCTTTTGTGCGGCCTGAAAAAGACGTTAAGTGGCGGGTTGCAGTAGCATGCTGATGAAGATGGACCGGGGTCGTCCAGGTGGTTGTGCTGTGCTTGGCTTCTTCATGTCTCTCACTACTATGAGGATCAAGTCGATCCCTCATGTTGTTAGCCAGACTGCCATGAATACAGCCTGTTTCCAGGGAGGGCTATGAGGAAGCCGAGGTGAGGGTCTTGACCAGTATGTTTTGCCTGACTAGACGCTAGTCTTCTTCCCCATGTGATAATATGAGAAATGAGGACAATATAACTATGGTGGAAACTACCTCTTGTGCTGCCTACATTTCTGAGCAGAAATTGCAATGGTGCGACCATTTCAACTCCCGCTTCACACTTACACTGCAAAAGATTCTGACTTCAAGGCTTGAGGCAGGCAGTGGCAGATGATTTGGATAACGTTAGGGTAATCCTACAATGACATGCTGCACACTTGACCCAGAAGAAACGACTTAAGCTTCACAGCAGTTGTTTTTATATGGGCTTTTTTCATTTGTCCAGTTCTTAATAAGGGTTTATTTATGTCATAATGTCGGTCCGTGTCTGCTACTGTTCTCATGTAAAATTGTATCTTCACCTTTCTTGTATTCAGCCATCACTTGTCCTGCTGTAGTCTGTAATGTAATTTGTAATTACCAAGTTTCTGTCTTTTCTTTGTTTATTTATTCATTATAAGAACATGCAAATAGGTTATCATACAAAAACTGTTTTGCCAGATTGCAGAAATGTCTATGGACAGTGGTCGTGGAACCACTATTGCATCCACAAGACATGGCGGTAGCAACATCACAACATCCACAAGCAGCAGAAGTCAACCTCCGTCTGGTTTTCACAAAGGACAAGTGCCAAACCAGCCATATAAAGAGGAAGATAGATCTTATCAAAGCATGGATTCTGGTTCTGGGGGAACAAGTGAAACATGGCTGAGTCAAGGTTCATATCTGAGTGATCGTCACCCACCAAGTCCTCCAGTTAGAGAGAGGGATAGGTGAGTTTTGCATTTTATTTCTCTCCTTTTCGTGGGCTAATGATTAAGTGACACGACTCACAACCCGAAGATGGCGGGAAAGCAAACTCTTAGAAAATTCAGGAGCAGGCAGACCCTTACATAAAATGCATGCTGAAGTCAGATGCACTGGACTGACAGGCGCAAAATAAAAACAGTGCAATGCACACCGCCTTTGGGAAATACAGAAAAAAGACGAACGCAAATAATACAAAAAAATTATCTCCATTTGACATGACATAGACATAAGCTTAACCCATTCAATCTCAGCCCGGCCGACGACGCTGTAGACACACTAAAATAGGTTCACAAATATAAAGCTGTTGGAAAGGGCCAGATGGGTAACAGTGTGAAGTGCGGTAGAGGAGATTGGCATTGGGTGGGATAAGCTTTGAGAAAATCAGTTAATGATGATGCGAGGCAGGCTCTGCTCTTGGGTCCCTGAGGTGAGAGATGGAGTGAGACAAATCACACATGGAGAAGAGAGCTCGGGAGAAATAGAGTGAACAGAAACGAATGTCAGAGTACAAGAACCAGCTGGTATTGGAGATGGTCAACGGCACAGTTTGTGGCCAGTGACAAATGTGGAGTTGGCATCAAATCAAGACAAGTTACCAAATTTATCTGTAGGACAAGTTTTTGATGTAGACCAGTTACCAAATTGATCTGTCAGACAAATCTTTGATGTAGATCAGTTACCAAATTGATCTATCAGACAAATCTTTGATGTAGATCAGTTACCAAATTGATCTGTCAGACAAGTCTTTGATGTAGATCAGTTATCAAATTAATCTGTCAGACAAGTCTTTGATGTAGATCAGCTACCAAATTGATCTGTCAGACAAGTCTTTGATGTAGATCAGTTATCACATTGATCTATCAGACAAGTCTTTGATGTAGATCAGTTATCACATTGATCTGTCAGACAAAATAAGTCTTTGATGTGTATCAGTTATCAGCTTGATGTGTCAGACAAGTATTTTATTTAGATCAGCTATCAAATTATTCTGTTGGGATGACGTGGGCTAGTCGTTAAGTCACACGGTTCACAAGCCTAAGGTGCTGGGTTCGCTCTCTAATCACAGCACTGGCCGTTACCCCAGAAAGCAAACATCTAGAAAATGCAGGAGCAAGCTGACCCTTAAATAAAATGCATTACAGAGTTGGATGCACTGGGCCGACAGGAGGAAAATAAAAACATAGTGCAACGCACACCACCTTGGGGAATAGAGGAAATAAGGCAGACACCAAAAAAAAATTGTTCTGTTAGAAAAGACAAGTCTTTGATTTAGATAAGCTATCAAATTGATCTGTTAGAAAAGACATGTTTTTGATGTAGATCAGTTATCTAATTGATGTGTCAGGCAAACCTTTGATGGAGATCAGGAAAGGAGTACGACTTAATAACATCTCGTGGTAATCCTTCCTGTAAGACTTTCTTAGATGAGATCCCACCCATAATCTTCTGTTTTATATATAGTATCCCAATGTGACAGCCCAAACTTCCCAGGTTCACATTTTTCAAACAGCAGGGTTGTATCTCTGTAGGAAGTAAATCCATTAAAAAATAAGAAGTGCTGATATTGAATGCACTTGATCATTAAGTACTTAACACAGTACAATGCACATCACCGTAAGAAAAAAAGATGAACGCAAAAACCAAAGCCAAAAAATGGTGTTCAACAACCTAATCCAATGTTCATTGTTTACTGCTGAATTTGAAAGGGAGCTGTGAGAATATGATTTTGTTAATAATAATTGTCTAGATTTTGTTATATTTTGTGTAAATTTCTTTATCTCCCCAGTCAAAATGAGGAAGAACTTCATAGAACTAAAGCTGCCATGAGAGACAACTATAGGTACCAGCTGAACCCAAAACACACTTCTAGTAAACCTGTGGGGAGCAGTGCTCCGGGGTCTATCAAGTTCATCAACAATAAAAGAGAACATCTGGCAGGGACTGTATTAGCTAATGAACATAAACTTGGGTCGGGTGATACTGGAGCAGGTAGTGTTCAGAGCAAGGAAAAGGGGCATCACATTTTTGATCCTTGTAAATATGAAGATCCTCGCAGTTGTAACAATCCACCTGGCTTCCTGTCCTGGCCTGTGTCTACACATCACAGCAACACTGGTGGCAGCATTAATGCATATACCGACCAACCAAATAGCCACAACAACAATATGCGCGCGGGTATCGCTTATCAGAGCTATGAAAAACACCCTCAATCTCGTCCGCAGCCCAGGTGTTCCCAGCGCTCACATTTGTCACATGACCATGAGTCCGTTAGTGATCCAGGTTTCAATGTAAACTCCACCAAGAAAGTACTGGACTTTGACTCTGGCTCGCAGTCAGGTAGCTTGTGTGAACATCAGCAGTTACTACACAAGCCACAGATACTCTTTGTGGACCCTGCCCATCTACAGACACAGGAGCTTCTGTCTAAGGTGCGGAACTACCTGACCAAAGATGGCACAAAGGAAAAGTCTCAAAGTTCAGAGATTGTTTCTGAGGAACTTCCAGTTCAGGTAAGAAGACAAATGTCCATCGTGTGGTGAATGATAAAATCTTAATGTTCATGAGAAGTCAAATGTCAGTGCACATCAGAACTAAATCATCTTAATGTTTATGAGAAGTCAAATGTCGGTAAACATCAGAACTAAATCATCTAAATGTTCATGAGAAGTCAAATGTCAGTGCACATCAGAACTAAATCATCTTAATGTTTATGAGAAGTCAAATGTCGGTAAACATCAGAACTAAATCATCTTAATGTTTATGAGAAGTCAAATGTCGGTAAACATCAGAACTAAATCATCTTAATGTTTATGAGAAGTCAAATGTCGGTAAACATCAGAACTAAATCATCTTAATGTTTGTGAGAAGTCAAATGTCAGTGCACATCAGAACTAAAACATCTTAATGTTTATGAGAAGTCAAACGTCAGTGTACATTAGAACTAAATCATCTTAATGTTTGTGAGAAGTCAAATGTCAGTGCACATCAGAGCTTAAAAGCCCAAATGTAAGTGAAAAGTCGAACCTAACTCTTTAAAACCCTGTCTACCTAGTCCATAAAATCCCATTCCCCTGTGGTCCTGAGAAAATACACACAATGTAGACATTTGAGTAAAGCTATTTACTATGACAAAACTACGTGCTCTAATTTAGTTATTCTATCTAAAATTGACTGACCGGCTAATCTCCAATGTTCCTACCTCAGTGGAATATATTCATCAAATTTACTTGATATATTATGTGGGATAATTCTCCCAATACTCTCATACCATATTATGGCCAAAATCCAAGCAGGACAACCCAAAATACGCCTTAAAATAATGGTCCACTCTGCAAACAGGTAAGTAGGAAATCAAGCCTTAATGTAAATGAGAAGTCAGGGTAAGTAGGAAATCAAGCCTTAATGTAAATGAGAAGTCAGGGTAAGTAGGAAATCAAGCCTTAATGTAAATGAGAAGTCAGGGTAAGTAGGAAATCAAGCCTTAATGTAAATTCTTCTTCTTCTTTCGTTCGCTTTAAAATATTGTCTATATCTGCAATGTTGTCTCTTGTATAAACTTCACTGTCTTTTGTAGTTCCTTAATGTAAATGAGAAGTCAGATCTTAATGTATGTAAGAAATCAAGCCTTAATATAAATGAGAAGTCAGATCTTAATGTATGTAGGAAATCAAGCCTTAATGTAAATGAGAAGTCAGGGTAAGTAGGAAATCAAGCCTTAATGTAAATGAGAAGTCAGATCTTAATGTATGTAGGAAATCATGTCTTAATGTAAATGAGAAGTCAGATCTTAATGTATGTAGGAAATCAAGCCTTAATGTAAATGAGAAGTCAGGGTAAGTAGGAAATCAAGCCTTAATGTAAATGAGAAGTCAGATCTTAATGTATGTAAGAAATCAAGCCTTAATGTAAATGAGAAGTCAGATCTTAATGTATGTAGGAAATCAAGCCTTAATGTAAATGAGAAGTCAGGGTAAGTAGGAAATCAAGCCTTAATGTAAATGAGAAGTCAGATCTTAATGTATGTAGGAAATCATGTCTTAATGTAAATGAGAAGTCAGATCTTAATGTATGTAGGAAATCAAGCCTTAATGTAAATGAGAAGTCAGGGTAAGTAGGAAATCAAGCCTTAATGTAAATGAGAAGTCAGATCTTAATGTATGTAGGAAATCAAGTCTTAATGTAAATGAGAAGTCAGATCTTAATGTATGTAGGAAATCAAGTCTTAATGTAAATGAGAAGTCAGATCTTAATGTATGTAGGAAATCAAGTCTTAATGTAAATGAGAAGTCAGATCTTAATGTATGTAGGAAATCAAGTCTTAATGTAGGTGAGAAGTCAGATCTTAATGTATGTAGGAAATCAAGTCTTAATGTAAATGAGAAGTCAGATCTTAATGTATGTAGGAAATCAAGTCTTAATGTAAATGAGAAGTCAGATCTTAATGTATGTAGGAAATCAAGTCTTAATGTAAATGAGAAGTCAGATCTTAATGTATGTAGGAAATCAAGTCTTAATGTAAATGAGAAGTCAGATCTTAATGTATGTAGGAAATCAAGCCTTAATGTAAATGAGAAGTCAGGGTAAGTAGGAAATCAAGCCTTAATGTAAATGAGAAGTCAGATCTTAATGTATGTAAGAAATCAAGCCTTAATGTAAATGAGAAGTCAGATCTTAATGTATGTAGGAAATCAAGCCTTAATGTAAATGAGAAGTCAGGGTAAGTAGGAAATCAAGCCTTAATGTAAATGAGAAGTCAGATCTTAATGTATGTAGGAAATCATGTCTTAATGTAAATGAGAAGTCAGATCTTAATGTATGTAGGAAATCAAGCCTTAATGTAAATGAGAAGTCAGGGTAAGTAGGAAATCAAGCCTTAATGTAAATGAGAAGTCAGATCTTAATGTATGTAGGAAATCAAGTCTTAATGTAAATGAGAAGTCAGATCTTAATGTATGTAGGAAATCAAGTCTTAATGTAAATGAGAAGTCAGATCTTAATGTATGTAGGAAATCAAGTCTTAATGTAAATGAGAAGTCAGATCTTAATGTATGTAGGAAATCAAGTCTTAATGTAGGTGAGAAGTCAGATCTTAATGTATGTAGGAAATCAAGTCTTAATGTAAATGAGAAGTCAGATCTTAATGTATGTAGGAAATCAAGTCTTAATGTAAATGAGAAGTCAGATCTTAATGTATGTAGGAAATCAAGTCTTAATGTAAATGAGAAGTCAGATCTTAATGTATGTAGGAAATCAAGTCTTAATGTAAATGAGAAGTCAGATCTTAATGTATGTAGGAAATCAAGTCTTAATGTAAATGAGAAGTCAGATCTTAATGTATGTAGGAAATCAAGCCTTAATGTAAATGAGAAGTCAGGGTAAGTAGGAAATCAAGCCTTAATGTAAATGAGAAGTCAGATCTTAATGTATGTAAGAAACTAAGTATTAATGAAGCTGTGAACATACATACAATGCGCTTGATGACGTCACTTCTGATGTAAACAGCACATACTAACCATCAAGTTTGCAAAATTTTATTATCCTCCGACTCATAGTTTCCTCAGCAGACCGCTGACAACATGGCAGGTGTGATACGGAACCCGTGCAGAGATGAACAGCGAGCGGTGATTCGGTTTCTAACAGCTGAAGGATGTCGACCAGTTGACATTCATCGCAGAATGCAGGCAGTGTATGGTGACAAAAGTGTGGCAAACATAAGCTCCGGCGATGGTCCACCCGGATTAATGCATCAATTTTGTCAATGGTGTCTTGTGACGCAACCATATGTGCCTGACCTGGTCTCGGAAGATCTTTCGTTAACTCACGTCCTTCTTTAAACATCATTGTCCAGTTCTTCACTGTCTTCAACACACTTTTGTCACCATACACTGCCTGCATTCTGCGATGAATGTCAACTAGTCGACATCCTTCAGCTGTTAGAAACCAAATCACTGCTTGCTGATCAACTCTGGGCGGATTCCGTATCACTCCCACCATGTTTTCAACAGTCTGCTGAGGAAACTATGAGTCGGTGGATAATGAAATTTTGCACACTTGATGGTTGATATGTGTTGTTTACATCAGAAGTAATGTCATCATGAATTGTACGTCTGTTCACTTGGTGCAGTTAGGTCTGGTTTCATTTGAACATGCCTCGTAGGTAAGAAAAACTATATTAATGCAGGTAATAAGGTCAGATCTTTAAATGTAGTCTTTATGAATTTGTCAAGTTTTAATGTAGGTAAGAAGTCAAACCTTAATTAGGTAATTAGTATAATTATAATGCAGGTGAGAAGTCATCTTTCTGAAACATTTCTACCTTTTATGTGTTTTCTCTTTTATTATCAAATTTTTTTTAAAAATAATCATTATTTATAGCCTTGAGGAATAAAGACAGTTTGCCCTGACAGTCACTATACAATATATAGGCTGTATTTTTACTGATCGGCCATTTGCTCCTATGAGAATTGAATTAACGTAATGAAAATCTGTTTGTTGACCTCTTCAGTTTTCAAGTCCTAAAACAGCAGATAGAAAAGTCAAGCTAACAGAGAAGGAGGTCCAGCACTGTCTGATGGGGAGCAAGAAGACGTCTCCAAAGAGTGGGGATAGCAAAGTCCTGCTAGAATCTCAGGGCTTAGGAGCTCCACTTAACACGCAGAGGTTACGACCAATTCGACAGCAAACCAAGAATGTTGTGGTGAGAAAGACTGTCTGTCTGTTATTGATTGAATGGTGTCACGGGCTGTGATTGTAGAAGAAAAATGGATAGCTATGGTGTGAAGGAGATAGCGAACATAGTGGCCTCAAGCCTTCAGAGGCTTGTGTGTGGATCTAGTAGACTTATCGTGCTGGGGTTTGCATTAATGAAAGAGTTGACATACTGGTTTGTTTTTGTTGCTAATGTCATTAATACTTTAGTTAGGTACTCTTGATGACTTTCTTTGGGGACGGGCTACAGTGACTCTCCTCACATTCTGAGGTGTGCTTGTGAAGATGGACTGGTGCTATCCAGGCTATAGTGTAATGAGAGGCTCCTCAGTAAGTTCATCACTACAGGGATCACAGGGACGATCCCCACCAGTTAGCCAGACTGCCATGAAACAGCCACTTTCTAGGGAGAACTGCTTGGAAGTGAGGTGGGGGTCTTGATCAGTATGTTTCACCTGACCTAACTAACATAGTCTGATCAGTATGTTTTACCTGACCCTGATTAACATAGTCTGATCAGTATGTTTTGCTTGACATAACTAACATAGTCTAATCAGTATGTTTCATCTGACCCTGACTAACATAGTCTGATCAGTATGTTTTACCTGACCAGATGTTAGTGTCCTCTCCTTGACATCCTGGCTTAGAAGATGTCCATTAGGTGAATATAGATGAGGGTAATCGGATAACCTGAGTAGAGTAGTGTCAACAACAATCTTGGAGACAAGCATTTTTGCAATTTAAAAACAGAACAGAAGAGAAATTATAGTAATAGACACTCTGGAATCAAACCCTAATGAGAAATTCTGGTATTTGAGATCATGCTAACCTACCTCGTATACAATTTGATTGCTTGGGAGTTTCCTCATTTAATTACATACTTAAGCCAATCAATGACTTCCTGTTCAATGACGACACTGAAATAGATCATTTAGTAATCTACAGATTGAATAAGTTTACAATCAAACATGGGTCAAGGTGCCAGAGAAGAAAGTCAGGAGTGTGTGCAGCCAGCAAACTAAAGTAACCATACCCTTTGACATTTGCTAAAAGAGACCGAGCACCTGTGGGTTTCTCCAGCTTACAGTGATATCGATTTTATGTAACAACAGAGGATGAGATATGACTGTTGTGTAGATACAAAAGAACTCCCATGTCAGAGGTTTCACTGTGTGTAGACAAGCTTTTAGCATGTTTACTACTATTCATTTTTTTTCGAGTACAGTGGCATTTCTGCCAGTGGAAAGATTATCTTTGTTTCCATCTTACTTACTTAGTCGCTCCTCTTCTACCGCGAGGTGTAGAGGTTTGCCAAAGAGAAAGCCACACTGCTCCATTCACCGTCTTTTTCCTGGCCTCTTTCCAATCCAGCCCTCTATCACTTAGGGACTGTCGTATGTTGTCTTCCCAACGTACTTCGGGACGTCCTGGGGGTCTGTGTCCTTTACTTTTTATCTCCCATGACCACTTTGGTATTCGATCTTCTTCCTTTCTACAGACATGGCCAAACCAGTTTGTTGCCATGCACATCACAAATATTCATGTCCACTTTTTATTGCTCCTTTTCCACCCTTCACGAAGCATATGTCCACCACTGCAGCTGGTTCCTTTTAGGTCACTTGTGGATAGAAACAAAACTTGAAGAGAAACAACACTGGAAGAGCAACTTTATGGACCTGTATGTGAACTACAAAAGACAGTGAAGTTTATACAAGAGACAACATTGCAGATATAGACGATATTTTTACGAGAATGAAAGAAGGAGAAAAAATGGCCACTTGTGCCAAAGGAGTTTGTAATTTCTTTTTTAACCTTATAGTTTCTACATTTGTTTATTATGTCACAAACATTGTAAATCCAGGAAATTGCCACAAAGCGCTGGTAGTGTTCATAACCAGTTTCCACTAGAAACATAATTATAACATCTACATAAACAAACTAACCAGACCTACCTCAGAAAAATCCCTTACAGCAACATAACTTCATCACAATAAATAATGGAACAACCTTCTAAATCTATATGAAACAGAAAAATTGTTTAAAGTCAATCTAACTGTCTTGTTTTCAAGATGGGTGGAAGTGACCTCAATTTTCTATTCTGCCATTTCTATAGCAAAAAACGAACACAACGAATACAATTGTGAGTATACAGAGATAATGTATCAGGCAAATCTTTTTCGCCAATTGTTCAGTAAAAGTTAAAGTGTTTCTGTAGCTGCTCTTGTGTCTGATTAATGTAGTGGTATGGCACAGGTTTTTCTCAGAAAAGGTACAGGGTTCAGCTTCTATTACTGGCATGCTCTAGTCGACCCATCTGTAAATAGATACACAGTTTACTTTTAGGTAAGGTAAGACAGCGAGGAAAGACTAGCGATACAACGCATTATGTTCTCCCGACTTTATCCAGCTACTTGCAAATCCCTTTTCAGGGCTTGGTAGCAGGAGATTGAGAACGAACGCAGAAGAAGAACAGCGAGGAAAGGAACTGGCCACCCCACCTCATAAACAAGCTGTGGCCTCATACAATAAAAGCTCTAGCACTTCATCCTCAATAGCAGTGTCTGCTATGTGACTACCTTTACCATGTTTTACCGTAGCCTGAAAGGGAAGCAAAGAATAGTAACACTGTTCTGCTGAAGATGGATGCAAATATCGCAGTCAAACTGTAAACTAGCGACACAACGCATTCCGTTCTCCAGACTACATCCTGCTACTTGCAAAGCCCTTTTCAGGGCTTAGTAGCCGGAGATTGAGAATGAACGCAGACGAAGAAGTAACACTGTAACCCGCCAGGCATGTTGGTGAAAAAATTTGCCTGGGGCATTGTCTCTGTATACTCACCGGTGTATTTGTTGTGTAAGCACCGGTTTTGCTATAGAAACAGCTGAATCGAAAACGAGGCCACTTTCGTCCGCCCCGATAATAATACAATGGCTTTTTTTACTTTAGACAATTTTTAAAGAAGTTTTTTTCTGTTTCACCCAAAAATTGGTAGGTCTAAATGTTTGTGACGTAATAAACAAAATGTGACAACTCGAAAGTTATAAGCCACAAAAACAAAAAAAGATCCCCATGCCCCGTGAGAGAAGAGGGAGTGACTTGTAAGAAGATTTCTGTGGCCATTGAAAAAAATTATGAGGAGGTTAGAATATCTTCATGCACAACCCTCTTTAGTCACTTTCTACAAGATGCATTGAAAACTGGTCCTATTTGCTTCCCACAAGATGTGTCAAATACTAACCTGTTGCCATTGTGGTCCACTAGGTTCATGTCATGGACAATGGTAGTGTCTGTGTGGAGTTTATTAAGAGGAAGGAGCAAGTGGATAGAGTAATGGAAGTTTTGATCATCTCCTACGATGGCAAGCAGGTATGACATACACACATACATATTTCTTTCTCCTTCTCATTTGCGGTCAGGATCTTTGGTCATGCTATATCTGCAGGCCAGTCGCCATGATGAAGTCTGTAGTCTTCATCAGGTTGGAGCGACTGCCCCACAGCTTTTTGTCTCAACTTTGCACCTTCTGGTATCTCATTTCCCTATAAAGTCGGCATTCCTGTAGAATGTGTTCAGGATTCTGGCCCCCAGTTCCACATGGGCATTTTTCATGGAGATTTGTAGTCGATATAGATGTTCTAGTAGTCTGCAATAACCATTTCTCAGGCGAAATAAGGTAGTATGTTAGTTTCTTTTGAGTTGATGAATTGGGTCTACTTCTTATGTTCATGTCTTCTCTCCATTGGTGTATATACTGATTTCTGATGATGTTCATGATCTCTTTGTATGGTACTTGATTAAAGTATGCCTTTTTACTGCCATCTTTTGATATAGTGTCAGTTCTCTCGTTTCCTGTGATTCCCCAGTGGGAGGGTAGCTATTGTTGAAGATCTCTATAGTATTTTCCTAGTTCTGCTCTGATTTCTGATAACAGCGGTATGATGTTTGTTTTCTGTATTGCCTCTAGTAGATATCTGCAGTCTGTGAAGACAACTATTTTTGTTGGTGGTTGCTTTTCAATCTCAAGTATTCTCAGTGCTCGTAGGTGGACATAGATTCCGCTCTGAGGTTTTTGGACGACTTCCCTACCGAGAAAGCCTCTTTGATTATATTCCACTTGATACACATTTCTATTTTGGATCATTGCAATAGATGGTATCCAAATCGGGCAGTAATGCAGAATACTTCTTGGTGTTCATCCTGAAAAGGAAGTTGTGTCATAGTTTACAGCGAGGCTACAATATTTTTTGCCCGACACATCTCATTTAAGCTGGGGTTTTTTTGGGTGCTGGGTTTACCTTCCCACTGGGATTCCTTTTCTCTTAGCCAGACTACACTAGTGCAGCCTGTTTCCAGGGCTGCTGCTTGGAATATGAGCTTGGTCAGTTCTGATTCACTGACCCTGATGGCTAGGAGTTGCTGGCTGCTGTCAGCTCATTCACTGTGCTGCATCTTCATCCCTATGTTGAGAGCTAAGGGACAATGTCAATGCAATAATACATGGTTTTCAACTTCCTAGCTGCTGTCAGCTCATTCACTGTGCTGCATCTTCGGAATACAAGATAAATGTCTCACAGCCTCTTCTATCAAAGTCTACCTCCTCTTCACGTTGGTGGACCCTGTATGGTAAAGACTGGGTTTTAGCCCCAGTGGCCCTGCCAAAGACGGATGTGTTGGACCAAAAATATCGAAGTCAAACTGTAAACTAACGACAATGCATTTCCGTTCTCCTGACTACATCCTGCAACTTGCAAAGCCCAGTTCAGGGCTTGGTAGGCGGATATTGAGAATGAACGCAGAAGAAGAAGTACCAGCGGAAGGCAAGATGGGACACCCCCCAGCCAGAGGGAGGATATAAAGCACACTCTACCATAGAACAGGTGCTGAAGACAGAGGTGCCAGGCCAGAGACACACCAGAAACCATTGTAGAATGCAACATGCCCAGCTTTTGTTTATGTCTACACAAACAACAAAAGTGTAAAAATTATCTATATGGTGCTCGAACAGTGAATTCAGACTAACAGGAACGGTGCTGTGTTCTGAGCCTCGACAGAATCTGCCTTCAGTTACAGGAGATCTCCTTATCATGCCTTTTGTAGCCAAGAAGCGCAAGAGAGACAAAACTGGCAAACTAGACAAAACAACTCCTCTGAATGTCAAGCAGAAGTAGCTACACAGACTACACTGATAGTCTATTTGAATTGATTGAACTTGCCAGGATCAATATACACATATACATTGTCGCCTAGTCAAAATGCGGCAAATAAGGCATGATGTTTAATCTTCATTCACTCTCAAATAGTCACATCAATTTCTGTCACGTGCTTCTCTAATGAAAATACAGTTTATCAATCATCTGTGTGTCTTCTTCTTCGTACGCAGTCAGAGAGTAACCATTATTTTTTCGAAAAAAGCGGCGATCATCCTGAGGCTGTCGCCACTGCCATAGAGCTTGTCTTGCAGTTCCACTGGTGATGGCCACATCTGCTCTCTCTGATCCTCGTATGTCGGGCAGTTCTGCAGCAGATGTTCAGCGGTCATTTTACCAGTACCACACGGGCATTCGTCGGTACACCCTATCTTCAATTTGTTGAATAGGTGGTACCTCAGTCTATTGTGGCCAGTGCGAAGTCTGAAGACAACGACCTGCTCTCTTCGGTTCAACTGGTAATAGGCATCGTTTTTGGTGTAACCAGTATGTTCGGTTTCCCATTTGGTTATGTATCTGGCTTTGATAAGCCGTTTTGACTCTTCGTACGTCATACTAGTATCATCTGTGTGTCTGAGCAGAGGTCTTTATTCAGTCTTCTTCTCCATCGTTTGTTCTCAAACCCTGCTACCAAGCCCTGAAAAGGGCTTTGCAACTAGCAGGATGTAGTCTGGAGAATGGAATGCGTTGTGTCATAGTTTACAGGTTGCCTTTTATATTTTCACTTTCGGTCCAACACATCTGACTTCAGCAGGCATTTTTTGGTACCGAGTTAACCTTCACTCTTCGATCCCTTCTCCTTAGCCAGTCTGCTCTGTTGCAGATTGTTGTCCAGAATCACCACGTGTAGAAGGATCTTGGCAGCTCTGGTTTGCTGGCCCTGACGCTAGCAGTCAGCTATGATCATCTTGATCCCAACTTAGATATAATAAATAGGTATTACACACTGTTTTTAACTTGCTGGTGTTTCTGTCACAGATTCGAGTCTTCCAGCCATCAGAGGGTAGAGGTGTTCCAGTATCAGACCAGCCCCCAGCACCCCCTGAGAGGTGTCAAGTCTTTGATTATCCCAGTATTCCCCAGAAATATGTCAAGAAGTACCAATATGCGGCCAGGTAAGTTGTTAGCAAAGTAGACTAGTAGCAAGATAAGTATTTATGCATTCGGGAAAACATTCACCGAACTACAGAAAAGAATGCAAAGAAATAGGCACTCCTGGATTTTCTGTCTTCTGCTTTCATTCTGAAAACAGACACATCTGGTTTCAGCCGGCTTTTTCTGGTTTAGTTTGTCTTCCCACTGTGATCCCTACAGTGTTAGACTTCAATGTGCTAAGCCACAGGTTGTTTTAGATGGGGTTGCCGATTCCCTTCCTTGCTGCCGTTTTCTTACCTAAGTCAGGTATCAATTTACAGCTGGATCAACTGGAGCATGATGATTGCTGGAGTTAACTCAGTACCTTTGCCGTGACATGTGAGTGCTCTACCCCTACACTAATAAGGCACTCAATAATGAATTTAACCTGCCAGTTTAACTCGTCAGTGCTCCCCTGTGGTCCTGGGAAGGAGCCAGATACATTTCTGATTTCTGCTCAGGGTGGAAAGGAAAGTCACAATACCCTCAGTACCATTAGCTAGAATCCCCAAGAACGAATTGCTCAGGGAAGCTGATTAATAATAAAAAGAGGAAGAACTTATCAATAATGTTACAGTCTCAAAGCTGAAGACGGATGTGTCGGACCGAAAGGTGCAAATATCGCAGTCAAGCTGTAAACTAGCAATATAATGCATTCCGCTCTCCAGATTACATCCTGCTACTTATGAAGCCCTTTTCAGGGCCGGATAGCGGGAGATTGAGAATGAACACAGAAGAAGAGGAAGAAGCTACAGCCTCAGGTCAGGTCATTCCGTAACCAGTATGGTCGTTGGGGCACCCATGATTACACCCACGCCACTCCTCTCTCTGTCAGCGGTAGCTGCCTGTATCTCCTTTAATCAGCACAGTTTACATATTTTTTGTGTATTTGTTTTGCATTTACTTATTTCTTTATTCCCCAAGGCGGTGTGCGTTGCACTACGGTTTTTATTTTTGCACCTGTCGGCCCAGTGCATCGGACTTCGGCATGCATTATTTAATATAAGGGTCTGCTTCCTCCTACATTTTCTAAGGGTTTGCTTCCCCGGGATAATGGCCGGTGCTGTGATGGGGATCAAACCCAGCACCTTCGGATTTAGAGCAGTGTCACTTAACTACTAGCCCACACCGTCCCCTCAGTCTACAGTGAATTGGTGCCTGACTTGCAATTAGTAAAAGTAAGGCAGCTAGGAAGGGAACTGCTCTCACCACATCACACACAAAAAGCAGAGACCTTTAAAATAACATCTCTAATTGGGTTCTTTTTGAATATAATGTGTAATATAAGATTCACAATATCTCCTAACATCTCAAGCCCAAGCCTACCTCGCCACCAAGTGGTGGACCCTGTTCTTCCAAACAATTCAGCTCAAGGTTGGGGTGTTAATCCCTAGTGATTATATCTATCCCTAATCCCTAGTTTTTTTGTTCTCCCACTTGGATCACTATTTGGCCTTTTCCATATTTGGCGTCCTCTGGCTTATCTGGCCCATTCCCCCTCACCTCTTACGCTCCCCTGGCCACCGTATTTGACCGCTCCCCTTCATTTTTAGTCGAGCTTCCGACCCAAACAATCGCTTAGACAGACTGGGTCTACTATCACATAAGTAGACCATTTTTTTCCTAATATGTTGATTTGCTAGTTCAGTATTGTTATTATTTGTTGTCCCTAATGAAGTCCTATTGGTTGTAACATAGGTTTTGTTTGTGTTCTCGTCTCGGTGCGGTATCTGACCATACCCATTTTAAAATTGAGATTAAACGGAACTCGGAAAATCAACTTTAACATTTTTTTTCATTTATTTTTTCCCATCCATAATACCTAGTGAGAAGCTGAATGAGATAACGCACACCACACTCTTTTTTTCCCCAGCCAGTTGGAGCGGGTATGAACGCACTTCCTCGGTGAAGAGGTGATCTAAATGTAGGTTGGGGATTTTGATTCCTAGAGGGAAGCTGAATGGGACAATAGATGGGGTTCTGGTGAACTATTTCTTTACTACTGCCAGTTTGGACAGGGATGAGCACACTCTTCCAGTGAAGAGATGGTAAAGATGGCATGCAATACTGGGCCAAAAGGCACGCTGGAAGCCACAGTAACATGCAATTCTTGCTTTATGAGAATTAGTACACCATTAGTCTCTAACACTTCATCTCTGATGGCAGTGTCTGCTTTGTAATTGCCTTTATCTTTTTATAACAATGCAATAATGGAAAATTCACCATTTTAGCCTAGCTATTCTGATGCATGTAGCCAGCCAAGATATACAATTTTAGCTCAGCCATTCTGATTACTGTGGCTAGCCAATATACCATTTTAGCTCAGTAATTCTGATTACTGATGCTAGCTAATATATACCATTTTAGCTCAGCCATTCTGATTACTGTAGCTAGCCAATATACCATTTTAGCTCAGTAATTCTGATTACTGTAGCTAGCCAATATACCATTTTAGCTCAGTAATTCTGATTACTGTAGCTGACCATTATATACAAATTTAGCTTAGCCATTCTGATAACTGTAGCCAACCAATATATACCATTTTAACTCAGCCATTCTGATTAGTATAGCTAATCCAAATAAAGCTCGGCCATAAAAATATGCTATTGTATTTTAGTCACTCTGGTTATTGTAGCAAACCAGCACATACGATTGTATCTCAGCTTTTCTGATTAGTGAAGTAGTCAGAACATGCCATTTTAGCTCAGTCATTCTGGCTATTATTGATATCCCTCACAGCTCAGCCATTCCAATCAATATCAATCAGTCAATACCGTTTAGCTCCATAGGTAGCATAAGTCTTCAAGAAATATCCGCCAATTCTCTCATATGCTAACCACTCCTATATAAACCACGATGGACCAGCCTCTTTTCGGTTGTCTGTCACTATAAATGTTATCAGAACCGTTCCTCAAGGTTATGACCTGCCCAGCTCCAACGCTGTCTCTTTTTACTTCATGTGCAAGGAGAGAAAGACTAACGTCTAGTCAGGCAAAATATACTGATCAGACATGTTAGTCATTGTCAGGCAAGACATACTAGCCAAGACCCTCACATCAGCTTCCTAGTAGTCCTTCCTGGAAAGGGGCTATTTTCATGGCAGCCTGGATAACTAGGTGAGTGATCGACATGATCCATCATAATAGTGAGTGAGCATCACGCAAATGAAGCCAAGCATCACACAACGGCCTATAGGACCCCGGTTCACCTTCATTAGCACGCTCGGGATGTGAGGAAAACTACTGCAACCGGCCACTTAACGTCCTTTTCAGGGCGTACAAAAGAGTAACCTACTCATTTTGGGCATTTGCAAACAACAATCCTTCGTGTGCCATTGGCAGTTATCTGATTCTACTCCACAGGTTCAACAGTGACCTTGTCATACCAAATTAAACCTATTATACGTAACAGACACCTGTTTTTATGAATGTTTGGACTTTATCATTAACTCCTGTTTCTTTCTCCAGACCTCTGAACTATACAGTTTGTTCGATTGTACATTGGAGCTAACAATTTTAATTTCCGTTGTGTAGATTTCCGTAATGTCTCCAAGACAATAACATCAACTCTTCTCTTATTAATTGTGATTAATATAGCTAGTAAAAATATGCAAATTATGTCTACAATTTTAATCTCATTAAAATTAAGTTAGGAAATTGATCAGAAAAAAAATTAGAATTTGGCTTTCTACAGAAATCAGGCTGGGTGATAGTAGGATGGCCTTGACAGTCCACCTATGTGTGTCAGGCTTGTGATTGTTTTGTCATCCTCAGGTTTGTCTGTTTGATTCAGTCCAAAACGCCCAAGGTGACCATGTACACACATCGAGCCAAGTGCATGTTGATGGAGAACAGGCCAAACACTGACTTTACTGCCGAGTTCTACGATGGTTAGTAAACATTTTTTTATAATTTATAAACGTTTTGGTCACCTCATGACTTTGTTTTTATAAAAAACGTTTAAGCGTTCACATTATTTTTCTAAAGCAGTGACCTTGGTTCTGTGTTATGTGCCTAATGGCCCAGTGCATCCAGCTTTAGCACACATTTTTTATTTATGTCAACTTTCTATGGGTGTATCAACTTACTGTTTGAAAAATCAGACACTGCAAGTTTGGATTGTGAGCACCAACACTGACCACTGTGCCACACTGCCCCCACCTGGATCCTTGATTGTAAGCAAAACTCCCAACTCCTAGGACACATGCTTCTCTGAAAATAAGAAAACCTGTCACACAGAGACATTACCATCAGGGACAAAGAGTCTTCTTTGGGCTAGGTCTCAGTATGTTGTGCCGGACGTGACGTCCTGATCAGTATGTTGTGCCTAATGCGACGTCCTGGTCAGTATGTTGTGCCTGACCCCGACATGATGTCTTGGTCAGTATGTTGTACTTGACCCTGACACAACATCCTGTCAGTATGTTGTGTCTGACTGGACTAGCGTCTCAATTCCTCACGAGCTATATGTAAATAGAAGCAGACGCAGTCAAAACCAATGCTTAACGTTGAAGTGAGAAGGTGATTGCAAATACTTAGAAACAGACTTCCGTTATAAGCTACCATCTGCAGTGATGGTCTATGCTTCACCATGGAGCACACAGGTAAATGATATAGTATCATGAGGCGTGTGTTGTCTATTTGCAGGTGCCAAATTTTCATCTAGTGCTAAAGGTGTGAAAATTATTGAGACAGATGGTACGTCCTTGACTTTGGAATCTACTGAGGTAAATCCTAGATTGAGCAGAGAGACACGAGATATTCTGGAGTATGTCCAACAGGTAAGTTTGACCGACTGGAAATAATTTGTTAAATTAGCCCTTTACTGAAGTTACCTCAAAAACACTGATGTCAGTTACTGTCACATATAAACAAACTTGTTATTTATCTAAACCTGAATTATAAATAAACTTTTGGTATCGATGCGCTGGGAATGAAACCGCCCCCTCCATGTTCATGATGACCTGAATGCTGTCTTTGACTTCGTGGACAGATCTGCCTTATTGGATACCTTAAAACAGGTGAGCGTTCCCAGCACACTGCAGTGGCTAATCGAGGAGCCACGCTAGAGCAAGAGTCCGCCTGGATCAAAATCTCTCAGATAGATTCTCTTTGTATGAGTCCGCCTGGATAAAATTCTGTCAGATAGATTCTCTTTGTATGAGTCCACCTGGATCAAAATCTGTCAGATAGATTCTCTTTGTATGAGTCCGCCTGGATCAAAATCTGTCAGATATATTCTCTTTGTATGAGTCCGCCTGGATCAAAATCTGTCAGATAGATTCTCTTTGTATGAGTCCGCCTGGATCAAAATCACTCAATTAGATTCTCTTTGTATGCATCATCTGGTGTCTGCAGGGGTGTGTCCTAGCTCCGGCATTGTTCTACCATGTCATGGACTGGATTCTCGGTCAGCTGGAGATGCCCAGCCCAGGAGTCACCATTGGACAGCTCTGTGTGACTGACCTTGGCTACGCAGATGACGTAGTCATACCAGACTTCCACCCTCAAGCACTGATAAAACCACTGGGGCTCCTAGAAGACATTGCATCTAGATTAAACTTCTACATTTCATGGACAAAAACCAAGATATAAAACCTTGGCTGCAATCCCACAACGGGAATTATTCTTGACGGCAAACATGTCAACTCTACGGAGGATTTCATTTACCTGGGCCATAAACAAAACTCTGATACACAAAAACACCCAGACATCATTTGAAGAGTTGGCTGGACTGCTGCCTCTATGAACGTCCTGCATCGAGTCTGGAACCAGCGGAGGCTTTCACTGAAAACCAAGTTTCGAATTTACATAACCTGTGTCATCTCCATTCTGCTGTACGGTTCTGAAACCTGGACTATTCTGGACAGTGATTAGAAGTGCATTGAAGCCTTCCACATGTGCAGTTAGAGGTGCGTTTATGTGATCCCTGGTTTGATCGGGTCTCAAATGGCGTGTAGCTCGAAGCAAAGACCTCGAAAACACATTTGCCATGGTAAACCGTCACTTTTTGGCCCTATTTGGACATGTGACCCGTCTTACTGGGGATGTCCCCTACCAACCAGCTATTAAAGCCCCAGCAATGGACATCAAGGATGGCAAATGAACCTCTATCATGGTCTCACCACCCGGCTGTCCATACACCATCTGGTTAGGTCAAAATAGAAAGGCATCATCCTCAGTGCAAGCAACCTAGAACTGGCCACTCATCGCACTCATAGGCTGTTGACGCGACTGGCCTTTGTCACCTAAGTGGTGCACCTACCTTTCTGTGTACACACAGCTCACACTGTAAGAAAGGTTATGTTGTATTCTATGGATATTAACTTTTTTGTGTAAATTTCTTACACTATGACTTTTACTGAGAATTTGATCAGGTCACTGAAGGTCTTAGCCGATCTGTACTTCTATAGGAGCAGATGCCCCTGTGCAGGTTTCAGCTCTGACATGAGCTGGATGTAGCCGGGAGGAATATTTCCAGCTTAGCGATGTGCAAGTCCATGTTAATAGGCTCAAACACTAGAGCAAATTAGCCCTGCAGTCTGTTAGACGCCATCTATTCTGCTATTAACAAACCACCTGTTATGCCATGTCACACAGTTAGTTGCCTTTTATGACATGCTTTCTGTGGGGCAGTGGTGCTATTCTTGTCATTGTCATACACAAAGACCCCAGTGGACCACTCAGGACCACTGAAGATACATCTTAATTAAATGTGGATATTGAACACAAAATTGATTCAATTAAAATGTATCTTCAATATGTAGGTAACAAAGGTATCATCATGTAGCATGTCCTTTGTAGAACGTCGCTCCCATCACAGTCTGTCTGAAAGAAACTCGTTCCCTTGCCGAAACACCAGCTTCCGCCACTGTCATACTCAGGCACTCCTGGATATCTTGGTGCCATCGTCTTCTTGGTCTACCCCTTCCTCTTTTGCCTAACACCATACCTTCCATCACCGTTCTCTCAAGACCGTTGTGTCTCTTGATGTGACCAAAGTATTTGCATTTTCTAGCCAAAATGGAATTGATAAACCAGTTCTCCTCTATGCTCAACTCTTGCCGAATGTCTACATTTGTTATTTTCTCTGTCCAGGGTATTCTGAGGATCTTTCTGTAACATTTTGACTCGAAGGATTCGATTCTTTGTCTAGAAGTTTTGGTAATCGTCCATGCTTCACAGCCATAAGCTGCCACAGGAAAAACACAGGCTCTCAAGACTTTTATCGTTTTGTTGGTGCCCTGCCATAATTTCTTCAGGCTGTTCAGTCTCTGCATTGCCATAGCTAGTCTTCTTCTGATTTCTTTCGAGCAGTCACCATTTTTGTCAATTCTGGAGCCTAGATATTCAAAATGTGTAACCTGATATATTTTCTCACCACCCACTGTAAATTTATGCTGACATTGTGTTTTATCGGTGGTCATTATCTTTGTTTTGTTTATGTTTATGAACAAATTTTTATCTTTACTATGTCCATTAACGGCTGAAAGTAGTTGCTCTAGCCCTTCCGCACTTCTTGATAGTATCAATGTGTCATCTGCGTATCGTAACTCTGGAATCTCGTACCCCCCAATCGTAAATGGGTCGATACTTTCAATGTTCTCATCTTCTCGTACATTTCTCATTATACATTCCGCATATATGTTGTACAGATAAGGTGAGAGGATACATCCCTGTCAGACTCCTTTTTGTACTGCAAACCAATCTGATGTTTGCCCAGATACTCGGACAGCGGCTTGTTGATTCTTGTATAATGTTTCATTGAGATGGACTATATGCAAAGGAAACCCCATTTCCTTCATGATTCTCCACAGATTTGGATGTTTTACCGTGTCGAAGGCCTTAATGTAATCAATGAAACATGTGTACAGGTCTACATTAAACTCTCTACATTTTTCATAGATATTCCTTAAATTGAATATGTGGTCCCGGGTCCCTCTGTCTTTCCTAAAACCTGCCTGGACTACGTGAATTTTAGATTCAAACCTTTTCTCTATCCTTCTTAATAGGATTTGCAAGAGTATGTTGCTAGCATGGCTGATCAGTGGGATAGTTCGGTAGTTCGTGCACAGCTTCAGGTTGCCTTTTTTGGGAGGGGGAATATAAATTGATTTCTTCCATGCTTCTGGCCACTCTGCACTGTGCCATATCTGTTTACACAGCTTGTGATAGACTCGAGCACATGCCTCTCCTCCTGCTTGTATTAGCTCTGCTGGGATATCATCGCATCCTGGGGACTTTCCCTTTTTCAGGCTTTTAATTGCAGAGCGTACTTCTTCCAATGTTGGTTCAAGTTCTTTCTCATCCTTTGGTAGAATTGTAACTGAGCGCTTTGTGCTATCTCCATACATGGTTCTGCAGTACTCTCTCCATCTATTCAGTATGTCTTTGGTTTCTATTAATGTGTTATCCTCTTTGTCATTCATGACATGTGGAACCGAACGGAATTTCCTTGTCAGTGTTATTGCTTTAAATGCATCTCTCTCTCTGCCTTGTTGCTGTAGGTTTTCTATATCCTTACACGTTTCTACTATGTATCTTCTTTTATCTTTTCTTATTTCTCTTCTAACTTTTCTTGCGCAGTTTTTATATGCTGTGTTGGTACCCTTACTTCCCATTTGTTTTAATTGTTGCCTTTCTGCAATGAGTTTCTGTGTTTCCTCTGTTATATAGCTCTGTGTCTTGTGCAATATCTTTGGAATCATTTCTTTTGCTGTCGAGATCAAAATATTCCTTGCGTACGATGTCATCTCCTCAGATGTCATCTCTTCCTGTATAGCAAGCAACGCCTCAAGTTTGTTTTCTACTTTGATGTTGTATTCAGTAGGTATTGCTGATACATCGAAGCGTATTGGCTGGCAACCTTTGTTGATCCTACGTAGTCTTGTTTGGAAAAAAGATACAAAGGTATAGAACAAAGGTATAGGAAAGAAAAATTAAGAAGGCAGATTCTAACAAAAGCAAAACCAGAAATACTATAGGCAAGGCTCAGGAAATATACACTGAAGCCAACAAAGAAGTGAAGAATAAGCTTTGAGTAACAACATACACTTTGCATAGCCTAATCATATTTTCATTGGAGAATAATGTTTGTAATGTGTGTGAGACATTGCCCAGTTGAAGATACTACATGGGTAGATCCAATATGGAACATAATTAAAGAATGGGTGAGAACAATATTAGAATGATAGAAAAGGAAAGGGACCTAAGGGTTATAATTGATCATACAGGTAAGGTGAGTGAGCAAGTCCAGGTAGCAGTGAAGAAGGCAAATGCAATGTAAGGTATGATAAAATGAAATATTAAACATAGGAGCAAGGAAGTGATAGTCAAACTGTATAAAGGAGCAAGAAAGTGATTGTCAAACTGTATAAAGCATTAGTTAGACCTAGATTAGATTACTATGTACAGGTGTAGAGTCCTTATCGTAGAAGAGATATAAACATGCTTGAAAGTATACAAAGAAGAGCGACAAAGATGAAAGTGGGATTACAGTTATGAGGAAAGACTCAGTGTTTAGAAAAAAAGAAGAATTCGAGGTGACTTAATACAGGTTTATAAGATAATCAAAGGAAAGGTTAGACAAAGAATGGCAATCATGAGGAAGCTTGCTGGCACAAGCTGGGGAGCAGATGAAAGAATACTCAAGAAACTGTACACTGGAAGAGTGAGACCAGTTCTCGAGTATGGTATTGTGGCATGGGCTACAGCAGCAAAGGCGAACTTTGATAAAATTAGCAAACTTCAAAATCAAGCCATGAGAGTTATAACATGAGGCATGAAGTCAACGCCAATTGTAGAACTTGAAAAGATTACAAATCTGCAATCCATGACCGATAGAAGAGACAGCAGAGCCCAGCAGCAATCAGAGAAACTCAGAAGACTGACCATCCAATGCATCAGAGACTAAATAGATTTGGAAAAGGGAAACTAAAGCGGAGAAACTTTGCAGAAATAGCCAAAGCAAAGATGAGCGAAGACCCAACACAGAAGCCCATCCCTACTGTACGCAAACCCACCTGGAAGCAGCATATCATTCCAGAGGTAGTAGAAAATATACCAGGTATTGGAAACAAAAACTGCCAGACTGAAAAAGAAAGAATAGACATAACCCTGAGGCACATAGCGAAAAACTACCCAAGCATGGACTGGACCCATGCATACACCGACGGTTCTGTAACAAACACAACACAGAATGGAGGGGGAGGGGTATTCCTGAGCCCAACAAATGGTAGAAAAATAACACTGTCAGTGGCAACTGGAAAATTCTCAAGCAATTTCAGAGCGGAGGCGGAGGCACTGAAGGCTGCAGTAGAAGCAATGCTGACAGGCGAAAGCAATGAAAGCCAGATAGTCCTGTTTACAGATGCCCTGTCCGTGGTTACAGCACTAAAAAGCCAGAACAATACAGAACTTAATGATTTAAGAACAGTACTCTGTCAACTATGCCAGCAGTCCGCACCAAAAAGAGTAGTGGTACAGTGGGTTCCATCCCACTGTAACTTTCAAGGCAACGAGGAGGCAGACAGACTGGCAAAAGAAGGTGCAAGATTACCACAACCAGATTCTAGTGTGACCTACGAAGAGTCCAAAAGGTTTATTAGGGACAAATACATGGCCAAATGGGAAACAGAGCATACTGGCTACACAAAAAATGATGCCTATTACCAGTTGAACAGAAGAGAGCAGGTCGTGGCCTTCAGACTCCGCATAGGCCACAACAGACTGAGGTACCATCTATTCAATAAACTGAAGATAGGTGGCACTGACGAATGCCAATGTGGTACAGGGAAAATCACAGCTGAACATCTGCTGCAAAATTTCCCAACATACGAGGACCAGAGAAAGCGCATGTGGCCATCACTGGTGCCAACACTAGACAAGCTCAATGGCAGTGTCGACAGCCTCTGGATGACAGCTGCTTTCTTCGAACAAATTCAAGTTGACGTCTGACAGCGTACGAAGAAGAAGAAGAAAGGAAAGGATAAATTAGACTATAACAAGTTTTTTCAAAATTCAACCACCTACAAGAACAAGAGGGCAATAGCTACAAATTAACTAAAGAAAGGTTGAGAGAGGTATGAATGCTTGGAATGCATTGCCACAGAAAGTAGTGGATGCAAGGACAATTAATACATTTAAGAATAGATTGGATGTGCATAGCTTTGAGGACAAGGAAAGGTAAATGAAACTGGTTGTTTATACACTCTGCAGTCTTCTAAACCAGTATAAAGACGTTAAATTACCTACTTGAATGTGGTCAATATATTTGAAAATTGTCAATAAATGCAATGAGAAAACATGTTGGATGTGCTATATACTAGCATACATTTCTCTCCTCAGTGTCGGGACCAATGTCTCAAGTTAGAGATGGTCATTTCCTCTGTCCAATCTTCAAGTCCTGGCATAGACCAACTATTCCCTGTTATTGTTGGAAGGTATGTATGTTTATTTTTTAATATACTGCCACTGAATGGGTGGTTTATATTTTTCTTCAACGTCGGTTCTGGAAGGGAAAAAAATAAATCTGAAATTGTTTCAAATTCTTCTTTTTCTGCGTTCGTTCTCAATCTCCTGCTACCAAGTCCTGAACAGGGCTTTGCAAGTAGCAGGATGTCATCTGGAGAACAGAGTGCAGTGTGTTGCTAGTTTACAGTTTTACTGCGATATTTGCACCTTTCAGTCCAACACATCCATCTTTGGCAGCAGACATTTTTCGAGTACTGGGTTAGCCTTCCCTCTTCGATCCCTTCTCCTTAGCCAGTCTTCTTTCTTCGATCCCTTCTCCTTAGCCAGCCTGCCCTGTTGCAGCCTGTTATTCACGGTCAACCGTGTGGAGGTGTAGAAATGTCTTTGCAGCTCTGGTTCACTGGTCCTGATGCCAGCGATCAGCTATTGGCGCTGCAGCTCATGCGCTGCTCAGCATCTTGATCCCCATTTCACATTAACCTTCTGATTCCAAGATTACAGAATTACATCTATTTCCTGTATCTACATAATCTTTCAGCACATGGTTGTTGATTTTGAAAACCTCAAATTTAAAATTTGTGTGTGTGTGCGTACTTGTGTTTGGATGGAGAGAGAGAGACATATATTAATAAATAAGTTGTTGGTGTTATTGTGTTAGTTTCTGAGATACAGAGACAAAGGTGATAGTGGTGAAACAACCCGGTAGCTGCGTCCCTTGGTAGAAAAAATTTCGCCAAAAAATGTATTAATACTACTATCAATATTTACCATAATGGCTATGTCTGTCACTTCGACTATAAACGTAATTAATGTATCTGTATAAACAAACTAAATAGATCTACTTCAGAAAATTAACTCCCCCATTCTCAATAATGGTGAATAGTGAATCTTCAAATCCAAGTGAAAAACAGAAGAAAACCTTTCCAAAATCTAAAATAAATTTCACAATCGCCATTGTTTTCGTCTAACCTTACATATCAGAAGTTGGAACTCTCTGCAATTACAAAAGCAGTATGTTCAGCCATTTCTATGACACTAACCGGGTAGTTTATATATGATAAAGTGATGACCCTAGAGTTGGCGGCATGCAATACCAGCGGAACAGAGCCAAATCATCGTAATCTCATGCCTTACGTACGGGGCCAAATCATCGTAATCTCATGCAGAAAAGGTTAAAATGTCATGACAGAAATTGTTTCACATTAAAATGTCATCAC
Source organism: Ariolimax columbianus (assembly GCA_036924085.1). Lineage (NCBI taxonomy): Eukaryota > Metazoa > Mollusca > Gastropoda > Stylommatophora > Arionidae > Ariolimax > Ariolimax columbianus. Next base: position 11,372,545 of record JAVGWX010000018.1, on the reverse strand, counting down.
TTAAATTGTTGCACTTGTTTAAAGATATGTTCTTTACTTGAATCTCTCATTAGGATTTTCTCTACTGGAAACATTTAGATATAGTCCTGTATAGTTTAATGTTATTCTTCTCAAACAATGACTACTACTGAGCCCACAATATGGTTGCACTCACTAGGATAAGGTTTGTAGAACTGCATGTGGGCTAAAGCATGTTTGCAACTTCTGTTTAAGAGTATATTTTTTACTATTAGTGCCTCCTTGTTTGTATTTTCAGACGGCCGGACAAAGCAGGCACTGACAGAAAAAGTTTACCCAGTTCTGATACGAGACTGGCTACACATGGAGTGGATACTAGAACATGCTCTACTAAACCTCAGGTACAGATAAGCAAGATTTACTAACTTTTTCTGCGTTGTATTCCCGGCTATTCACCGTGTGTCGAATCACCTGCTATTATTAAATGTTGGATTTATAATTTTGTAATCAGTTTGCTTCATGGATATAGTTTGCTTTGCGGATATTTGTTTCTTTGAGATCTCAGGTTTTTCAAAATAGAGATCCTTTTTGTTAAACTAGTTTTGTTGATATTTAGTATATAAGTTGACCATTCCGAAATGGCTTTTTAGCTCATGAACATTCATATAAATGGGGTTCTAGTCAGTACGGATGAAGATAAAGTAGAAAATAATGACAAGGAAGATATAGAAAAAGCAAGGCACTGACTTAGAGTCAGAGACAGATCGATGATGATTTGATTTTGAACAAAATGCAAGGAGCCATAAAGGCAACTAATGGTCCCAAGAATTGCAAGATATTCTTCGTCTTCGTTTGTTCTCAAACTCCCACTACCAATCCCTGAAAAGGACTTTGCAAGTAGCAGGATGTAGTCCAGAGAGTGGGATGCGTTGTGTTGTAGTTTACAGCCTGACTGTGATATTTGCACTTTTGGGTCCGACACATCTGATTTCAGTATGGCATTTTTGGGTACCGGGTTAGCCTTCTCTCTTTGATCCCTTTTCCTTAGCCAGTCTGCTCTGTTGCAGCCTGTTATCCAGGATCACCACGTGGAGGTGGAGACGGGTTTTGGCAGCTCTAGGTTGCTGGCCCTGATGCTAGCAGTCAGCTTTGGGTCATTGACTGCTACAGTTCATGCACTGCTCAGCATCTTGATACCCAATTTCAAGATGGGACATTGAATTAATTTATTGCACCATCTTGTCCCATTTACTACTTACTGTCTGGTCTTACTCATGATTTACCGTCTGGTCCCATTCACGACTTACCGCCTGGTTCCACTCACGATTTACCAACTGGTTCCACTCACGACTTACCGACTAGTTCCATTCACGAATTACCGTATGGTTCCACTCACGACTTACCGACTAGTTCCATTCATGACTTAGACAATGAAGCTAAACCTTTTGATGTGCTTAATTTATTTATTACTGACGATATCTTTGAATATTGTGCTCAACAAACAAATCTTTATTCTGAGCAACAACATGCAATAAAGAACAAAATGAACCAATTTATGTTGCCGCTCTTAAAAGCATCGGTCAAAGATCCCAGGAAAAGAAGAAAGAAAGTCCAAATAACATACGGAGAAGTGATCGTGAGATGGATAACAATAATTGATAGAAGCTGGAAAGAACTGAAGAAAATTGCACGTGGCAGAACTATTTAGAGGGGGTTGGTTTATGGCCTATAAAGTAGTGATGTTGTTGAATTCTCATGATGAGTCTATCTATTGTTGTTGAATTCTCATGATGAGTCTATCTATTGTTGTTGAATTCCTTTGATGAGTCTATCTATTGTTGTTGAATTCCTTTGATGAGTCTATCTATCTATCTATTGTCTGATCCTGGTTTGCCTTTCAGTGTCAGATGTATAAGTAACACCTGGACAGCGCCTTGGTGTGCACTTTGTATAAGGTGGAACTGGCTACCTCGGATATTCCGTCAATCCATCTTTTGCGGGGTCGGCCTCTAGCTCTGGTAACGTTGTGTTTGAGTGTTAGAGCCATCTGTGGGATGCTGCTGTGTTGTTGTCGCGATCAGTGGCAAACCACTGAATTTGCTGTTTTCTAATAAAGTCTAGCATCTGTTTCCTGATCTCATCATTTCTAATTCTGTCCCATCTTGTCACATTTAGCATTCACCTCAGGCATTTCATTTCTGTTGTTTCTATTTTTCTCTTATCTGTTGCTGTTGGTGTCCAAGTTTGACACTGGTAGCATAGAGTAGGCATGAAAATTGTGCCAATCTTTACGTGCTTGTTCTTCAGTTTTGTTGACATCTGACCAATGATATTGTTTGCTTTGGTGTGTCTGTGATCGATTTCTTCTTGCATTCTTCCATTAGATGATTCTGTTCTTCCTAAATATTTGAAATCCTTTACTTGCTTGGTGAGTAACTTTACCAATGGTGCGCCCTAAAATGTATATTAGTTCACAGTAGATTTCCTCACATCAAGAGTGTGCTGATGAAGGTGGACTAGGGTCCTACAGGCTGTTGTACTATGCTTGTCTTCATCTGCGTGATGCCAATCACCACCTCATTAGCCAAACTGAAACAGTCTGTTTCCAGGGCGAACTGCATGAAAGGGAGGGGGAAAGTATTGGTCAGTATGTTTACCTGACCCTGACTCACATTGTCTTCTTCTTCTTCTTCTTCTGCGTACACAGTCAGACAGTAACCATTATTTTCTCGAAAAAAGCGGCGGTCATCCTGAGACTCTCGCCACTACCATACAGCTTGTCTTGCAGTTCCACTGGCAATGGCCACATCTGCTCTCTCTGATCCTCGTATGTCGGGCAGTTCTGCAGCAGATGTTCAGTGGTCATTTTACCAGTACCGCACGGGCATTCGTCGGTACACCCTATCTTCAGTTTGTTGAATAGGTGGTACCTCAGTCTGTTGTGGCCAGTGCGAAGTCTGAAGACAACGACCTGCTCTCTTCGGTTCAACTGGTAATAGGCATCGTTTTTGGTGTAACCAGTATGTTCGGTTTCCCATTTGGACATGTATCTGGCTTTGATAAGCCGTTTTGACTCTTCGTACGTCATACTGGTATCTGTTTGTGGTAGCCTTGCACCTTCTTTTGCCAGTCTGTCTGCCTCCTCGTTGCCTAGGATGTTGCAGTGTGACGGAACCCACTGTACCACCACCCTTTTTGGTGCGGACTGCTGGCACAGTTTGCAGAGTGCTGCTCTTAAGTCATTAAGCTCAGTGTTCTTCTGGCTTTTTAGCGCTGTGACTACTTCGAGAGCATCTGTCAGCAAGACTATATGGCTCTCATTTTCACTGTGTGTTGCCATTTCTTCCACTGCCGCCCTCAGTGCCTCTGCCTCTGAAATTGCTTGTGTACTTACCAGTAGCGAATGACAGTGTTATATTTCTGCCATTTGGTAGGTTCAGGAATGCTCCTGCCCCTCCGTTCTGTGTAGTGTTTGTTACAGAACCGTCGGTGTATGCATGGGTCCAGTCCATGCTTGGGTAGCTTTTCGTTATGAAGCTTAGGGTAGTGTCTCTCCTTTCTTTCTCACTCTGGCAGTTTTTGTTTGCAATACCTGGTATATTTTCTACCACCTCTGGAAATATATCCTGCCTCCAAGTAGGTTTTTGTACAGTAGTGATGGGTTTTGGTGTTGTTAGTGCGTTTATGGGATCTTCGTGCATCTTTGCTTTGGCTATTTCTGCAAAGTTTCTCCGCTTCAGTTTCCCATTTCCCAAATTGTTTAGTCTATGGTACATTGGATGGTCCGTCAGTCTTCGGAGTTTCTCTGACTGCAGCTGGGCTCTGCAGTCTCTTCTATCGGTCATGGATTGCAGTTTTGTAATCTTTTCAAGTTCTACAATTGGCGTTGACTTCATGCCACCTGTTATAATTCTCATGGCTTGGTTTTGAAGTTTGTTAACTTTATCGAAGTTCGCCTTCGCTGCTGTTGTCCATGCCGCAATGCCATACTCGAGAACTGGTCTCACTCTTCCAGTGTACAGTTTCTTTAGTATGCCTTCGTCTGCTCCCCAGCTTGTGCCAGCAAGTTTCCTCATGATCGCCATTCTTTCTCTGGCTTTCATTCGGTTTCTCTCAATCTGACTTTTCCATGTCATGCGCCGATCAAATGTGACTCCCAGATAGGTTGGGTTGTCGTTTGGCTGCAGCATTTTGCCATTTAGGCTTAATTTGGTACTTTGGGGTTTTAATGAGAGCGAGAATATTGTGCACGTGGTTTTCTCCTCGTTTATTTTGACCAGCCATGAGTTCGCCCACTCTTCCAGCGATGTTAGGGCCGTTTGCATCCGATTTCTTGCTATGGTGAGATTCTTTTCAGAGGTCCACATAGCCAGATCGTCTGCAAACATTGAGCTATGGACTCTTCTTGGTATATTCTCTGTAATATCGTTTATATATACCAGAAAGAGTGTGGGTGACAGTACTCCCCCTTGGGGTACTCCCTGCTCGAGTGTCACCTTTTTGCTCATCTGCCCTTGTACTTGGACTCTGGCCGTTCTTTGTTTGAGGTAGTGGTTGATCCACTTGTACATCTTCCCACAGACATCACTTCTTCTCAGCTTGACTCTAAGTCCATCCTTCCAGACTTTGTCAAATGCCTTTTCCAGATCCACCCAAACAGCTACTGTGTGCTTCTGTGCCTGGTAGGCATCTTCTATCTCCTGGGCTATGAGGATGACCTGGTCCTCAGTGGATCTGTGCTGTCTAAAGCCGGCTTGCTGTGGAATTAGTATTCGTTTTTCTTCCAGATGCCACATCAGTCTGGTGTTTATCATCCGTTCCATCAGCTTGCCGACACAGCTCAGTAGGCTTATGGGCCTGTATCCATTCGGATCTGTTTTATCCTTTCCTGTTTTTGGTACTGGTACCAGTATTGCATCTTTCCATGCCTGGGGTACAATACCCCTTTTCCAGCTTTGGTTCAGGACTGATAGTAGTTTTTTCTTCGCTGTTTGGCCCAGCCCCATCAGCATTTCGTTTGTTATCCCGTCTTTTCCGGGAGATTTCCTTTTCTTTAGTGTTCTCATAGCCTCTTCCATTTCGCGCATGGTTAGTTTGGCCATCATGTGCTCTTCAGGAGCCGTATTTATGTTTTCGTGTCCCTTTAGCTCTTCGCTAATGTCTGTATGCTTATCTGCAGGGACCTCGATGTGGTTTGCTCTGGCATAGTGATCGACAAAGGCGTTTGCGGCTTTCTTACCTGTGATCAAGTTCTCGCCCTGCTTGATAGTAATTGTTTTATTTGACGGGGTTTCGTCATTCATGGCTCTGACTAGCTTCCATAGCTTGTTCCCTTCTTTGTCCAGGTTTAAACTTTCCGTTTTATTTTTCCAACTTTCTCTTGCTGTTTGCTTGAGAGTGTGTTTGTACTTCGCCGTGGCGGCTTTGAGGGCAATGTTTGCCTCCATGGATTTTTCTCGTTCTGCCACGTTCCTAGCATTTGTTACTGCATCTTCCACTTTCTGTAACTCATCATTCCAGTAGGGCTTATAGTTTTTCCTAGCTCCTCTTGGGATGGTTTCAGTGGCGGCTTGCATTATTGCCTTGCTTAGGCTCTCTACCATGGGCTTCATTTTGGTGTTTCGTGTGTTGATGGTTTCACACAGCCCATCTGTCAGGATTGCAAATCTGTCCCAGTCGGCTCGTTTGTAGTTCCAACGTGGGAGCGGTTTTGTTTCCTGTGGGCCTACTTCCATGTCAATGGTTAGCCTGATCGGCCTGTGGTCGCTACCTGCCAGTTGGTTTAGCACCTGGCGGTCTATTTTATAGTGTATGTCCTGTGTGGAGAAGGCCAAATCTGGAGTCGAGGTGGTATGCCATGTTCTTGAATAGAAGCTAGGGCTATCCTCCGGCCTATTGATTAGGGAGAGATTTGCATCTATCTCCCAATCTTCCACTTCGTCACCTCTGCTGTCTGTGTCAGAGTAGCCCCATCTCTCCGAGTGGCTGTTGAAATCTCCAACTACTATGCAGTTGGAGTCTCTGACCTCCATACTCGAGAGCGATAGGTCTCTGTTTGGTGGTCCGTACAGATTGAAAATGCGGAGCTTCGTCTCTTGAGCCATTATGTCAACTCCTACAATTTCTGCTTGTCCGGTGTGATTGACAGGTACCGCGCTACTCGGTATGCTGTTTCTGGTCAGTATCAGGACCCCTCCTTTGTGGCCTTCTCTATCTAGACGGAAGGTCTGGTATCCTCTGATTGAGAATTTATGGTTATTGTTGAGGTGCGTTTCCTGGATACATGCCACGTCAATCTTACCTTCATGCAGGTGGTGTGTTAGGGAAAGTTTTTTGTTAATGACTCCCTCCGCATTCCACTGTAATATTCTGAGGGTCTTGAAGTTTTGGCCAATAGACGTTGCCCCATAGCCATGTGCCTTGACTCCACGACACATGGGTGGGTGACCACCAGTAGTCAAGGGTGGGACCCTTCGAGGCGTGAGGCCCGGCGCTATCGCTGCCTGGCGGGTCTCCTCAGGATGAGCGCCATACGTTTTTCGAATAGGTTGTACTGCCATCATACTGTGATTTACGTTGCACTGTTTTGTTAGGCTTGCGGCCCCGTGCATCCGATTTCAACAGGCGTTTCTGTAGGGATGCCCTCCTTAGCCTTTGGCTGTCCCCAGCCTATCTGCAAGGCAGCAGTTGTTTACGATCAGAGTTTTCTCTCCTATGGAAGTTGTCTTACCAGACTATCGAGTCTTCACTACTCGTGTCTATAGGGTGCAATGATGATATGTGATATATGAGATGGACTGGTTTACCCAGAAGAGAGGCAGTCCAGTGTGTCTGTATCCCAGGATCGTCACGTCCTGCCAGAAACGTAGCATTTGCATTTGAGTGGGGTATCTCTTTTTCCCTTTATTTTCTTGGCTTCTATGCAGGGATGGTACGCCTAGCATTCCCCGCCACCTGGGGTGTTGACACAGTGGGGCAGGTGTGCAATGTCCGCTGGTCTGCATCTCTTCTGCGTCCAGTATGATAGTTATATGGCTGATAACGTACAGAGGTAGATATCGTAGCCGGAGTGCATTCAGCCAGAGGACAAGCCTGGTAATGTCACCGAGATGTTGTTCGCCTGGTGTGCGGACAACTCTCATGGTCGGTGGTTGAGTCTTGACAGTTCACAGTGAGGTGGCTGCTCTACTGTTTTCGACACCAAGAACCAGGTACTAAGTCTTTGGTTGGTGTTTTTTCGCACCCCATCGCCGTATAGGGTGAGTATCAAGCAGTTGTCCGCCCGCTTTGACTTGCGGGCGGCAAGGGCCTCTTACTGTGGCTCTACCTGATAGGGCTGGGGCGCAAGCCCCAGGTCCCGAGCATGTAGGAGCCTCCCATTGCAGTGGTGCTGAGATTTTGGGCAGGATTGCGGCTTACAAGGGTTCGGCCGCAATCCCCCACATGGTAGCCTCGCGCCCTTGGCTTATCAGCCTGGTACGTGAACCAAAGTGTCTGCGGCTCCTCTCGATTTGAGCTGGTTTTCCGTAGCAACGCCCAGTCATTTGTAGGGTAAAACTGACCTGTCTTCAGATGATCTATTTCCAGCACCCGTTCACTATTTGGTCAGACGAATTTATTGAGGGCTTTTGTTTGTCAATGACCAGGTATTTGAAATCTGCGGTTTCTGCAGAGTTAAAACACGATTTCCGTAGCGTTCTTTCATTTGAGTGTTTGAGAGCTGACTTGTCATCCGTGAGTCTAATACCAGCGTACGTTCATTATTAGACCCAAACGGCAGTGCTCTCGATTTGTCAGTTGTTCTACAGTATTGGCGTGTTCAGTCAAATTAAGCCGCAGATTCCACACCTGGTGGTGCCCTTCCGTCAATTCCCTTAGCGAGACAATCAAGTTTCTTAGAGGGTAGCCCCAAAATTTTCGAGGGTCTAATTCCAGCACATGTTCTCTATTAGACCCCGCGAGGGTGTACTTTTTGATAGTCATTCTGCAGTATTGGCGTGGTAAGTTAACTTAGGTCTCAGGCTCCACTCCTGATAGTGCTCTTCCGTCAATTCCTTTATCACACACTGGATGCAGACAGAACCGAGCCACAGGGGCATAACCCCAGAATTCTGGGGGTCTAAGTCCAGCACCAGTTCCATATTAGACTAGTTCCATTCACGAATTACCGTATGGTTCCACTCACGACTTACCTTCTGGTTACATTCATGACTTAGACAATGAAGCTAAACCTTTTGATGTGCTTAATTTATTTATTACTGACGATATCTTTGAATATTGTGCTCAACAAACAAATCTTTATTCTGAGCAACAACATGCAATAAAGAACAAAATGAACCAATTTATGTTGCCGCTCTTAAAAGCATCGGTCAAAGATCCCAGGAAAAGAAGAAAGAAAGTCCAAATAACATACGGAGAAGTGATCGTGAGATGGATAACAATAATTGATAGAAGCTGGAAAGAACTGAAGAAAATTGCACGTGGCAGAACTATTTAGAGGGGGTTGGTTTATGGCCTATAAAGTAGTGATGTTGTTGAGTTCTCATGATGAGTCTATCTATTGTTGTTGAATTCTCATGATGAGTCTATCTATTGTTGTTGAATTCCTTTGATGAGTCTATCTATCTATCTATTGTCTGATCCTGGTTTGCCTTTCAGTGTCAGATGTATAAGTAACACCTGGACAGCGCCTTGGTGTGCACTTTGTATAAGGTGGAACTGGCTACCTCGGATATTCCGTCAATCCATCTTTTGCGGGGTCGGCCTCTAGCTCTGGTAACGTTGTGTTTGAGTGTTAGAGCCATCTGTGGGATGCTGCTGTGTTGTTGTCGCGATCAGTGGCAAACCACTGAATTTGCTGTTTTCTAATAAAGTCTAGCATCTGTTTCCTGATCTCATCGTTTCTAATTCTGTCCCATCTTGTCACATTTAGCATTCACCTCAGGCATTTCATTTCTGTTGTTTCTATTTTTCTCTTATCTGTTGCTGTTGGTGTCCAAGTTTGACACTGGTAGCATAGAGTAGGCATGAAAATTGTGCCAATCTTTACGTGCTTGTTCTTCAGTTTTGTTGACATCTGACCAATGATATTGTTTGCTTTGGTGTGTCTGTGATCGATTTCTTCTTGCATTCTTCCATTAGATGATTCTGTTCTTCCTAAATATTTGAAATCCTTTACTTGCTTGGTGAGTAACTTTACCAATGGTGCGCCCTAAAATGTATATTAGTTCACAGTAGATTTCCTCACATCAAGAGTGTGCTGATGAAGGTGGACTAGGGTCCTACAGGCTGTTGTACTATGCTTGTCTTCATCTGCGTGATGCCAATCACCACCTCATTAGCCAAACTGAAACAGTCTGTTTCCAGGGCGAACTGCATGAAAGGGAGGGGGAAAGTATTGGTCAGTATGTTTACCTGACCCTGACTCACATTGTCTGACCAGATGTTAAGTAAAGGTCAGTCACATGGCAACAGTTGCCGTCAGGGATACAGATAACTTCATGTACTCAGCCACAGTCTATGTGAGGTGGGGTGGCCATTTCTCTTTCTTGCTGCTCTTACCTTCCTCAGCTCAATTTGTCAGGTACCAATTTACAGCTGGGTCGACTGGAGGAGCGGTTGTACCAGGCACGAATCACGGCCTGGATTTTTTTCCGTCCGTCCCTAAACTTGAACCCCTAACGCGCTATAATCCTAGTATAGTAAGCCTGCTCACTGTCGACAAGGCTATGCGCACCACCTGATGTCAGTCTCCTCTCAAAGAAGATAATTTTGTGTCAATTTGAATATATTGAATTGCCCGTCATAGACAGACTTACATAACTAGTTCTTATATTTCAGATGTCAACCTTTGATGAGCATCAGCTCAATAAAGCACCAAACCAAACACTCAACGCAACTGCCATCAACACAGCATCGTCGACCTCATCCATTTCCAGTTTAGATAGCAGCATTGCTCGGAGCCAGGATCTAGAGCTGCCTTCATCAGATGTGGTACACCAGATGTTTGTGCCAGACGTTGGTTGGGCGTCAGAGACGGCAAGTGGGGAGGTGTGGGTTCACTTCCAGGACGGAAGTCGTTTAGGTCTTCAATCTACAACTGTCATATATGTCGGTCCATCAGGAAAAGCCTACAGGTGAGTGTTCTTGTGTGTGAGGTAAAGTCTACAGGTGAGTGTTCTTGTGTGTGAGGTAAAGTCTACAGGTGAGTGTTCTTGTGTGTGATGTAAAGTCTATAGGTGAGCGTTCTTGTGTGTGATGTAAAGTCTACAGGTGAGTGTTCTTGTGTGTGAGCTAAAGTCTACAGGTGAGTGTTCTTGTGTGTGATGTAAAGTCTAAAGGTCAGTGTTCTTGTGTGTGATGTAAAGTAGACAGGTGAGTGTTCTTGTGTGTGATGTAAAGTCTACAGGTGAATGTTTCTATTTAGTTTACTCTGATCTGATCCTCTCTCTACTAGATATCTCTAGTCTGATTTGATCCTCTATACTAGATATCTTTAGTCTGATCGTATCCTCTCTCTACTAGATATCTCTAGTCTTATCTGATCCTCTCTCTACTAGATATCTCTAGTCTTATCTGATCCTCTCTCTGCTAGATATCTCTAGTCTTATCTGATCCTCTCTCTACTAGATATCTCTAATCTTATCTGATCCTCTCTCTGCTAGATATCTCTAGTCTTATCTGATCCTCTCTCTACTAGATATCTCTAATCTTATCTGATCCTCTCTCTACTAGATATCTCTAGTCTTATCTGATCCTTTCTCTACTAGATATCTCTAGTCTGATCTGATCCTCTCACTATTAGATATCTAAAGACTGACCTGATCCTCTTACTCATTTCTGTACTAGGTATCTTCAATCTGATCCAGTGCCGGATATAGTCAAGATCAAGCTGAGCAAGATGCAGTTGGTGCTGAAAGTTCTCAAGTCTAAGTCTCATCGTGCCACTTCAACGTCTCCGTCATCATCATCATCAAGATGAGACCAAAACAGAGCCAGCAAGACGACAGAAAGAGCGTGTTGTTACTGTATATCTCTGTTGTTGATGGGGTCACTTATATTTATTGGCACTAAGACTGTGTGACACAATTCACATTATGTTGCCCGCTTACCGCTGACTGACGGAGAAAGGCAGAATTCTGAACAAAATGTTAATCATTGACCAGTGCCATTCATGTTACCACATTCATTTGTTTGTTTCACATAAGGCCAACCAGATCAAATGTTTTACATGTGCCAGACAGGAAGCATTCTCCATTTGTTTTGTGCTTCAGTTCACTTGTTATGTGCACCCCAGCAGACTCATATAGTCTCTGTAGGCAGATGGTGATCGGTATGGTTGGTTGGTTATTGATCCAGTGGCCTATGGGCTCTTGTCCTTTGGCCCAATGCCATATAGTAGTATCTGCAAGTGTTTGTAAGCTGTTGTTTATTTCCGTACAAAGTGTTCCATTTGTCTGGCATTGGATGAAGGAGCTCTTTCCTAATAGTGGCAAGCACCGGACATTCAAAAAGATGATATTCAACAGTTTCATAGGGATGTATGCACAGCCAGCACTCTGGAGTATGTTCTGGTTGGATTCTGTTCAAGTGGCTGTTAAGTTGTATGTGTTGAATGCGAAGTCAGAAAATGGTGCTTTGGGGTATCTCCTTTTTAGGAGGTTGATGTTGTTTTGGGGATTTGGGATGGCCATATGTTTGTAGATTTCTTTCCCAGTATTTCCCATTGCCCATCTATTCAGTTAGACTTCTTTGTTTGCAGTCTTCAGTAGTTGTTTGACTGTCTGTAGGGTTGTTGGTGTGTATTGTTGTTTTTGACTTCATCCCTTCTTAACCAGTCTGTCTGCCTTGTCATTGCCAGGTGTATTTGAGTGAGCAAGGATCCATTGTTTAACTATTCTGACTTCATGGGATGTGAAAAGTTGGTTGGTATCTGGGGATATTTAGGTAAGTTCAGGCCCACAGTAACCACCATCTTCCAGAGCTTGAAGGGCTGATAATGAGTCTGTAAAGATTACGATGCTTTGGGCTTTGGATGGGAAAGCATTAAATACAGTCATCAAGTGGTACAGAGCTACTTCCAATGCCGTTATTTCTGCCTCATAATTTGAACATATCTCCCCACAGGCATCAAACAGCTCACTAGATGTTCTGTCTGGATACTCTATGTAGACTCCATATCCTGCTTTAATGGTGGCCTAAAAAGCAGATCCATCAGTATAGACATGTATCCATTCTTCTGGGTAGGTGTTAATCATTCTGTGATGCTCTAATACAACTGACTGGATCAGCACTTGTATTCTCTGTTAGTTTTGTTTGAATTTCTGTCATTTTTAAACATGTATGTGGTGGTAAATTTCTTGTTGCTCTCTGTGTTTTGTCTGGGACGTGATATCTGTCTTTAATCTCACTGACGTGGTGGAGGACTGACTTTTGTTTTATTCTCTGCTTTTGTTGCCATTTTTCTACAAGTCTTCTATTTTGGTGGTCTTTGCTCATTCTTTTACTCTTCTCATGAACTTCAATAGCAGCCACATCTCTTCGCATTTCAAGGGGTTCTACATTCACATGAATTCCACATGCCGCTGTGGGCGTTCACCTCATTGCTCCACTAATAATGCGCATTGCATTGTTCTGCACTCTGTCCAGGGACTACATTAGTCTGTAAGCATGTTGTCAAGAGTGCACTGTTGTATTCTAAAGCAGAGTGTACATATCCAAGATACAAGCCTCTCAGAGTGTCCTTGCCTGATCCCCATGCTGTACCAGCGAGCCTCTCAGAGTGTCCTTGCCTGATCCCCATGCTGTACCAGCGAGCCTCTTCAATAACTGTAGCCGCCTCAACACTTTATTTTTAACATTTTGGACATATTTCTTGAGGCTGAGCTGTCGGTCAAGAGTGACTCTAAATTACTCTTCCTCTCTGGGCAATTTCTGTTCGCTGAATCTCAGACTGATATATTTCTTGGCTACATTGCGGCTATTGGTAAAGATAGTGTAAAAGTCTTTTGACAGTTTATCTTCAGTTTCCACATTTGGCACTACATCTTCATGGCTTTGCCATATTGCCAGATCATCAGCATACATGGCTTTTTCAGCTTTGATGTGCTTGGCCAGGTCATTAATGTAGATGAGAAAAAGAGTGCAGCTCAAAGCAGAGCCCTGTGGTAAGCCTTCTTTAGAGGAGACTGCATTGTTCATCTTTGTCTGGATTGTTTGGTCAATGAGGAAATATTTTATCCAGTTGTACAGCTTTCCGCTAATCCCCACATCAGTCATCCTCATCAAGAGACCTTTTCTCCATACTCGATCACAGGCCTGTTGTAAGTCTAAGAAGATTGCTACTGTATGTTTCTTATTTTGGAACCCATTCGTGAATTTTCTGTGTTAACCTGAAAAGCTGGTCTTCTGTGCAACTACCTTTTCTGAAGCCTACCTGTTCATGGCAAAGGATTTCTGAACTCTCAGGGAATCAGTAAAGGCGTGCATTTATCATTCTTTCTGCAAATTTTCCAAGGCATGATGTTAATGAGATGGGATGGTAGCTTTTTTGTTCAACTGAAGGTTTGTTGCCTTTTAGGATCGGGATAATGTGCATTCTGTGAATGGTATAAATACTGATGGTTCCTATAGCTTGCTGGTTGTACATACTCCTTATCCATCTTTGCAGGTGTGGGTCTCAATGCTCGACCTACATTTGTTTCCAAACTCTTGCCGCCTAATAGGTCATTGATTCTCGAGGTGTACCTCTACAGAGGCAGACACCCCTGTGCAGGTGCCAGCTCTGGTATGAGCTGGATGTATCCGGGAGGAGGATTTCCTGCTTAGGGGGCTAGGCTCGAGCAGCTTTTTACCCTGCTGCGTTGGGGCAAATGTTGCGTAGGGTGGTTAACTGATCTGCGAGTCCATCTTAATAGACTCAAACACTAGAGCAAATTAGACCCGCAGCCTGTTAGGCGCCATCTATGCTACTCTGAACAAACCACATAACCATGGCCGGTGTTATTCCAGGCACAGTCGCCTCTTACGACATCTATCTGTGGGGCAGTGATGCTATTCTTGTCCATGTCATACACACAGACCCCGCCGTACCACTCGGGTTCAACCTTCATGTACAGAAAATCTTGCTGAGCTGTTCACTCTTTCACAGTCAATGAAAAGTTGAAGAACTTGTCTGTGTTTTGTAGCTGGTGAATGGCGCTGTATAAAGTGTCAGTGATTATTGGAATGCACAGAAGACCTCATTTAATCTTCTTCTTCATACGTTGTCAAATGTCAACCTGTATTTTTTCGAAAAAAGCAGCGGTCATCCTGAGGCTGTCGGCATTGCCATAGAGCTTGTCTAGTGTTGCAGCTGGTGATGGCTACATGTGCTTTCTCTGGTCCTCGTATATCGAGCAGTTTTGCAGCAGATGTTCAGCGGTCATTTTCCCTGTACCACAAGTACATTCGTCAGTGCCACCTATCTTCACTTTATAAACATTAAACGAAGGCTGTGTGCATCAGATATTCAGTCATCATTAGGTCAGTCTAAATTTGGAAACATATACTCTAAACTAAACCCAGAAACATCGGTGTTAGATGCAAATATTGGTAGAGTCGGCCGAAATTGATATTTTGCACGTCGCCGAGGTCAGACAAGTAGAGCTGTAAAGTAGCCCATAGCATTACTGCCGTAGGGGTGTGAGGTGTTAGCAATCTCACATGTCAAAGGATCGACTGTTGTTGCCTGTGTGGAGTCTGAAGACCACGACCTGCTCTCTTCTGTTCAACTGGTAATAGGCATAATTTTTTGTGTAGCCAGTATGTTCTGTTTCCCATTTGGCCATGTATCTGTCCCTCATAAGATTTTTGGACTCTTCGTAGGCTCATTTAATCTGATCTGTGCCAGTTATACATTTTTGATAATTGAGTTGCACTGTGCCTCTCAAATCTGCTTATTACGCTTTTGAGTTGTCAACTTATATATAAAGAAAGTACTGGTCAACCTGAGCTTGTCCTGGAGCGCCCTGGCCATATCTTTTCTGACCCTAATACTGATCAAATCACCACACATTTGTTTTGTTTTTTCTCAATTCATCTTGTGTCCTCTGTTGCAGTACAATTTGGCTTCACTCAAAAATCTCATGACTTGTTGAAGCTTGTCTTACTGAGTTCTTAGCCAGAGACTCATAGTCGTCTGCTTCCGTCATAACTGACCAAGGCCCTATTTTGCCTCCAAGTGACAGAACTGGAAACAGGATGTACTCATGCCGTCTGGCTAAGAGAATAGGATACAAAGAGAGAATGCAAACCCGGTCCCAAAAAATTTAGTGCTGAAACCAGATGTGTCAGATCAAACGGCGCAGCAAACCACACAATCTTTTCAGGACGAACGCCAGAAAAAGACCGTTCTTCACTCTTGATAAATTTTCTCTGGTGGCATATTGTAGTGACCCTTCTATATCACGGGGCATACTGGGGTCGGATTGTAGTGACTTCTATATCATAGGGCACACGGGTCAGATTGTAGTGACCCTTCTATATCACAGGGCACACTGGAGTCACATTGTAGTGACCCTTCTATATCATAGGGCACACTGGAGTCAGATTGTAGTGACCCTTCTATATCATAGGGCACACTGGAGTCAGATTGTAGTGACCCTTTTTCTTCTTCTGCGTTCGTTCTCAATCTCCTGCTACAATGTCTTGAACAGGGCTTTGCAAGTAGCAGAATGTAGTCCGGATTGCGTTGTCGCTAGTTTACAGTTTGACCGTGATATTTGCACCTCTCGGCCCGACACATCCGTCTGCGTAGGAGTGACCCTTCTAAATCACAGGGCACACTGAGGTCAGATTGTAGTGACCCTTCTATATTACAGGGCACACTGGGGTCAGATTGTAGTGACCCTTCTATATCAAGGGGCACACTCGGGTCAGATTGTAGTGACCCTTCTATATCCCAGGGCCGGATTGTAGTGACCCTTCTATATCACAGGACACACTGGGGTCGGATTGTAGTGACCCTTCTATATCACAGGGCACACTGGGGTCGGATTGTAGTGACTCTTCTATATCATGGGGTACACTGAAGGTAGACCTGGGTTCTACATGCTTTAGTCCAATGCAAGCACTGCTACTGGGATCACAATGTTGATCCCTATCTCATTAATCAGCCAGCTATAACACAGCCTCTATTTTTTCCAAACCAGCATTTGGCCCCTTAGTCACTTTCAAACCCATCAACCATTTTTAGAACGGATAATTAGAGACAGTGGTCTTTATCATATGAGATGGACAAATAGCTTAACAGTCTATTTTTAGGAGTATAGCATAGACATGGGGAAGGGGTCTTCGTCAATCTATTGCACCTGATCCTGACTTTAGCAATCGCTCCTGGAATTTTCAGTATCTTCTTAGAGCATGTCCAGGAATGGTGCTGACCCATGTATTCTGTTTCCAATACTGCTCAATTTTTGTTTATGTGTTACCCTTATTTCTTTATTCCGTAAGGCGGTGTGCGTTGCACTATGTTTTTATTTTGCGCCTGTCAGCCCAAGTACATCCGACTTCGTCATGCAGTTTATGAAAGGGTCTGCTTCCTCTTGCATTTTCTTAGGGTTTGCTTTCCCGGGGTAACAGCCGGTGATGGGGATGGAACCCAGCATCTTTGGTTTGTGAGCCGTGTCACTAGCCCACGCCATTCCCATACTGCTCAAATAACCACACATTTTGTCTTCTTGACCTAGTTAATGTTCTCTGTTACAGCTTGACTTCATTCCACTACAAAAACTAAGAACAATCAGTAATGTCTTCCATCTTTCCTACATGAACAAACCTGACACTAAATTTGTCTGTTTTAATGGCCAAGTAATCTTATTAAGTAACGCTTGGAGTTTTTATACTTATCAGAGCATATTTGGGGTGTTTATAGAGCTTTCTTTCTTAAATCCACAACTCATGAACATCATGTTTTCTACTATCAGTAGCAAAGGTACTTGTTATATGTGTACTCTGGTCAACCCAGCTGTAAATTAGCTAACACTTCATCACAGACAGCAGCATCTACTAGAGGATATATAAGACTGAGCACCCTTTTAGTCACCACACAGTGTGCAGGCAAGTTTTTTTAAAAGTTTTGCTCCTGTTTGGGGGGGGGGGGGGAAAGAAGAAGAAGAGAACACAAACCTAAGCCCCATTGAGGTTACGAACCCTTGCCGATCGACATACAAACAAATTGCTGAGCCACCCGCTCCTTCCTATGGGCTACTGTGACCTTTGTACTGTTCCCCACATGCTCACTGTTGTTCTCCATCTCAGGCCTGGTATTCTAACTTGTGTTTTGAGTCTCTGCTTTCCCCAACTTGTGTTTTGAGTCTCTGCTTTCCCCAACTTGTGTTTTGAGTCTCTGCTCTCCCCAACTTGTGTTTTGAGTCTCTGCTTTCCCCAACTTGTGTTTTGAGTCTCTGCTCTCCCCAACTTGTGTTATGAGTCTCTGCTTTCCCCAACTTGTGTTATGAGTCTCGGCTTTCCCCAACTTGTGTTATGAGTCTCTGCTTTCTCCAACTTGTGTTTTGAGTCTCTGCTTTCCCCAACTTGTGTTTTGAGTCTCTGCTTTTCCCAACTTGTGTTTTGAGTCTCTGCTTTCCCCAACTTGTGTTTTGAGTCTCTGCTCTCCCCAACTTGTGTTATGAGTCTCTGTTCTCCCCAACTTGTGTTTTGAGTCTCTGCTTTCCTCAACTTGTGTTTTGAGTCTCTGCTCTCCCCAACTTGTGTTTTGAGTCTCTGCTTTTCCCAACTTGTGTTTTGAGTCTCTGCTTTCCCGAACTTGTGTTTTGAGTCTCTGCTCTCCCCAACTTGTGTTATGAGTCTCTGTTCTCCCCAACTTGTGTTTTGAGTCTCTGTTCTCCCCAACTTGTGTTTTGAGTCTCTGCTTTCCTCAACTTGTGTTTTGAGTCTCTGTTCTCCCCAACTTGTGTTTTGAGTCTCTGCTCTCCCCAACTTGTTTTATGAGTCTCTGTTCTCCCCAACTTGTGTTATGAGTCTCTGTTCTCCCCAACTTGTTGTATGAGTCTCTGCTCTCCCCAACTTGTGTTATGAGTCTCTGTTCTCCCCAACTTGTGTTATGAGTCTCTGCTCTCCCCAACTTGTGTTATGAGTCTCTGCTCTCCCCAACTTGTGTATGCGACTCTGCTTTCCCCAACTTGTGTTATGCGTCTCTGCTCTCCCCAACTTGTGTTATGA
This sequence comes from Ariolimax columbianus, assembly GCA_036924085.1. NCBI lineage: Eukaryota > Metazoa > Mollusca > Gastropoda > Stylommatophora > Arionidae > Ariolimax > Ariolimax columbianus. The sequence goes on along the minus strand of JAVGWX010000018.1, from coordinate 11,354,365 downwards.
GTCTCTGTTCTCCCCAACTTGTGTTATGAGTCTCTGCTTTCCCCAACTTGTGTTTTGAGTCTCTGCTCTCCCCAACTTGTGTTATGAGTCTCTGTTCTCCCCAACTTGTGTTATGAGTCTCTGTTCTCCCCAACTTGTGTTATGAGTCTCTGCTCTCCCCAACTTGTGTTACCCACAGACCGACTTCTTCGTCCTAAAAATGACATCATGTCGTAGTTTACAGTGAGGTTGCAATATATGTGCCTTTTGTCTCAACTCATTCGGTTTCAGGTTTGCATTCCCGCTATTATCGTAGGCAGACTACACCAGTGCAGCCTGTTTTCAGCAGAATAGAGTTTGGTCAGCTGTGGTTCATTGACCCTGATGCAAACAACTATCTTTAAGTTGCTGTACCTTCTGCCTTCAGTGACCATGTCTCTTTAAAATTTGCTGTATTATCAATTCCATTGTATACTTCTCTTAATCAAAACTCTTCAACTTCTTTTTTCTTATCAATCGCAGCTCTTCAACAAATGCCTGTCAGTCCCCCAGGCCTAAGCCATCCCTTATAGCACCTCTTCAATGTCCGTCTTGGATTAAATCAAAACTTTTCAGCTCTAGTCCATTTTGGATATATTTTTGCTTGTAATTGTTTCTTTTTCTTAGATACTTACTTGGTCAATGAATGACAAATCAATCAATGACCATCAGCAGCAACAAACTCACTCATCCACCTCACCCAGGTCCATCAGTTTGACTGCTTTAGTTCAAGTTGTCATACCTTACTTGTAGTTGACCAGCCCATATCTGTAAATCTTGTGACTAAAAGGTAAAGGTGGGTCCCATGGCAACATTTGCTGTCAGGGATGAAGATAAACTCTTCATATACTAAGCCGCAGCTTATGTGACATGGGGTGGCCAGTTCCCTTCCTTTCCTTGCTGTTTATACCTTCCCCAACTAGTACGTCAGGTACCTATTTACAGCTGGGTTGACTGTAGGAGGGGATTGTACCAGGAACAAAACACATCTGGATTTTTTTTTCCTGTCTGTGATTTCAAACCCAGGTGCAGTGCAATACCATTTTTACCAAGCCAGCTCACTGTCGACTAGGCTATACGCTGCACAACAGTACATTAGTCTAACTTATGCCCTCACCCTCATTATAGTTGTATCTTATAATACACCTAGCATGCTATAGTATTATTCTTTACTTTCCTTCTGGCACCTTGACGTTTTTCTCCATGCCATGATGTTATACTGTCCAAGTATCTACTTTCTTTGTCATCTCATTTCTTTTTCACAAATTGTCCTTAAAATGCATCCAATATGTGGACTGCATCTTTCTAATTTAATTACTTGCAGTCCATCAGATTATGAATTTTATGTTAATAAAAATAAACAAACCCACAGATATTATCACATACTATGATTTTTTTGGGTACAAAATCTACCATGACAGTTTCCTCTATAACTTCCTTTGACAAAAATGCTGGTTTTACTTTTCTTTATTGCATGTCCTCCATGTGATGTAATACGTTTCTTGTGTATTAACTTACAGATGACCATTGCTTCTGTACAGTGGCAAGCTATAGGCAGCAGTTTTATTTATTTTCTCAGAAACACATGTCCATCACTTGTTTAGTTGCACACTTGATTGCAAATACAAAAAATACACTTAGAAGTGACAGTCAATCAAGTGATTTTCTCTGAAAAGTGTATACATTATGACTATAATGCAAGAGTCTGATTAGCGCTGTAGTAGAGAACTCTTTTCAATTCGGTGGGGGCAACTGTCATTACCAGCATGCTCCAACTGTATAATGGGTACTTGGCATACTGCTAGGAAAGGAAAAGCAGCGAGGAAAGGAACTGTCCACCCTCACCTTATCAACAAGCTGTGGCCTCTTGTAATGAAGTCCCCAACAGCAGTTTCTGTTATGGAACTACTGTTACCTTTATAACACAAGGAGAAATCTCTCATCCAGACAAAATAGCCACTTTACTGTAAGCATTGTTTTATGAACATATTTTAGTTTTGATGGAATTGTACAAAAAGCTCTTCTCAGAGCATTATACAATACATGTTTTCTTCTCTCGTTCTTTCATTATACAATACATGTTTTCTTCTCTCGTTCTTTCTTTCTCTTCAAGCACAAATCTTCCTTCTATTCTTCTTTTTTGAGCACAAGTCTCAAATTTATTAAAATATGAGAATAAATTATGTTCCTCCTGTCATTTATTCATACATCTGAATATGTGCTACAGAAGCATTTTGCGCATCTCTTATACAGAACATAAAACAAGTGATCATGTAACAGATTAATGTCTCTGGCAGGTTAACAGGAATAACTTCTATCAGTAGTAAAATGTCGAAAGTTATCGAGGCATGACTTCATCTAAAAAAAAATAATTTTGTAAAAAATAGTTTGGCTTGGTTTCATTCGTTCTCAATCTTCCGCTACCAAACCCTGACACTGGCCTAAGTAGCAGAATGTAGTCCAGAGAACGGAATGTTTTGTGTCGTAGTTTACAGCTTGACTGCGATATTTACACCTTTCGGTCCAACACATCCGACTTCAGCAAGCATTTTTGGAGTACCGGGTTAGCATTCCCTCTTTGATCCCTTCACCTTAGCCAGACTGCCCTGCTATGCAGGATCACAGCGTGGAGGTGTAGAATGGTCTTGGCAGCTCTGTTTCGCTGGCCTTTGACGCTAGCAGTCAGCTATGGGTCGCTGACCACTGCAGCTTATGCGCTGCTCAGCATCTTGATACCAAATAAAGTTTAAGCTGGGAGGAAGTGAGGACAAAGTCAGTCTTGGGTCCATATCAAAGAATAGTCAGAACATGATTTTTCCACTGTTCACAGGGTTGGGGGCTACAGAACTATGAAAGACTTTCTTGTTTCTGTCATGGCACCACTACGACCCTGACGGGTTAAGAGATTATTACTAGTCAACACTCTAAGCTGCCAGGCATGTTGTAGAAGGCATTGTGTCCAGCTATCAAAATCTGTAGACACTAATCTACAAAAACGTCAAAACTAAAACAAGTAAAAATGCAACTTTACCATCCTGTTATGTCATTGTGCTTCGGACAAAACCATAGGTGCTGTCTGTCTCAGCATAGTTAGGCCTATGAAGTATGAGACTAAAGATAGGCCTACAATAGGGTGCTATAGAGGATGTAGTCAAAGGGGTAATTTGGTGTCAGGGAAGTGTGAAATACATAGTAGAAAAGCAAACACTAAAATGATAAAGCAGAAGCAAAAAGAGGAAAACCAACATTACAAACTAAAATGTTTTTATGCAAATGTGAGAAGCATAGTAAATAAAAGAGAAGAATTGGAACTGTATGTAGAAGAAGAAAAACCAGATATAATAGGGTTAACAGAATCATGGACATATGAGGAGATTGCAGATAGTGAACTTGAAATTGAGGGATATACAATGTTAAGGAAAGATAGGATAATTGGAGACAAGACTAAGGGAGGTGGCGTTTTATTATACTGTATAAATTCTGTTAATATAACGATCAAAGATTATTTATCATGTGGTAACAAAAATGAAAGTGTATGGGGAGAAATAGAAAGTGGGGGTGAAAAAACAGTGATTGGAGTGTGCTATAGATGTCCATCAAGTCAAAAAGAGGAAGATGAGGAGCTGATTAGTAGCATAGCAAAGGCAAGTAAAGGGAAATTATTATTAATGGGAGATTTCAACTATCCAGAAATAAAATGGGATATGGCAGAAGCACTTGTAGAGTCAAAACATTTTGTTACGTGCATAACTGACAATTTTTTAATTCAACATGTAGAAGCAGCCACCAGAGGCAAAAACATACTCGACCTAGTTTTTACCACAGAGGAAAATATGATTGAAAACGTTACCGTTGGGGAACTGTTTGGCTCAAGTGACCATCAAATCATCCGTTGGGATCTTATTGCAGGGAAAGAAGTAAACATAAACACGCGAACATACGACTACTCTAAGACAGATGTTAAGAGGATGAAAGAGGCAGCGAACCACATAATCTGGAAAGATATTATTGTAGGAACAGATGTTGAACAGGAGTGGGAAAGTTTTAAAACAGTTCTAGAAACGCTAAAAGAGGAATGTGTTCCATGTAGGGAGGTAAACCCCAAGCGTAAAAAGTGGATAACTAGATTTGTAGTGAAATGTAGAAGAGCAAAAAATAAAGCATGGCAAAAATATATAGAGGCAGGTAAATCAAAAGAAACATATGTAAAATATTTGGACAAGCAGAACATATCTCAGAAAGCGAATAAAACAGCAAAAATAGACTTTGAAAAAAAACTTGCTCAGAGGATCAAGACTGACAGTAAAAGCTTCTTTTCTTATGTTAGAAATAAACAAAGAACGAAAGACAAAGTAGGCCCTCTCATAGACAGTACAGGGAAAATAATAAGTGAGAATAGGGAGGCTGCTAATCTGCTTAATCAGTACTTTGGCACAGTCTTCACAAAGGAGGACTGCTCCGAGATCCCAGAGCCTATAGATATTTTTCAAAGAGACATGGATACAGCGGGATTAAGATCAATCTGTATTACAGAGGAAATGGTTTTTAAAAAATTGGAGGGGTTGAAAGTGAATAAATGTCCAGGTCAAGATGGTATTCACCCAAAATTGCTGTATGAAATTAGAAACCAACTAGCAAAACCATTGGCTATATTATGTTCTCAATCACTTACAAAAGGGATTGTTCCACGGGATTGGAAAGATGCAGGAGTGATCCCCTTATTCAAAAAATCAGATCCGGCAAATTATAGACCGGTGAGTTTAACGAGCATAGTCTGTAAATTGTTAGAGTCAATAATCAAAGAAAACATTGTAATGCATTTAGACAAATTTAATCTAATTAGAAATAGTCAGCATGGGTTTACTAGAGGGAGATCATGCTTAACAAATCTATTAGAATTCATGGAGGAGGTTACTAAAATCATAGATAAAGGGGAGCCAGTGGATGTTATTTATCTAGACTTTGCAAAGGCCTTTGATAGAGTACCTCATCAAAGATTATTTCGAAAGTTAAAATCACATGGAATAGGTGGCGAAGTTGCCAAATGGATTGAAAATTGGTTAACAGGAAGAAGGCAGAGGGTGGGCATAAATAAGGAGTACTCTGAGTGGAGTGAAGTGAAAAGTGGTGTGCCACAGGGCTTGGTTTTGGGACCAATTTTGTTCTTGATATATATAAATGATTTGGACATTGATATGAGATCCATGATTGCAAAATTTGCTGATGACACAAAACTATGCAGTAGTGTCTCATCTAAAGAGGAAGTGGATATATTGATGTCGGATTTAGATAAAATTCGAGAATGGTCTGTAAGCTGGCAAATGGAGTTTAATGTAGATAAATGTACAGTCATCCACATGGGTAGATCCAATATGGAACATAATTACAGAATGGGAGAAAACAATATTAGAAAGATAGATAAGGAAAGGGACATAATGGTTATAATAGATCATACAGGAAAGGTGAGTGAGCAAGTTAAGGTAGCAGTGAAAAAGGCAAATGCAATGTTAGGTATGATAAAAAGAAATATTAAACATAGGAGCAAGGAAGTGATCGTCAAACTGTATAAAGCTTTAGTTAGACCTAGATTGGAGTACTGTGTACAGGTGTGGAGTCCTTATCATAGAGGGGACATAAACATGCTAGAAAGAATACAGAAAAGAGCGACAAATATGATAGTGGGATTCTAGAATTACAGTTATGAGGAACGGCTCAGAAAAACCGGCCTACGGTGTCTCGAAGAGAGAAGAATTCGTGGTGACTTAATACAGGTTTATAAGATGATCAGAGGAATCGATAAATTAGACTATAACAAGTTTTTTAAAATACAGCCACCTACAATAACACAGGGGCATAGCTACAAGCTGATTAAAGAGAGGTCCAGGTTAGATATTAGGAAATATTTTTTTAGTCAGAGAGTGGTGTCTGCTTGGAATGCATTGCCAGGGGAGGTGGTGGAGGCAGGGACAGTTAATGCGTTTAAGAATAAACTGGATGCGCATAGATTTTAGAGCAAGGTGATGTAAATGTAACTGGTTGTATACAGACTCTGCAGGGTCTTCTAAACCAGTATAAAGACGTTAAGTTAAGTTAAGAGAATGAACTGGCCGCACGAACCAGGTCTGATCAAGACCCTATTCCATCTCCAAATGGTGGCCCTAGAAACAAGCTCTGCTAGTGTGGTCTGGCCAAGAGAATATGTATCACAGTGGGAAGGCAAACCTGGTATGTTGAGCCGGAAAGACTCAAATATCGTAGACTCGCTTTAAACTGTGATACCATGTCCTTGTCTGGACAAATGAAGAAAGTCTACTTAATCAAATAACAAAAGTGGGTGTAGATACTGATGGTGTTAGTAGCTCGCTGGTGGTGCATACTACAGCTGTCTTGTGAGAGACACCTCCCTGCTTTAAATAAAAATGTTTCAGTCTGCATAGTGCCAGTTCAATGTAAACATACAAGAGACAGTACCAATTGACCTTAGAATGTTGTGTCCTCTATCCAAAACATCTACAATGGGTGTCTTTGAGGTGAGGGCATCAACTTGTTCATTGTCATGAACCCCAGCATGACCAGGACAGTAGATCTACACAAGTTTCCAAAAGTTTGCCTGCTATTGACTTAAGTCATAAACAGCCCTTCTGTACATTCCAAAGAAAGAATTGAGATTGCAATACAATGACTGCCCTGCAATACAATGACTGCCCTGCAATACAATGACTGCCCTTGTTGCAGGAGATGGCAGCCACCAGTCTCACTCCAATCTCATACTTAAGGTGGTTGTATTGGTCAAAATAAAACAAACACTTCTCTAAATATTATATGATAAAGGAGGGGGAAATAAGAATAGTCAGCTCATATCTCAACTTCAGAAGTAGAAAAGGAGTAACAAGCATATCACAGAAACTATTAAATTTGGCAGCACAGGTATGATCAGACAACTGAAATGAGATAACGCAGGACAGGTGAAAGAGGCAGCGAGTCACATGATCTGGAAAGATATTGTCGGAGGAACACATATTGAACAAGAATGGTAAAGCTTCAAAACAGTTCCAGAAAAGCTAAAAAAAAAAAGGAATGTGTTCCATGTAGGGAGGTAAACCCAAGCATAAAAAGTGGATAACTAGATTTGCAGTTAAATGTAGAAGAGCTAAAAATAAAGCATGAAAAAAAATATATAGAGGTAAGTAAGAAACACATATTTGGACAAGCAAAACATAGCTCAAAGTGAATAAAGCAGCAAAAATAGACTTCGAAAAAAACAACTTGGTCATAGAATAAGACTGATAAAGAACGAAAGACAACGTAGTCCCTCTGATAGATACTACAGGTAAAATAATAAGAGAATAGGGAGATAGGTAATCTACTCAATCAGTACTTTGGCAGTCTACACAAAAGAAGACTGCTCCAAGATCCCAGAACCTATAGATATTTCCACAGACATGGATACAGTGGGATTAAGATCAATCTGTATTATGGAGGGTTTGAAAGTGGATAGATGTCCAGGTTCAAGATGGTATTCATCCAACCCTGCTGTTTGAAATTACAGACCAACTAGCTAAATTATGTTCTCAATCACTTGCAGAAGGGATTGTTCCAGAGGATTGGAAAGATGCAAGAGTGATCCCCTTATTAAAACAGGACCCAAAAAATCAGATCTAGCAAATTATAGACCAGTGAGTTTAACGAGCATAGTCTGTAAATTGCTAGTCAAGAAAAAATTGTCATGCATTTAGACAATTTTAATCTAATCAGATACAGTTAACATGGATTTACTAGAGGGAGATCATGCTTAACAAATCTATTAGAATTCATGGAGCAGGTTACTAAAATGATAAAGGGGAGCCAGTGGATGTTATTTATTTAAATTTTGCAAAGGCCTTTGATAGAGTACCTCATCAAAGATTATTTAGGAAGTTAAAATCACATGGAATAGGTGGGGAAGTTGCCGAATGGATTGAATATTAGTTAATGGGAAGAAGGCAGAGAGTGGGTATAAATATGGAATACTCTGAGTGGTGAAAAGTGAAGTGCCACAGGGCTTGGTTTTGGAACCAATTTTGTTCGTGATATATATAAATGATTTGGACATTGATATGAGATCCATGATTGCAAAATTTGTGAATGACACCAAACTATGATGTAGTGTCATCTAAAGCAGAAGTGGATATATTGAGGTTGAATTTAGATAAAAATTCGAGAATGGTCTGCGAGCTGGCAAATGGAGTTTAATGTAGTCATCCCCCAGGGTAAATCCTATATAGAACACAATTACAGAATGGGTGAGAACAATATTAGAATGATAGAAAGGGACCTAGGGTTATAATAGATCATACAGGTAAGGTGAGTGAGCAAATCCAGGTAGTAGTGAAAAAGGAAAATGCAATGTTAGGTATAATAAGAAATATTAAACACAGTAGCAAGGAAGTGATAGTCAAACTGTATAAAACATTAGTTAGACCTAGATTGGAGTACTGTGTACAGGTGTGGAGTACTTATCATAGAGGGGAGATAAACATGCTGGAAAGGATACAAAGAAGAGCAACAAAGCTGATAGTGGGAAGACTCAGAAAAACCGACCTAGTGTCTAGAAAAGAGAAGAATTTGAGGCGACTTAATACATGTTTATAAGATAATCAAAGTAAAAGATAAATTAGACTATAACAAGTTTTTAAAAATATAACCACCTATGAGAACAAGAGGGCACAGCCACAAATTAACTAAAGAGAGGTCCATATTAGAAATTAGGAAATATTTTTTAAAGTCAGAGAGTGGTGAATGCTTGGAATGCATTGCCACAGGAAGTAGTGGAGGCAATAATAATTAATGCATTTAAGAATAGATAATGGATGCGCATAGCTTTTAGAGCAAGGTAATGTAAATGAAACTGGATGTATACAGGCTCTGAAGAGTCTTCTAAACCAGTATAAAGATGTTAAGGACAGGTATGATCAAAGAATTCTGCAGAAGAAAGATGTGTCGAACCGAAAGGTGCAAATATCGCAGTCAAACTGTAAACTAGCAACACAACGTATTCCATTCTCTAGACTACATCCTGCTACTTGCAAAGCCCTGTTCAGGGCTTGGTAGCGAGAGATTAAGAATGAATGCAAAAGAAAAAAAAACAATGATCACAGAGGACAGGTATGATCAGACAACTGGAAACAATGATCACAGAGGGCAGGTATGATCTGACAACTAAAACAATGATCAGACAGGACAGGTATGATCAGACAACTGAAACATTGATCACACAGGACAGGTATGATCAGACAACTAAAACAATGATCACACAGGACAGGTATGATCAGACAACTGAAACATTGATCACACAGGACAGGTATGATCAGACAACTGAAACAATGATCATCACACAGGACAGGTATGGACAAGTCATTCAGCTGAAACACAATGATCACCAACAAAAAGTGTGTGTGTACACCCATTTTATTATAATAACCATGGCAACATAACAGAAATGTCAAACAAGTGTTGTGTATGAGCTATGTGTGGGGTCTGTTGCGCTGGTAGAACCAATCATTAGGAAAACATTTAAATATCTATAATTGAGAATAAATAAGTCAGAAAGAGAATTCAGTATTTTGCAGCCTCAGAGGGAGACACTAGACCTAGCATTCAACATCTGAAGCTTACAGCATATAACTACACCTCACACACAATAAAAGCAACACAATCTGGCCAACCAAGGACAAATCTGCCCAAAGATATCCATTCATGACAAGGTAAAGTAACACCAAAGAAAAATGTCCAGCTAATTTATTTACACAGTAAGACAACTAAATCAAACAGGTCTATAGTATAATACATCCAATGGGCAAAAAAATGTTCCAGATTGAGATTTATGTACAAACCAGCAACAATCAGAGATGAAACTGTTATATGAATCTTTCAATGAGCAATCACACAACAAAGGGCTTACAGAGTGGGGAGAAACAATGAAATAAAGACATTTACACCAGCGTTACATCAAGTAACATTTTTCATTCCAGGACAGAGCCATCAAGGTGGCAATAGTAGTAGTCGTCGTCACAGGATTTAAGCAGATCCATTTTGCATCTCCCACTGGCACAGCAAATGATCAGGTTCCAAGCCCTGTTCATAGAGATCCCACATTCTCTCAAAAAGCCTCTCCAAGTTGTTCGCGTAAATTTTGGTGTTGAATAGTGGACTAGAACTACGTGCCTTCCAAACCTTGGCCTTCATGGCTTGTAAACTGGAGAATAAATAGGTGTAAGTTATCTTTAGAAGTGAGTGGAAACTACCAGGAGTACCTTGAATATAACATGGGTAGCATCCAAGTGTGATAAATTAACCATTTTCAGCTGAGTACAGTAGGCATCAGTGGCAAGCAAGTCATCAGTTTCTTAACTGCACTGAAAATGTATAAAAACGCTAGCGTCGACCATCACTATATAGCAATGAACTCTCATTGCATAGGAGACATGAATTATAACCTGACACAAATAAACTCCATTTAATATTAATTTTGAGGATAACTATTTGACAAAAGGAGCTTGCAGCACTGCCCCAAACCGGCAAAATTATCCAGGACTAAAAAGTGTGAAGATGCCCCTAGCTTGACAATTGTAATATCTCTTGTAAAATTCATGTACTAAAATAAGAGAGAAAAACTTACTAGTGTGGATCAGTGCCGAGCTTGACAGCAATCTTGATATAATCATCTTTGGCTCTGGCCACAAGTTCAGGACATCCCAGGGAGTGAAGCTGACTGGAGGCCACACGAGAGGCTAGTGTCTCAGCTGGAAGAGAATTATCAACCATTTAAATTTGATAACATACAGTCAAGTAACACATATCATACATGTTAGCTGCCAAGTTATCATTCAGATTTTATTTGTGAGTATTAGAATTTGGTCTTAGATATTATGATTGCCACTTAAACGAGTCATTCACTCTCTTTCATGTATCACATGAATTGTTTCTAGAGCTTTTATTTCAAATACAGAAGGCAGGACTCATTCATAGAAGAGTGTGCAAATCCATGAGTTAGACTTCTTCATAGAGGAGCTAGACTTTCTTGTATGACATGCTCTTGGGGTGGTATCAGGCTTAGTCTTGTCTGTCAAGAGCACAGTCCTCCTGGAAACCACCAAGTCATTCATGGCCTTGGAAGAATGAGCAGTTCATAAAGAACAACAAGCATACCTGGGAAGGTGACCATTGGTGTCCCTGCCCACAACACATCCATTCCTGTAGTGTGACCATTGCACAATGGGGTGTCTAAGCAAACATCAGCTACTTGACCACGGCGAACATGTTCCTCCTGAAACATGAACAAACAGTTTGATATTTTCTTAGCAGTAATTGTTACATAAGAAGTACGACAGTCTTGTTTAAATAGTATACAAGGGAGCCAAGGTTGCACAGTGGTTAGTGCACTGGCTTCCCAACTGAGTGACTGGGTTCAGTTTCCATTTGGTATGAGATTTTTCTCAATCGCATAATGGCTCCAGGTGTCCACCCAGCCCCAAAGAACAATCTGGGAAAGTAAAGGTGACCGACATGATGTTGACCACATCGCCCATAGTGTGCCGGTGGTCAAGAATAATTCGGGCCACAGACCATATTACCAATATGTCACAGAGGCATAAAATTGGGATCTCAACTTTAATATACAAACTATGACTGTCTGTCTATTCAATAAACAGAAATGCATTAAAACAAATTTTCCCTTCCTACATACCGTCTTAATCTGTTCCAGCTTTAAAGCACTGAGAACCTAAAATTGCCACCTGCTATGACCAAAACTGGTCCTCAAAACATGATTCAGTTTGTGTAATGGCTTCTTTTTTCTAACTGCTCTACACAATGGTGGTGTTCAAGCATGCACAATTGGTGTCTAACTGTAAGGTTATTTCTGATAGGTGGACATTTGCGAAAGTTATAATCTTTGAAAAATCCTATGTCAGGAGAAAATATGTGCATAAAGACCTGACAAAGGATTTATTATTCAAACAGTCCAATGATCACACATCTGGATTGCTTGTGGATATTCAAAACATGTCTGATTGAGACTTTGACTAACACATAATCGGAAAGGTATGTATAAATGAAATGAAATGAAATATCTGCAAACATGTTTTTTGTGAGTGTCATGTATGTTGGATGCAAAAAATTAAACAAGTGAAGAAAAATAAAAGTGTCAATATAAAATGTCTGTTTCAAGTCAATTTTTCTAATAAATGTTCAAGCGAAAAGCAATCTCCCTTGGTTCATTGCAACTCGTACATCTTTCATCTTCTTGTCCAATGTCTGACTTTCCAGTTTACACCTCAAAGTTATAGAGGTATCTAGTATGAGGATCTGTGGCACACCAAATTTTAATTCCTCAAGGATCTTTTTTCCCTAAAATTCTGATGCATTGGTTTGCTCTGCCAAGTACTCAAAAAAGGTCTGAAGTAGAAATAATGAAAGTGGAAGGTAACCAAAAGCAGAGTAATCTTGATCTGGATCTATGTCATCTGCAGGACCTGTTCCCTCACTAAATCCTTCAATAATGATATTACTCCGTTGCTTTGACCATTCTCTATCACCACTAGGGCCTGCCTGTGGGGCAGGTCACGTTATCACCGTCTTCTACCGATAATTCGTCATCACTACCGAGACCAGTGTCGCTACTTTCATCTTCTAAGTCCTGAACTTATTCCTCATCAACGTCTGATTCGTTCTCATTCTCTTCAACTCCATCAACAAATTCGCAACCACAATCGTCTGAGTCCTAAGTATCTTCAGTCCACACCAAGTTTTGAAGTAAAATTAAGGTCATTTAAAAAGAATCACGGCTCGAACACCATACGTGATAGAAACAATCTGTAAACTGCAATTGGAGCCGCCATTACTGGTAGTCACGTGAAGGCTAAATTTAGCGCGTCTTTTCTTCAGGTAAAACGTAAGGAAAAATAATTTAAATCAGTATATCCACGGCGGCCGTCGCCGGCTGGGCTGGGATTGAATGGGTTAATGTCATTTAACACTTCATACCAATAAATAATTTGTATTAACCTTTACACACGCACGGCAAATGTTTGTTACAAAAAAAATTTACGCTCCTACTGCTAAAGGCATAAAACCACGCCAAGCACTAAAAAAAAACTATTTTAGAGCATTGTTGTGTATTTACACCAGTTGAACAAGTAGGCATTTGAATCTAAAAATAGACACTGTCGTCACTGAAGATGTAAACAAGAAACTTGGCCGTCTTTACTCATTTATGTCTATACACACAACAAAATCATACTTATTGACCAACAAACAGAAAGGTTACAGCTTCTCAAAGTAGTCGCCCATAGAAAAATAAGTTTTGAAAAATTACGAAAAATGAGTGCAGGGTTGTAAAGGTTAACCAATTTCAATATATCACATAAATTACAATTTGCGAATGTGCATTCATTAAAAAAATATTTTTTTCCTATTGCAGGACTGAAGAATAAAGGTGGTTTGCTCCTGCAGTCACTAGTGTGCAGGCTAGCTTTTTATTTCCCCCCACTAAGGGGGAAAAAAACAAGCTATGTTATACATAGGTTTTGAACCAGTGCCAACTTGATCGAGAGACCTGTTCCCTAACTGTTCTGCTACCCCATTCCTCAATAAGCACACAAATGTACAGATAAATGCAAGCTCTGACCTTTGGGGCAACATTAGAGAAAATAATTCTGCCTGGTGATAGTCCGTAGTTCTGTGCCGCCTGGTGAATGTTTGTTTCACCAACAGCAGGGAACCTCAGCAGCCACAGAACACTGTTGGGAACTTGCTTCAGGATGTCACACTAAATCCAAGAGACAGAGAGTAATGGTCAACATGTTTAGATAGTCTACTGACGGTCACTTAGGTGTACATCTATCATACTAGTTGTGACAGACCACTGGTATAAAGAACAACCAGATTCTGATATAACAATTGCTTATTGGAAATAGATCAAGTGACGATATTCAGAGTCGACTAATTGATGTGAACATAGTCTCATAGTAGATATTGCTGTAGGGGATGAAGTGTTAGTGATTTCACTGTATTAAGCATCAGCATGTATATGAACTGTTTGTGCTTCCCAGGCAGTAAGGCAGGTTCCCATTTAGAGCTAGGTTGACTGGAGCACATCAATAACGAGTAGAATCTGGTGCCTTTGCTGCAAAACACATGAGCTCCAGCACTACGCTAATCAGACGTGGATTAAGACCATCTGTTCACACACATTTCTTCTACTACTCCTGCAATCATTGCTCATTTAGACTCGGACTCTTACAAAATTTTGCTGCCTTTTTCAGGGTCTCAATACCGCCATACAGTTTCTCCTTGAGGTGCGTACACATTCCTCTTCTAAGATCTGTGTGCTAGGACAGTCCTGAAGTGCATGTGCTGCTTTCATGTTTGTCAGGCCGCAGTAACATAAGCTGGTGGAACCTATCTTGAATTTGGTGTACAGATGATGTCTCATTCTGTTGTGGAGACGTATAACGTGGTCTTTTCTGGGCAATTGGTAGTATCCGTCCCCTGCGTGCTATGTTCTTTCTCTCACTTTACATTGTATTTTATATGGATTTTGTTTCATCATAATTGACCAGGTATTCTTCCTGTATTAGTTTCAGCTAGACAACTGGTATCCTTGTTTATTTTGATGTTACAGTGTGATGGCATCCACTATCATTCACTGCTTTCTGCAATCCATGAGACATTTTCAACAACATATTTTTTTAAAAATTGGACAACAGAAAAGTGCCTGCACATGGTGGACTGACATACAGTACAACACATTCTCCAAGTCTGCTGACTCCATGAGATGAGCACATTGACAGCAATGGCCGTTGTCAACCCAGATGAAGGACAAGCTGAATGGTGACAGATCATCAAGGTTATGAAGGAGATATATATGACTAGGTTTTTGGAAAGACATGAGTGGCCATAGATCACATATTCAATATCAGGAATATCTACAAAAAATGTAGACCTGTACACGTGTTTCATTGATTACACACACCATGGCCTTCGATACTGTAAAACATTAAAATCTATGGAACGTCATGTAGGAAATGCGATTTTATCCATCTCACTAAAACCGTATACCAAGATCAACGAGCCGCTGTCTGACTATCTGGGCAAACATCAGATTGATTCGCATTACAAAAGGGAGTAAGACAGGGATGTATCCTCTCACCTTATCGATACAAAATATATGCAGAATGTATAATGAGAAATGTTAGAGAAGACGAGAACATTGAAAGTTTTGATAATTTACGATTGGCGGATATGAGATTCCAGCAAAACCTGTTTACAAATGTAAACAAAACAAAGATAATGACCACCGACAAAACACGATGTCACCATAAATTTACAGTGCGTGGTGAAGATACAGATCAGGCCCAAATACCTGGGCTACAGAATTGAAAAAAAATGGCTACTGCTCGAAAGAAATCAGAAGACTAGCCATGGCAATTCAGAGACTGAACAGCCTGAAAAAATTATGGCAGAGCACCAACAAAATTGAAAAAGGAATAAAACAGTAGAAATTGAAACAGCTGAAATGGAAGGAGAAAGATGAAAAACACTAGACTGGCACATAATTTTAGCAGCTGTTCCCACCAGTAGTTACCTACAACAAAATCTTGCTGCCATTTGATTTAGAATAGGGGGGGGGGGGGGGCCCCCGCCCCCAGTTGTATATTACTGTCACAGGTCACACACAGACATACCCACATCTCCAGTGTGCCAGGATCTATCTTGTAGAGTTGATTAAAGTTGCAGTAAACCACAGCCTCATCTGGCAGGTTGTACTGAAGTCTAGATGATAGGATCACACAGCGAGGAATCTCCTCTCCTGTCGCTGATTTATTGTTTGTCTGTTAATAATCAAAGTAATCATCAAAAGGTTCCAAAAACAAAGTTGAAAGTGACAGCATGATAAAGTACAGTATGAAGGGAAGAATAATGGTAACTGATATGTGAGTGGGAGTATGCCATTGCTTCAGGTTACAAATGATCAATAGTATCGGTCAAGTCTCACTGATATTATATAGCAGTGCTTGATTCTTATGGCAAAGATTGAATCCTTAGTTATCAATATGTGCCAGTCTACCATGCTTAGCTCTTTACAATAGACAGCGTGGGCTAGATGTTAAGTGACACAGTTCACCAACCGAAGGTGCTGGGTTCGCTCCCAAATCACAGCACAGGCCGTTACCCTTAGAAAATGCAGGAGAAAGCAGACCCTTACATAAAATGCATGCCAAAGTCGGATGCACTGGGCCGACAGGCACAATATAAAAACATAGTGCAATGCCTTGGGGAATAGAGAAATAAGGCAAAAGCGCAGACATTTTTTTTAAAACTTAGCCCTTTACAGCTTGTATTACCCGACAATGGCAACAGATAACCTAAAAATGGCTGTTTGATCCAAATTGGACCTCCGAAACATGCGCTTGTGTTTCGCGATTTAGTTTGCTGAATTAAATTTTTTTAACAGCTGATGGTTGTGCCTCTGTATGCACAATTGACGTTTAACTGCAATTTTTCTGGTAGGCCGATTACAAATCGTGATATGAGATTTTAAAGTCTACCTATTTATTTCAATGAAAGTTTGGCTTCAAGACCATTGAAATGATTTATTATTTTATCAGTCCAATGATCACACATCTGGATTACTTGTGGATATTCAATACTAGCACAATTCAGATTGACTGGAACACATATAAAGAAAAATATATATTGTAATTGACAGATATATCTGTGGAACACTCAAAGACCAGACTGCCTCTCTTTGGTCTGTACAAGTAGGACAGTCCTGCAGGATATGTTCTTGTGTTTGCTTGGGTCCTCCACAATCACACATAGTGGTGTCTCTGAGATCCATTTTGTGGAGATGGCCCTGGAGTCTGCAATGTCCTGTTCTGAGTCTAAAGCTCTTTGTCTGCCCATCTCTGCCAAGTTTGTATATGCTGTCATTTTCTAGCTTATATTCTTTGTGCTGGTCTCTCACTTCCATTCTCATAGATCATTTGATGAGTGTCTTTGCTTCTTTATCGCTTTGTGGATGGCGAGTCTGCATGTCACCACTTCCAGCTTTTGCAAGCTCATCTGCTTTCTAACCACAATGAGCAGCAATCCAATGTTTTTTTTCAATTTTGTGTGCACTCCTGTGGTCTGTTAGAAAGTCCGTTTTCCTTGTAGTTATATTTTGGCTGATAAGAATCTGGGTTGCTGCATGAACAGCTGTTGCTTCAGCTTTGAAATTGCTACAGATCTCTCCTGCTGGTAGTAATTTTTTATTTTACCGTTGGAGTGTACAATGTAGATTCACTGCCTCCCCTTTTTTCACTCACAGGGGCCGATCCATCTGTGTACACGTGTCCAAGAGTTATTGGGGTACTGTATCTTGAGCTCCTGCAGAACATAGATTATGTTGTTATGTTGCTGACTGCTCACTTTTCTTCGTTATTTCTGGAACCTCCAAGATAATTTTGGACCAGTCCTGACTCCGTATCCATGGTTCTGGAATAAGTGCTTTGCACTTTTCAATTTGGGCTTCAAGGATGTCTGCTCCTTTTCTGTGGATTTCTCTGGCCAGATGGTTGGGGTTTTTCCGCAATAGTCTGTTTTTAGTTCTCTCTTGGAACCTGATGTAGAGAGTGATCAGGCAACCTCTTAAGTTTTTCAAACTGAGTAAGGGATTAGTATTTTCTCCTTAATTCGAGGGGCTCAATATTTGCTGTTTTTCCTAGCTTTTTAATGGGACTGCTTTTCAATGCATGCTTCATTCTAATATATCATCTTTATTATGAATACTTCATGTCATAGAGAGTTTAATTAAGTGTCTCACAATGATCAGATTATAATTTTAGCTCAATTTGTTCAATAATAATGAATTTTATTTTGGATAAAACTTTGATGCACGGAATTTCTACATTTTCGGCTGACCAAAAGACACACATCAGCAAAATTAGCAGACTGAAAAGGATTAAAGGCAACAAGGAAAATAATGACACTAACAAGTTCTTTATTCATTTATGACAACAGGCTCAAAATCAGCAACCTAGACAAATAATTTAGTGGCAGGGAAAATTGGGTAATATTTGTTATTGAGCGTGGTAAAGGTTAAACTATCTATGATAAGGAGTATTCATAATAAAGATTACATATTAGCATAAAGCGTTAAATGGCAATGTGGAGGTGGAAATTTGAGAAAAATTGTTTTTGTACTCAAAGTCCTGTCTATTTCACAATAATTCATCACCACATTACTTTTTACAGCGTCAGTCAAAAAAATAGGAGTGTGCAGAATATCCATAAGTGATCCAGATGCGTGATCATTGGTCATATAACAATCATTTCTCGAGTACTAAAGCTAACTGCACAGACATTAAAACAAGTTTGAAAGTTGGTAAATACACCCCTATCGGAAATAATTTTATATTAAACAGACGTGGATGAATAGATCATCGGCAATCTTGTAGATGACATCATAACCTGAACTAGGAATCAAACCAGATCAAAGGGGATGGTGTGGCCTAGTGGTTAAGTGTCACGGCTCACAACCAGAAGGTGCTGGGTTCGATCCCCATCACAGCACCGGCCGTTACCCCGGGGAAGCAAACCCTTAGAAAATGCAGGAGGAAGCAGACCCTTACATAAAAGTCGGATGCACTGGGCCGAAAGGCGCAAAATAAAAACCACAGTGCAACGCACACCGCCTTGGGGATAAGAGAAATTAGGCGAACGCAAGAAAATAAAAAAATAAAAAAACAAACATCATGATCATTTTGCTATGACAGAGAAACACTTAATAGCTTCACTCATGTTATTATTTTTAAAAAGAAGCAAATATTTGTTTAAAATGAGCTTTCGAGCTTCAGTCATGCAAAGATAAATGCAACACAAGCAGTAAATGAGGACTAGTGCTAACCTGGTTAGTGGTGAGTCCATTCTGGATAATGATGTTGTTAACCATGATCTGAGCCTGGTTGGAAGCAACCATTTGCTGAAATGACTGGATGACAGTCTGGGGCAGCTCTATAACTACTGTTGTCACACTACCAACACTTCCATCTGGCTCATCTGTGGTGTGTCCAGGCAGAGCTGGGTGTATCGCCACCTGATATTGAGACAACAGAAAATATGTTTAGCCAAAACCATGTCCTGCCATAAAGATTAATGGCCAGATTATTGAAGACGTAAACAGTTTAACCTAAAGAGAGAATATTCAACTAAGAGCTTTACATCCAAATGTAATGTACAATCTTTATCAGGAAATGTCTCAGATGTATACTTGGTGCTAGAATGCCAGACAAAATAACAAACACATATGTCCCAAATAACATAATTCTAAACAACCGGAGAGTGAGAAAAGCAACTATCTCAGATCAATACATACACTAAATTGGAATGCACAGAGGAAAAGACATGTCGATGGTCAAAGAACACCAGATGAAGAATGATGAAAGTGAAGCTTGTTTTGGATGGACTCAAGACAGTTCATACATGTAAGGAATTAGTTTGAGAGCAGTACATTTTTTTCAGCATTACATTCATAAGGGATTTAGATGGTTTAGTTAAGCCAAACCATAGCTCAAATTCACAAAATTGAAGACAATTACTACAAATGGCTGTCACAGGGAATGTATATTTCCTTGCATCATATATCTGCTAAGCAACAACAGAAATTACATTTACCTCAACTGCTGTAGCCAAAGCCTTGATAGGTTCCAGATCCAGGGCATTGAGGTACATGACAGATTTTGTAGGAAGATCGTTGGAATCTGTGACACGTAGTACAAGACGATGCTGCATGTGTGGGAACATGTTCATGTGATCACCGATGAAGAAAGTATCTTTCATGTACGCCAGTTTCTCAGAGTACTGTGAGGCCAATTCTACAGGTGATGTCACTCTGTCTGTTATGATGTAGTCCATAAATGACGCCCCAGATGTACCTGGGTATCCCAGCCACATCACCTTAGGAAGACAAAAGAATTTCATCAATACTTGGAAATATATATGAGAGCAAAGGGTAAATCAGGGTCATGTGAAACATGCTGATCAACATCCCACCTCACGACTCCATTCGTGTTTGTGGAAACAGGCTGTGTAACATCAGTCTGGCAAGCGAGATGGGGATTAACACTGTAATCTCCATAACTTTGAGCTTACTGAGGAGCCTTGCATTGCACAGCAGGACTCCGGTCCATCTTCACAAGTGCACCATGGGATGTATGAAGAACCAACTGTAAAACTTGCTACTAAGAAATCTTATCAAGAGTAAACCAGCATGAGTAGCTTCGAATAACATTTATTTCTTCCTCTTTTTTCCCCCCTAATTGACTTGTTCCCTAATGCCAAGTGTGTTGTACGGTGCATTTTTTTCCAGCACACATTTTTTTTTAAAAATGGGTTCACCATGTCCAATAGGTTTATGATCATTTGATGAATCCAAACACAGGAAAATTTGGCTCACAAGCCATGTCACTAACCTACACTGAATCCCATACAATATATTCACTTTCTTATATTCATAAGCTTGTACATGCCAAGGCATAAACAGCTGGTCTCAAACATGTACTAATTCTCTCAGGAGCAAATTAATGTTCATAGTCTTGTCAGAACAGTATAACATCTGAACACATAAAATCAATTACAAAAATGTATATATGCAAATAATCATAGATTACTGCTACCTGCATGAGTGTCAGGAACTTACTGGGAAAAAATGGCAAAAAACAAGATCACTATACCCTTCTATACATGACACAAAAGGCAACTAAGCAGGGTTGTGCATAGGCTGTAACTTCATCATGTAAAACAAAGTGTGACAGAAACAACTTCTATGGGGTGCAGGCACATTTGTATGCTCTTGTAGTCTTTCCATCATATATATAGACCAACACATAAAAAAAGGTTACATACTCTTAAAGACAACAACCAAAAGTAAAACACTACGTGCTGAAAAATAATTTGTAATATTCTGTAGTAAAGGTTAATTATGTTTGGTATCATATGAAACGTCCAAGTAGTAGTTGTATGCAAATGCCCACAATGAGTAGGTTTACTCTTTTGTGCGCCCTGAAAAGGGCATTAAGTGGCGGGTTGGAGTAGCTTTCCTCACATCCCGAGTGTGCTGATGAAGGTGGACCGCAGTCCTCCAGGCGGTTGTGCTATGCTTGGCTTCATTTGCGTGTCACTCACTACTACGTGGATCACGTTGATCCCTCACCCCGTTAGCCAGGCTGCCATGAAAACAGCCCATTTCCATCAAGGGCTACTAGGAAGTCGAGGTGAGGGTCTTGGCCAGTATATTTAGCCTGACCCTGACTAACATGTCTGATCAGACGTTAGTCTTTCTCCCCAAACACCCAAGTAAAAACAGCAAATGCTTCCGTCTACCCAGATGTAAATAGCAACCTGGCATACTGTTGTAGATGAATGAGCTGTAAATAAGAAAAGTTACTACAAAAATATTTTAAGAAAGAGTGAAAAGATTTGGCTTGGCTTCGTTCTCTATCTCCCACTACCAAACCCTGAAAGGGCTTTAAGTAACAGAATGTAGTCCAGAGAACGGAATGTGTTGTGTCGTGGTTTACAGCTTGACTGCGATATTTGCATCTTTCGGTCTAACACATCCGACTTCAGCAAGCATTTTTTTAGTACCAGGTTAGCATTCCCTCTTCAATCCCTTCTCCTTAGCCAGTCTACCCTGCTGCAGTGTTATCCAGGATCACCGGGTGGAGGTGTAGAAGGGTCTTGGCAGCTCTGGTTCGCTGGCCTGGACGCTAGCAGTCAGCTATGGGTCGCTGACCACTGCAGCTCATGCGCTGCTCAGCATTTTAATCCCTCGAGTGAAAAGATTTTAAAGCTAAGGTTTCAGGAAGGGTACACAAATGTAACAAGGACATTCATGTGTCCATCTGAACATTATTCTTCTTCTTCTTCTTCGTACGCAGTCAGACAGTAACTATTTTTTAGAAAAAAGCGGCGGTCATCCTGAGGCTGTCGACACTGCCATAGAGCTTGTCTTGCAGTTCCACTGGTGATCTGAACATTCAACTAAGGGAGTTATAGATTATCAAACATTTGATCTGTATTCAGACAAGTCCACAGTAAAACCCTTTTATGCATCTACATTTAATCTGATCCCGGAGTCAAAACATTTATTCACACTGATTACTGTACCTTATATGGGGTATTGTTTTAGAGGCACCTTTCAAACTCCACAGCCAGCAGGATTTGGTTTGTGTGAATAGTGAAGTGTGCAATGCTATGACTTGGGTATTTCTTCATAGGAATTAGACTACAATACAGAACAACAAAAGAGGGAACCCAATATGTAGCAGAAAGCCAGATAGTGGTCATAAGCACACACCAAGTAGATTTGAAAACAATAATTAGAAGGAAATATGCTGCCGAAGACGGATGTGCCGGACCTAAGGGTGCAAATATCGCAGTCAAGCTGTAAACTAGCGACACGACACATTCCATTCTCTGGACTACATCCTGCTACTTGCAAAGTCCTGTTCAGGGCTAGGTAGAGGGAGATTGAGAACGAACGCAGAAGAAGGAAATAGTTGTATACCAGCAGAGAAGTCAGTTTTAACCTGCTCCACGACTGTTAGAATGTTCATACACAGATACTGACCTGGATGGGTGCAGGTCTGAGAGCAAACAGTTCATTGCGAGCACCCTTAGTGTAGCCATTCATGTTGACTAGAATATCTATGCCATCAGCTTGGATCTTGTCTGCAGCCTTGCCATTGCACGGAATTTTGGACAAATCAACAAAATGTTCTGACTCATGAGAAATTTTTGTTCTGAAAGAAGTACTGTCGTCTGGGCTCAGAGAATAACAGAAAATCTGAAATATTAACAATTCAACATTGAATGACCATCAAACTCAAAAGGAAAATTAACAATTTGTTTTTCTTCTTTGTGAGAGTTTCATTCGCAAAATTCAGACATTACTAGTTACACAATGTTAAGCAGAATTGATAACTCACTCTGGGAAGACCCTTAGCTGACTGTACAAATATGCTCTATCCCCACTAGCATCCATCCCGAGTCAGTTGATGTTTGATTAAAAATCCTGATTACAAATCATGCAGTACGAGTGTTGTTGATCCATTCTTCTTCTTCTTCATCGTACGCAGTCAGACAGTAACATTTATTTTTTAGAAAAAAGCAGCCGTCATCCTGAGGCTGTCGACACTGCCATAGAGCTTGTCTAGTGTTGCCACTGGTGATGGCCACATCTGCTCTCTCTGGTCCTCGTATGTCGGGCAGTTTTGCAGCAAATGCTCAGCGGTCATTTTCCCGGTACCACACAGGCATTCGTCGGTGCCACCTATCTTCAATTTGTTGAATAGGTGGTACCTCAGTCTATTGTGGCCAGTGCGAAGTTTGAAGACCACGACCTGCTCTCTTCTGTTCAACTGGTAATAGGCATCGTTTTTGGTGTAGCCAGTATGTTCTGTTTCCCATTTGGTCATGTATCTAGCTCTAATAAGCCGTTTTTACTCTTCGTATGTCATACTAGTATCTGGTTGGTTGATCCATTCAACAGACGACCACTGATTGATTTTAGTAAACAGACTTCTCCATGGCTATTGTCAGCACAAACAAGCCAGTCTATCAGCTCTTTGGTTGCCATTAGCTGCAGTGTAGCTGAGGTAGTAGATCCATACTAGAGGCTGTAATTTTGGTTATTCACCTGTTCTTTTTCTTCAGCGTTCATTCTCAATCTCCCGCTACCAAGCCATGAACAGGGCTTTGCAAGTAGCAGGATGTAGAGAAAGGAATGCGTTATTCACCTGTGTCATCTCTTCTGGATCTTCCTAAAGCAGCAGTGTTAGAATTCAGAACATACTACCAAATACGTAATCTTATTTTTTTTTAAATGTTTTACAATAAATTTGTACCATCTTTTTTGTATTTCAGAAACTAACAAACACACAACAAAAACAATAACACAAACAAGTTCTTTATTCAATTGTGTCTTTAGACACAAGAAAATCATATTTATTGACAAACAAACAGAAAAATTAAAAGATTTGAAAGTCAACTGCTATAGCGAAATATAAATTTGCGTAAATTTTCGCCAAAAAAATGTAGTGCTAAAGGTTAAAGTGGCTAGGGGACAACTGTAGAGGTGGAACTATGCTTCAGTAATGGAGCAAAAAGGAGAATCAATCAATGAACAAACCTCAACTTTAGTTCTCTCATGGTGCCCAGGTATACTTTGCATCAGGTGAGAAGTTGGGTGGTTGCCAAAGTCTGAGCTGACGTAGCCAACACGCAGCCGACCACCGTACGGACGTTCTCTCTTATGATGATATACTGGTTTGTGTAAAACATTGATCTTCTCCAGACACAGGCTGGCATGACGAGCAGCAATTGCTTTGCGCATTGAGTGAGTGAGAGGGTACAACATGCTATGGTGCGGATGTACAGATGGCAGCCGGTTCTTCTCTAGCTGATCGTTGACAATTTGTACCAAGCGTTTCATTCTACTTGGGTAGTCTGTCCAGTCACAAACAATCTAAAACATTAAGCACAATCATGTGAATTGTACCCAAACACAATCATAAACAGCAATTCAGATAATATCTCATTAAAAAATTCTGCCCAAAGTTGCACAATAAATATGAATTACTTGCATTTGCCAATCACTCACAAACTCATGTTAGCATATAATTTTCAACCAAACAGTGACTAACTTTAGCATGTCATTTTCAACCAAACAGGTTGTCCAACACAGACCATATAATTAAGAGTTGTAATTCTTGCCCTGGTTCTCTGTACAATATATACAACACATTATCTACCGTCACACAGACACATTCACATTATTCTACTGTCACACAGACACATTCACATTATTTTACTGTCACACAGACACATTCACATTATTAAACACTTAATACAATTTAAAATATTTATATCTGGCACATAACATGGCAGCCTTTGTTTATCAAACATAAAATATTTGTAATGGAGTGTGCAATATTTGCTCTCTTAGCCACTACTCTTCTATCCACAGAAGTGTAGAGGTACTTTTTGTACATACTTGCAATCAAGTGTGCAGACAAACAGGTCACTGGCCTGCTGTTGTCTTTGCATGATGGACCCTACTTCATTTTTGACCTTCATGCAGGCCACTACTGGCTAGGAATTTAGTTGCCTTTAGAATTTTAGCTGGACAGTGGCTAACAGCCGGCTGTTATCGATTTTCAACTGCCAAGTGTTCTTTTATGTGCAGTGTACACAGAACCCCAGAGTTGATCATTCAACCCCGATAGAACTAGTCACAAAACTTACCTTCCTTGAGATCAGACTTGAAACTTGTGGTATTCAAGCAATCATTGTTTCCTACTTTTGCTCGTTTATTTCTTGCTTACCTCTGAGCTATCACCACGGGCAATGTTTGCTACAAACTGTAAATAATATACTATACCTGCAGGCAGTGAGCTAGGTTGCAGTATGCATCTGGAAAATCTGGTTTCAACTTTAAGGCAGTTCTGTAGGAAGCAATAGCTTCTGGAATGTTGCCAGAGTCCTAAAACAAACAAAAATTTAAGTTAAGATGCACAGAAACAATTTGATAACTGTTTTCATTGGAGAAGAAAATGAATGAAAAGGTAAACTCATGGTAGGCACTACTGTTCACAATAAGTGTTAGTGACTTTACTGTACTGAGTCTCCGCTGTTGTGAGATAGGATGAATAGTTATCTTGCTCAGTATCATAACTTCCCGAACAAAAAACCAGGTAACCATTTACAGCTGGGTAGATTGAAGCAGGTCAAACCTGGGGTTCTGATTAGGGAGAAGTAAGCACTGCCACTCTAAGAACAGGTAATGCAGCAACAACAAATAGAACTTTGTGTGAAACCTAAGTGAAAAATGTTTGCTGTGCTTACTGCTGAATATGATAGGCAATGATAATTATCAAGGTTTATTGTTGAGCAAGAGTGACATTAACAGTAATACTGGAACTGACCTTGTGTATGGAAGCAAGATTACTATGTGCATCTGCAAATGCTGGGTTGATCTGAATAGCTCGGGTATAACACTGAAGAGCACCCTGTATGTCCTGCATTTCCTTGAGTGTGTTGCCCATGTTTGAGTAAGCATCAGCAAATGTTGGAGAGATCCTGTTTCATGAGAATAAAACAAGACATTGCTGAACAAACAAACTACGAGTACCTTGTGTGTGTTCATTATAGGGTAATTTGTCCCAACATGTAAGAGAAAAGTCACCAACAAAACTTCCTCTACACCTTCGTACTTTTTTGTTTGAAGTTGCTCTAGTGAAGTTGGTACAAGAGAATAACCACAAAGTACTTAGGTGAGATCGTGTACACACAGGATAGCAAGACTAATCAATCTAATGGCGACATGAGATTTGAAAACGTTACATTTTTTTATCAGAACTTCAACTGGTGAAAATAGATATTTGTGCTTGTCACCACAATTGGTGAGAATATCTAATATATATTTGTGCTTGTCACCACAATTGGTGAGAATATCTAATATATATTTGTGCTTGTCACTGCAATTGGTAAGAATATCTAATATATATTTGTGCTTGTCACTGCAATTGGTAAGAATATCTAACATATTTGTGCTTGTCACCACAATTGGTGAGAAGATCGAAGATTCATTTGTGCTTGTCAGAATACTGAAGCCTTGTGACATGACTGTTGTCTCCACAGATGATTATTGCTATTGTAGTTGATTAACTAGGTTTGCAGAGCTGTTCTATTCGCAGACAATGCCAAGTTGAAGAAATTTCCCCAGCTGTGCACTATGAAATAACAACCCCCCCCCCCTGGTGAAAATACTGTTACACCCCATGCACTATGAAACAACACACACACACACACCCCCCCCCCCCCCCCCCACGATATTGGAGACATGCTGTAAAATATAACATCACAAACTACCATTTCAGGATGAATAACGAAGGTATAACATGTTTCACAATTACCTGATAGCTTCCTTGTAGTGCATGAGGGCCTCATGAAGTTTGCCTTGCTGTTGTAGGACACTAGCCAGGTTGGAGTGAGCCACAGCAAACTCTGGGTACACCTATTTGTTGAGAGCAACATTATCATTTTACGAATCTCAACTCCAATCACATACTATGAAAGCTTAATTGTAAAAGACAACTACAATACACCCCAACAGTGCCAGCTGTGTACACGCTCAATTAAATACGCTAGCCTACATCCTGTAAGCGCACAGCAACTCTGCTCCTTCCTGCCACATGGCATAAATGAAACACTACATGAGGCATTCCATGCAATGATGGTAAATCAGAAGATTCATCTATTATAAATATTCTATGAGCAAAGTTTCTCCTCTAATAAATGAGCTTATTGCATTGAGGCTTATTATATCTGTGCTTGGGATCAAGATGCTGAGCAGCACATGAGCTGCAGTGGTCAGCGACCCATAGCTGACTGCTAGCGTCAGGGCCAGCGAACCATAGCTGCCAAGACCCTTCTACACCTCCACGCCGTGATCCTGGATAACAGGCTGCAGCAGGGCAGACTGGCTAAGGAGAAGGGATCGAAGAGGGAATGCTAACCCGGTACTCAAGAAATGCTTGCTGAAGTCGGATGTGTTGGCCGAAAGGTGCAAATATCACAGACAACGACACAACGGATTCCGTTCTCTGGACTACATTCTGCTACTTAAGCCCTTTCGGGGTTTGGTAGCGAGAGATTGAGAACGAACGAAGAAGAAGATATCTGTGCTTAGTGACTGACAAAGTGCTCAGGGACCATTTTGCCTGCCCCCCCCATTGATCTGTTGCCTTGTAAATGGCACATTATCATTTGAGTTTCCATGGTGGCCATCCTTGTATTGAAAGACTCATATTGAATATGAAACAGCAATATTTGTTATGGTGGACTCGTCTGTCATATGGAACAAACAATAACTACCAACCCCAATAAAATACCATTTCATGGCTTCTTTCTTAGGGTCGCTGTCTACAGAGTTATATAAAAGAGCTATATAACGGCATGTTTACCATTTTGATCATCTGGTGTCTAGAATGAGATAACCATAAGGAAAGATTTTTTTTATTATGGTGTGCAATCAATGTTTACATACCTCCTAGTGGTGTTGGGGGCAAATGCCAAGTAGCAAGCCCTCAAATAATGACAGCTTAATGGTTATCATCATGCCAAAAGCAAAGAGCAAGCCATATACTGATGAGTAGATTATATGAAGAGCGAAATGTCTGGAAGCTGGACACCTCAGAATTCCACCTTCTCGAGGCATGGTAAGTCGCAGGAAGGAAACTACCCACACACTTACTACAAATAGCCAAATGAAAATTAAAAATACTAACAATGCAAGACATGGGATGGTATCTTCATGTACAAACCAGACAGACTGCAGAATAATGAGAACTTTAATAAACTACCTGGCATCAGGCACTTATCTACTCATTTAATACCAGTATGGTGGTGACAAAACCGGTCCCAAAAAATGCAGTGCTGAAATAAGATAGCGCCAAAAAATGTAGATTACGCATCAATGGTACAAGCCCTACCACACCTAGATTCATAACAACAACAGTGACAAATGCATAAAATATTATGGACAATATTGTAAACAGCCGTGTAATAGATGTAAACAACACAGGTTTAGAACATTTGGTACTCACCTCTAGGGCCTTGAGATAGAGCTTCACCGCTTCTTCTGTATTTCCTTGTTCTCGCTTGATGTTAGCAAGGTTATTCAGGGAATCAGCATGTGTTGGGCTAAGGCGCAGGGCTGTGTTGTAGCATTCCTCAGCTTCCTTAACCTAAGTTCCCATTAATGATAATGTTCAGAAGATTTTAGTAAAACTGATGACAATGCACCGAAGACTAACAGTGACAAATATGGCCATACATATTAGTAACAACAATTACCCGATATTTCTGGTAGTACTGAAATAATGCTATATTAATTTAATCGAGTACCATACAGAGATCAAGAAACCAGTATATACACCAATGGAGAGAAGACATGAACATAAGTGGTGAACCAGACTCAATTCACTAATTCAAAACCAAGAAACTACCTTATTTTGCTTGAGAACTGGTCACTGCAGACTACTAGAACATCTATACCGACTAAAGATCTCACACACACCGATGACTGCCCATGTGGAACAGGGAAGAAAAATCCTGAACATATTCTACAGGAATGCCCACTCTATATGAAAATAAGATACCACAAACTGTGGGGGCAGCCGGTCGGACCTAGTGAATACTGCAGACTTCATCATGACCAAAGGCCCTGAACACAAAGAAAGAAGATTGCTATATTTCGGACCTAGTGAATACTGCAGACTTCATCATGACCAAAGGCCCTGAACACAAAGAAAGAAGATTGCTATATTTCAATCTTCTTCCTTGCTCACCTATAACAATGACCAATAAACTAATGAATGCAGCAATCAGTTCAAGGATATCAACACTGACTTATAGCTTCTAATGCAGTGATACAGGTATGCTACAATTTCATGTAATAAACATACTGCATAAATGTTCATTGTATCTATGTAGTTGAATGGGTTAAGTACCAATCTATTTATACACATAATAACTAAACCTGTTTATGGCTGTGGGGGAGGAGATGATGATTTGTGAATGACAGCTGAAGAAAGATTCCAAAGTGGAAATAGGAAAGATTGATAAAAAAAAATTGGCAAGGAAAAACAAATGTAACCCCACATTTGCATGGAACTAAAAGAATGTATCCAATATATTACTGAAAAACACTTCCATGCTAGTTAGTTATATATGATATGAACAATGTTGTTTTACATGAAAAATACATGAATAATTTGTGACATTGTGACAAAGATTTAATGACATGACCAAAAAACGGTTCAAATATATGCATCTAATACAGCATATCTGACATCTTGTTTTATTTTTTACTTTAACCATAATATATGGTCACCACAGTTGGCTTCCTTTAGAAAATCTGCCTGTGTCAAAGCACTGTGTGCCTTTATAATGGTGGTTTCTGTAGCAATTTGATTTACATAGGGTCACTAGCTCCATTCACAATTCATCACAATTTGCCTTTTACAACATGCATGGAGGTGTAGAGGACCTATTCTTTCCTCTCCCCAAAGCCCGCTCATCGGGGAACAGCATATTCTGAATTAATTATGTAATTAAACTGTGTGGTGTCAGTTCACAATGTTGAGAATTAGACACGACTGTGCTGAGAGCAAGTAGAATATGGCTACTAACTATGCAGTCGAAACCCTACCTCTATGGTAGAAAACTCTCCAGCTCATGGAGTTGCAACCCTCCATTTACGCAGGCCAAAAGCCTTTTGAGTTTAAATGAAAGCTCACATAAAAAATGACATAATAAAAAATTGAATAACTCTTTTTCCTGAGAACTCGTGAAAATAAATTGGCACAGGACATACAAAGTACTTACTTGTCCTTTTTCTTTCAAGGCATTGGCCAAGTTGCAATATGCATCAGGGAAATTTGGTTGTAGCTCTATAGCTCTTTTGTATGTATCAATGGCCAGATCAATCAGTCCTTGCTCATAGTAGACACAAGCAAGATTGCCGTGCACTACTGCATGGTTGGGACTCAAATTAAGGGCTCTGAGGTATGCTGCCACAGATCTGTAATAACACAATCCACTTTACACAATATCAGCCATGCAAGCTGGAGATAACTAGGTTTATACATTTGAGTTAGGCATGATATGAATGTGGCATAGATTCAGGTGTACACTAACAACCATCTAATCAAAGGCAAGCATTCTCCTCTCTCATGTCTCCATCGTGTTGAGGTAAAAGACTTAAGAGCTACCAGCAGGGTCTCCAACGCCAGACAGGTCGAAACGTATGGGACCAGGCCAAGTTGAGAGACACTAACCTGATGCCTTGGACTGGGGACAGACAAACCTGATAGAAATGCCTGTTGAAATCAGATGTACTGGGTCACAGGCCTAACAAAGCAGGACCACATATATTTTTTTATTTTATCAGGATGTCACGAAGGAGTAAGTAGCGTGGTGTTCATCCCGTGCAGTTCCACCAGGGGGTGAGTGCTAGGGCCCCCACCTCAAGTGGTCCTGGTGGTCACTGTTCTGTTTTGTGGAAAAAAAAGAGCTATTGACAAAGCACAAGAACTGTTGAGCATGTTACAAAGGTGTTCAATATATAATGAACAAAGAAAGCACATATAGCCATCTCCAATACCATTCTTGGACAATCTCTATGGAGATATCAATACCATCAGGCTAACCATTACTTTCTTAAGATATATTCAAGTTGAAAGACAAGTGCAAATTCTTGATATCAAAAGTGACCCAATTGGTTTTTGGGAGAGCTCTGTTTGTGATAGAGATGATAATATGACCCCATATGACAATATCATAATAAAAGTGCGGTCTTTCTGGAAAAAAAATTTGTGTGTTCGCCTTATTTCTCTATTCCCCAATGCAGTGTGCGCTGCTGTTTTTATTTTGCACCTGTCGGATCAGTGTATCCGACTTCAGCATGCATTTTATGTAAGGATCTGGTTCCTCCTGCATTTTCTAAGGGTTTGCTTCCTTGGGCAGCAGTCGGTGCTGTGATGGGGAGCGAACCCAGCACCTCGGGTTGCGAGCCATGTCACCTAACCACTAGCCCACACTGTCCCCCAGAGTGCGGTCTAATCCCTCTAGGGTAGAAAACTATGAAACTGCACAACCTGTCATTCACACAAAGGTCAAAGCCAAGCGAGCTTGGAGAAGCCATCTGGATTTGAGAGAAGTTCTAGAATCAATAACTCATGTTGTAGGAATCAGAAGATGAAGCTACTTGTGCAGAGTTAACAGTGTGGCTCTTATCATATACCAAGGCATACTTGAGGTTCTCCTGACTAGTGCAATGTCAGGTTCCTCAATAAGCACATCACTATGGAGATTACTGCATCAATCCCCTTATTATTCTTTGCTCCAGAAGAAAATACCAGAGGTCTCAAACTTAAAAGCACCCAGAGTCAATGCATGCTGTCAAGTTCAATTCTCAATGACCAAAGGGCAGTATGAAGACAATAGTGATAGTTTAAAGGTCAAACAACAAGTTAACGGCCAAAGCTCCACCTGAAAACAATGACAGCATTGGACCAAGGACAACATGAAAACAGTATTGGTGGCACAATTAGAACATAATGACAATATTGGAGATACTGGACAGCACAAAGACAATTCCAACAATGCAGTAGCTTCATGTGATCAAGATAAATATTGATGTTTGTAGGCCACACCACAGCAAAAATTATTAACCTTTAGGGCCCTGAATTATAAGAGTACGGAAGTTCCCACAGCCATTGAATTATTTTTCAGTACGTCCCGTTTTTCTGGGTCGTTCACTTTGAAAATCTGTATTTTGTTTGTTTGTTGTTGTATAAATATGATTTGTTTGTGTGTAGAGACATAAATGAATAAAGAACTACTTGTTGTTATTGTTATTGATTGTGTATGTTAGTGTATGAGATACAAGAAGATGAATGTGAAAATTTTAAAAAACGGCAACATTTTGATTTTGCCCATTTCGCGGGGAATCGGGACCATCGGAAAGTGAAAATAGTCACAGAACGCCGATAGTTTTTCTTACAAGATCGTCAAATCTGCTATTTTCCCTTACAAATGTAGTTAATACGGCTAAATAAACAAAAACAGATCGAGCTCACAAAAATATGTCGGAACAACTTACCTTTATCACCCGCAATAATGGAATAATCCGCAAGTCGTCCCGAAAACGCAAACACATGGTTTTAAAATCGCTTTCAAACTCACTTTACGGCCATTTTGGTTGTTTACAACGGCAATGACGGCATCTCTATATATAGATTTAAAATGGCCGTATTTCAACCGGTTTTAACACACGGCAATGCTCTAGAATAATTTTTTGATGACTATCGGCAAATTCTCTTATCGCGTGTCCTTTTAGGTGGACTGTAGGGGGAGTATTTTTACTTGTCCACCTATGCGGACATTAGTGCCTTTAAGGTTAACGGGGCATACGCTTTGGAAATTTCTTGTTTTGGTGAAAAGTATTGATTTTTCAAATTGCAATTTTTATGAAGTTCGGCATTAATAGAATCATTTATATATAAAATTATGTTATTTTGCAAGCTTATTAACATTTTAAAATTAATAATGAACACCACACCCCCCTCTTTAAAGTTTAAAAAGAAACAGAAAACTGAGGATAAAATGCAATGTTTCATGCGTAGGAACAGCTTTTTAAAAAAAGTATAATGGGTCATATTATATATCCTTACGACTGGAGTTCAAAGCACTGTTCAGATATTTTCATTTGAAAGCAAATGCTATCTTTGTCTAAAAGATACAAAGTTTTAACTATAATGACTGATGCAATATTTAATTGGTTTGATTATTTTACTCTTTCTCATTGGTTGAAATAGGTAACGTCCATGGGAACAAAAGTGTCACACTTGCGCAAAAGAGGGCTTTCCATTCCAACTTCGGTCTGTCATTTAGATACAGCATTCAGAATCAAAATGCCAAATAAAGGCTATTATTTTGGTAACAGCCAAAATTTTACTGTAATGGGGTGCTGTAAATAACACACATGCTACACGAATGCACAATAAAAAATATGATTCAAGAAAAGAACATTGGGTCTATCAAAGTGGAAAAGGAAAGACCTTTAAAAATAAAGACGTCTTGGACAAGAACATCAGCACGAGTTAACAAAAGGCGAAACATATATTGCTGGTTTTTAACAATTAATTGTATTTGCAAAATACTATGTATAATGTTGCTTGATTAATAAAACAATGTGTATAATGTTGCTTGATTAATAAAACAATGTAAGAATATTTTCTTTTGTTATTAGACATTTTATTTTGCTTTCAAAGTTTAAAATTGAATTATGTTAAAATCTTTTTTTCCCCGTTTGCTATGATCTAAAATCCTTAATTCTCAACTAATATAGAGGTTGGAAAACATGCAATTTGGTATGTATATTTCTCATACAGTTTTGTAGGTAAAGGTCTATAGAAAAGCTAATTTGGTCAAAGACATTATTAAAATAAATGTTATGTGCCAAATGTATTTTGTCCACTTTTCGTGGAGCTAAAAAAAAAAAAATATATATTTTGGAATCTTTTTCAGAAAGTAAATATCACCTTAGGCTAGAAATATGCCTAACGTTCATGGATCAATCATATTATTATTAATACATGTTTGTTTTTTCAATTTAAGGTATTTTGAAATAAGAGTTTTTTGTCAAGGTGCCTGAAATCATGGCAACCGATTAATTTTTTATTTTTTTTTAAACTTAAAAATATATCTTATCAGTCTAACATTACCATTATAAAATAATTGGTCTCACTTTATGAATTTTATTTTTAAAATTGGTAGCCTGTCCCCTTAAATGTTTTACGAGTTTGTTTTTAAAAAAAATTTGTAACACCGTTATGTATTTATATATTTGCCTGTTGTTTAAATTCCATCCCATCTGAATCTCAGATTGTCTCTTTTTTGTATTATGGTATCACTAGTGTTTTTTATTTCAGATTTACTGTTTTGTAGTATAAAGTAGTTCTCAAATTATAGCTTACCACAATGTGATGCCATATGAAGGCCACAGTGTAAGAATTGGTAGGGTAGGGTGTTTTTTTTCTTTTTTTTGCGTTCGCTTATTTTTCTAATCCCCAAGGCGGTGAGCGTTGCACTGTGTTTTTATTTTGCACCTGTCGGCCCAGTGCATCCGACTTCAGCATGCATTTTATGTAAGGGTGTGCTTCCTCCTGCATTTACTAAGGGTTTGCTTCCTCGGGGTAACAGCCGGTGCTGTGATGGGGATCGAACCCAGCACCTTCCAGTTGTGAGCCGTGCTACTTAACCACTAGGCCACGCCGTCCCCTGCTTTACATAATACTTATAACAATGCGTTGCAACATGAATTTGAAAATGCTTACCTGTCAAAGATTCTGGCTTCTTTCAACACATTGCCAAGGTTGATGTAGGCATCTAAAAAGTTAGGATCCAGAGCTACAGCCTAAGACAAACCACACTGACTTTTAGAATACTGCCTTACTATTACATATATTATATTTTTGTATATACATTTTACAGAGATATTGAATAGACCACATCCCACAACAACCCTAATTTTGAAAACAAACATATGCTCCTCTTACCAGTATCCTATGCAGAATTTACACTCGCAGAAATCAAAAGAGCCATCCACAAACTAAAGATGTCAGTGCAGCAGGGGATGATGAGATAATTGGTGAAATGTTAATAGCCACAGATGATACTCATCTCTTATCCATCATAAATGATGTGTGGAAAGAGGAAAAACCACCACAACAGTGGAAAGATGCTATTATAAAAATTCCAAAAAAAGGAGACATCTGATTGTAATAAACTAGTGTGGCATACAACTCCGTCAGTGCCTGGGAAAGTACTCAGCAGCATATTAGAAAGGCTCAGGGAACAGGTAGATGTCATCATAAGAGAAGGACAGGCTGACTTTAGACCAAAGCATTCTTTCATTTATCAAATTTTCACACTCAGAACTATCATAGAAGAATCAGTAGAAATCCACACTAATAATCAACTTCATTGACTTCCAGAAGACCTTTGACAGTCTTCACCATCTAACCTTTTAGAAAATTCTAAAAAACTATGGCTTTCCCTCAAAATACATGAATGTAATCAACGCCTTATACGATAATTCTCGACACTGTTCCAACAACCGAAGAAAAACACTGAATGGTTTAATATAAAAACGGGAGTAAAACAGGGATACATTTTATCACCTATACTATTTGGCATAGGTATAGATTGGATTATGAAACACTTTGCCCATGATAAGCTTTTAGGCAGAGAATGGACAGATAACACGTTCTTAGAAGATCTTGATTTTGCAGACGACCTAGCGCTACTAAATACCACTAATGAAAAAACACAAGAAAATTTAGATAGACTATGCCAATGGTCAGAACAGATAGGACTTCAAGCAAACGCCTCAAAGACAAAAAGCATGGCTTCCACAAACACAACGGTTGATATCAAGCTACAGGGGAAATCTCTACAAAATGTTCAACACTATACGTACCTGGGAAGCTTCTGCTTCTTTGCGTTCGGTTTCGTATGCTCATTTTATGCCACCAGATGGGCTGCATCCATGAAGTGACACGTCAGTCGTAGGTACTCAATGGTTCCCCACAGTTTGTCTTGTATGTTTCTCTCCTCGGGCCAGGTCTTCTCACAGAGTCTAGGTGCAGTGGACATGTTTGCAGGATGTGTTCTGGAGTCTGAGGTCCTCTCTGACATGTGCATTGTGCAGTCTGTGCTGCTATCATTTTATGCATGTGTGCATTTAGTCTACAATGACCTGTTCTGAGGCGAAAAATTGTGGTATACTGTTTCCTATTCAGTCTATTGATTGGGTCCTGTGAGTATTTACTGTTTGTTCTCTTGATCCACTGTTGTTTATATTTTTTTTTTATGTTTGCCTTGACTTCTGGCAGTGACACTGGGTGGGTGAATTGTTCTCTCTACCTTCCCTCCCTGGCCAGCCTGTCCGCCCATTCATTCCCCGCTATGCCGCAGTGAGCTGGAATCCACTGGAGGGTGATTTTGTTGTGGTCTGAGAGTTTGTTTAGCTGGCATATCAGTTCCCTTTCCATACTATTTCGTGGTTCTCTTTGTGTGGCCTGCAAAATTTCCATGCAGTCGCACAAAAACACTATTAAGTTGTCCTTTAACCCTTTTTCATCCAATAGTTTGACTACTTCAATTATTGCCTGTTGCTCTGCTCTTAGATTTGTCGAGGGCTCCACGGCAGCTCTTGCTTTTTCTATAACGGTTCCATCCTGTAGAAATATAACGAGTCCCGCCCCACCTTTCCTCAATGCTTCCTCTGATAATCCATCTGTGTAGAGGTGCGTCCATATTGGTTGAGGATAGGCGTCTAAAAAATATGCTTTACGGTTTTTATCTCTCAATGCATGGTCTAATTCTTCCACCTTTCTATCGATACCTGGTATTTTCGCTTCCACTATGAAGTTGGGCTGTTGGTCTGTATTTTCATATACTTGTATCATTTCCCATGTCGTTGGACATTTTGATATGATGTCACTGTTCCTGGTTGTAAGGGCTTTTGATGGATGATTGAAGCTTGTTCTTTTTATGCGGTTTTTTGTTAAGTCAATGAATTATCTGGGAAGCAAAATACCAAGATTGAGATGCCATGTAAGAAATTTCCACTAGAATTGCTTTGGCCTCAGGCGCTTTTAATCAGCTCGCCAACATCTGGAAATCAATGACACTGAGCGAACACACCAAGCTCAGACTATACAACTCAATTGTAATATCAGTCCTGACATATGGATGTGAAAGTTGGAAGACAACAAAAGCACTGGAAAATAAATTTTTGAAAATAAATGTTTAAGAATGTTAAGAAGATTATTGAATATACGCTGGGACCAGTTCATAACTATTGACCCGATAAGAACAAGACAAACCAACTATATGTGTCGACCATCATCCTGAAAAAATGATGTGACATACATCATACATGTCTTTAGAATGAACAACCGTCTTCCATTGCAAGCACTCAAATGGACACCAAAAGGCATTTGAAAAAGAAAGGAGACCCAAGAAAACAATCATCCGAGAGGGCTCAACTATGGGCCTTAGCACCATACAAGATCTAAAACGGCGTCACACCGTTCCAACTGGAGATAATTTGTTTCTGCCTTATGCGCCATATTAGTCGCACAAAGAACATATAATATATGTATGTATGTATATGTGGATTTCGTGGCAAAGCGGTTAAACCTTTGACCTCGTGATCAGATGATGTGGTTTCGACTGCATCTCATTTTGCACGACTTATGACAAATGTAAAGGATGCAATTACCCATGCAGACAAAATAAAGCATCGCTGGGCTAGTCACTTGCTTCGAAGAATTGATGACCGTTGGAGCATAGCGACAGCAGTCAGATACCCACGAGACAAAATAACCATGGTGAAGACCACCTACATGCTGGGCCAACTTCCTCCAACTCAGAAACAACATCCACGATGCTAGAGACGGACCTGAAGCAGCGTAACCATCTCCAAGGAACAGGTTGTCCAGTAATATGTATACGAGTAGAAATAAATAGATTGCATTAAGAAACACATATCTTAACAGGTTTGGTAGCTTCCCTGGCAACTATTTTTTGTGTTTGGTAACTTTGTGCAAAATTTTCATCTGGTAACTATGCCTTAGATATGCGGGAGCTGCGCAATATAAGAGGTGACTAAGGAGGGTTTAACATGGGGCTGGCCAGCACATCTTGTTGAAACTTAAAGTTACAAAAGCTTCAACAGATACGAGGTCAACATTTGATGTGGATTTGTTGAAGACCTATGCTCCATAGTGAGCTGAAAACATTTTGATTGATTTTGCTGCACATCATTAGTAAGGTGGCCATCGGGATACCACCTGTAGGACACAAATATCCCAACACTACAACCAACTTACATGACAATGACACACCATTTCAAATTTCTATCACAATTTGATGATTTAATTTTAAGTCATTGTATAATTGTATGCATAAAATAATATACTCACCAATTTATTGGAAGTTTTGTATGGTAGTCTTCAGAAGAAAACAGAAATCCATCCATCATTGTGGAGTTTATGATGGATTTATTATTTAATATAACTGTAGAATTGGCATCTGTATAATTTCCTTCAAAAGCAAAAATAATAATGTTCGCTTAGGCGCCAAAGGCCCATTGCGGTCGATCAACCACTACCAAGTCCAACTATTGAGGATTGTTCATTTTGCAATCATAGATCCAATGTCAATGTCCAAATCGTTTATATATATATCAAGATCAAAATTGGTCCCAAAACCGAACAATGTGGCACTCCACTTTTTACTTCACATCAGAGTACTACTTATTTATGCCCCACCTATTCCATGTGATTTTAACTTTCAAAATAATCTTTGATGAGGCACTCTATCAAACGCCTTTGCAAAATCTAGATAAATAACATCTCCACTGGCTCCCCTCTATCTATCATTTTAGTAACCTCCTCCATGAATTCTAATATAGATTTGTTAAGCATGATCTCCCTCTAGTAAACTCATACTGACTATTTCTGATTAGTTAAAATTTGTCTAAATGCATTACACTGTTATCTTTGATTAATGACTAACAATTTACAGACTATGCTCGTTAAACTCACCAGTCTATAATTTACTGAAACTTATTTTTTGCCTTATTTTGAATAAGGGGATCACTCCTGCATCTTTCCAATCCCATGAAACAATCTCTTTTGCGAGTGATTGAGAACATAATATAGCCAATGGTTTTGTTAGTTGGTTTCTAATTTCAAACAGCAATTTTGGATGAATACCATCTTGACCTGGACATTCACCCACTTTCAACCCCTCCAATTTAAAAATAAACCATTTTCTCTGTATTACAGATTGATCTTAATCCCGCTGTATCCATGTTTCCCAGAAAAGGCAAGCAACGTGACCGAAGAGGTAGAAGGCCTCAAGACTCTGCCGGTCCTGCTGTAGTAGTGTCCAGGACTCGAGCCGTACAGGAGAATGGGGACAATGCAGGAAGAGTAAATAAAATATGATGCCTGGTCTCCAGGGAGAGTCTTCACTGGGACCAGACTCTGCAAAGCAAGTGCATGGATCAAGCTGCTATGCTCATTTTAAGGGTGATGTCGTGACTACTGTGTGCATCAGAGGACTGCCTGCTGTCGAGGTAGATGAAGTTCATGGTGGCTGCAACAGGGTTGTCGTTCACAGTGATGGTCAGCGCAGAGGTTTTGGAATTTTGTCTTCGTCCAGGAGATATGCAAGCCTACATGGGTAGCCAATCAATCCAGTGCCTCTAGGGTCTGAGAATCATAGCCCAGTATGATGACGTCAGCGTAGACGAGATCTAGACAAAGCTACATAGTATTTAATACACATGAAAATGGACAAGTCAAGAAAATTACCTTCTCAAAATGGTGGATTGCTAGCCAAATTTCACCTTGAGCATTGAAAACACAGCCCAGGTTACTCCAGGCTACAGCAAAATTGGGACATGTCTCAATGGCTTTTAAGTAACAAGCCTGAAACCGGATAAGGGAGAAGGCCAAACAAATCAAGATAAAAAATCTGCCACAAAAAAATAATTCGCTGATGCCGCTGCCGCCGCTGCGCTTTGCTGCCAACGCTGATTTGCATGCCACTGCCCTACGCTTACAGCAATCGCTTATGCCAGTTTGAGTAACGCATCGCGCAAGGTGATTTCTAGAAAACTAAAGGCTGACCAAGAACAGACCAAATATTGTAGCCTCGAGTTTCCTAATGTTTGTATCACTAAAGTCCTGCCCTTTGAATACAACACGTTATGAACTTGCAAAAAATATCAGCAAATAATATTTTTCAGAACAACATTTTTTTGGTTTGTTAAAGTGAGGAATTGGGAAAGCATGCATCTATTAAAATTGACATAGTTCAAATCGTGTGCTGTACTGAAAGGACAAGGCTCGCGCTAGAACATCGCAGACGCAGTGCTGGTACCAGTCTGAAGTCCACATGAATATCACAAACCAAAACCTTGGTCTATTCTGTTGGTTCTTACAAGACTTCTACATGCCCACTTTCAAAGACTACTTTTTTAAATGGGAGAAAAATTACAATCACTTGCTTTAAAACTTTGCTTCCCAAATCTAAGCTGGACTATTTTTGTGCATTTAATGGGTGGGGGGAATTTATGAATTGGTGCTGTCTTTTTATCCCCTTTCCAGTGCAAGCAGTAGTCACAATACTTTTGCAAAACTTTGCAACACGTACAAAAGTTCTTGAAAGTTCATTGGATAGCCTCGCAGACTGCTACTAAAAAGAAGTGATAAAAACTAGCAGTTTATACAATACCTTGATGAAAATAAAACCACAATGTTCATATAATCATACCCAGCAGTTCAGTTCCGGCAGTACTGCAGCGATAAATTCCATGGCTGTTACTCTGTGGAGTCATTGTCGAACATGAAGAAAGCACTCTCCATCTATTTATAAAACCAGAGAATTCAAAAGTAGAAGTATTAGCTGGCAATCTTTTACCCAATTTTCTTTACCCCAAGTTTGTGTTTTCAGGATGAGATAAAGTAAAGACAGCCTGAAGTTCAACAGACACAACATGTGTACAAAGGAGATAGTTTGATATGTACAAAGACAGGATTCTAGAAATGGTTCAACCAAAGATACATCCACTCTCACACTAAAAAATGTTTATCAAATAAGCATTCCCAAATTAAGCACTTATCAGACGCTCTTTGCCAGAGTCTAGTGAGAGAACATCAATTCAACATTTTTCCGTGTGCGCTCATAATTTGAGCCAAGAATGCGCAGCAAGCTGTCTGATGAATGCTGAGAGCTCTGAAATGACTGGAAATAGTGTCTATAAGTGTGGGTTGGGTTAGCTGAAAACAAAACACATGGTGCCAAACTTTTCAAATTTGCAGCTTCAGTAAATCAAAGGCCTGCTTTCTTCACCTCCAAGTTTTCAGCATGTTCCCCATTTTACAAACAAGGCAAGAAAAATATGCACACGAGTACATATCTAGAACTTTTGATCATCCATAAATGTTTTACTTAAACAGAATAAAAAGTTTGGCAAATTTAAAAAAATGGGGGGGGGAAAAAGAATGCCCCAACATCCCCCGCCCCCCTCGTTACAGAAAAACAAAACGACAATGGGTCAAATTATCAGCATCTGGCAGGTCTTCCTCTGTATAATGCTTGCAAACTGTCAGTGATATTTTTCAGGCACTGTCTGTCCCAAGCACAACACAAATCATCTTTGGCTTTGTGACAAAAAGCACCAATCACTGAATGTCGTAATCACTAACAAGAGGACAAATTTTTTATGCAATTTTAAATGCCTTTCTGTACCCACAGTTATGCAAAATGTCTTCATTTTCATTTTATTTCTGATGCTCATAATTAAAATTGGCATAACAGCAGAATCTCAATGTGTCTGCTACATATATATTCCAACTTTTGCTAATTAGCTTCCCCAAAACTCGCAAAAATGCTTTTTGTCAATATCAATGAAAGCAATGATTGCAAACTGCACTTAGTGGGCAAGGCAGGCAGGCAGGCAAATTTGCAGCCAAAGTAATAAAATCGTAGCATTCAACAGGAAGTTGATATCTGTATGTTTATATGTATACACGACGTCACTGACAGTTTGCCTTTGATTAAGGAATGAACAAAATAGATTAGCAGTTGGGAATGCTTGCAGTAACAAAAACTGACCATTTGTTCTTATCTAAGTCTTTCTACACATGTACACAGGTGACACACTTCTTACTGATATTTTCACCTTACCTTAGCCTCATCCAAACGTCCCAATGCTTTCAATAAATTTCCCAAGTCACTCCGCACACAGTACAGATCCTTGAAAATGTAAGACAACAAAACTGTGAGAACTTACAGCCATATATTTGAAACATTTTTTTTAACCAGCACTTTACAAAAATTGAGCAAGTCCAGATTTTGTTGTATTATGTGAGATATCTCTTAGTGAAATAGTAATATCTGACAACGCACTAATTAATTATCAATCTAAGCACACCATCTTCTTCTAGTCCCATGCTAACTGGTGTAGGTGATCATGCTTTTCCACAGCTTCATGGCCCCATTGTTATTAGTGAGCTTTATTGTAGGGTACCGTTCCCTTTGTTAAACTTTCGGAATATGATATCTCTTTATCATACCTTTCCACCTGAATTTTTTCCTGTTATCGCTTTGGATCTTTTGGTCATCTTATAACATGGCACAACAAAAAAATAAAATAATTTTTTAATTTGGTGTGTGTGAGTAATAAATTACTTTTTCACAATGACTGCTTCAGCATATTATTAGTATTTTCACTGTCAAAAGTCACAACAGCTGCAAACTATTTGCTCTGCTGTTCATTATGATTCAAAATAACAGAGCTGGCATTATAATATCAAAGCTTTCTTTCTTACATTTATCATCAAAGATTTCAGTGTATATGGATGCATACCTAAGCACAAAAAGATATAATGAAAAATATTTGTGCAAGCTGTCATGTCAATTTACTGTACAGTGTTAAGTGTCTACTCAACAAGAATTTACTTACAGGGTTGTACTGTAATGCTGTCACATAAGCCTGAACTGCTTGCTCCATGTCACCAGCTGCCACAAGAGCAGCTGCTAGGTTGATGTAACCATCAATAAAGTCTGGCTTTAATCTCACTGCATGGCGGTAGTTTTCCAGAGCCTCTGCCAACTGATTTCGCTCTTTGAAAACATTTCCCAAATTAGAGTAAGCTTCGGCCAGCATAGGATTCTGCTTGATCGCTAACTGACTGAAGTAAGCAGACCTAAAAAAATAGTAAACCAATAGTCAAAATAAACTATTGAGAATAAATACAAATTCTATAAAAGATCATGCTTGACTAGGACAAAATATTACAGTTCTTGAAACTATTAACCAAAACAAATTGCAGCAAAAAATCAACCCTTTAT
This sequence comes from Ariolimax columbianus, assembly GCA_036924085.1. Classification (NCBI taxonomy): domain Eukaryota; kingdom Metazoa; phylum Mollusca; class Gastropoda; order Stylommatophora; family Arionidae; genus Ariolimax; species Ariolimax columbianus. The sequence goes on along the minus strand of JAVGWX010000018.1, from coordinate 11,310,757 downwards.
AATGACTAATCTGGTCAAGTCCTAACCAAACTTTTTTGCTGTTATGCAGTAAAAATTGTTAAAGAATTTATTTAACATTGAGAAACAAATGTGTAAGCATATTTACAAAAATAATGCATAATGATATTTGTATTGTTAACAAATGCTAAGGCAGTAACTGTCACATGAACATAACTAAACAAATGCAGAAAAGTAATAAATAATAATCAAAAATAATATTCATGCCTTTCAAGTCTTCTACATTGAAAGTGTATGGAGCTTAAAAGCAGGAGAACTCCAGTATTATCTGGCTCTTGTCGCCACAGCTGCATGCAGTGTTGTTCTGAGCGTTCATAATCACCAGCTTGATATTCTCTATGTGCCAACTCTGCTAGTCCTGAAAGGATAAAATGAAAAGATACATCTAATGATAATTTCTCTACAAAACTTTAACCTTAATATTTTCACCAAACAAGCCTAAACATATAAAACCACCATAAGTGGCTAAAGATGCAGCTCAGCGAATGAGCTGACAGGAGCCAGTAACTCATAGTTGGCTGCTGGCATCAGTCAGCAAACAAGAGCTGATCAAAAAACTATTTCGTTTCGTCTCCGGTTCTGCAACAGGCTGCACTTATGTAGGTCTCGCTAAAAGAATAGGCATCGCAGAGAAGAGACAAACCTGGTCAAAAAAATGCTGAGCTGAAATCGAATGTGTAGGGCTGAAAGGCGCAGATATCGCAGCCTCATGTAAACTACTACGACTCAATGTCCTTTGCAGGACAAACGTTAGGAAAAAGAAATTGTTATATTTATTGACTACCAATGCTATTAATCAGGAAACCTAAATATGTGTCAGAACTATCGAACAATCAGTCTGATAAGACATCCAAGTAAAGTTCTCTTGAGAATAATACTTAATAGACTGAAACCACAGGCAGAGAATATCATTGCCGAAGATCAAGCGGGCTTTCGAGCAGGAAGGAGTACCATCGAGCAGACATTTAATCTTCGGCTAATGAATGAGAAGTACTCAGGGTATAAACAACAGCTTTACCATGCCTTCATTGACTTTAGAAAGACGTTTGACAGAGTGTGACGTACTAATACGTCAGAGAGTTGAAGACGTTATTGGTCCTTTTGAAGACGAAAGATAGCCTGGTGCGGGCACGTCGCGAAGTCCAACGGAATTACCAACTCGATACTATTTGGTTCCGTACCGGGACAGAGAGGGCATGGACGTCCAAGGAAGAGATGGGTGGACAACATCACTGAGTGGTCAGGCCTTCGTCTTTGTGAGATACGACAAGTGGCTACAGACAGAGAGGTATGGCGTGGGATTTTGGGAGTGTCTTCAAGTGTGCCCCAACGACCTGATGGGTTACAGGATGAACTGAACTGAATGCTACAAACTATTAAAACACAACATCTATTGCAGGATGAACGTAAAGAAGAAACATATTTAGTGACTACGAATGCAGGACAAACAAAGAGGAGGAAACTATTATACTTAGTGACTACCTATTCTAAAAGGAGTTACATATATCAAATATAGTATATGTACTTTGCCAGTCTACAACATAACCCAACTGCTTGCAATAAGATGTTTGGAAATCAATTTAACATCACATAAGAAACAGAACTGAAATTAATCCAGTAATGCAGAACTCAACAATAACTGTCAACCACCACGAAAAGCAATATAATAAATTAAGCAACTCGAATCCTCTAGTGTTGTTTGCGAATGCCCAAAATGAGTAGGTTACTCTTTTGTGTGCACTGAAAAAGACAAGTGGCAGGTTGCAGTAGCTTTCCTCACACCCCGAGTGTGCTGATGAAGGTGGACCGGGGTCCTCCAGGCGGTTGTGCTATTCTTGGCTTCATCTGTGTGTCACTCACTCTTACAGGATCACGTCAATTCCTCACCTCGTTAGCCAGGCTGCCATGAAAACAGCCTGTTTCCAGGGAGGGCTAATAGGAAGCCAAAGTGAGGGTCTTGGCCAGTATATTTTGCCTGACCCTGACTAATATGTCTGATCAGTATATTTTGCCTGACCAGAAATTCTTCATCCCCTCTAGTATTAATTACTACTTAAGACTTTAGGATTACATTTTCTGATTACTAGAAATATTTAAAACCAGATTGTTGTCCATAATCTGTGTTATAGTTCAAAAGCATCTTTTTAACCTAGTGACCATGGCTGAGTATCCTAGTATTAATAGTTGCTAATTGGAAAATGGCTCAAAGAAACAACTTCATCGCAACTGGGTGCCCCCATATGTGCTCGTCTCTTTCACTGCTGAAAGTGCCTATGACAGAGCATGAACTCTGTATCTGCAGAGTCAGCTCAAAAATCCTCCAATAACTAAGTCAGGCACCCATTTAGTTATGTCGACTCAGCGAAGCGGTCATACCATGAAGAAACAGAACATGGAATGATTTGAACCCAACACGTTGTGAGGGTAAACCAAGCTCACAACCCCCTAGCCACACCCTCCCCCATTAATAGTAATAGTACTAGTGAAGTATCATCATACTACAATAATTATCTAGATTCTGGTTGTCAGAAAAAAATTTAATATTTAGACCTTATAGCTAATGTTATTTGTGTTCACTTGTATCTTGGGGAGGTGCAATATTACATCATTAATTTCAATCCATTTATTTCTTGTTATCCTGTTTATGTCCTGCTGTACATAAATGTGTATATATATCTATATCTTCATAGCATACAAATTTGCAAATATTTAGTTTACGATTTGCAGGCTCTATTTGATCCTGAATGATTCACTTCAAGTGAAGCATATGCCATCAGTCAGCTTGCCTCCTTTTTGAAAATGAGAATCACACGTCAGTGATCCAGCAGGTAGTTCCTAGCAGGGTTTGCTCTAGTTCTCAATTTGTATGATCCAACTTAAAACTCTATAGTCTACTGATCAGACATGTTAGACCTGCCGAAGACTCGTGTGTGGGCCCGAAATGTGCAAATATCGTAGTCAAGCTGCAAAATAAAAACAGCGCATTCCGTTCTCCGGACGACATCCTGCTACTTGCAATGTCTTGTTCAGGGCTTGGTAGCTGGAGATTGAGAACGAACACAGGAGAAGACATGTTAGTCAGGGTCAGGTAAAATATACTGACCAAGACCCCAATCTCACATCCAAAACTTCCATGCAGTTCTCCCTGGCTAATGAGGCGGAGGGCCGACATGATTACCGTAGTACTAGTAACAACCACGGGGGAAGGAGGTGTCTCATTTGCTTGTACAAAGTGCAACAGACAACTCAAGGCTCACATTGGATTGGCTTGTTTAGCCATCTTCGAACTCATGCGAACAGTTTACAGTGAATTGGGGCAAAGTGGTCCTCATCGATTAAGATGGATGAACAACAACCCAGTAATAAATAACATATCAGTTGAGGCCAAGCATAGCACCACCTGCAGGATCCCGGTCACCCGCTCAGAATGTGAGGACTGCTAGTAGTAGTAGCCTACTCTACTGCAACCAGACACTCAACGCCCTTTTCAAGGCGTTCAAAAGAGTAAAGTTACCCATTGTAGGCATTCATTCCACAAAAACAGTTGTTAGAAATAAGACTTTACGCAGGATGCCCTTATTATTTATGTATCTCGGTATTTGCAATTTGAGTGGCAATTTAAAAAGCAATAGCTTTACTGTGATACAGTTACTAGCATCATGCATAACTCTTGTCATCACTCATTATTACAACATGCTTTACTTTTACTAGGAAGGAAACGTTTACATTTTACAACTTTAACTTGACAAAGATTTGACTGAAAATACAATAAGACAGGAGATGTCTCTTCGTGATACTTACTAATACTATTATTAATATCATTCTCATAAATTATACAGCTGCCATTTTTATTTCATTGCTCATCTGCTAAAACAAATCCACAACAGATCTCACCTGTGGAATCCAACTGAGCCATAGGCATCGTTGTTGGTTCGCCTTCAGTATCACTTGGTAATAAACACAGTTGGAGCAGAAGTCTATCGACCGTTGTTACTTTTGTTGCAAAAGTCGAAGAATGTTACTATGTTCAACATGCAATCTGCGTGGTATTTATTGCTACTGATAAATTAATATATGTCTATATAGATTCAAACACACACTAATATTCATCAACGTTAGATTTTCATACAAATATTACTACTTTTAGTGAAATCTTTAATTGAGACAGGGAAACAAAAAGGCTCCCTTTCTCCCGACACCAAAGTCGCAGCGCTGTATACGTCATTTGGTCATGTGATAGTATTCACAAGTTCAATTAGCATAATTAGGCTTGTATTATATTTTATTAGGACAGGTTAATATAAACGAAACAGATTTCGTCAACATATTATTTGGTTTTTAAAGGAGATTGAGTAAATTATGAATGTAATTTTTGTTGAAATATGTTAACAGTCTGGGATGTATGAAGGAAAGAACAGCGCCCCATGACGTCATGACCTAGATCGCGACTGCAGATCCGGCAACGCGGCTGTAGACGATGGAAAATTCCATTAGCAAGTGCTAAAAATAGCGGCAGCTGACGGGAGTAGGCTTCTTGAAAATGCCGTGTGGGCACATGGCGGGTGAGTGAACGAGATCGTACATGAAGGACAATCGATAATCATGTGTGTGTTCGGAGCTGAGTTTTATTCTACTTGGATTTTCAATAACTAGCCCCTCCCATGCGTACATAGAAGCACCGAAAGTATGTCATACAGTAGACATGGCGGACGTCCACATATGAAATCACACATTTACGGTCTTTTTTTTTAAACAACGCCCCTTTTTTGTTCGTCACACTTCGTCCAAAACCCCAAAAACCTCGCCCTCCCCTTTCGTCACAAAAATACAGACATCCCCTTTCGTCACACTTCATCACAAAAACGCAAACATCAACCAAGGAACATAAAGTCCCATTTAATTTTCCTCTTCTGTAATCAATAAAAATACATGTGTTTTTTGTTTGGTGGTAAATGGTTAATAAAAGTAAATGTAATAGGCGTTACCGGACTTCAGACAAACCTATAGGTGCCTAGTCCCCCTCAGCATACAGCGAAGACTGGATATCGACGGTTCCAAGAACCTTCTGGTTGCACACACTGCTTCTCTGTCCCATCGGGCCTCGATCTCTGCTTGATTACTCATTTTATCGGTCTGTGAATAATCGCTGAATGTCAACTATCATCATCGTGTAGCATGTCCTTTGTAGAACGTCGCTCCCATCACAGTCTGTCTGAAAGAAACTCGTTCCCTTGCCAAAACAACAGCCTCCGCCACAGTCACAGCCAGGCATTTCTGGATATCTTGGTGCCATTGTCTTCTTGATCTACCCCTTCCTCTTTTGCCTGGCACCATACCTGTTAATGCTAATCTGTTAATGTGTTATCCTCTTTGTCATTTATGACACGTGGAACCAAACGGAACTCCCTTGTCAGTGTTCTTATTGCTTTAAATGCATCTCTATCTCTCTCTCTGCCTTGTTGCTGTAGGTTTTCTATATCCTTACACGTTTCTACTATGTATCTTCTTCTATCTTTTCTTATTTCTCTTCTAACTATGTCAACTATAGATATCCAAAATGGCCGCCCGGCATTGATGCGAGGACAGTATTTATTTACCCCAGCATGGCGAGGACAATTCCACACAAGCTTCCGCAGGCTTATCGCCATTGAGTCCGCTATCCACTCATGTCGTTGCCAGCAAGGCAACTTCCAAAGCAAAGATTGAGATCTCAGAAGGATGAATGCCATTGTTAAAGAGGTCTTATATAACTGAAGTCACTGCCTTAATTTTCGTTCTCATACTGAAAGCTGTTGACATGTATCTACCACTCCGCTCAGCCTCAACCGTACCGCTTACTCAAACAGAAGTCTCATCCAGATGTCTCCGCACACAGCACCGATTCATCGGTCTATACAACAGCAGCATCGTGCAGAGAAGAATCACTTACCAGCTATTCGGGATCAAGATGCTGAGCAGCGCATGAGCTACAGTGGTCAGCGACCCATAGCTGACTGCTAGCGTCAGGGCCAGCGAACCAGAACTGCCAAAACCTTTCTACACCTCCACGCGGTGATCCTGGATAACAGGCTGCAGCAGGGCAGACTGGCTAAATAGAAGGGATCGAAGAGGGAATGCTCACCCGGTACTAAAAAAATGCTTGCTGAATTAGGATGTGTTGGACAGAAAGGGGCAAATATTGCAGTCAAGCTGTAAACTACGACACAACGCATTCCGTTCTCTGGACTACATTCTGCTACTTACCCTTTCAGGGTTTGGTAGTGGGAGATTGAGAACGAACGAAGAAGAAGAAGAAGACTTACCAGCTATTCAACTTCGTGCCCCGTTCTCTCATTGCACCACTATCAAGATTCCCAACCGAACGTGATTATGACTCGGATGTAGGATGTCATTTCTTCTTTCTACTTCTTCTTCTTTTTCCTTCTTCTTCTTCTTTGTTTCCTTTTCTTCTTTGCTCTTCTTGTTCTCCTCTTTTTTTTCTTTTTTTTCTTCTTCTTCTTCTACTTTGGCGCTCGTCTTGAAAAGGACTTTGTGTCGTAGTTTACAGCGAGGATGCGAAATATATGCTTTTCGGCATTACACATCCGATTTCAGCAGGTCGTTTTGGGGTCCAGAATTGCTTTCACCTTTTGATTTCTAATCTCTTATATATATATATATATATATATATATATATATATATATATATATATATATATATATATATATATATATATATATATATTTATTTATTTATTTTTTATTTTTTTGTGCGCTGCACTGTGGTTTTTATTTTGCGCCTGTCGGCCCAATGCATCCGACTTCAGCATGCATTTTATGTAAGGGTCTGCTTCCTCCTGCATTTTCTAAGGGTTTGCTTCTCCGGGGTAACGGCCGGTGCTGTAATGAGGATCGAACCCAGCACCTTTGGGTTGTGAGCCGTGCCACTTAATCACTAGGCCACGCCGTCCCCTAATCTCTTATATAAGCTGCATGGTTGCAGTCTGGTTCCAGGGCCGCCACATGCAGACGTATTAGGGTCTGAGCCAGATATGGGTCACTGACCCTGATATAAGCAGTCAGCAATGAGTCGCTGGCTATTGTCAGTCTCCTCACTGCTGCATCTTCCGCCCCAGTCCGTCATGTCATGACCAACGCGGATCCATAAAGCTAAACCATGTATCACATATCTACAATGTGTACATAGGACCAGTTGTATTCTGTTATTCCAGATACATTCCAACTTTTCACACCGTGAACTTGACAGCGTGATTACACTAAGCCTTCTATTACCCAGGAGTGCATAGACCATCGTCAAGCAGCTCTGTCCTGTGCAATCTTTTCCACTTCCTTCCAGCTTTTCCGTTTTCTTTACTTCCGCCTCCAGATCTCAATGAATTCCTTAGTCTGCCTATGCCTCTCTTTCCGCTGGGATTCCATGAGAGGGATTGCATTGTGATACTGTCCTCGGGCTTTCGTAATGTATAATCCATCAATCTCCGCCTTCTTCCTAAGATTTGCTGTTCCAATTCATCGTCCAACAAGTAACAACAAATGAGAGAAATGGAAGAAATGGACCTTGAATAAACAGCTGGAGGACCTCGATTTTGCGGATGATATATCCCTTCTGTCCCACAGCCAAAGCCAAATGCATAAGAAACTGGATTATACATCTAAACAAGTCGGTCTGAAGATCCATGAGGAAAACACATAAATAATTAGGGTGAATGCAACAAACACAGAACCAATCAGGCTGAGAGGAACGCCACTGGAAGAGGTAGAGGTATTTACATACCTAGGAAGTATCATCAACAAGGAAGGAGGGGCAGACGAGGATATAAAAACAAGGATACAAAAAGCAAGAGTTGCATCCGGCATGTTGAAACCCATATGAAACTCCAAGGAGATAAGTTGAAAGACAAAAATACGGATTTTCAATTCAAATGTGAAGCCAGTCTTGCTGTATGGAGCGGAAACCTGGAGGATAACCAAAAGCAATGACAGGGTTTTGTCAATACAGGCCTGAGAAATATTCTTTGTATAAAATGGTTTGATAAAGTTACAAACGACAGACTGTGGGCGAGAGTGGGACAAGATAAAACAGATGATATAGTCGATAAGAAAACTAAGAATACTTCCAAATAGGAAGACGATAGCAATATTGATGAGTGGTGTTACATTGATTAAAACCCTCCCACTGGTCACGATATGTCACAAAATGTAGGTTACACTCCCACCCCCGTCCACCCCTCCACAGTGCGTGAAGTCATATATGTTAACCACCTAATACAACAGGCGGTCGTATTGTTATATACCTTCAACCAGATGTGGCTCGTATGACAAAACGGTCTTCCTCGACGAACAAGATAATATAAACTTTTGAGAAGATGGAATAACTAAAATGGCAAAATAATAGCAGATGAAACTCAAATCATATCGGATATGCTGCCATCTCCCATCGGTGGCTGACTACAAAAGATCGTCAACGCTTTCTAGCTCCTGTTTTGATTGGGCTCCTTCTTCTTCTTCTTCGATCAAATGATGCTATGCTTCTGGTCCGGCGAGATTCACGAATGGGACTGCGTGTTAGGTCTTCACCGATCCCCCACAGCTTTTCGCGCATTGTCGCTTCCCCGGAGCAGACTGCCTTTCTTTGGTCTGCATAAGTGGGGCAGTACTGCAGGATACGTTCTGGCGTTTGCTTGGGTGCTCCGCAATCGCACGTGTCTCTAAGATCCATTCAGTAGAGGTGGGTCTTGAGTCTGCAATGATCCCGGTGATAACGCAATCTGACAGGCCTTTCCCTGTCCATCACCTGGATTTTATTCTCCCACTTAAAACGATGCCTTACTCTTTTACATCTGCCCTCACTTTTTAAATCCGGAATGGTTTTCAGCAAGCGTAATATCTTTTAATATGTGATGTTTCAGACTGGTAAAATAAGTCGTCTATTTCCAGATAAGGTATTGCAACTTCTTTGCTTGTATTTTGATCATTCTTCTTCTTCTTCTGCGTTCATTCTCAATCTCCCGCTACCAAGGCCTGAACAGAGCTTTGCAAGTAGCAGGATGTAGTCCGGAGAACGGATTTGCGTTGTGTCGCTAGTTTACAGTTTGACTGTGATATTTGCACCCTTCGGTCCGACACATCCGTCTTTGGCAGGATTTTGTTCATGAATTCTTTTTGTTGTTGACCTCAAACTTCTCCGAGACCTAATTTGTTTTCTTTCTATAAGATTCGTCAGGTTCTTCTACATATGCACATTTCAAGGGCTTCAAATCTCTCTTTCAACTGTTTCTTCTGTGTCAATGTTTCAACGCCAGAAGTAATAAAGTGTATACATAATACTTGGCTGCATTCACTTTTAATGTACAAGCTATATTTGTAAATGTTCGGAAAGCGTATGTGGGCTAGATGTTGTGAGACCAACGTACAAGGCTGAAATCACGTCGTGCTATGGACGGATATGTTGCGACCGCTTCTCCCAGTAAATTCAGCGGTAAATGGGGAAAATTTTGGAGCCGTCGCAGGAGCTGCGGAGTTTGTGCTCTGTCATCGGCGCTTTCAACTATTAAATGGACTGAGCACACTTGGTGGCGCCGATGTGCAATGAAATCGGTGTGTGACAGACCAGGGCTCTTTTCAGCTATATTAGAACCACGAATAAGTCGGAGTGTGACAGACCAGGGCTCTTTTCAGCTTTATTAGAATCACGAATAAGTCGGAGTGTGACAGACCAGGGCTCTTGATGAGGATGATGATGATGATGAGGATGACGATGAGGATGATGATGATGATGAGGATGATGATGAGGATGATGATGATGATGGGGATGATTATGATAAGGATGACGATGATGATGAGGATGATGATGAGCATAATGATGAGGATGACGACGATGATGATATTAAGTGCTGTCAACCCATCGCAGGTTGGCTGCAATGTACCTCTAACTTTCTTTGTGTAATCCCTTGATTGTGCACTCCGACAACAAAGTGTTCCAAAGAGCAAAACTCCTTAGCATCTACACTCTGTTTCAGTGCACACAGGTTCGGTGGGATGGCCATGTTGTTCGCATGACCGACTACCGCCTTCATAAGCAACTCAATTATGCTGCACCCAAGACAGACAAGAGTTCATCGGGTAAGCATAAGAAAAGATACACTCGTTAAAGGGCCTCGTTGAATGACCTCCATATTGATATTGCCTTTTGTGAGTCGTTTGCGTCGGACTGCTCAGAATTTCACTCTTCGATCACACAAAGTGCTCCCCTGGAGGAGTTAAAAATCTCCGACGCATCGATGAAGCAGCAAGCCCCACGAAAGGTCCACAGACAGGACGTCTCGGTTACCAACGCCGTCGACATATGGCCATCGTGAGGTATAGTGTGCTGTTACTAGATAGTACTGCAGCCACACGCAAACCAATAAACCACCACGTCTTCCCACACGAATATTATACTGTCGCCATTCTCGTTCGCGATGGGTAACTACTACAACCACTACCAATCGACTACGACAGACTATTTGTAGATCCATCCCTTGATGTTGCTCTTCCACTTATAGCGCTGTCTACCTCTTGCCCTCCTGCCCTAAAGCTTTTCCTTCATAATTGTTTGCAGCAGTGTGTTGTGTCTCCTTATATGTCAACATATTTTATTTGTCTAACCTATTTGTTTAAGTAATTCCCGTCACGTTTCTTATCTCGCCATGAGTTCTGTATTTATTTGCTTTTTTTTCCTTCACGAAATCAAACCCCATTATTCTGTTCATCTGCATTTCAAGGGTCTCTATTTTGTTCTCCGTCTGCTCTGTGCTAATGACCAGTCCATGTGATTAAATTATGTTGTTTTTTCCCCTTCTTTATTTCCTGCAATGTATCTTAACTTTCAGCAAGTCATTGTATCAGTCTCTTATTCTTGCACACATGATGCGTCCTGGCATAGCTTCGATCTGTTAGCAAATGTGTTGTTTGTAAACATTAAACAGACATGTCGGGATCAAGATGCTAAGCAGCGCATGAGCTGCAGTGGTCAGCGACTCATAGCTGACTGCTAGCGTCAGGGCCAGCGAACCATAGCTGCCAAGACCCTTACACCTCCACGCGGTGATCCTGGATAACAGGGCAGACTGGCTAAGGAGAAGGGATCGAAGAGGGAATGCTAACCAGGTACTCAAAAAATGCTTGCTGGTCGGATGTGTTGGACCGAAAGGTGCAAATATTGCAGTCAAACTGTAAATTACGACACAACGCATTCCATTCTCTGGACTACATTCTGCTACTTAAGCCCTTTCAGCGTTTGGTAGCGGGAGATTGAGAATGAACGATGTCAATCTAAACAGACAAGTCGATAGTAGACATTCTTTGACAGGTCAGTAGCAGGTATTCTTGTCTCATTACTCTTTTACGTCTATATTACTTACAGACGGGAAGGAAGATGGACATGACGTCCTGGTCAGTATGTTGTGCCTGACCGGCCTAGCGTCTCAGTTCTCCTTTGCTTAAGATGAAGATCTCGAGCAATGTATGTTCTCCCTGACACAGCTCTCAGCAGAACACCCAAGGTTGATCATACAGTGGATCCCATCCCATTACAATATTGAAGGCAATGAAGCTGCAGACAAACTAGCAAAGAGTGGAGGAGCATCCCCACAAACAGACCTGAGTATCCAATATAATGAGGCCAAGACCATAATTAAAGCCAACTTCAGGGTAAAATGGGCTGATCAACATCCTGACTTCCGAAAAGAAGACAGCTATTATAACTTAACTAGAGAAGAGCAAGTCATCATCTTCAGACTGAGAACTGGGCATAACAGACTCAAAGGTCATCTTTACAACAAAATGAGGATTGGGACATATGATAGGTGCCCGTGTGAGGGACATATCACGACCGTGGAACACATCCCGCAAAGCTGCACGCTCACACAGAAAAAGAGAGAACAATACTGGCCTCGCCAGACGGATATGAGACAAGAAGCTGTATGGAGATGAAACAGCCTTACAAACAACGGTGTCCTTTGTAAGAGAAACCGGAACCTTGATCTGAGGATGAACGAAGAAGAGGAGGAACAAGTTCTTCTTTGTTTAAGTATAGACGTGTGTATGTGTTTGTATGCGATGCTCGTGTATAAGGGTGTTATGTGTGTGTTTGTGTGTGTGTATGTGTGAGAGAGAGAGAGAGAGAGAGAGAGAGAGATAGAGAGAGAGAGAGGAGAATCTTACAAATCTTACTATCACAGTTTGCTTATAATAACAGTTACTGTATAACCTTGTGTTATTGTTTCATACACACTTTTTCATAAATGTATTTAACTTCTTATGTTGGACTGTCAAATACCATTTTTTAAAAAAGCTAAAGCACAATGCTTTATTGTAATTCTGTAAAACTCCTTATTAGCAAGATATCTCAATTTCTATTTTGAAACATTTCGAACTTAGTGCCTAATTTCTCTCCTGAACTTTCTGTTATTTTTATTCCATGTTTTCTGTCAGTAGGATTTTCGTGTTTATTTTTAACTTCGATCAGTTATTTCAGTTCAATCTAATCTCTGACGTCTCTTACGTTGATATTTCTATTGTGTGCTATATCATGGCCATCTGTAGTTTAGAGTAGGTCATGGTTCTATGTCTTTCTATATTTGGCAGCTTTATGCTTATTTTAGTCACAATCGGATTCTGATCTGAATTTATCTCTCTTCCTTGATATGTTTACGACATTGTGACACTATTTTTGAATATGTTATTTATCGTGATAAAGCCACATTGATCCTTCACCTGTTAATTTTCATTAGCTTTTCCGTGAGTGTACTAAATCAACATTTTCTTGTACACACAAAACCTTGTTATTTACAACAAAACAATTGTTCTAACAACGCAGTATATCATGTCTCTTCTGTCATTTCCTTTCCAAAATCCACAAAATACATTTATATTCTGGTGTCTTCCTTTACCTATTGTTGCATTCATACCTCCCATTTCCATAACCATTAGGTACTTTGATGACCTTTCTTTAAGTTGGATATTACTTCCAATGGTTGATACCCATATTAGTGAGCTTACTTAGGAGTCTTGTACTGCATGAATACAGCCGTAAGGACCCTGGTCCACCTGTTCAAGCACAACTCGGGATGTTTGTTTTTTTGTGTGTTTTTTTTCGTTCGCCTTATTTCTCTAATCCCCAAGGCAGTGTGCGTTGCACTGTGGTTTTTATTTTGCGCCTGTCGGCCCAGTACATCCGACTTCAGCATGCATTTGATGTAAGGGTCTGCTTCCTCCTGCATTTTCTAAGGGTTTGCTTCCCCGGAGCGGCCGGTGCTGTGATGGGGATCAAACCCCGCACCTTCGGGTTGTGAGCCGTGCCACTTAACCACTAGGCCACACCGTCCCGTAACTCGGGATGTGAGGAGAGCCAATGTAAACTACAATTGAAGAAAGTAATAAAGAGTACCTAATTCAAGCACGTGTACGGGGACGGGGACGGCGTGGGCTAGTGGTTAGTGACACGGCTCACAATGCTGTATTCGATCCTCAACACAGCACCGGCCGTTACCCCGGGGAAGCAAACCCTTAGAAAATACTGAAGGAAGCAGAGCCTTACATAAAATGAAAGCTGAAGTCGGATGTACTGGGCCGACAGGCGCAAAATAAAAACCACAGTGCAACGCACACCGCCTTGGAGATTGGAGAAACAAGGCGAACGATGAAAAAAAAAAAAAAAAAAAAAAAAAAAAAAAAAAGGCGTGTGCCATTAACAACAACAACAATTACAATGTCTGGTTTATTTCTGCTATTTCTCTGGTAGTGAAAATTTCTTTAAGTTTTTGTAAATTGCTTTACCAGTATGACATGTAGTTCTTTCTAGCTTCTATGGGTATTAATTCCTTTGCCGATTTCTGTATCGTTCTATTAAACTGTTCTACATTTTCTGACCATTGTGGCATGTAGTTCTTCCTAGCTCTTCTTTGGATTTGTTGATTTCATGTTGTTTTATTCGTAGCTCGTTCTCCATCTTCCACTACCAAACCTTGAAACGGCTTTACAAGTAGCACGATGTAGTCCGGAGAACGGAATGTGGTGTGTCGTAGTATTCAGCTTGACTGCTATATTTCCACATTTCGGTCCGCTATATCGGACTTAAACATGCCATTTTTTAGTACCGGATTAGCCTTTCCTCTTCGATCCATTCTCCTTAGCCAGTCTGCTCAGTTGCAGCATGTTATCCAGTATCACCACGTGAAGGTGTAGAAGGGTCTTGGCAGCTCTGGGTCGCTGAATGCTACAGCTCATGCGCTGCTCGGCATCTTGATCTCGCTGATTAGAGTACTATTCTATTAAGCTGTTCTATATTCTCTTCCTCTTTCTAAATGTCGAGGGCTGACATTTTTGCAATATATAGGTGTATAATATAGGTTAACATCCACTTTAATTGGTTTGTGGTCACTTATATGGCTTGGCTTGGCTTCGTTCGTTCTCAATCTCCCGCTATCAAACCCTGAAAGGGCTTAAGTAGCAGAATGTAGTCCAGAGAACGGAATGCGTTGTGTCGTAGTTTATAGCTTGACTGCGATATTTGCACCTTTCGGTCCAAAATATCCGACTTCAGCAAGCATTTTTTAAGTACCGGGTTAGCATTCCCTCTTCAATCCCTTCTCCTTAGCCAGTCTGCCCTGCTGCAGTCTGTTATCCAGGATCACCGCGTGGAGGTGTAGAAGTGTCTTGGCAGCTCTGGTTCGCTAACCTGACGCTAGCAGTCATCTATAGGTCGCTGACCAGTGCAGCTCTTGCGCTGCTCAGCATCTTGATCCCGTTTTGTAAATGAAAAGTCTGAGGTAGATAGTGTTTTTCAGCCACATTAAATACAAGGTTGGTTCATCTTCTGTCTGGCTGATTAGCTAGCTGCAAGTTACGTGTCTCCATGTTCTTAACTTTCTCTCCTATGGTTTCTGTCTTTCTATAACCCCACTCTACTGAATGACTGGTATAGCCTCCAACTATAAATACAATGGCTCTTTGGTACTTCCACTGTTTCCACAAATAAGTCAATCGAAACTGCAGGGGTACTGAAGGCCAAAAGGCGATTTAAAAAAACAATATACAAGTGACGGCTCAGTAACTGCACCAGGATAAAAACAAAACAAAACCTCCGATATGGCCACAATGCCTTCGTCAGGGACAAGGAACGAACGAAAACGACTAATACATCACAATTAGTAATTAATGTTGTGATGTCTTAGCTATAATGAGCATTTCCTACCTATCACATTGTCTGCTCCTACTATCTCTTTGTGTTCTTGTTAGCGCTTGTATTTCTTTAGCTGATATCAGATTGTGTGTCGGTGACAACAGTGAAGAACCGGACAACGATGTTTAAAGAAGGTCGTGAGTTAACGAAAGATCTTCCGATACTGGGTCGGGCCCATATTGTTGCGTTAACTCACGGCCTTCTTTAAGCATCGTTGTCCAGTTCTTCACTGTTGTCTTCGATACACTTTTGTCACCATACACTCCTGCATTCTGCGATAAATGAAAACTGATCGACATCCTTCAGCTGTTAGAAACCGAATCTCCGTTCGCTGATCAACTATGGACGGATTCCACATCATACCCGCCATGTTTTCAACGGTCTGCTGAGAAAACTATGAGTCGGAGGATAATGACATTTTGCAAACTTGACGGTTGGCACCGGCTGTGTATACCAGAAGTGACGTCATCATACGTATGTTCATTTAGTGCAGTTTGGTGCGGTCTTATTTAAACACGCCTCGTATTTATTAACTATGTAGCTAAAACGTTGAATTGTGCCCACTTATTAGTGAACTCAGAAAAACTATCCAGTATCTGTTCCTGGATTAATAGTCAGGCCAGGGCTCAGTTCACACTCGTTCTCATATTGAATCGGTTGCCATGACAACGAAGGCAAGCAACTCCCACTGAACTTCTTGGCGTCATAGTCACACTGGACTCACGAGCTGAAGGCATGGCCTGTTGCTTTGTCACTAAAACGTGTATTTGTCGGTTTTAAATGTCTGTTCGCGAATTAAAACAAGGTGCGTTCAGCTATCTGACTTACCAGAGAAAATTACAGACAGTTATCGCCCAGTGCCTAATTGTTTAATGAACAAAACCAATTTGCAGGTAAGATTAAAGGTGCGTTTACACGCAGATTTGATGCTTCTATGTATGACATGAATACCTAGTTGCCGGGCTGCGACAAGAAAACGCTCTGTTATGTTTTGTATGTTTACTGTTTGGGGGACAAAAAAAGGGGAGAGTGTCCTAAAACATCTTCGAAAAGAATAAAAAAAGCATTGAAAATCAACAAAACACAACACAATGTGGTCAGTTTTCAACTTCTCAGAAAATCTATCTATCTATCTTCAGTCCACATATGTCGTTAGACGTCGTGGTGAGGTGCGATCGCCTTTGTTTCATATGTTTTTGGCAGCTGAAAATCAAGGGATGACTTGACAGGTCAATCCCAGCATCTGTTAGCCCCTGAAATATACGGTGAAAACATAAATTATAGTAAAGTAGACCCGCAGCCTATTAGGCGCTATCTAAGCCGCTCCGCTAACCACATAGCCAAGACCTGCTGTTATGGCCACACAGTCCCCCTTTTTTTGCGACATATTCTATGTGAGGCGAGAATCCCTAGAATAATTTGAGTAGATTTTTAACTTGAATTTTGCCCGAGCAGCGACCGTTAGGCCTACTCTTTTCGATTTCCAACTGCTAAGGTATTTTTAACGCGCGCGCCACTGCACACTGGTGTCAGATCTCACTACTCAGAGATCAGGGGAAATATTTACCGGATTATCCACGGAAAAATATCCCGGTGTCTGCACCGGGATTTGAACCCGTGACCTCCAGCACTGGGTCTCGAGAGACACCCCCCCCCCCCCCCCAACTTCCCTAAAAATATACCACTGTAAGTTTGAGTAGTGCTAACAAAGAAGACGAGAAACATATTTTTCTGTATAAAAACTTCTCAGTGCTGTTTGTTTTCAATCATAATGTTCAGCCTCTCCATAGTAAAATCTCCGAGCCGCCACTGCTTCTTATTCATCCTCCTACATTCCACTGAAGGATGTGTAACAGCTTTACCGTATTGGGATTTTGGCGAGTAGTTTCCATGTCTTTCCTCCTCGGGACAGAGCAGGGTGGCCACTACTAGCTCTGGAGGGGCCCCTTAGACACAAATGACCTTGCATTCCCTCGGCGTAGCAGACATCCTCAAATAGAACGTAATTTGTATAGTAAAAATGTGCGATTATTGGGTCGAACGGGAGTTACAATGTGGTGTACTGCAATTTTGCACCTTTTGGCCAAACACATCCGCATTCAGCAAACCTTTTTTTTTCTTTTGTTGAAGGTGAGGATGGGGAGGGGCGGGGGTGTATCCTTCGTCTTTGTCTTCTCCTTTGGCCTTCTTCATGAAAATCACATGTGACATTGTGTTGTAGTTTACAGCAAGGCTGCAATATCGTGCCTTTAAGCCCGACATATCTGAATTGAGAACGGCATTTTTTGGGACAACATTATTCGCAACAGAACGCTGAGGAATATGGTGGGAACTATGCAGGCTAAATACTATATTGATACACAGAAAATAAAATGGTTTGGTCATCTGACAATGGTGCTGTATGATCAACCCGCAGCGACATCAAACTACGTGGAGGTTTCAGGGTCACAGTGAAGAGGTCGACCCCGAGGACGATGGATAGAGTGGATCAAAGAAACACTGCAACAGACAAACAGGTCGGCAGCACAGGCCTCCTACCTGGACCAAACAGAAAGTCTACGCATACTGTCTATCTACGACACCGCAAGGCAAGACCATTAGGACAATAGAGGAAGATTGTTGGGACCAGTTTTGCCTTCCCTCTTCGATCTCTATTCCCTTAACCAGACTGCATGATTGCAGTACGTTACCAGGGTCGTCACTTGGAGGCGGAATATGGTCTGTCAGTTATGGGTCACTGACCCTGATGCAAGCTTTCATTGCTACATTTTAAGCACAGGAAGTAAGAGGGGGTAGGGGTGGAGGGGTTAACTCTCCGGTACTTGTCCCTTAATTTACACCAAACAGAGTTTCCTTGGACCGTATCATACGTATTTGACAGCTGATGGCTGTTGACTGTAGCAGGGCATTCCATTTCGGGTTACTGGGAGTGTAGGTCGATATAATTTTATTTTAATTAAGTAAGTAAAAACTAAGGTAAACATTGATGTGTGGAAAAGATGGTTATATTCAGTTTTGCGACCAACCCTGGGCTTGGCTGTCCCTGGTGTCCAAGTGGTTTGGAGTAAGTCTTTCTTCTCTTAGATAAGCTACCTTCCAAGCTGGCGACATTGACGACTTTTCGGACATTTCATTTTCATTTCGTACTTTGTATTTATTCCTGTCACTCTGTCCCTCCATGTAATTCCAAGAATGGATAGGAGGCGCCGTAGAAGGAAGGTGTTAACCCTGTGCTCATGTTTGGCGTGTAGCCTGGTCGACAGTGAGCAGGCTTGCTAAGACTGGGATTTCAGCGCGTCATGGTTCGAAATCACGGACGGACAATAACAAAATCCAGGCCTGGATCCTAGTCCAAATGCTCCTCTAGTCGACCCATCTGCAAATGGGTACCTGACTATGCACGAAAATCAGATTAATGCGCACAATGGTCCTGTCAATATTGCTCTATGCTTGTGATACATGGACAGTTACAGCTGGCCTTCAGCGAAGGATACAGGCCTTGGAGATGAGATGTTTCCGAAGATTTTTAAACGTCACGTACAAAGATCGAGTTACAAATGAGGAAATATGAGATAGAATTGCAACAGCAATAGGGCCTTTTGAAAACCCTGGCTACTATCAAAAGAAGGAAACTCGCTTGGTACGGTCACATATCGAGATCAAATGGTCTTGCAAATACGATCCTCCACTGGAAGGTGCAAGGCAGACGACGAAGAGGCCGTGTCAAAAAGAGGTGGGAGGACAACATTAAAAGAATGGCCTAATCTCCGACCAGAAGAGGTACAGGCAACGGCCGCTGACAGAGAAGGGTGGCGTAGTGAGGATGTCTTCATGTGTGCCCCAACGACCTCACCGGTTACAGGATGACCTGACCTGACCTAACGTATGCGTTAGTGAAGGTATAAGCAGCAATGAAGGGAACTGGCCACTACACCTCACATAGGCTGCGGATTAGTCCATGAAGAGTTATCTTCCTCCCCGACGGAGAGTGTTGCCATGGGAATGACATTTACCTGTATCATTACCTGTTTGTCCTGGATTCCGCGGCGAAGTGGTTAAGCCGTCGGCCTCGTGATCAGGTGGTGTGGGTTCGACTCCGGACTCCGCCGTCTTTTTAACGGGTGCTTGATGCGGAGTCCCCTGCATCCTGTAGTCGTCCCCTAGTCGTCTTGTCCTTGACTTGCCAGTGGGGTCGGGTGGCACGAGACAAGAGAGTGAGGATAAAAAGTAGCGCAGTTAATCCTTACTAAAAATAGCGCTAGCAAAATTGATTATGCCATCATCGTCTACGATGGACGGCGGCCTTTGCCTACCTGTTTGTCATAGGTTGCCCAATTGCTGCTAGCATTGATGAAGACACATGTATTGTTAACCATGGTTTAAGTTTTAATTGTAAATTTCTGGTTTTCCCCAAACACACTATGGGAAACAATAAACCGAAGCAGCAGCTGTTCATTTCTGGTTCTATGGAGGGTTTGTCGTTGATGAGAAACCCCAGGTGTGTGAATTGGGTCTTCAGGGGTCTTCAACCAGTTGTGAATCCCATCTACCCCCCCCACCCCCCCCCCCCACCCCCTCAACGCTGACAGACAAATATGCTTCAGTTAAGTATGTTGAATGAAGATGCTGAGAAGCGCATGAGCTGCAGTGGTCAGCGACCCACAGCTGACTGCTAGCGTCAGGGCCAGTGAACCAGAGCTGAGCAGCGCATGATCTGCTGCGGTCAGTGACCCATAGCTCACTGCTAGCGTCAGGGCCTGTTAACCAGAGCTGAGCAGCGCATGAGCTAGAGTGGTCAGCGACTCATAGCTGACTGCTAACGTCAGGGCCATCGAACGAGAGCTGAGCAGCGCATGAGCTGCAGCGGTCAGCGACCCATAGCTGACTGCTAGCGTCAGGGCCAGCAAACCAGAGCTGCCAAGAACTTTCTACACCTCCACGTGGGGATACTAGATAACAGGCTGCAACAGAGCAGACTGGCTAAGGAGAAGGAATCGAAGAGGGAATGTTAACCCAGTACTAAATAAATGCTTACTGAAGTCGGATGTGTTGGACCGAAAGGTGCAAATATCGCAGTCAAGCTGTAAACTACGACACAACGCATTCCGTTCTCTGGACTACATTCTGCTACTTAGGCCCGTGACAGGGTTTGGTAGCTGGAGATTGAGAACGAACGAAGCCAAGCCAAGCCAAGTATGTTGAATAATTAGTTTTAAATATTTGTTATTTCTACTTTTATTCATGTTTTAAAATCTATAAACATTTTCTATATGGCGTTGTGTGGCCTCTGTTTTGTTTTCCAACTAAATGTTTCTGCAGCGTATAATAATGTTGAATAACACCTCATGAGTCTCATTGTTACATTCGTTAAAAAAAAATTACTACAATTAATCTACGTAAATGTATATGTACTCAATTAAAATCTTTGTGCCTTATAAAAGAACAAATCTGGTAGCAGAGAAGAGCAGACAAGAAAAATTAATCATGTGGTAGACTTCTTTCTTACCGCACACTCTGTTTCATTTCTTCTTCTTCTTCGTTCGTTCTCAATCTCTCGTTACCAAGCATTGCACAGGGCTTTGCAAGTAGCAGGATGTAGTCCGGAGAACGGAATGCGTTGTGTCGCTAGTTTACAGCTTGACTGCGATATTTACCTTTAGGTCCGACACATCCGTCTTCGGCAGACTGTTTCCTTTGACTCTGTCCACAATCACACACTTACACAACTTTCATACGCGCCCTCGGGGTGAGACTCTTCCATTGCATTTTGGTTGGGTTAACTTCTGAGAGCACCCTAAAACTAGCATATGTACATAAAGACGGACACACGCCTTCAAGTACTGGTTAATACGTCCTGATTTCATCGAAAAGGCTGCACCCTGGTTGGAAAGCGGCGGGCCTGCGCCAGTAGAATACAGAGAGGCAAACAGTTTAACAAACAAACAAATACAAATTTAAAAAGAAGACAGTATCGGTTGTGTGGCGTCACATTTCTTCCAACTCCCTTTTCTCCCTATTGTCTCAAAATGTTCGACCGGATCTCTCCTTCCATGAGTGACGTCACATGTGATCAAACTCGTTAATGTGTTGAGAAAAACGGCTTCTGGTGTGGGGCCCATAAAAATAGAGGAATTCTATACTATCCACCAGGCGAACGCATGAGCTGCAGTGGTCAGCGACCCATAGCTGACTGCTAGCGTCAGGGCCAGCGAACCAGAGCTGCCAAGACCCTTCTACACCTCCACACGGTGATCCTTGATAACAGGCTGCAGCAGGGCAGACTGGCTAAGGAGAAGGGATCGAAGAGGGAGTGCTAACCCGGTACTTAAAAAATGATTGCTGAAGTCGGATGTGTTAGACCGAAAGGTCCAAATATCGCAGTCAACTATAACACAGCGCATTCCGTTCTCTGGACTACATTCTGCTACTTAAGCCCTTTCAGGGTTTGGTAGCAGGAGATTGAGAACGAACGAAGCAAAGCCAAGACAAGCCTATCCACCAGGCACGTTTTTCAATTCATTTCAAGCGCCATCTCAGCAACAAAGGTGGGCTATAATGAATCTCAAATATCACCTGTCTCTTGTCTTGACGTAGCCTCTAGCATACTGACATTAGTCTATCTTATGATGTTACTCTCAAACTTATATATCGATGCCCGCCTCTTATCCCCTACCTTCAACCTGCCCATCTTGTATTATTTTCAATAAATTATCGTGTCTTTTTATATGTCCAAAATATTTGACTTGCGTAATGTTAATGTCTGTCAAAAGTTCTCTTCCCATGCATACTCTCATCAGGGCGTCGCTATTTGTTTCTCTTTCCACGAAATGCGACACATTCTTCTGTATAATCACACCTCGAAGGCCTTTGTTTTGTTCGTAGTCCATGTTTCTACAGCGTATAATAATATTGAATAAAACCCCATGAGTATCATTGTTAATGTATAGCTGATTTGCCCGGATGCTAATATGTTTCTCGTCAATTATCTTTGTCACACCCCTCTCACATCTAACATCATCTGTAATTATCTGTCCCAGATACAAGTAGCTGTCGTCTACATGTTTCAGTATCACGTCGTTCACTCAGATATTAGTTTTGGGTTGTCAATTTGTTTTGGTAAATAACATAACTTTTTGTTTTGTTAATGTCCTAATCATATCCAATACTTCTGATTTTGACTGTCTCCACAAGTTCTTGCAACTGTTTAGCTCACTTCCAGCGAGCAATACAGCGTGATCGGCATATTGTTGATTGCTCTTCCACTAATGTTTAGCTCACTTCCAGCTAGCAATACAGCGTGATCGGCATATTGTTGATTGCTCTTCCACTAATGTTTAGCTCACTTCCAGCTAGCAATACAGCGTGATCGGCATATTGTTGATTGCTCTTCCACTAATGTTTAGCTCACTTCCAGCGAGCAATACAGCGTGATCGGCATATTGTTGATTGCTCTTCCACTAATGTTTAGCTCACTTCCAGCTAGCAATACAGCGTGATCGGCATATTGTTGATTGCTCTTCCACTAATGTTTAGCTCACTTCCAGCTAGCAATACAGCGTGATCGGCATATTGTTGATTGCTCTTCCACTAATGTTTAGCTCACTTCCAGCTAGCAATACAGCGTGATCGGCATATTGTTGATTGCTCTTCCACTAATGTTTAGCTCACTTCCAGCTAGCAATACAGCGTGATCGGCATATTGTTGATTGCTCTTCCACTAATGTTTAGCTCACTTCCAGCTAGCAATACAGCGTGATCGGCATATTGTTGATTGCTCTTCCACTAATGTTTAGCTCACTTCCAGCTAGCAATACAGCGTGATCGGCATATTGTTGATTGCTCTTCCACTAATGTTTAGCTCACTTCCAGCGAGCAATACAGCGTGATCGGCATATTGTTGATTGCTCTTCCACTAATGTTTAGCTCACTTCCAGCTAGCAATACAGCGTGATCGGCATATTGTTGATTGCTCTTCCACTAATGTTTAGCTCACTTCCAGCTAGCAATACAGCGTGATCGGCATATTGTTGATTGCTCTTCCACTAATGTTTAGCTCACTTCCAGCTAGCAATACAGCGTGATCGGCATATTGTTGATTGCTCTTCCACTAATGTTTAGCTCACTTCCAGCTAGCAATACAGCGTGATCGGCATATTGTTGATTGCTCTTCCACTAATGTTTAGCTCACTTCCAGCTAGCAATACAGCGTGATCGGCATATTGTTGATTGCTCTTCCACTAATGTTTAGTCAAGTCACTCCTTCAATACCTCTAAAGATTTTCTCTGTGTAAAGATTTAAGAAACAATGTGACAACACACATCCCTGTCTCACATTTCTTTGGATGTTAAATATACGCTGAGCAATTCTAGCCGGATCTTACTGTTTCAGGCTGCTACCAGTACAGGTTACTGACTAGCTTAATGTCTTTACCATTCAGATTGATTTCTTGTAGGCACTCAAATAACTTTTCGTGTTGGAATCTGTCAAGTGATTTACTATAGTCTATGAAACACGTATAAACACTCTTTTGTACTTTTATTAAATTAACTTGTACACCAGTGCCTGGAGACAAAGTATTGCTTCCCTGGTTCCGATGCTCTGCCTGGAGCCAAACTGTTCAACACCTAATCCAATATTGATTTATGTGTAATTATTTTCTGTATGATTTTGAGGAGTAATTTAGTCATATGACTTATAACACTGATTGTTCGATAGTCCGTTCAATACAAGATGGATGTCGTCAAGTCCTTCGGTATGTTTCCTGAATCGTATATCTTAATGCACAGCTGTGTAATTATATCTATACCAAAGGCCTCTTAGGTGTTTACCATTTCTATTGTAATATTATCTGAGCCTACAGCTTGCCCTTGTTTACTCGATCTCATTGCTTTCTCCGCCTCTGATTTAAGAATTGTTAGGCCTTTCGTTGTTCTATGGCTAATCTACTCTGGTATAATCATAATGGAAGAGATTCCTGGCATACTCTGACCATCTCCTTTACATTTCCACATCATCAACAGTGGCGTGCAGTCAATGGACAAGTAGGGCTAGACTAGTCCCCAGACATTTTAGAGCTATTTTGAGTTAAATTTCCATCGAACATTAAAGCATAAAATAAAAACATTGAAAAAACAGTAGTAAATAGTATTCCTCAATATACGAGTCTCAAATTGGGTCATAATACTCGACGATGTTTCCGCGTTTTGCTCGTCCAAATGACGGCACTCGCAAGCGCTCGCGAATTATCGGTTCTCTCCGGGTAGAGGAACAGCCGAAGCCAATATAGTCCCTCTGTACAATGGGATGTATGCTAGCCGCTTGTCGTTCTGTCATAAGTAAATATAACTTTCATTTGCTTCTTATAAGTGGTAGTGTTGTGGTTTTTAAGCTTGTGTAATTGTTTCTGGTAATGAAATAGATCTTGTGTAGTGTTAAAGTGTTTGATTATCAATATAGTTCGACAGTATTTTAAAGGATGAAATATGGAAAGGGACATAGATTTGGAAAGTGTTTCTTCACAACAATGCTTGTCTGAGACAAGTTAGTACAAATAGGTCAAAGGAACAGATTATACGCTGCAGTGGTCAGCGACCCAAAGCTGATTGCTAGCGTCAGGGCCAGCGAACCAGAGCTGCCAAGACCCTTCTACACCTCCACGAAATGATCCTGGATAACAGGCTGCAGCAGGGCAGACTGGCTATGGAGAAGGGATCTTCTTCTTCGTTCGTTTTCAATCTCCCACTACCAAACCCTGAAAGGGTAAGTAGCAGAATGTAGTCTAGAGAACGGAATGCGCGGAGAAGGGATCGAAAAGGGAATGCTAACCCGGTAGTAAAAAAATGCTTGCTGAAATCGGATGTGTTGGACCGAAAGTGCAACTATCGCAGTCAAGCTGTAAACTACGACACAACGCATTCCGTTCTCTGGACTACATTCTGCTACTTAAGCCCTTTCAGGGTTGTGTAGCGGGAGATTGAGAGCGAACGAAGCCAAGCCAAGCCAAATAGGTCAAAGAACTGTAACACGATCATGTGTCGCAATGCTGTGCTGTAGATTTAGTTTCGTTTGGAGCCCTCAATTTTGAAGAAAAACAGAAAGTATTAACGAAAGGTAGGTCAACTCCAGACATTTCTCTTGAAACAATAATGGAAGACTAAACACCTCATTTTAAAACAGTGTTTACACTTCTTTAAAATGGTTAACAGCATGCAAATCAAGAAACATATTGTGTTGTTGGCCTTGTGTGCTGTTCGAAACAGATCAGAGAGAGGAATAATAATAACTTTTGTGATATTCATGTTTACAAAGCCAAGATGCCCCACGAAAAGACTCACTCGCACTTATCCGCATTAAAAACTACGGAAAACTAGAATAGAGTTTTGAAATATGTATAGAATATATTTGTTTGTTTATTTTATTTATAAATATTGTGCATCAGTTGATGTGAGCTACACCACGTGAACTGTAACGGGTAAAAGTGTCATTGGTAAGCTACACATTGCACATTATATGGAGAGTATTCATTTTTAGCCCAATAATGAAAAGTGTCCTCGAACCTAGTCCACTTTGAGAAAAGTCACCCCACACCACTACTCATCGAAAATAATCTCACCATCTATAGTCTTCACACATCATTTTCTATTGCATCAATTTTCCGATTTGACATGATCCTAATTTCATCATGCAGACGCTTACTTCTATGTCTGATTATCATATCCTCTATTACTTTGAATTTTTCTTCAATCCACTTTTCTTTCGCTTCTCTACACAATATACGTGTATCTATATTTATAATTGTATAGTATGGAGTACTCTTGGCCTTCTCTCCTTCCACAATTTCGTCTATCGTCAAAAGCAGGACATAACGCTATGAGAGGAAACACAGAAATATCTATATACACCAATGGAGAGAAGACAGAAACATAAGCAGTACACCAGACCCAATTCACAAACTCAAAAGAAATCAACAAACTACCTTATTTCGTCTGAGAACTAGACACTACAGACTACTAGAACATCTATATCAACTGAAGATCTCACACACCGATGAGTGCCCACGTGGAACAGGAGGCCAGCACGCCGAGCATATTCTACAGGAATGTCCAATCTATAGGGAAATAAGATGCCAGACCTGGCCAGAGGGTGCGGAGCTGAGACAAAAGCTGTGGGGCAGCCGCTCCGACCTGGTGAAGACTACAGACTACATCATGGCGACTGGCCTGCAGATATAGCATGACCAAAAAGATCGCAAAGAGAAAGAAGAGGAAACAGTCGAGTGTGGTAACTTCCATATCTACCTAGACGACAAAAAAATGCCAACCACATAATCGACCAGGAAATCTCTTGAAGACCAAAAGCAACTTGGTATTCCTTGACTCCATTAAGCCAATACTCCAAGAGATGAAAGACACCACGCAAAAGCACACACTTTCAATTGCATGGTCATTCCAGCAATGATTTACGGATGTGAAATGTGGAACTTGCGCAAGAAGCCCAGAGCCACTCAGAGAGCAATGGAACGCCGAGTACTCAACATTTAAACACGGGATAAGATGAGACATTAAGATGGCCGCACCTTAGTGATTGCACTTTCGACTCGCTCCGATGTTTGTGTCGAGTTTTCCGATGTTTGGTGGTTCCTGTTTGGATTATATTTCACAACTCCTTCACCAGTTGGTATCAAGAACTTTATTCTGTGGAATTAATGTGCTTTCGATCGGTTATCCTGTTTCTTATGCTGCATTTCATGCCTGGCTCAAGTCGCGTGACACCAGTCAACGACGGAGTTCGACGTTCAGCTTAACTGCACACCAGAATTCAGTCCAGATTATCACTACTCAAGGATCTTTCTGCTCGAAATGAAGCCGATTTTCTCCTGCTCGCTCCTCCCTCCACTGGAGGTTACACGATACCTCTCCGAAACTCGTATTCTCAGCACACCAAGTGTCACGCTGACACAATCAGAAGCCTCGGCGGCGGGTCACGTAAAAACATGGAGTTTGACACTGTCAGACACGGAAAGCTTGACACAAACACTGGTCTAACACACTCCTCGCGGCCCTCATCCCAAGGTTGCGGAGTAAACGGCTCCACCTGGCGAGTCTGTATAGATTTCGGTCTACACACTACGCATGAACATAGCCTCAGCAATTGGACATGGTAGTGGTCGATCGATGCAACAGATCTTTGGCGCCTACGCTAATATTATTTTTTAAGATTCAGAACGAATAAATCCAACATAAAACTTTGGTTCGGCACGTCGTGTTTGACAACACATGGACTCGTAGAACAACGTTTTTGTGGTTATTTGCATGTACACGTCCACTGGGCCGCCCACCAATGCGATGACGAGACGGACTAACCAAAGATCTAGGCACACGTTGGTACAGCGTTGCAAAAGATCGGGGTGCATACAGAATATTGTTGGCTTACTCGCATACGGCACAGCTGCTGGACTGCCGCCGAGGATAAAGTGATAATGAAATGTGATGTCAAGTCTTCTGTTATCCAAATTTGATCCATCTGTAACTTTTTTACTGGCAAGCTTCCTTTCTCTGTTTGGAGACTGGGTTTTAAACTGTTCCATTTAGTATTTAATTTCTCCTCTGGATTCTGTTGTTGAAATGTTTCAGTCTTCCTGAGATGGGGCATTCATACTTATTGCGAACAGCAACTCCATATCTTTTGTCTTGCATCTGGTTTAAAAAACAAGAAATACATTTTTTTATACAAATGACTGACCTGTCTATCTTCAGTTCCCTCATGTCGTTAGACGCCGTGACCTCCTTTGTTCCATATTTGTTGGCAACCGGATATCCGCTGGTGACCTGCCATGTAAATCCTAGTATGTTTCCAACCATTAGTTTGCTAGCCCCTGAAGTATACTTACTTGGAATCCTTGTATTCAAACAGGCATGTTTATGTCTGTTGCCAGGTAGGCGAAGGCTTTTGACTATCAGTAGTAGGTATTTTATAAAACTTCCTGCGGCTTACTAGGCTTGGGGGAACGTACATATAACGTCGCTAGATTTTTAACTAGACGTTTTATATTTTGTCCAGCAGCGGCCGTTAAGCCTACTGGAATATACAATAGCCTATTTTTTGGAATGGTGGTTGTTGGCGGAAAACGTAAATTAGAGCAAGGTAGATCCGGAGCCTGTCAGGCGCCATCTATGCCGCTCCGCTAACCACACAACCAAGACATGATGTTATAGCCACACAGTCCCCTGTTTTGTGACATATTCTCTGTGGGGTGAGAACCCCTAGAATATTTGAGTAGATTTCCAATTTGAATTTTGGCCGTGCAGCGTTCAAATAAATGATAGTAAGTAAGCAGCATGTCATGTACAGAACGTTGCTTCTTACACACTAGTTTCTACTGGCGGAGGGGCGACTATTCCACCCCAGACAGTAGTCAACTGGGCGAAATTAAGACGCATGAACTGCCACCTATTTGGCTGTTATAAGTTTCTTGGCAAGTGGGCACTACGGTAGGTTGGCATTACTGTCCGAACGTGGAAGAGCAATCGCCCAAGAAAAAAACCCAGTGTCTGCCAAACTGAATACGGGTTGGGGCGGCGGTTGGATCGGACCACATGCGTAAAAATTGGCAGATAATGCGAGTCTTGCAGGCGAAGATAACTCTAATCTCAGATAATATCAAGGGAGGTCACGGATAGATCTTTGATTTATAGTTTTCTTACTTAGTCGCTCCCCTGTAATAGTTGTCCATCACAAGTGATGAAGACCACTCTCTTTGTTCAGCCGTGTGGACAGTCGTATCTCTTGCTGTGTCCGCTGAAATGGGTGACTTGCGCGGTTATTTGGATTAAAGTGAGGAAGAAACTGCGCCTTTTTGTCAACCTCACTCACAGAACCTAAGCTACCTTTTGCCAGTGGCAAGATATTTATCGAGACGACTGGAGTTAGCATAGGATGCGGATTTTGCCTCAGGGTTACCACCGAAGCCTTTCCGTAAACATGTAACCCGCAGGGTAGAAAGGTGGGATGGCATCTAACGCAATTTGTCGGGCCTTTTCGATAAACACAAGAGGTCGTATGGACAACACTCAGCGTGTGTGTGGGTCTGGCATCTCTCCCCAGCTGTATTGAACTCATCATAGTAGCATCTAAAATTCCCACACGCCAAATTCGCGAAGGTGAACCGGCAGAACTAACCCGTGAAATACGTCACAGGTATAAGCGTAGTGCCATTCAGCCGGCGTCCAGACCAGGATAAACGGATGGAAGAAATCACAAAAAAAGAACGAAATAACAAGTCCAGACGGAAAACAACACCACGTTTCAGTGAACACAAGTGTAAGTCGTCGACTAGTGTGAATTCCAGGCAAATCCGTGGTCTAGCGGCATCCATAACGATCCAAAACAGTAGAGAAATGTAGAATCGCAGCCAGTTATGGCGCCATCTTTGCCCTGTAACTCTGTGCCTTATAGGCATATGTACATAATTGTAAATTCTTTCTTTCCTTTGGAATGGTTCAGAATTTGTCATGGGCAGTGAGTGTTGGATTAAGATGTTATAGGATCTGAATAGAATTACTATAAATTGATATATTGATATACACATAGGTGTTAGACAGGAGAATGTCAGACAGTGTGCTCAGGCGTCTCACCCTGGGGGCAACTCTTCCCCCTCTCACCTCACTCTGTTTCATTTGACTCTGTCCTACAATCACACTCCTGCACAACTTTCACACGCGCCCTCGTGGTGAGACCATTCCATTGCACTTTGGTTGGGCTAGCTTCTGAGGGCACACAAACCTAGCATAGGTACACACAGACGCACACATGCATCCAAGCACTGGTTTATGCTTCTTGATATCACCCAATGGACTACGGTCTGGGGTGGAAAATGGCGCGCCTCCGCCAGTAGAAACTAGTGAGGCAAACATTTAAGCAGTGTGCTGTCAAATTGTTTGTTCAACATCTACGCAGAGACAATTTTCAGACTGAAGGGATGTCGGGGATAGTGGAGACAATCGACAACAGAAGTACAGAATATAGATTGTACATTAGGAAAACAAAAACTATGGTAATTAGGAAAACAATACATGAAGGCTACAGTAACCATCGCAGTAGATGGAGATACTGGGTCAAGTAAACAGTTTACTTGTACTTCGGACAAATAATAGCCAACGATGTATTAAATGTGGAAAGGGAAGTGAAAATGAATGGCCAAAGTACATTTAACAGCATGAGAAATATATTGATATCTATCTATCTATGTTCTTTGCGAGCCAAATACGGCGCATAAGGCAGAAACAAATGATTTCTAGTTGGAAAGGTGTGATGCCACTGTTTTTAGATCGTGTATGGTGATAAGGTCCATCGTTGAGCCCTCTCAGGTGATTGCTCTTCTTTGTATTTTCTTGGGTCTCTCTTTTTTCCGAACGACCCCTGGTGTCTATTCAAGTGCTTGCAATGGAAGACGGTTATTGTCCATTCTAAGGACATGTCCGATGTATGTTCATCGTTTGTTCCATAAGGATGATCGACACGTATAGTTGGTTTGTTTCTGTTCTTATCGAGTCATTAGTTATGAACTGGTCCCAGTGCATACTCAATAATTTTCTTAAACGTTTATTTTCTAAGATATTTAATTTGTTTTCCAGCGCTTATGTTGTCTTCCAGCTTTCACATCGATGCGTCAGGACATACGATTGATTTGAATAGTCTAAGCTTGCTATGTTCACTCAGTGTCATTTCCAGATGTTGGTGAGCTGATTAAAGGCGCATGAGGCCAAAGCAATTCTAGTGAAAATTTCTTTCATGGCATCTCCATCTTGTGTAATTTTGCTTCCTAGGTATGTGTAGTGTTGACATCTATGCCAATAACAAATACACTAAACAATAGAGTCCTTCGGTGTTATGTACGTGCATCATTACCATCCTGTGTTATGTACGTGCATCATTACCATTAGCATCCCTATTTTGTTTGTCCATGCTTCAGACCTCTTTCTTCGTATTGTCGTTCTCAAACGCCTCATAAGAGGGATCACGATGCTGAGCAGCGTATGAGCTGCAGTGGTCAGCGACCCATAGCTGACTGCTAGCGTCAGGGCCAGCGAACCAGAGCTGCCAAGACCCTTCTACACCTCCACGCGGTGATCCTGGATAACAGGCGGCAGCAGAGCAGACTGGCTAGGGAGAAGGGATCGAAGAGGGAATGCTAACCCGGTACTAAAAATGCTTGCTGAAGTCGGATGTGTTGGACCGAAAGGTGCAAATATCGCAGTCAAGCTGTAAACTACGAAACAACGCATTCCGTTCTCTATACTACATTCTGCTACTTAAGCCCTTTCATGATTTGGTAGCGAGAGATTGAGAAAGAACGAAGCCAAGCCAAGCCAAGCCAAGCCAAGCCAAGCCAAGCCAAGTCAAGCCAAGCCAAATGCCTCATAATATCCAAGTAATGCTCCTTATTGATTACCTGGCATCGTGGAACTAACTTGAATTTTGGCCGTGCAGCGTTCAAATAAATGATAGTAAGTAAGCAGCATGTCCTGTACAGAACGTTGCTTCTTACACACTACTTTCTATTGGCAGAGGCGTGACTATTCCACCCCAGACAGTAGTCAACTGGACGAAATTAAGACGCATGAACTGCCACCTATTTGGCTGTTATAAGTTTCTTGGCAAGTGGGCACTACGGTAGTTTGGCATTACTGTCCGAACGTAAGAGCAATCGTCCAAGAAAAAATCTAGTGTCTGAAGGGCGCCCCTCCAATAAAAAAAAGACGATCAACAGATTCTTCTCATTTGAGTGACTGACGCGCATTTTTTGGTCCTCACGAAACCTTTACCATTGTGAGGAGTACCTTTTTGCTTCGATATCTATCCATAAACCCATCTGTCATCACCTGTTTTGACATTTTTGAACGGAAAGTCGACATACAGTACACGTTTTACATACTTTCTTCTTCTTCTACGTTCGTTCTTAATCTCCCGCTACCAAGCCTTGAACAGAGCTTTGTAGTCCGGAGAACGGAATGCGCTGTTTCGATAGTTTACAGCTTGACTTATATTAGCACCTTTTAGTCCGTTCTTCGGCCGTTGAAGGCAGGTGTGCAAGAGAAGTACTGCGCTATAAATGGGAGAACAGCATCGAGCGATGGACTGAATACAATATGTGAGAATGTACGATCAAGGCAGGATACAAAGCATGTTGTAGGTCCATTGCAACCAACCTTTGATGCGGAGGCGGCATTTGCCATTTTTATCCTCATCAACATGCTCGTGACTACATATACTGTGAGAGCCCCCTATCTCTCCATCATCATCAACATGCTCGTGACTACATATACTGTGAGAGCCCCCTATCTCTCCATCATCATCAACATGCTCGCGACTACATATACTGTGAGAGCCCCCTATCTCTCCATCATCATCAACATGCTCGCGACTACATATACTGTGAGAGCCCCCTATCTCTCCATCATCATCAACATGCTCGTGACTACATATACTGTGAGAGCCCCCTATCTCTCCATCATCATCAACATGTCTCGAGACTACATTAACTGTGAGAGCCCCCTATCAAATCATCATCAACATGCCTCGCGACTACATATACTGTGAGAGCCCCCTATAAAATCATCATCAACATGCCTCGCGACTACATATACTGTGAGAGCCCCCTATCAAATCATCATCAACATGCCTCGCGACTACAT
Organism: Ariolimax columbianus; assembly: GCA_036924085.1. Taxonomy (NCBI): domain Eukaryota; kingdom Metazoa; phylum Mollusca; class Gastropoda; order Stylommatophora; family Arionidae; genus Ariolimax; species Ariolimax columbianus. The sequence goes on along the minus strand of JAVGWX010000018.1, from coordinate 11,277,822 downwards.
TTACTGTGAGAGCCCCCTATCAAATCATCATCAACATGCCTCGCGACTACATATACTGTGAGAGCCCCCTATCAAATCACCATCAACGTGCCTCGCGACTACATATACTGTGAGAGCCCCCTATCCCATCATTATCAACATGCCTCGCGACTACATATACTGTGAGAGCCCCCTATCCCATCATTATCAACATGCCTCGCGACTACATATACTGTGAGAGCCCCCTATCCCATCATTATCAACATGCCTCGCGACTACATATACTGTGAGAGCCCCCTATCCCATCATTATCAACATGCCTCGCGACTACATATACTGTGAGAGCCCCCTATCCCATCATCATCAACATGCCTCACGACTACATATACTGTGAGAGCCCCCTATCCCATCATCATCAACATGCCTCACGACTACATATACTGTGAAAGCCCCCTATCAAATCATCATCAACATGCCTCGCGACTACATATACTGTGAAAGCCCCCTATCAAATCATCATCATAAACATGCTCGCGACATCATCCTAGATTCGGCTTAGCGGCTTCACCCGTGCACTCGCTCCGCAGAGTTTGGTCCCAGCGTAGGCTCGCTCTCTGGAGACCAGGTTTCGTATTTACTCCTCCTGCATTGTCCCTATTCTCTTGTACATCTCCGATTCCTGGACACTACAACAGCAGGACCGGCAGCGTCTTGAGGCCTTCCACCTGTGAAACCAGAGGCGCATCCTCTGGATCGTCTGGCATGACATGATTTCCAACAGTGAAGTAGTTCGACGTACTCAACTTGCAGGCATTGTCTCAACGATTGATCGCCGTCGTCTCTCCCTCTTCGGGCACGTTGCTCGCCTTTCCAGGGAAGTCCCAGCCCACGAGATGCTCCGACAGTCTGTGGGGGCGAGTTACGGAAAGAAGCAGTGCTCATCCTGGAGACGTCCTCGGGGCCGCTCTCGCAACAAATGGTTAAAACAGATCGCCACCTCCGCAACAGAACCGCAGGCCGTCTGGGACGCGGCCATCAGACATGGTCATTCGACGGGACGGACCCTGGTCGCCTAAGCGTACTATTGTATTGTAATTTAAATGTAAAAGAAACTGCTTGTGTACATACTGCAGAATCTTCTAATCCAGTGTTTCCTAGTCTTTTTTAAAACTCGTGGACCAGTGAAAATAAGAAAAAATTGTTCACGGACTGGTGAAAATAGGAACAAATTGTTGTTCGCGTACCTTCAAACATAGAATAAATCCTATTAGTTTTATAGTATTTTCAGGTATCACAGCACCGGCCGTTACCCCGGGGAAGCAAACCCTTAGAAAATGCAGGAGAAAGCAGACCCTTACATTAAATGCATGCTGAAGTCGGATGCATTGGACCGACAGGCGCAAAATAAAAACCACAGTGCAACGCACACCGCCTTGGGGAATAGAGAAATGAGGCGAACGAAAATTTTTTTGTTTTTTAAATTGAATTTTCTTTATTAGTTGTTAAAGCTGGCATTATAAAATGAAATTTCTGTAACCATGTAAAAATGGCTAAAAATAATATAAAATAAACCACTAAATAGATAAGGGGTCTATCAGCAATTTCCGTTTTCGCTGACCGACAGGAAATTTCCGAGGATCGGCGGTTGGGAACCACTGTTCTAAACCAGTAAAAAGCTCCACCAGTAGAAACTAGTGCTACACAGATGCGCCTCACAACAGAAGGAAGACCCAAATCATTTAATGTATCTATTCAATATTGTACTCTTAATTCTGATATATTCAGCATATATTTTGTCATCTTTCATAATCATTCCATTTCATTCATCCTCGTTGTACACCTCACTACAATGTTTTGTAAATATATGATGATTTGATATTTAAATGAAAAAAAATATTATAAAAAAAATTTTTTTTATATATATATACAAAATTTTATATGTATTTGGTAAAAATAAATTTTCAATAAAAGGGGCCCGGATCAATTATGAAGGGAAATAAATAAACTCATTCCCAAAACAATTGTGCATATTTTGGCTCGGAAACCCGACAGGGTAAACTAAGGAACACAAGAAAATGAAAATAGCAACCAAATGCCTACGAAGGACAACAAGGGGATCATCAAATGGCGAGAAACAACGGGAGGAACATCACGCAAACACCAGGCTAGGTACAAACAGATACACACACGCATCCAAGCACTGGTTTATGCGTCTTAATATCGCCAATATTGACTACGGTCTGCGGTGGAATAGGCACGCCTACGCCAGTAGAAAGACTTGAGGCAAACACTTCAAATAAAAAAAAAAATTAATTGTCGGGCAAACGCGTAGAATAAAATTTTTTTTTTAAAAACCAGACTACGATCTAGGGTGGAATAGGCGCGCCTCCGCCAGTAGAAACTAGTGAGGAAAACACTTCAAGTATTAAAAAAAAAAAATCTGAAGCCGCGCGCTGTATAAACTATACACCAGAAGTAAAAGAGGAGACACTTACACACCATGACAGAAGAGCGGCGACCAAGTCAAGACATACACGGTGTTATGACCGCTGACTGAATTGTAAGTTAAGTGTGTGTTGTTTACCATTTGAGACTATGATAACTATACTGCATTCTGACCCATTTATTGTACATATTACTACTGGCAGTCGAGCCAAGGAATGTCCGTGTTTATCACAAATGGGGCGGAACAAAGACGGGGGATGGAAATAGAACACTGGATAGGCATGCTCAGGAGGCGGATGGTTTGCAACGTTTGCCTTGAGTTGGCTGTCCTTAATCGTGGCGCAAGGCTCTCGAGGGACACAACTAAGACTTGGAACTTGTCAGAAGGCCTTCCAATGCCTAAACTAAGATAGTAATTGTAAGTCCTTACAGTGACCAAACTAACACTAGAACATGTCACAACGCCCCCCTCCCCTTCCATCACCGGTGACTAAACTAAGACTTGAACATGTCATTAGGCCCTCCAGTGACTAATCTAACACGAGAACATGTCACAAGGCACTCCAGTTATTAAACTTAGACTAGAACATGTCACAAGGCACTTCAGTGACTAAACGAAGACTAGAACATGTCGTAAGGCCCTTCAGCGACTAAACTAAGACGAACATGTCACAAGACACTATAGTGAGTTTACTGAGACGAGAGCATGTCACAAGGCCCTCCAGTGGTAAGACGAGAGCATGTCACAAGGCCCTCCAGTGGTAAGACGAGAGCATGTCACAATGCCCTCCAGTAGTAAGACGAGAGCATGTCACAATGCCCTCCAGTGGTAAGACGAGAGCATGTCACAATGCCCTCCAGTGGTAAGACGAGAGCATGTCACAATGCCCTCCAGTGGTAAGACGAGAGCATGTCACAAGGCCCTCCAGTGGTAAGACGAGAGCATGTCACAATGCCCTCCAGTGGTAAGACGAGAGCATGTCACAAGGCCCTCCAGTGGTAAGACGAGAGCATGTCACAAGGCCCTCCAGTGGCAAGACGAGAGCATGTCACAAGGCCCTCCAGTGGTAAGACGAGAGCATGTCACAAGGCCCTCCAGTGGTAAGACGAGAGCATGTCACAAGGCCCTCCAGTGGTAAGACGAGAGCATGTCACAAGGCCCTCCAGTGGTAAGACGAGAACATGTCACAAGGCCCTCCAGTGGTAAGACGAGAGCATGTCCCCCAGGCCCTCCATTAACCTACACTAAGATAGTCTTATAACATTCTCTTCCCTCTGGGATGAAGAATGAAAAGCTTCATTGTGCTCGGTTTATACTGCTTTTCTGATCTGCTGTGACTCATCTTGAAGCCTGACCTTTCCATTACGTTGTTGTCAGTTATCCATACACAGATCGACATAAGTGTTTCCTAAACCCGTTTATTTTGCTGCTGCAGACACTGTCTCTAACTATCGTGTCACTTAGATGCTTGAATGTTGATTATTACTCCGGGATCAAGATGTTGAGCAGCGCATAAGCTGCAGTGGTCAGCGACCCATAGCTGACTGCTAGCATCAGGGCCAGCGAACCAGAGCTGCCAAGACCCTTCTACACCTCCACACGGTGATCCTGGATAACACTCTGCAGTAGGGCAGACTGGCTAAAGAGAAGGGATCGAAGAGGGAATGCTAACCCGGTACTAAAAAAATGATTGCTGAAGTCGGATGTGTTGGACCGAAAGGTGCAAATATCGCAGCCAAGCTGCAAAACTACGACACAACGCATTCCGTTCTCTGGACTACATTCTGCTACTTAAACTCTTTCAGGGTTTGGTAGTGGGAGATTGAGAACGAACGAAGAAGAAGATTGTTACTCCAGCAACCCTTTTCGATATATATTTAAATGCCGGAAGTCCGCATGACTGAGTTGGTCTTGTTTGCGAATGCCCACAATGAGTAGGTTTACTCTTTTGTGAGCCCTGAAAAGAAACGTTAAGTGGCGGGTTGCAGTAGCTTTCCTCACATCCCGAGCGTGCTGATGAAGGTGGACCGGGGTCTTCCATGCGGTTGTGCTATGCTTAACTTCGTCTGCGTATCGCTCACTACTACGGGGATCACGTCGATCCCTCACCTTGTTAGCTAGCCAGGATTAAGTGAAAACAGCCCGTGTCCATGGAGGGCTACGTGGAAGCCGAGATGAGATGTTTTGCCTGACCCTAACATGTCTTATTCTTCTTCTTCATCGTACGCAATCAGACATCAACCTTAATTTTTTCGAAAAAAGCAGCGGTCATCCTGAGGCTGTCGACACTGCCATGGAGCTTGTCTAGTGTTGCCACTGGTCATGGCCACATCTGCTCTCTCTGGTCCTCGTATGTCGGGCAGTTTTGCAGCAAATGCTCAGCGGTCATTTTACCGGTACCACACGGGCATTCGTCAGTGCCACCTATCTTCAATTTGTTGAATAGGTGGTACCTCAGTCTATTGTGGCCAGTGCGAAGTCTGAAGACCACGACCTGTTCTCTTCTGTTCAACTGGTAATAGGCATCGTTTTTTGTGTAGCCAGTATGTTCGGTTTCCCATTTGGTCATGTATCTAGCTCTAATAAGCCGTTTTGACTCTTCGTATGTCATACTAGTATCTGGTTGTGGTAGTCTTGCACCTTCTTTTGCCAGTCTATCTGCCTCCTCGTTGCCTTGGATGTTGCAGTGGGATGGGACCCACTGTACCACTACCCTTTTTGGTGCGGACTGCTGGCATAGTTGACAGAGTACTGCTCTTAAATCATTAAGTTCAGTATTTTTCTGGCTTTTTAGCGCTGTGACTACGGCCAAAGCATCTGTAAGCAGGACTATATGGCTTTCATTCCTTTTACCTGTCACCATTTCTTCCACTGCCGCCCTCAGTGCCTCTGCCTCCGCTCTGAAATTGCTTGTGTATTTTCCAGTAGCGAATAACAGTGTTATTTTTCTGCCATTTGGTAGGTTCAGAAATGCTCCTGCCCCTCCGTTCTGTGTAGTGTTTGTTACAGAACCGTCGGTGTACGCATGGGTCCAGTCCATGCTTGGGTAGTTTTTCATTATGTAGCTCAGGGTAGTATCTCTTCTTTCTTTTTCAGTCTGGCAGTTTTTGTTTCCCTAACATGTCTGATCAGCATATTTTGCCTGACAAGACGTTTGTCTCACCACCACCCCCCCCCCCGCCCCCCCCCCCCCATCACCCCCATTAACGGAGTTGCTTAAAATGTGCAGTGTACAATGCTCAATGATGCTTATTTATGTTGGCAGTTTGTAGCGGTATACGTTTGTAAAATCTGCACATGAATCAGATAGCACTATCATTATGTTATTGACATAACAGGAATTTGTTTGCCTAATCTCACATCTTCTCTGCGTCATTACTATATCCACTTAACGTCTTAAACGCAATTGTACGAACCGGATGTATATGTCTTTTACTTGTACGTCGTTCGTTCTCAAATAAACACGTCTATTTCCATTATAAACTTGGCGGTATGTCTCAGATGTTTGTTAAAATTGTACAATTTATTACAATTTATTACCCAAGTGGTCTGCCTGGGTCTTTGTGTCTGACAAGGACAAGAATAGCACCACTGCCCCACAGAGAGCATGTCGTAAGAGGCGACTGTGTCACATGGCATAACACCGGTCATGGTTAGGTGGTTTGTTTAGAGCAGCATAGATGGCGCCTAACAGGCTGCGGGTCTACTTTGCTCTAGTGTTTCTTCTTCTTCTTCTTCTTCTTCTTCTTCTTCTTCTTCTTCTTCTTCTTCTTCTTCTTCTTCTTCTTCTTCTGCGTTCGTTCTCAATCTCCTGCTACCAAACTCTGATAGAGCTTAAGTAGCAGAATGTAGTCCAGAGAACGGAATGCGTTGTGTCGTAGTTTACAGCTTGACTGCGATATTTGCACCTTTCGGTCCAACACATCCGACTTCAGCAAGCTCTAGTGTTTGAGTTTATTAAGATGAACTCGCACATCGGTTAACCAGATAACGCAGCGGAGTATTGAGCTGCTCAAGCCTAGCCCGCTAAGCAGGAAATCCTTCTCCTGGCTATATCCAGCTCATACTATAGCTGGGACCTGCACAGGAGTATCTGCCACTGTAGAAATACAGGTCGACTAAGAACTGTACAATTTGTATCTCAAATAATCACATATAGTTTCGTTTAGTGGAAAAAGATACGTCATTGCACACGGTACAACCATAAGTGCTCTGTTCTTTTCCATTTTTTTAAAGAATCTCAGCACAATGCACGAACTCCGTAGCATCGGCGAGGATCCAGTAATACATTGGGTAGGTTTATAATATTATTTAGAATATTGCCCGGGTAGAGGCCGTTAAGTCTACTATTTTTTATTCCAACTGCCAAGGGATTTTTAACATGCGTGACTATGGGATCAAGATGCTGAGCAGCGCATGAGCTGCAGCGGTCAGCGACCCATAGCTGACTGCTAGCGTCAGGGCCAGCGAACCAGAGCTGCCAAGATCCTTTTACACCTCCACGCGGTGATCCTGGATAACAGACTGCAGCAGGGCAGACTGGCTAAAAAGAAGGGATCGAAGAGGGAATGCTAACCCGGTACTCAAAAAATGCTTGCTGAAGTCGGATATGTTTGACCGAAAAGGGCAAATATCGCAGTCAAGCTGTAAACTACGACACAACGCATTCCGTTCTCTGGACTGAATTCTGCTACTTAAGCCCTTTCAGGGTTTAGTAGTGGGAGATTGAGAACGAACAAAGCCAAGCCAAGCCACTCTTCTCGTCTTGTGGAGAAGAGGTCTATGGGAAACGTGTTCTGCTGCTTGTCTGTCATACGAGTTGGAACAAATTGAAACACACAGAAACAAGTCAGTTTTGCGTGGCACGAAAGGAACTAAACAACCAACAAACACATGCAGAGTAGGCTACTCTTTTGTGCACCCTGAAAAGGGCGTTAAGTACGAACCTCACATTGTCAACCAGAATGTTGTCCTCGACAACAGTCTGTTTCCAGGACGACCAACGAGGAGTTCAGGTGATGGTCTTGGCCGGTATATTTCTCCTGGTCCTAGCTAACATTGTCTGATCAGTGTGGTTTGCCTGATCAGACGTTAGCCTCATCCTCCCTTCAGGTGAGGGTCTTGGCCCGTATATTTTCCTGACCCTGACTAACATTGTCTGATCAGTGTGGTTTGCCTGACCAGACGTTAGCTGCATCACCCCACTCATCATTGATAGAAGTATCACTATTGCGTTCTTAATAGTTATAAGGTAAACAAGTTTTTAGAATTTTATCTGCACTGGCAAGTGAAATAAAGAGACTGATCTACAACGATTTTCGATCTACTTTCTGTGATCCAGCACCGAACCCGTCGTTATGGCGGGGTATTAAAGCAAACCAGACAACACTTTAGGTCTTAACTTAACGTCTTTCTACTGGATTAGAAGACTCTACATAGTCTGTATACAACCAGTTTCTTCAGAGGGGTTTTTACCGATGTGCAAGTCCATCTTATTAGACTCAAACACTAAAGCTATGTAGACCCGCAGCCAGTTAGGAGCCATCTATTGCTGCTCTTAACAAACCACCAGGGGAAAGGTACAAATAACATGGGTAGATTTTTTAAATTATAATTTTGTAAAAGAGTATCAAGATAGGAGGAAACATCCCACACCAATAGAGCAACAAGTTATGTTCACATCCACATAAAGTGAGGACGGCGTGGCGTAGTGGTTAAGTGACACGGCTCACAACTCGTAGGTGCTGGGTTCTATCCCCATCACAGCTCTCGTCGTTACCCCGGGTAAGCAAACCCTTATAAAATGCAGGAGGAAGCAGACCCTTACATAAATGCATGCTGAAGTCAGATGCACGGGACCGACAGGTGCAAAATAAAAACCACAGTTCAACGCACACCGCCTTGGGGATTAGAGAAATAACGCGAACACAAAAAAAAACATATAAAATAAAAATTAAAAAAATCCACATAACGTCTTTATCAAGGCTAAACAAGAGCACGACACAATCAGGAAAAGACCTAGCAGACCGCATAATCCAACAACACACTAAACACAAATAGGTCTTAACATACATAGTAGCAAATACGCTCGAATGTAACCACAGAAGTGCGAGGCATGATCTGGTATAAAGAAGATATAATCGTATTTACAATGAGACATTTTTGTTAAAGAAAAAAAACATGTGGTTGTTAGAAGAGAAAGTAAAGGAACAAAAGATCCAAGAACTGTGATTCAGACAAAGGTAAGTATGAATACAGAACGAACCCGCTTCATAGTCAATTAACTGGCACCATTTTTACCAACTGTAAATGCACCATAACTCCGCCATTGGCGGTCCCACGCCCGGGTGAAAAAGGAGACGGGTTGAGCATGGGGGCGAGCTCTCCAACCCCATAAAAACATTCTTGACACAAAGGCATCAACCAACGTATCTAACCACTCGTCCATGAAGGAGAAAGGCCTTTCAACACGGTCTAAGTAGGAAGTAAACTTATATGCCAACTCATTTTTATCAACAAGAAAGCCCTCCAGACTCGCACCTGGTTTGTGAGATCCATGTCGTTAACGTGGAAAATAACTCACATTGAGAGGGTAAAATACAGCATCAATATCACTTGGCACATCAAAACAGGACGGAGACAAGCAGGCACAGTACAGTTAACGCTGTTACTTGGATAGCCCTTTTCAGGGCTTGGTAACGGGAGTTTGAGAGCGAACAATGAAGAAGAAGAAGAAGAAGAAGATGATGAAGAAGACAAGACAGTGATATATTCAGGTCTTTCCCGAGTGGTCTGCCGAGGTCTTTGTTGATGACAAAGACAAGAACAGAACCACTGCCCCACAGAAAGCTTGTCGTTAGAGGCAACTAACTGTGTGACATGACATATTAATCTAGATATTACATATTAGGGCATATTTTTTTAGTCAGACAGTGGTGAATGCTTGGAATACATTGCTACAGGAAGTAGTGTAGGCAGGGACAATTAATTCATTTAAGAATAGATTGGATGCGTATAGTTTTTAGAGCAATGAAGTGTAAATGAAACTGGTTGTATACAGACTACATAGTCTTCTAAACTAGTATAAAGAAGATAAATTAAGTTAAGTTAACACCGGCCATGGTTATGTGGTTTGTTAAGAGCAGCGTAGATGGCGGTTAACAAGCTGCAGGTCTACTTTGATCTAGCGTTTGAGACTATTAAGATGGACTCGTGTATTGGTTAACCACCCTACAAGAAACTGGCTGTATACAGACTCTGCAGTCTTATAAACCAGAATAAAGACGTTAAGATAGGTTAAGTTAAGGTCACGAAGCAGAACATGCACTAAACAGTGAAGGGGTTACACATATGTTAGCACTAGAAGTCTAGAGTTTTCATATTGAGTGGTCTTCTGCTTCTTCGTTCGTTCTCAATTTCCCACGCTACCAAACAATGAAAAAGGCTATGGTCTTCTTCTTCGTTCGTTCTCAATCTCCCGCTACCAAACCATGAAAAAGACTTTGCAAGTAGCAGGACGTAGTCCGGAGAACGGAATGCGTTGTGCAGTAGTTTACAGCTTGATTGCGATATTTGCACCTTTCGGTCCGACACATCAGACTTCAGCAGGGACTTTTTTAGAACCGGGTTATCCTTCCCTCTTCGAACCCTTCTCCTTAGCCAGTCTGTTCTGTTGTAGCCTGTTATCCAGGATCACTTCGTGAAGGTGTAGAAGTGTCTTGGCAGTTCTGGTTAGATGGCCCTGACGCTAGCAGTCAGCTATTGGTCGATGACCGCTGTAGCTCATGAGTGGTATGACCGTACTCAGCCAGTGCCAGATTTAGACTTGGAGAGGCCCTAAGCTATATAAAGTTTGAAGGCAGCGTGTTGAAACATTACAAACCAAATTAGTGGGGGAACGTCTATATTATATATTTATAGTATACACACTTTGAATCTGAAATTCACGTAGTCCAGGCGGGTTTTAGGGAAGACAGGGGGACCCGGGACCACGTATTCAATTTAAGGAATATCTATGAAAAATGTAGAGAGTTTAATGTAGACCTGTACACATGTCATGATTACACTAAGGCCTTCGACACGGTAAAACATCAAAATCTGTGGAGAATCATGAAGGAAATGGGGTTTCCTTTGCATATAGTCCATCTCATTGAAACATTATACCAAGATCAACAAGCCGCTGTCCGAGTTTCAGGCCAAACATCAGATTGGTTTGCAGTACAAAAGGGAGTCCGACAGGGATGTATACTCTCACCTTATCTGTACAACATATATGCCGAATGTATAATGAGAAATGTTCGAGAAGATGAGAACATTGAATGTTGCGACCCATTTACGATTGGGGGATACGAGATTCCAGAGTTACGATACGCAGATGACACAGTGATACTATCAAGAAGTGCAGAAGGGCTAGAGCAGCTACTTTCAGCCGTTAATGGACATAGTAAAGATAACAATCTGTTCATAAACATAAACAAAACAAAGATAATGACCACCGATAAAACACAATGTCAGCATAAATTTACAGTGGGTGGTGAGGAAATAGATCAGGTTACACATTTTGAATATCTGGGCTCCAGAATTGACAAAAATGGTGACTGCTCGAAAGAAATCAGAAGAAGACTAGCTATAGCAATGCAGAGACTGAACAGCCTGAAGAAATTATGGCAGGGCACCAACAAAATGATAAAAGTAAAAGTCTTGAGAGCCTGTGTTTTTCCTGTGGCAGCTTATGGTTGTGAATCATGGACGATTACCAAAACTTCTAGACAAAGAATCGAATCCTTCGTGTCAAAATGTTACAGAAAGATCCTCAGAATACCCTGGACAGAGAAAAGAACAAATGCAGACATTCGGCAAGAGTTGAGCATAGAGGAGAACTGGTTTATCAATTTCATTTTGGCTAGAAAATGTAAATACTTTGGTCACATCAAGAGACACAATGGTTTTGAGCGAACGGTGATGGAAGGTATGGTGCCAGGCAAAAGAGGAAGGGGTAGACCAAGAAGACGATGGCACCAAGATATCCAGGAATGCCTGAGTATGACAGTGGCAGAGGCTGGTGTTTTGGCAAGAGACCGAGTTTCTTTCAGACAGACTGTGATGGGAGCGACGTTCTACAAAAGATATGCTACATGATGATGATGAGTATACACACACAATGTTTAAGTCGTCTACCTCCCCCACCCCATTCCAACAAATTCTGACAGTTAAAACCCCCTGTGGATTATGATGCCCCAAACTGTAGCTTTTTGAGCTTATGCCTTGACGTCTGACAGCGTACGAAGAAGAAGAGCTTATGCCTAAATCTTGCCCTGTATGCAGGCAGATCAAACGACTAATCATGGCATTCTATAGGACCACAAATAAAAAGATACAACTAAATATCATACAATGTTAATTTCACACAAAGATTGATTGACTCGCCTCAGTGAAGCAGGGTACCACCACTACAGCTGGTCTCTGTGCCAGAATACTGTATCCGAGCATTTGCTGCGGTTATTTAGGCAGTGGTTTTACATTACGAGGTTGCTTGTCTAACGCACAAATCTCTTTACTAGCCTTACTAGGGAGAAAAGAATACTTCTATTGCACATCCATGCATTCCATACAGCGTGATGGAATAGAGTTGTAGATGGGGCTGTCCACATCATCTTGTAAAACAAATACCTACAGAAGGCACCGCTGCAAGTTGAAGCAATGTGCTTTGGTGGCTGGTTTCCTCCAAGAAGCCAACTTTAGTTGTGGCCCTATGCTTCACTTGGAGCGAGAAAGAGAATAATCATAAATGAGCCCCATGCGCAACTCTCTTTAGTCGGCTTATACAACGTGCTTGGTTGTTGTTGTTAAAGGTCTACAATTACTCTTTTGTGCGCCCTAAAAATCACGTTAAGTGGCGGTTTGTTGTAGCTTTCCTCACATCCCGAGCGTGCTGATGAAGGTGGACCGGGGTCCTTCAGGCGGTTGTGCTATGCTTAGCTTCATATGCATATTGCTCACTACTATGGGGATCACGTCGATTCTTCACCTCGTTAATCAGGCTGTTATGAGAACAGCCCGTTTCCAGGAAAGGCTGCGAGGAAGCCGAGGTGAGGGTCTTAGCCAGTATATTTTGCTTGATCCTGTCTAACTTGTCTTTTTTCTTTTTTGTTTTGCGTTCACCTTATTTCTCTATTCCCCAAGGCGGTGTGCGTTGCACGATCTTTTTATTTTGCGGCTGTCGACACAGTGCATCCGACTTCGACATTAATTTTTATGTAAGCGTCTGATTCCTCCTGCATTTTTCTAAGGGTTTACTTCTCCGGGGTAAAGGCCGGTGCTGTGATGGGGATTAAACCCAGCACATTCGGCTTGTGAACCGTGTCACTTAACCACTAGCCTACGACGTCTGCTACTAACATGTCTGATTAGTATGTTTTGCCTGACCAGACGTTAGTCTTTCTTCCCTGATGTGCTTGCTAAGTTTCAGTGCCCCTAATCTTTTCAACCCAAGTACACGATACAGGAATACAAAGAATGGATTCCATTATCCCGGGGAATACGAAGGTGAGAAGGGAAAAGATCACCTGTCACAGGTGAACTGTCCGGAGTTTGTTTTCCGTGCCTGGGTTTGATCTTGTCGGTCCACGAAGTTTATATTTACCGAGGACGATGTTGTTGACAAAGATGACCGGTTGTTGTTGTCCTGCGTTCGTTGGCTGACACAACCAAAAATAAACGCAGGTGTTCAGATTGTCTCTTTACTGAGAGGGCTCTCACCTTTTCTTATAGTCATGTAGCAAACACTGCTGTTGGGGTTAAAGTGTTCCTGAGACTTGGTTGCACTATGCCTCATCATTTTTATGAGGTGGGATGACCAGTTTCCTTACTCGCTCTCTGTTCTCCCTAACAAAACCATGTACCCATTTACAGCTCGGTCGTCTGGTGAGTCGATAGCGAGGCTTCAACCCCGTACCTCTGTGTCTAATAAACGATGAACAGAGATAGCATATGTGGGCAAATCACAATGATTATTTCTGGACAAGCTCTATGGAGATATCAATGACTTCAGGCTAGACAATTGCTTTGCCATCTTTCCACAATACACTTCAATGCGATGTCCTATCAAGTGTGACCGAGCTGACGCACTCTTCTTTACGACTATACACGAGGCAAATGATACTTTACGCCAATGGTTTATTGAAGCACTAACACACACTAGTCTCAACACATGTAATATGCAGCTTTTATTAGGTTATACACAAATAATCGATTTCCTTATTACACACAGTAAACTCTCTAACCCACATGCCTTGTTATTAGAGCATATGTCCATTATCCTTATCGAATACCTAATCAATTTCTAAGTTATATCCCGAGACGGCAGCGCATGAGCTGCAGTGGTCAGCGACCCATAGCTGACTGCTAGCGTCAGGGCCAGCGAACCAGAGCTGCCAAGACCCTTCTACACCTTCACGCGGTGATCCTGGATAACAGGCTGCAGCAGGGCAGGCTGGCTAAAGAGAAGAAATCGAAGATGGAATGTTAACCCGGTACTAAAAAATGCTTGCTGAAGTCGGATGTGTTGGACCGAAAGGTGCAAATATCGCAGTCAAGCTGTAAACTACGACACAACGCATTCCGTTTTCTTGACTACATTCTCCTACTTAAGCCCTTTCAGGGTTTAGTAGCGGGAGATTGAGAACGAACGAAGCCAAACCAAGCCATATCCCGAGACGTTTGGTCGATATAGCACAGATGGGTGTCTCGTTTAAACTATTCTCAGAGTTTTTGATCTCTTGGTCCAAATCAACTTTCTTCCACTTCTGCTATTCACTGACTGGTTGTCAAAAGAAGTAGCATTTGGCAACAGCCAGTGTCCTTCCACGAGATGCTGTACGGAAGCGTACAGAGCCTTGAGCCGACTGCTGCCTTCGTTAGAGTCATTAAGTTGAGGTCTGAAGATGAACGAGGAAGAAGAAGACCTGTAACTGCCACTTCTCGTGAAAATATACCGGCTTCTTCCTCGACTGACAATTGTAGGGAATTCGTCTATCAGGAGACAATTCGTGAAGATGGTTTTTCTTGACTGACTTCAATTCACTGTTAGATTTAAATGTCTCTGAGTTAATTAACTTACTGGTATGACATAATTACCAATGTTTACGCGACTGACACGTGGACTTCTTGTCGAATCTGTTCTCTGATTTCTCGCTGAATGTCTCTCACCGAATGTCTCTCACCGAATGTGAGCAACCTGCTCGCCATTTCGTCTGCCACTAGAATGGTCGCTTCCTGCCTTTGGGCTCACCTAAGTCCTGTTTAGGTGGGCAATTTCCGCGCCAAATCCTTTGTAGCTCATTGATGAGTCACGTAAAAAATGGCTTAACACTTTCCAAGAATTTCCGGTCTTAGCACTCTCGTGGTTTTTGCGCCTAATCATAATGGCGCCAATTTTTAGTGGGATAGTCGAATGGTATAGAATAACTTACGTACCTAATACGTTTAAACATGCTAATTTATGTTGGCCTTGGCTCAGCTGTCCAGACACATGCCGTTGCTTTGTTCTCGGATAGATGTCTTGTGAATGTAATATACCCGCCACCAGAACCCTCAACAATACTAAAGAATAAAAATGACTTTCTATTCCCTACTAATCCTTTATGTACTAATTCTTAACACGAATGATGGATATTATAATCTCTTCTATATAAGCTAAGATTTGTTACACAAGTCCTATCAGCTGTGCTGCCTTTCTATGACTTTTTGAAGTAGCCTACCGTTTCCTGAGTTCCTCGGTTGCGGTTGTTCGCCCTCCTGTAGCTGATTATTCAGATTGTATTCTGGATTTCTCAATATGTCTGAATTTCATGAGCAGCGAATCAACATCGTTTTGCTTCAGGTCCGGGACTACATTTATGAAGACATGAAGTGCGGATGCCATTCTTGCTCACCGGCTCCTGGCTGAGCTGCACCATGCATTCAACCGCCCACTCTGTGCTGTGTATGTGGATCTAAAGGCTGCTTTTGATTTGGTCGATAGGTCAGTTCTTTGGAAAGTCCTGCAAGGTATCGGAACGCCTGTCACTCTTCTGAGCTTGATAATGGAGCTACATACGGACATCGGAGCCAGAGTTCGCCTAGGTGATACTTCCTCGGACAGGCTCCTTACATCTTCGGGGGTCAGACTGGGTTACGTCGTTGCATTTAACCTTTTCTGCCGAACCATCGACTAGAGTATACACTGCCTTGACTTCCACTGTCGGGGCATTGTCATGGACCAAACACGGATCATAGACCTCACCTACGCTGATGACATAGTCCTAGTCGGCCCAGATAATGCAGCTCTGCAAACAGTCTCTCGAGAAACTGGATCTCTAAACATCAAACCTGGGTCTATCAATACCCTGGGCCAAGACGAAAATTCAGAACCTTGGCTCAGACACTGGTTCTCACAGCATTGTTGTCCATCGTCAGACGGTGGAGTGCACCAATGAATTCACATACCTGGGGAGTTCTTTTTCATCCGATGGATGCAGTGTTAAGTTGGATCAGGCTTTCTGCATCCGCTATGAACGACCTTCGTCGAATGTGGAATAATGGCAGACTCTCTCTTGGATTCAAAATTCGTATTTATCAGACTTGTGTGATTCATGTCCTCCTGTATGGTTCAGAAACTTGGACCCTACTCAAACAGGACCTATCAAGACTCGAAGCTTTCATATGCCCAACCAGCGACGCATCCTCGGTATCCAGTGGTTGGATCTCGTCCGTAATGTCAAGGTGTCTGCATAGACGATTCTTCCCTCCATCTCGGACACTCTGGCCCACCGCCGCCTGTCCTTGTTTGGTCACGTGGTTCGACAGGACCAGGAAGTTCCGGCTCACCAGATAATGTTCAAGCCTGCTATGTGTAACAACGGTCTCCCACCGGCCGGCTGGGGGTGTGGAATGGGCTGTCCCCATTCTACATGGCACCACAGATACCAGTCTCTCCTTCGGCACTGAACGAGCTTTGGCTACAAGCCTCAACAGTTGGACATTGTAGTGATCGATCGACGCAACGGCTCTAGATACAAAGGCGAATATTATTATTATGAAGTGTTAAACGAATGGATTTAGCAATTTATAGGATGAACGACAAAGCGACAGGAAACTACTCGCGTTTGGGACGACTCACGACATCATCTGATGAAGTCCTTGGTGCTCAGTTTCACGAGAAGGTGCGTTCGAATCGCAGTCTGAGATGTTCGAGATACAGCAGAAAATGCAAGATCTCCGTCATTGTATCATAGAAATGTTCGGAGTTTGAGAGATAACTTTCGGTTCCTTCACTTTAGTTTGGGAAATATCGACAAAAACGAAGACAAGTGTGTTTTTCAAGCCACACTGTCGTCCAGATCTAGCTCCAATAGACGTTTTTCTATTTCCGAAACTGAAATCTCATTTGAAAGACGGTGATTTATGAGATTTGAAGACATTAAAAGCAATTTGCAGACGGATCTTGGCTTGGCTTGGCTTCGTTCGTTCTCAATCTCCCGCTACCAAATCCTAAAAGGGCTTAAGTAGCAGAATGTAGTCTAGAGAACAGAATGCGTTGTGTCGTAGTTTACAGCTTGACTGCGATATTTGCACCTTGCGGTCCGATACATCCGACTTCAGCAAGCATTTTTTGAGTACCGGGTTAGCATTCCCTCTTTGATCCCTTCTCCTTAGCCAGTCTGCTCTGCTGCAGCCTGTTATCCAGGATGATCTAGTGGAGGTGTAGAAGGGTCTTGGCAGCTCTGTTTCGCTGGCCCTAACGCTAGCAGTCAGATATTGGTCGCTGACCACTGCATCCCATGCGCTCGCAGACTGATCTACACATATTCCTCTAACATTCTTACTAGAACTTTTTTCCAGAAGTGTAAACATAGTTGGAAGCGATGAATTTATAGAGAGGGCGAGGATTTGGAATGAGGTAAGGCTGAGCCTTGGCCATCTGTAGTTTAGAGTATGTCATGGCTTAGCCTCGAGGTAAACATGACAAAGATTTACACAAAAGGTTCTAGAACATTTTGAACAGATCTTATATTCAAGCTGGCGCCTGCAGGCATACGAAGAAGAATAAGAACCCGGTACATTTAGCACATGAAGCGAGGGTTCTACCACTTAGCTCCTCGGTGGCTGAGTCCCACCCTTCATATGTTCTATAAACCTTTCCAGGTAAGTTCTTTTCATACACAAATGTTGCTGTTGTTGAATACTCATTATGAGTATGTTTACTCTTTCGTTCGACCTAAAGGTTACGTTTAACGGCGGGTTGCAGTAGTTTTCTTCACATTCCGAGCGTGCTTATGAAGATGGACCGTGTGCTATGCTTGGCTTCATCAGCGTGACGCACACTACTACGAAGATCATGTCGAGAACATGTCACAAGACTCCTTTGCAGGTTCCCCTTTCACAGGATACGCCACTTAAGTAAACCCTTAACAAAAAATATGTATTATATGCTATCTCAAGTCGCATTGACTATGTTTCGCCACTGGACTAACGAAGCTCAGAATGCTGACGTTGACAAGAGGGCAAATCTAAGCGAAAGCTGCGTCGTCAGGCCTCTATCTAGCGCTGTGGCCATCTTCGCTTGGGATGGTTAACTATTAATATTAAATGATATAAATGTGCCCAACACTTCCCATGTGGCTCTTGCATCGTTCTTCGTCGTTCTTATATTGGGAATGAAAGAATATGCCCACTGCACTTTACAGTGGAGCGTGTATCCCTCGACAGTGAGCTGGCTTGCTAGACTTCGATTATAGCGTGCCAGGATTCAAGATCAAAGACGGATTAAAAAAATACAGGCCGTGGTTCGTGTCTGGTACGATCGATCCTTCAGTCGACCCAGCAGTAAATTATTACCTAACGTATGCGTTGGGTAAGGTTAAAAACAGCAGGGAAGGGAACTGGCCACCCCACCTCACATAGACTGTAGCTTAGTACATGAAGAGTTATCTTCATCCCCGACAGTAAATATTGCCATGGGACTGACCCTTATCTTTACTTTATTATGCATTTCATAAAAGGCTACTAAGAAAGGTTGTGTGCATGGGTGACAACATCATCATGTAAAAAGCAGTGCTTCATAAGCCATCTTGTGGGTTACCGGGGCCTAATAGGGGAGCAGCGAATACCAACACTGTAACCCGCCAGATGTCGCAAGAGATGACTAAGGTGGTCTGGGATTGTGGCCCGTTACACTACTTCTTCTTCTTCTTCTTCTTCTTCTTCTTTTTCTTCTTCTTCTTCTTCTTCTTCTTCTTCTTCTTCTTCTGCGTTCGTTCTCAATCCCCCGCCACCAAGCCTTGAACAGGGCTCTGCAAGTAGCGGGATGTAGTACGGAGAACGGAATGTGTTGTGTCGCTTGTTTACAGCTTGACTGCGATATTTGCACATTTCGGTCCGACACATCCGTCTTCGGCAGTCCCGTTACACTACCATCATGATACTAAAAGCTACGAGAAAAAAGAACGACTCTACACTTCAGGGTAGAAGAGGAGCGACTAATTCAAGTAAGGTAGAAGACTCTACACCTCAGGGTAGAAGAGGAGCGACTACTTCAAGTAAGGTAGAAGACTCTACACCTCAGGGTAGAAGAGGAGCAACTAATTCAAGTAAGGTAGAAGATTATGCACCTGGAGTAGAAGAGCGGTGGTTAAATCACGTAAGGCAGAAGAATCTACACATTAGGGTAGAAGAGAAACGACTAAGTGAGGTAGAAGACTCTACACTCCAGAGTAGAATAGGGACGATTAAGTGACATAAAGCAGAAGACTCTACACCTCAGGTACAAGAGAGGTGGTTAAATCAAGTGAGGTAGATGACTATACACCTCAGGTACAAGAGAGGTGGTTAAATCAAGTGAGGTAGATGACTATACACATCAGGTACAAGGGAGGTGGTTAAATCAAGTGATGTAGAAGACTACGCCTCAGGTACAAGAGAGGTGGTTAAATCAAGTGAGGTAGAAGACTATACACCTCAGGTACAAGAGAGGTGGTTAAATCAAGTGAGGTAGAAGACTACGTCTCAGGTACAAGAGATGTGGTTAAATCAAGTGAGGTAGAAGACTATACACCTCAGGTACAAGAGAGGTGGTTAAATCAAGTGAGGTAGAAGACTACGTCTCAGGTACAAGAGAGGTGGTTAAATCAAGTGAGGTAGAAGACTATACACCTCAGGTACAAGAGAGGTGGTTAAATCAAGTGAGGTAGAAGACTACGTCTCAGGTACAAGAGAGGTGGTTAAATCAAGTGAGGTAGAAGACTATACACCTCAGGTACGAGAGGTGGTTAAATCAAGTGAGGTAGAAGACTATACACCTCAGGTACAAGAGAGGTGGTTAAATCAAGTGAGGTAGAAGACTATCCACCTCAGGTACAAGAGAGGTGGTTAAATCAAGTGAGGTAGAAGACTATCCACCTCAGGTACAAGGGAGGTGGTTAAATCAAGTAAGGTAGAAGACTACACACCTCAGGTACAAGAGAGGTGGTTAAATCAACTGAGGTAGAAGACTCTACACCCCGGGATTCAGACAACACGCGGTCAAGTGACTGAACAAGACAAATATAAAGACGTTAGTTTATCGGTAAAAAACTTTTGAATGACTTGCCGGATATACATCAACATTTGATCAACAGGTTGCACTAGTGGAGACTATATACAGCATTTGAGTTCTCAAGAGTTGTTGTTGTGGAATGCCCATAATGAGTGTGTTTACTTTTTTTGCGTGCCTTGAAAAGAGCGTTAAGTGGTGGGCTGCAGTAACTTTCTTCACACCCAGAGCGTGCTGATGAAGGTGAACCGTGGCGCTCCAGGCTGGTGTGCTGTGCTTGGCCTCATCTGCGTGACACTCACTACTACGTCTTTCCCCCACCTCGTTTGCCAAACTGTATCCTGGAATAACTGCATGTAAGTCTTGGTCAGTATATTTCGCCTGACCCTGGCGAACATTGTCCGACCAATATGTATTGTCTAACCAGTCTCCTTCCCCCTGGAAGTTGGCTAGAACTGGAGAAATATATGTTAACGCATTCGACTTGCTTCTGACACGCAACCTGACAACGGCCATGGCAAGATAAATAAACGCTTTTTAAAAGAAGGGTGAACAATGGACAACATGTACGCATACACGCCTGCTCAGCGTTTCTATGACTTGTATCCTTACGCGGATAGCGTGCCCCTTCATGTTCTAACACGGATCGTCTGCCCATCGCATTCTGACAAGGACTGTCCCGACAGGTTGTATGTTAACAAGTGGCGTATCAACCACTAGCCCCTTTGACGTGTAACTAGGCCTGTCGCGCGTGTGTCATACCGGACGAGCCTATTGAAGCATTTCCGCAAAATCGACAATATTTTAAGGCCTAGACCTGTCTTATCGCGGATGAGACCTGGAGATAATTAACACGCCATAATCTGATTATATATGTAGCTAATGGTACGCTATCATGATCAGTCCATTGTACATGTTTTCAATATAATAATAAATTGCTCTTGTTTGTACGAGTGCTACCGGGGCCCGAGAGGGAAGTAAAGAATAGTAACCTGTTTGGGATGTCGTAAGATGTAGTTAAATTTGGCCATGGGGTTGGTTACCCATTCATGTAGTAACTTCAAGCCACAACAACTTGAACAGATATAGACTGCACAGCCTGGGGGACAGGGGCAACGGACCCCAACCAGACGCGTTCATATGTGGCGAATAGCGGAACAACCTCCAGATAGCGAGAGTCAACTGCAATATAAGTCAGTTATAATACTGTACGTGAAGCATGGTCTTCATCTCCGACGGCAATTGTTGCTGTGCGACTGACCTAGCCTGGTCCCTACCTTTTACCTTTGAATAACTGGATGGGATCAAGACGCTGAGCAGCGCATGAGCTGCAGTGGTCAGCGACCCATAGCTGTCTCCTAGCGTCAGGGCCAGCGAACCAGAGCTGCCAAGACCCTTCTACACCTCTACGCAGTGATCCTGGATAACAGGCTGCAGCAGGGCAGACTAGCTAAGGAGAAGGGATCGAAGAGGGAATGCTAACCCGGTACTAAAAAAATGCTTGCTGAAGTCGGATGTGTTGGACCGAAAGGTGCAAATATCGCAGTCAAGCTGTAAACTACGACACAACGCATTCCGTTCTCTGGACTACATTCTGCTACTTAAGCCCTTTCAGGGTTTGGTAGCGGGAGATTGAGAACGAAGAAGAAGAAGAAGAAGTATAACTGGATGACACGTCCTTCAGTTGCACCGTTGCGGGTCCCACTCAACTTCTTTTCCAACGTTTTCTGTTGTGGGGCCACGGTGGACCAGTGGATTATGAGTCGTCCATCGCTTGCACGGTTTAACAAAATCTGCCAAGATAAACGGTTAACAATCAAATTAATGCGTACACTGGTCCTGTCAATATTCCTCTATGCTTGTGAGACATGGACGGTTACAGCTGACCTTCAGCGAAGAATACAGGCCTTGGAGATGAGATGTTTCCGAAGACTTTTAAACGTCACGTACAAAGATCGAGTTATAAATGAGGAAATACGAGATAGAATTACAACAGCAATAGGGCCTTTTGAAGACCTCTTGGCAACTGTCAAAAAAAAGGAAATTAGCTTGGCACGGTTACATTTCGAGATCAAATGGTCTTGCAAATACGATCCTGCACGGAAAGATGCAAGGCAGACGACGAAGGGGCTGTCCCAAAAATAGATGGGAGGACAACATAAAAGAATGGACCAATCTCCAACCAGAAGAGGCACAGGCGGCGGCCGCTGACAGAGAAGGGTGACGTTGTGTTGTGATGGTGTCTTCATGTGTGCCCCAACGACCTCATCGGTTAAGGGATGACCTGACTTGACCTAACCTGGCCCATCTGTGTCATCGTGAATGTTGTTGCGGGATGCAAGGAAGTCGGACTAGCGGGCTGGTGGTCGTCCCCGTGGTCCCTTCTTGTCTCTGTGGTACCATAATGCTGTCGGTGTGCTCCATCCATCGTTGGTTCTGCAAAGTAAGTGGCCCACCCAGCGATGCTTGATCTTGTCTGCATAAATAATCACATTTTTCCACCTGGAACAGCTGGTGTATGAGTTACGTTAACCTTTTTGTGCCTCACGCTTCATAGTCAGCGCACACAAGGTACTCAAAAAATGCTTGCTGAAGTCGGATGTGTTGGACCGAAAGGTGAAAATATCGCAGTCAAGCTGTGAACTACGACACAACGCATTCCGTTCTCTGAACTACATCCTGCTACCAGCCCTTTCAGGGTTTGGTAGCGGGAGATTGAGAACGAACGATGCCAAGCCCAAGCCAAGCCAAACCAAGCCAAGCGAAGTCCGGAATACTAGCAGTCATTAAAAACCCATCACTTTATTTTATGAACCCCAACTCGTTGTACTCAATTAAAAATATATGAAACTACATTTTTTATCCATTACTGACCAAATTTTGCTGTATTCTTGGTTGGTTGGTTTCTAATGCCTACAATAGGGTTGTAATCCTTTTGTGCGCTCTAAAAAGAACTGAACTTGTGGCAGATTACAGAAGTTTTCCTGACATCCCGAGCATGCTGATGAAGGGGACCGGCATCCTCCAGGCGGTTGTGCAATGCTTTGCTTCATCCTCGTGTCATTCACTACTACGGGGATCATTTCGAACCTCACCTTGTTAGCCAGACTGTTGTCCTCGACAACAGCCTGTTTCCAGGGCGACCAACGAGGAGGTCAGGTGAGGGTCTTGGCCATTATATTTCTCCTGTACCTGACTAACATTGTCTGATCATTGTGTTTTGCCTGACCAGACGTAGGCCTCAACGTCCCTGCTGTATTCTTAAAGATAAGACAATTCAGGGGCGGCTCCTAAGCAGTTGTCGACCCTAGGGGTAAAAACATCGCTGCCATGAAGTCCCAGCCATCATTAATCCCAGATGTGAATCTCTGCAGTACCAATACAGGCTCGGCATCAGCGTCTCATGCTATAACAGAGTGTCTAAACAAATGCTTGGGGTATAGCGTTCCATTCTGCAACGAGTGCTCTCTCCAACACATTCACTTTGTTGATATCATGATGGCCGACCCTTCTGTTCAGTTTATTCCGCACGAGTTCAATCGGGTTCATGTCAGGAGAGATTGCAAGCCAATTCAGTACAAGAAAAGGTTGCTGGGCTAAGAAATTCCTGGTAACGTTAGCTGTGTGAGGCCTAGTGTTATCGTGCTGAAAGATTTTCAGATCAAAGTAATTCAGGAAGAAAGGCACTACGATGGGTCGCAGTACTTGATTAACGTGAACGTCAGCGGTAACGTTAGCTCTGAAAACGTGAAGGGGAGTATGGTGGTCATTACTGAATCCACGCCACACATGTACACTTCCTCCTCCATATCTGTCATGGTGGACTACATAGGCATCGGTTTATCTTTCTCAGGGACGACGCCAGACGCGATCTCTTCTATTAGCAAAGGAGACATTAAACCGGCTTTCATCAGAGATCATCGTTGATCTCCATTCCATCCTTGGACGACAAATCATCAGAGATAATCTCTGATCCCCATTCCACCCTTGGACGACAAATCATCAGAGATCATCGCTGATCTCTATTCCACCCTTGGACGACAAATCATCAGAGATCATCGCTGATCTCTATTCCACCCTTGGACGACAAATCATCAGAGATCATCGTTGATCTCCATTCCACCCTTGGACGACAAATCATCAGAGATCATCGCTGATCTATATTCCACCCTTGGACGACAAATCATCAGAGATCATCGCTGATCTCTATTCCACCCTTGGACGACAAATCATCAGAGATCATCGTTGATCTCCATTCCACCCTTGGACGACAAATCATCAGAGATCATCGCTGATCTATATTCCACCCTTGGACGACAAATCATCAGAGATCATCGTTGATCTCCATTCCACCCTTGGACGACAAATCATCAGAGATCATCAGTGATGTCTATTCCACCCTTGGACGATAAATCATCAGAGATCATCGCTGATCTCTATTCCACCCTTGTACGACAAATCATCAGAGATCATCGTTGATGTCTATTCCACCCTTGGACGACAAATCATCAGAGATCATCGCTGATCTCTATTCCACCCTTGGACGACAAATCATCAGAGATCATCGCTGATCTCTATTCCACCCTTGGACGACAAATCATCAGAGATCATCGTTGATGTCTATTTCACCATTAGACGACAAATATTATGTAGGGACCAAGCCAGTCTGTTGGTCCCATAACGTCTAGTAAGAATAAAACTAATGTTGAGACGTCTATTTTACAAACCAGGATGCAAGTCTCTTTCGCCCAGTGCTTGCGCTCTTAAGTCTCACAGAGTAAGGACAATGATCTGCTATCTGAGTTACTGTTTGGAAGCGGCTGAATAGATGTATGAATACGTTGTGCAGTAGTTTGCAGTTTGGCTGCGATATCTGCACGTTTCAGTCCGACACATCCGACTTCAACAGGAATTTTGTGAGTACCGGTTTAGCCTTCCCTCTTCGATCCCTTTTCCTTCCTTAGCCAGTCTGGTCTGTTGCAGCCTGTTATCCAGGATCACCGTGTGGAGGTGTAGAAGGGTCTCGGCGGATTTGGCCCTGAAGCAAGCAGTCAGCTATGGGTCACTGGCCACAGCGGCTCATGACTGCTCAGCAGCTTGATGCCAAATCTAGTTCGATATCACTTCCTGCTAAGTTTAACTGGCATGTCACATTTTCTGTCTCTTCTTGGCGTACAGAAATGATTGACAAAACTAAAAAAAGGCAAAGGCAAAGGCCGCCGTCCATCGTAGACGATGATGGCATAATTTATTTTGCTGGCTCTATTTTTAGTAAGGATTAACTGCGAAAGGATTAACTTTTTATCCTCACTCTATAACATGAACAGACAAGAGCAAACTGTTGTGTTGCGCCTTAGAACAGGACACAACCGACTCGAAGATTGGCAACTCAGCCATGTGGACAGGCGCCCCAGACAGCAGAGCACATACTGCAAAACTGCCTCGAATATGATATACAGAGAAAATCAAATCTCACTGGCCCATAGAAACAACACTGGAAGAGAAACTTTATGGACCTGTGTGTGAACTACAAAAGACAGTGAAGTTTATACAAGAGACAACATTGCAGATATAGACAATATTTTAAAGCGAACGAAAGAAGAAGAAGAATCCTCACTCTTTCGTCTCGTGCCGCCCGACTTCAGTGGCAAGTCAAGGACAAGACGATTAGGGGACGACTACGAGAAGCAGGGGACTCTGCATCAAGCCTCCGGGAAAAAGACGGCGGAGTCCGGAGTCGAACTAACACCACCTGATCACGACGCCGGCGGCTTAACCACTTCGCCACGGAATCCCCTTGACAAAACTACTATACTGCAAAACTGCCACAGTTACAAACAAATACACACGGGCATTTATACACTGTCCAAAACTTCCTGATATAACCTTCAAGACTGGGTTTGAAAGCACCGTGCCCTCGCCGGTAAAATCCAGAAAGGCAAACCTTGAAACAAACACACACAAAAACCTCGCGTGGAAGTAATTCAACCTCACGTATGTAAGACATTTTTTTAAATCATAAAAAACAGTAATTAAAAAAATATTTGCAAGTTCCATGAGATGACAATAATATTTTAATTTCCCCGATGCTTTGTCCAGTTCTCCCTCCATACGAACTTAAAAGTTAACACCCTATAGGGAAACTTACGTTACAACACCTTTGTGCCCTATAGTGCTGGTGGATTCGGTAGCAACTTGTTTTATAAGATGAAATTGCTTGCACAATATACAATCTTCTTCAGTTATCTTTTATGACATGTTTGGAAGGTTCGTTTTCTACTTCTTTTCTTCTTCTTCTTCTTGTTCTTCACTATCGGCATTCATTCTGAAAATAACTTTGTGATGTTGAACTGTAATTTACAGCGAGGTTGCGATATCTGCGTCTTTCGGCCTGATAGATCCGATTTCAGCGAGCTTTTTTGGGTATAGGGTATGTTTTCCCAGTTCGTTTTCTATTCTCTTAGCCAGACTACACTAGTGTAGCATATTTCAATATTTTTGTTCTATTCAACTATTTCAAAATGTTGATAAGTGCATGAGCTGCAGTGGTAGCGAACCAGAACTGCCAAGACCCTTCTACACCTCCACGCGGTGATCCTGGATAACAGGCTGCAACAGGACAGACTGGCTAAGGTGACGAGATCGAAGAGGGAATGCTAACCCGGTACTAAAAAAATTGTCTGCTGAGGTCGGATATGTTAGACCGAAAGGTGCAAATATCGCAGTCAAGCTGTAAACTACGACACAACGCATTCCGTTCCCCTGGAAAACGCCATGTTACTTGCAAAGCCCTTTCGGTGGCTTTGTAGCGGGAGTTTGAGAACGAACAAAGAAGAAGTTGAAAAACAGAAAGAAGAAGAAGAAGAAGAAGAAAAATGTTATTTCTCTGACTCGTGCCATCGCTGTGTCAAGCAGAATGCTTATATTCTCGATTGAGCGAGTCAATCACACTATTCGTGCTCTGCTTTGGTATTTCTTCTTCTTCTTCTTCTTCTTCTGCGTTCGTTCTCAATCTCCCGCTACCAAACCCTGAAAGGGCTTAAGTAGCAGAATGTAGTCCAGAGAACGGAATGCGTTGTGTCGTAGTTTACAGCTTGACTGCGATATTTGCACCTTTCGGTCCAACACATCCGACTTCAGCAAGCATTTTTTTAGTACCGGGTTAGTATTCCCTCTTCGATCCCTTCTCCTTAGCCAGTCTGCCCTGACTGCTGCCCATAGCTGACTGCTAGCGTCAGGGCCAGCGAACCAGAGTTGACAAGACCCTTCTACACCTCCACGCGGTGATCTTGGATAACAGGCTGCAACAGAGAATACAGGCTAGTGAGAAGGGATCAAAGAGAGAAAGCAACCCGGTACTCAGATATGCCTGCTGAAGTCGGATGTGTCGGACCGAAAGGTGCAAATATTGCAGTCAAGCTGTAAACTACGACACAACGCATTCCGTTCTTTGGACTATATTCTACTACTTGCAAAGCCCTTTTTAGGGCTTGGTAGCGGGAGACTGAGAACGAGCGAACGAAGAAGATTACTTTGTGTGCTTGTGCAGACTCTACAATATGTGTACAATCAGAATGTTTTGATATAGATGCTGTCATTGGTGACGGATGTTCACTTACTTTACTTTCGTTTTTATCATCCAGAGTGTAAGAATCTGGTGGATTCAGAACAGAAGGACTGTCCTCGTAGGGCACGGTGTGCGCAGAGCAGAGGTAATATTACGATGGGACAAAATATACTTTTTCTTCTTAGAAATACATTGTCCATTTGAAAAAGTCATAGAAAAGTAGCAATCATTAAGATGGTTTGTCTGTTCCCTCAACGCCATTTGAAGTGCAGGATGCATTGATCATTCTTTTCGGTCCAAGCAGCAGCACATATTCATTGGACATGATTGCCAACAAATGTGTGGGGCCCAATACCGATATGAGACACCGATTTCACAACTGAAGAAAAGGCTGCAGGCTTTCTTTTAATTAGTGTAATGGGTAGTTGGTCGCCAGCGAGGTAATTTTTTCGTTAGTATAGCAATAAACAATTCCTACTTTTAACACATTCCCAAGGCAACCACAACACAAAACAAATGATGACAAGAAGGAAATGTGCTTGCAATTACTGCTACAAATTGTGTCTTCGTAATAGTGTTCAAGGTGATCCATCTCGTGAGGAATAATACAATCGACATGTCGGTCTTCAGGTGTATCACCTGCATTTCCATCGAACATCTCCTCCCCCACCCACCACAAATCTTGAATACTGTAGCCAATTCACTATTTTTTTCAGTTTATATTCGTGATTAAAATGTTCAAATTATTTATCTCAAAAAGTTACTTTGGTCTCAAATACATTGTGGGTGCGGTCCAGTGTTATAGATACCGTATACACAGGGTTTCGACATACGAGGATCAGAGAGAGCAGATGTGGCCATCACCAGTGGAACTGCAAGACAAGCTCTATGGCAGCGGCGAGAGCCTCAGGATGACCGCCGCTTTTTTCGAAAAAATAATGGTTACTGTCTGACTGCGTACGAAGAAGAAGAAGTATACACAGGGTTTAATAAGTATTTATATTTTAGTAATAAATTTATCTGTGGTTGTTAATATATTTGGTTTGTAAACAAAGAAAACCCGTCCAAAGTTCAGACCTTCACCTTGAAATGTCTCGTCACGTAACTCGGATTAGATAACCGGTAGGAATAATAAACATACTTTTTTTCAATTAAACACTACAGTTGAAGATTTAAGAGCAAAGTCATATAAGGTTGTTGACACGCTAAGAGAAAGAGTTGACGACTGTAATTTTGTTTTTGTCCTGGTGCGGTCACCTAGCCATTACCTTTACGTGATTTTGTCCTGGTGCGGTCATCTAGCCATTACCTATACGTGTTTTTGTCCTGGTGCGGTCACCTAGCCATTACCTTTACGTGATTTTGTCCTGGTGCGGTCATCTAGCCCTTACCTATACGTGTTTTTGTCCTGGTGCGGTCATCTAGCCATTACCTATACGTGTTTTTGTCCTGGTGCGATCACCTAGTCATTACCTATACGTGTTTTTGTCCTGGTGCGGTCACATAGACATTATCTATACGTGTTTTTGTCCTGGTGCGGTCACCTAGCCCTTACCTATACGTGTTTTTGTCCTGGTGCAGTCATCTAGCCATTACCTATACGTGTTTTTGTCCTGTTGCAGTCACCTAGTCATTACCTATACGTGTTTTTGTCCTGGTGTGGTCACATAGCCATTACATATACGTGTTTTGTCCTGGTGCGGTCACCTAGCCATTACCTATACGTGTTTTTGTCCTGGTGCGGTCACCTAGCCATTACCTATACGTGTTTTTATTTACTTGAAGATATCCATTTTTGTAACTCCGGTTATGGATCACCATCATCATTGGCGTCTCAGTCTCTGTAGACAATGCGCGTGGCGCCCGGTGAGTTTGTCCAGCTCTTTCTCCGGTATTTCGAAACAGTCTGCTAAAGAAAGGCCGATCTGCGAGTGACAGTCACTGCCACAGATTGTACAGCCAAGCAGGGAATGCCGGCTTGCCCGGATGTCCCACGATCTCTTCAGTTTTTCTTTGCAGCCTATATGTAGGATAATGGTGACATTATGAGGTCAATAGTGATCGTCTCATTGGCGTTGACACTGCAATCGATGACTCGGCAATCCACACGACTGAATAATTGTGAAATTAAATTTGGATCGATCTGGAGCATATGCATACAGTGATCTACTGGACTCATCAATATCCACAGTCTTTGTCATTTACTGAAGGATACTAAGCATTTATGGGTTTTCCAGGAACAGCAGTGACGTAGATTTATAACAGATCAGAACGCTTGATTCTCATCGGTTAAAGTACCGAGTTCAATGCCCATTCTGGACACGCGCCATTCTACCCAGATGGAAATAATCACCTCACCTTAAGAAAACCCGAGATCTAGTAAAAATGAAGTGAAGTTGTTGCAGTACTAAAGGTGAGTGAGCAAGTTCAGGTACCAGTGAAAAAAGCAAATGCAATGTTAGGTATGATAAAAAGACATTAAACAAGGGAGCAAGGAAGTGATCGTCAAACTGTATAACGCTTTAGTTAGGCCTAGATTGGAGTAGTGTATACAGGTGTGGAGTCCTTATCATAGAGGGGATATAAACATGCTAGAAAGAATACAGAAAAGAGCGACAAATATGATAGTGGGATTCCAGAATTACAGTTATGAGGAACGACTCAGAAAAACCGGCTTACAGTATCTCGAAGAGAGAAGAATTCGTGGTGACTTAATACAGGTTTATAAGATGATCAGAGGAATGGCTAAATTAGACTATAATACGGTTTTTTAAAATACAGCCACCCACAATAACACGAGGGCATAGCTACAAGCTGACTAAAGAGAGGTCCAGATTAGATATTAGGAAACATTTTTTTAGTCAGAGAGTGGTGTCTGCTTGGAATGCATTGCCGGGGGAGGTAGTGGAGGCAGGGACAGTTAATGCATTTAAGAATAAACTGGATGCGCATAGCTTTTAGAGCAAGGTGATGTAAATGTAACTGGTTGTATACAGACTCTGCGGTGTCTTCTAAACCAGTTTAAAGACGTAAAGTTAAGTTAAAGGTCCAAGGTAAATGAAATGAAACATAACACATCAACTCCGTTGGCAGCATATAAGATCACATTTAACTGCCTTTTCAACCACAGACAGTGTATTTGGCTATATTAGAGTGTATGAACCTAACAAAAATAACAGGCACCAGGCCTAAACTTTCTATCACCTAATTGGTACCCGGGATGAAAAGAATAGGCCCACTGTCACATTCTAAGCATGTCGTAAAAGATGACAAAAGAAGGTTGTGCTTGGGGCTGGCAATCTCATCATGTAATAATTGCCGTTATAGTCAGACACTGTAAAAGCTCAAATACAGGCTTCCTGTATGGACCAGCTGCAATGGTGGTTTTTGCTTTACATTGGAGCGAAAAGATGAGTGGTTGCAAATTCTTGCAACGGTATAATTGGTAAATGCTTGGTCGAGTATTCAAACACGCAGGTTATGTCTGCTGTCAGGTAGCCGAAGGTTATCTGTAGTACATTCTTTATTTTTCAATGTTTACTTCCGTTTACTAGGCCTAGGGGAAGGTAGATTGTGTTTGAATTTTGCCCGGACAGCTGTTTATAGCCTACTCGTATCGATTTTCAACTGCCAATATCTGTAGTACGTGCAATATTTACCATCAGATGTTTTTTATGTAGATAAACCAGACTTACAAACATCGGTGTCCTTTGTAAGAGAAACTTAACTTAACGTAACGTCTTTATACTGGTTTAGAAGACTGTGCAGAGTCTGTATACAACCAGTTCCATTTACATTATCTTGCCTCTAAAAGTTATGCGAGTCCAATTTATTCTTAAATGCATTAATTGTCCCTGCCTCTACTACCTCATGTGGCAATGCATTCCAAGCATTCACCACTCTCTGACTAAAAAAATATTTCCTAATATCTAATCTGGACCTGTCTAGTTAATTTGTAGCTTTGCCCTCTTGTTCTTGTGGGTGGTTGTACTTTTAAAAACTTATTATAGTCTATTTATCCGTTCCTCTGATCATCTTATAAACCTGTATTAAGTCACCACGAATTCTTCTCTCTTCTAGACACGGTAGGCCTGGTTTTCTGAGTCTTTCCTCATAACTGTAATTCTGAAATCAAAATATCAGCTTTGTCGCTCTTTTTTGTATTTTTTCCAGCAAGTTTATATCCTCTCTATGATAAGGACTCCACACCTGTACACAGTACTCCAATCTAGGTCTAACTAAAGCTTTATACAGTTTGACGATCACTTCCTTGCTGCTATGTTTAATATTTCTTTTTATCATACCTAACATTGCATTTGCCTTAATCACTGCTACCTGAACTTGCTCACTCACCTTTCCTGTATGGTCTATTATAACCCCTAGGTCCGTTTCCTTATATATCTTTCTAATATTGTTTTCTCCCATTCTACCATGATTAGAGGATGAACGAAGAGGTAGACGTTTAACGTGCACAATCTTGTACACTGGATCTCTGTGTTTTTCGTCAACCTCCAATATGACTAAAGACTAGTCTAATCAATCTTCTTGAGACCAGACGACGTTTCAAACTTGTGCGATTACAAACTCCAAGCGCCTTTACCTCTCAATGGCCTAGCGGCACCCTCTTCTTCTTCTTCTTCTGCGTTCGTTCTCCATCTCCCGCTACCAAACCCTGAAAGGGCTTAAGTAGCAGAATGTAGTCCAGACAACATAATGCTTTGTGTCGTAGTTTACAGCTTGACTGCGATATTTGCACCTTTCGGTCCAACACATCCGACTTCAGCAAGCAATGTTTGAGTACCGGGTTAGCATTCCCTCTTCGATCCCTTCTCCTTAGCCAGTCTGCCCTGCTGCAGCTTGTTATCCAGGATCACCGCGTGGAGGTGTAGAAGGGTCTTGGCAGCTCTGGTTCGCAGGCCCTGACACTAGCAGTCAGCTATGGGTCGCTGACCACTGCAGCTCATGCGCTGCTCAGCGTCTTGATCCCTTGCGGCACCCTATAATTGGTACCAATTCTATTAGGCAATCATTACTAACCTTTCTGTAGATTCATTTCCTGTTTGCCCCACGTATTGCTGGACGCCTAGTTCTACATCTTGCAAGCAGTAATGGCTCCTTGATTGTCTATGTATTCTCTGATCAATGGCTTCTTGATTGTCTATGTATTCTCTGATCAATGGCTTCTTGATTGTCTATGTATTCTCTGACCAACGCTACGGAATATCTCACACAGTGGTCATGTAGATAAGAACAGTGAAGAAGGACTTTGGTTGGATGACGGGCTTGGAACAAATGCAAGAACGGACAACGGTAAATAGAAACATAGACACACACGCGAGCATCCATTCAATTGAGGGGGGGGGGGATTTGTGAGGGAGAAGAGGCGATCGGCTGGTTAGGCAAAACATACTCATCAGAGTATGTTGGTCAAGGTTATATGAAACATACTGATCATATTATGTTAGTCAAGGTCAGATGAAACATACTGATCAGACTATGTTAGTCAAGGTCAGATAAAACATACTGATCAGATTATGTTAGTCAGGGTCAGGTGAAACATACCGATCAGATTATGTTAGTCAGGGCCAGGTAAAACATACTGATCAGATTATTTTAGCCAGGGTCAGGTGAAACATACTGATCAGGTTATGTTAGTCACGGTAAGGTAAAACATACTGATCAGGTTATGTTAGTCAGGGCCAGGTGTAACATACTGATTATGACCTCATTTCACTTCCAGTCAGCTCTCCGTGGAAACAGAATGTTGCATGGCAGTCTGGCTAACGAGGAGGGGACCGGCACTGTGATCACCATACTGGCGAGCCTCGCATTGCACTATAACCGGTAGGACCCCTGTCCACCTCAAGTATGTCTCGGGATGTGAGGGAAGCCACTGTAAACCCGCCAAGCGTACCTAACTCAAATACGTATAACATTAGCAACAATATCACGCTTTAGTTCAGAGGCAATGGTACATACGTTTTGACATGAGCCAGTGTTTATGGTTGAAAATGGCGTCCGTTCGCCCCTAAAAATAGAATCATTAACGAACAAGTGACCTATGATTCACATTGAAAATGTCAGAAGAAAGG
Source organism: Ariolimax columbianus (assembly GCA_036924085.1). NCBI lineage: Eukaryota > Metazoa > Mollusca > Gastropoda > Stylommatophora > Arionidae > Ariolimax > Ariolimax columbianus. The sequence continues at coordinate 11,244,169 of JAVGWX010000018.1, read as the reverse complement.
GTGAAAGAATTGTTAAAGAAGGCGCAATTGGCATACTATCTTTGCTGTTTACGAACTAATGTGCCGGCTGCGAGCGGCAGCCTGGTTGGTTGGAGGGACAGTAGGTCGCACACACCTTCTCAGCACAGCTAGCCTTACGCGTGACCTCACAGACAGACCAGGCCGCTGCGGAGTTGCTGCAGTCAAGGACGTGTGGAGAAAGCTATGTGCGCTTAAACAACACCCACTCCCAGTTGAATTGCTGAGCGTGGTTTGGTTAACAAGCCGGTTTTTATCTCGTGACAAACAGTTCGAGTATTTGAGCGATCGTAGAGTTGTGGCGTTATTTCTTTTTGGAGCGCATCTGTCTGGTGAGTAACTTGTACACTGGTAGAGTAAATTACATGTTGATGTAGCTATGTCGTTAATATAATCATGTAATTGTACACTACACACATTCGCTGTGTTTATTTCTTTGCATATTATCAAAACTAGTTCGAAGCTACTCGTGTTGAGCCCTTGACAATCAGTAACGAATGTTGCTTTGGTAGCGACTTTTCTTATATTTCGAGGCGTACTGAAGAGGGCGGACCAGGATGTCCCTGGATGGTAGTGCAATGCACAGCTTCTGGGTAAGCTCGCCACTTTTAGAGTCGATTCTTACCTCGTTGGTCAGATTGCTATAACACTAACAGGCTGTTTCCAGGAGATCAGTATGTATGTTTCAACTGTCCCCGACGTTAGTGATGGCATGTCTTCCTATTAAAAAAGAGGCTAAGGAAGTCCCACAGCAGACACTGCCGTCGAAGATGAAGTGTTAGACTTCACTGTGTTAGACCTAAACATGATTTATGGTTGCTCTCTGCTTATCCTTCCCTAACAGTAGACATGTGCCCATTTACAGCTGGATCGACTGGACTGGAGTGTCGATGTGAGAGAAAGAGAGGGGAGGGTGGGGGGGGGGGCGGTATATAGACTCTAATCCAGTAGTCTAGCTGTTGCCGCGAAGAAGATTATCTACGACAGTAGATGATAGGAGCGTAAGCAAGCCCATTTCCACAAGACGTACCCTAAAGCCGGACATAAGCACCACGGAGCAATAAGTTGACAAACATCTGAAGATCCTCTATAATATTATTAAACAAGAGGTGGGGCATTAACCACTTGTTTTCATTTCTTAACCAACCGGAGGCTCCAATACATATCACTCATGGACCACACGAACCAATGAGAAAGCATAACAAGAAATTTGAATAAGCAGTTTTCCTCCACAGCCTCTGCCTTTTTGACTGTTGCATCAGAACATTTTGTGTGATTACAAGCTCTACAGAAAACGTTTTTCACAAAACCACTTGCCAGTGAACGTATCATCCTGGGGGGACCTGGAGATCATAAACCACTGGTTCACTGTTCTGGACAAGGTCTTACTCTTAACTGAAGCATATGTAAAAGATATGTATGAACATATCGCTAACGCTATCGAGACTGGTTTTGTGCAGCTGCATGCCAAGACTTAATAGCTCCGCAAAAGGAAGATTTGCTGATGTCTAGAGATTTTGATATGGCGAGTCTCTCACTCAGAGGAGTGCATGCAGCATCTGAGAGACCCATCTGCTCAGGAGGCTTCTGCAACAAGGGATGTGGGGGAAGAAGAGGTAGAGGCAGGAATACCCAAGACCAGAGTCCAATAACTCAAAATAATGATTTGTATGAAGGTTACAGATGTGGACAACCTGGTGGCATGAAATGGGTCCAGTGTGATTTGTGTGATAAGTGGTACCAGTGTCTAGATATTGCTTCCAGCATTCAAGACTTGGAAAGATAAGAATGGTTCTGTGATTTTTGCACATAGTAAAGAGAGGTGCTTAATACCCCATGGCTAGGTGCCCCGTTTTCTCAGTTCTTGGTTTAACATTAATACAATTAAATAAATACTTTGAGATGTATTTTGAGTGCACATTACCTTTGTAATAGTGTATGATGTATTGAGTTGAATTGCTAAAACACATGCTTGAGCTGTGCATACATCACAAATTATATCAAGTTACAAAAACACTGGTGCTTGCCCCTCATTATCTACAGTAACTGTACTACTCAATAATTCAATTGCTATTTACAAAATCTCACCAAACTAAAATTAAGACATATTTCAAATATTAGATTGCCCAAATATTCTATTTTAATATGGCGTGATTTCATAAGTGGCTCTTGAATTATTTTGAATAGCGTATAAAAATAAGTTTTACAAAGCATATTGCACGTTACTGTCAGAAACTCAAATAAGAACTTGTCCTACACTTGTACACAAACAATATGGTTATTGAGCCTCAATAGTTATACCCCGGTGGAGTGAGTCATACTCAAAATTAGCCAAACAGCCAACCCTGAACTCCCGGTGAAGAGCTAAAATGAAACCACTTCACTCTGCCAAAGACTGCATTCCGGGCCAGGCATCGGACTATTGAAGATTGGAGGGGGCGAGTGTGTAGATTGCTTGAAGCTAGTTAATCAAGTGTTATACTAGCTAAGTCATGACCGCTAAACACCACGAGTCAAACTGCTTTGCTAAGACTTCTCTGTGTTTGCTTGCCAGTCCGTTATAATTGTCAAGTATCTTATAATATACTTGACTTAGTCGTTCCTCGTCTATTCTACAAATGGGGTGTAGAGGTCTTTTCTCTTGTGGCTTATAAGTCAGGAGAAACATACTGATCAAGATTCCCACCTCATGCTCCTGGAAACTGGTTGTGCCACAGCAGTCTGACCAACAAGATTGGGGATCGACGCTGTAATCACAATAGTGGTGAACTGAGTAGTCCGTTCACTACAACTAGGGAACAGATCAACATTCTCAAATTATCTTGGGGTGCAAGAAGAGCCATTGTAACCCATAACCAAAGAAACGATGCCACATACAACTTGTAATTTATAGTTTATACAGCTTAGGTCTTGCTGAATTTATGAATAACTTTCCCCAATCGTCTCTTAGAACAGGTTATAATGTTACTATTCTTTGCTCCCCTTTCGGACCCGGTAATACACAATCGAGGTATACATCCAGATTATTAAAGAGTGATATGGACTGCCGAAGGGTGAAAACACCTACAGAGCACAGAAGTCTCACTGTTATACTTGTAGGTCAAACCTTTGGTCCAAAGGTAGTCTATAGCTTCCAGAAACTACACACAGTAGCCGTGTGTCCCGTGTTAGTCACGACAGACTGGTCAATTGTTTTAAAAGTTTATCTTACTTTTGATGAAGGTGCACGCTTTGCAATGTCATTTTGGTAATATCAGGACACGTGTGTTTGCGCTGAGGTCATATAGAGCTTTTCTTAATCTGCTCTCCCTGCCCGGCTGTGCTGAGGTCAAGTAGAGCTTCCGTTAATCTGGGCGCGCCCCCCCCCCCCCCCTGTCTGGTTGTGCTGAGGTCAAGTAGAGCTTCCGTTATAATCTCTTCTCCCTGTCCGGTTGTGCTGAGGTTAAGTAGAGCTTCCATTAATTTTACCACCTTGCCGGCAATGGTCCCAATCATGTACAGGCCAGCAAACTGTCTGATTAGCGTTATGGTAGGGCACTCACTTTTCACGGCCAATGTATAGGGGGGAGTCAGGAGTAAATGGAAATCAGACTTAATATTGGGGAAGAAAATGCAGCGAGATAAGGAACTGGTCACCCACGTCATAAATACGATGTTGCTTCGTATAATGAAGTGTCTATAACACTTCATTCATGACAGCAGTGTCTGCTATGGGACTACCTTTACATCAAAATTCACCATCGTTTGGGTAACCTGTTTTGTGTCCTTTAATTTTTAGACTTTTGTAATAATATTTTTAAAAAAAAGCTAGGCGGGTTGCATGGCTGCTGGCGCGATTCCTGGACTGGTACCTGTGTCTTCAGCACCAGTTCTGTGGCGGAGTGTACTCTACATCCCGCAACTGACTGGGGGCTTCAACTTTGCTTTAGCTTTGTTTCCTGTCCAATCTTATCTCCTGTTGGAGTTAAAAAGCCGTTGGCAAGATTTCTGGATATTAAAGGGTCCACAAACGTGTAGGTGAGACAGATTTAGGAAGTAGAGGCTATGAGATGTATGAGTATTGTATACTGCAATCACTGTCCCAGTCAGACCCCTATCCTTTAAGTAGTAAAGACAAGGATCCTGAATTCTGCTGTCGGGTGCATTGGGGGTGCTGGCTTCTGCTGTCAGAAGCTATATGTTGCGGACTTCTGCTTCTAAAGGTATTAGTTTTTTCTGGAGGACACTGAGACTGACTGGACAGGAAGAACATCCCATCACTCTCATAGTTTCTATAAGACTTGAAGTAACTGCATTTAGACAGAAAGTCTGAATTAAAACCACAACTCAGGAGTTCAAAACCATCAGTGGCATAGGACAGGACGACATTATATCCCTATATCTTTTCATACTGCCCATGGATGATGTCATCAAAGCTTGCAAGGAGAGGAAAGTACTGAGTGTGGTACTGTAAGATAAGAGCAGTCTATATATTAGTGCACTTTTTTTTTCAAAATGCGGCCATGAATCAGAAGCACACCTCCAGACCAAACCTTTAAATTTGGAAAGAGTAGCTAGAGAAGAGAGGAATGCACACTAACAGTTCAAAAACAAAAAAAAGCAATGGTCTTGAGAAGAGATGAAACATCACATTATGCTGGGGAAACAGCTCAAGGAATTCAAATACCTTGGAACTAATAAACCAGAAGCGAGCTATTAAAGAAGATTATCTATGCAAAGGGCATCAACTTTGACTTTTTCATGCCAAGAATAAAGGATTCTTCTGTAAAAAAGAAATGCATAAGAAAACTAAGATGGCTGTATATCACTCCACCTATATCCTGTTTCGTGTGCAATGATCATAACTCCGGAAAACCAGATTGAAAACTCAGTAAGGAGAGAAGCGCTGCAGAAGATGGATGTGTCGGACCGAAAGGTGCAAATATCGCATTCAAGCTGTAAACTAGTGACAACGCATTCCGTTCTCCGGACTACATCCTGCTACTTGCAAAGCCTTGTTCAGGGCTTGGTAGCGGGAGATTGAGAACGAACGCAGGAGGAGGAGGAGGAGAGAGACATGGTCTGTAAACAGAAAGTGTACCACAATTTTGAAACCTACCCCATGCAGATTCAAGTGGCGCCATCTCTACATCAGTGATTTGGGCATCTCTGCAGAATGAAAGATCGGCTACTACATCTGTTATGGGAATTAAAGAGCAGAGGATCCAGAAGGCTAGGACGAACCAAAGTTTATTGAGATGACAATATGACAAGTCTATAACAGACTGAGTACTAGACTGGAACCAGGCCAATATGAAGACGGGGGATGGAGTAATCTGTAAACCTCTATAATACAGGGTGGAAGTGGAGCAACTAAGTACGCCATCTAAGTCTATGATTGTGGATCTAAGTAAGTGAAGGTGTGTCTGTACTTTTTTTATCATTCTAATAGCCAATGTGTCATATTGGAAATAGCATATGACATTGGCATTCTGTGGCATATAGACTCTGCCAGATAAAGGCATCTGTTTGATGATCATTTCTGTAAACATATCTGGAAGGTATGTGATTTGCAGATAGGAAAAAAAGATGTGCTGTTCTAGCAGCTCTCACACAGAGTTCTTTGCTGTTGATTGTGTTTTTTTTATAACAGGTTGAAATGGCTCATTTTATATCTGGAGGCGGGGAACGGCGTGGGCTAGTGGTAAAATGACATGGCTCACAACCAGGAGGTGCTGGGTTCGATCCCCATCACAGCACCGGCCGTTACCCCGGGGAAGCAAACCCTTAGAAAATGCAGGAGGAAGCAGACCCTTACATAAAATGCATGCTGAAGTCTGATGCATGGGCCGACAGGCGCAAAATAAAAACCACAGTGTAACGCACACTGCCTTGGGGAATAGAGAAATAAGGCGAACGCAAATAAAAAAAAAAATAAATCCAGAGGCGTATCGAAGACGTGGGCCTGAGCCTTCCTGGCTGTAGTAAAATGCTTTGATTTTATGTTGTCTCACCACTATAGAGACTAGTGTCCCCATCTCGTTGACCAGGCTGCTGCAACATAGCCAGTTTCCAGGAGCACAGATACGAGTTGGGTGGGCTTTGTTAGTATGTTTCACTTAACCTTGATGTTAGCAACTGTGATGCTGTATGCATAAACATCTGCCACTTGGTTAAACATTGACATCAAAATGTGGGACCAGAGTACAGGCATATTATATGGGTCACCATATTGTTGGTTGTTGTTAAAGAAGGTGGACACAAGGTGTGCCAATCTAAATTTAGCAGTCTTGCATCTGCAGTCTCGAAACTAATTAATGATATCATTTGATCACGACAACCCCCCCACGCTAGGTTAATTAACCCCAGGTTAATTATTGGGATGTAAGACTGCTGTAATTGACATTGATCGTATAAGTATAATTTTGTGCCTTGTGGATCCCGGGAGCAAAGAATGGGATCATTAAAACATTCCAAGTATGTTATAAAATGTGGCTAAAACAGGGGGTGGCAAATATGTTTAGGATAAATATTTTAAATAAATATGTTTAGTATCCAGGCACCAGGTAAAGAATATATGAGCCAGGCATGATGCTGAATGGGTAGTTCCTCACAGGGCTGTGTAATATAGCAGAGGGTTTGGACAAATTGTTATTTAAAATCTTTATTCTAAATGTTCAAAGGTTAGTTTATTTTTAAAGATAATACTTACCTATTTCCGTTTATTCCTTATTTGTGTTATGACTTGGCTGTGTTATGAAATGGTAGCTGCATAACATGCCGGCAGCAGGAGAGGAAATTATGATGGAAAATATTCAATTTTGTTTCTCTTAAAATTTGAGGTGAGATATACACGATAGGGCAAATTGTAAGTAAATATGACACTGGTCTTGAAATACTAGGTACGATCAAGATGCTGAGCAGTCCATAAGCTGCAGAGTGGTCAGAGACTCATAGCTGACTGCTAGCGTCAGTGCCAGCAAACCAGAGCTGCCAATACTCTTTTACACCTCCAGAAGGTGATCCTGGATAACAGACTGCAACAGAGCAGACTGGCTAAGTAGAAGGGATTGAAGAAGGAAGACTAACCTGGTACTCAAAAATGCCTGAAGTTGGATGTGTGCAACCAAAAGGTGCAAATACCGCAGTCAAGCTGTAAACTACAACACAACACATTGCTTACTCCTGACAACTTGCAAAGCCATTTTCAGGGCTTGGTAGCAGAAGACTGAGAGCGAATGAAGAACAACAAATATTAAGTGCCACACACCATTTCTAGACACCATGGTGAACTGCTCAGTATTTGTTGTGCCCTAACCAACAGGGTTTTACAGGGGGCTGGAAGCCCTATTAAATTAAATATACTACTACACGTTCCACCACTACTAGTTGTTAAAGTGCACTAGTACAGGCATCCATAAAAAGATTGCTGCAGTGGTGATGGCCTTAAATTTCATAGGGAATGCAATGGAGGCAAGATGATAGTGATGTGGACTTGGCTAACAGTGATTGTTGGATAGGCTGCTCAGGATCAGGTGGCAGGACATAGTGCCTAACTCTGAAATTATTAGCAATACCAACGTGCTGCGCATCTATACACTTCTAAAATTGGTTCAGCTACGATGGACGGGATATATTGTTTGAATGTCAGATAAGCACATTCCAAAGCTTCAGTATTGATGTCATCTCCTGGGAGATGCTAGCACAAGGCTGTACCTCCTGGTGAGCTAGTATCATAGAAGGTGCTCAGATTGCAGAGTACAGCCATCATGGAGACTCGGCAAAAGCATCCCTGTATGTGGCAGGGTGTTCCATTCCAGGATTGGTCTTTACAGCTATCAGAGAACACATTTCACAGCAACTGATGCTGTAGCTATCATCGCTTGCGATGGGTAACTATTATTATTATTGTTGGTGTTAGAGGACTTTTGTGGGCACAGAGGGTTGAGGCTTCAACTGTACTATAATGGAGACAATATGTTATAGTGTCATGACGATGGTGATCATGGATACAGGATCTAGTGGAGACAAGATGTAATGGAAGTCACATACAGTATGTGATGGGAGCAGTGTGGGACATACTTTTTGCTGTGACATACCGAATTTGGCATTAGTGAGGACATGGCAAGTGGAAATCACTCATGTAATACATGGTGTCAAAAAGTTGAAAGCAATGGAAATGCATCTTTACCCTTCCATCCAATGTATATGAACAATTTTACCATTGGTTCTAGACTTCTTGAACACCCTGTACTATATATATATATATATATATATATATATATATATATATTAGCATATGTGATATTGTTTTATGTTATTTCATTCTTGGAGGGGGGGGGGGGGGGAAGACCTGGTGGTCTCGAGGTAAGGTGCCGGAGGTCTGGGGTCAAATCATAGTGGAGACCGGGGATTTTACGTGGATCTTCTGGTTAAAATTCCCCTGATATCTGGATAGTGAGATCAGACTCCTATGTTCAGTGTCGAGCATGTTAAAAATTCCTTAGCAGTTGGAAATCGAAAAGAGCAGGCTTAACGGCCGCTGCCCAGACCAAATTCAAAATTCTAGCGAAAAAAATCTACCCACAAATTTATTGTACCTTCCCCCATATAGATGGTGCATAACTGAGTGCGGGTCCACTTAGCTCTAAGTGTTTGAGTCTATTAAGATAAATAGACTCGCACATCAGTTAAACCATTCTCCAAGAAACTGGTTGTATACAAACTCTTTAAAGACTTCTAAACCAGTATAAATACGTTAAGTTTAAAATAAGAAAATATATAGGAATTAATGTTTACATATACATTAATAAAAAAATTATATGTAATAATAATAAACAGTATGTATTAGAGCAGAGATGGCAGATCCATCAATAGTACTCTTGTTAAAAGTGACATGCACACAAATTTGTGGGGAACACCATACTTCAAAAGCAACCTTGCTCCACCGTGTGCTGAACTGCACATGCTCAATTTTTTTTGGCCAAAGCATGCAGTACCATTACACCATTATTCTTATTGATGTCAGCTTGTTTTTATTCTTACTTCCATTTTTAAAAAAAAAACATGCCTTATTTGGAATACTTGTATTCAAACAGGAATTTTAATGTCTGTTGCCGGGTAGCCGAAGGGACTTTGAACCCATGTTTAACGCATGAGCTGCAGTGGTCAGCGACCCATAGCTGACTGCTAGCGTCAGGGCCAGTGAACCAGAGCTGCCAAGACCCTTCTACACCTCCATGCGGTAATCCTGGATAGTAGGCTGCAGCAGGGTAGACTGGCTAAAGAGAAGGGATTGAAGAGGAAATGCTAACCCGGTACTCAAAAAATGCTTGCTGAAGTCGGATGTGTGGGACCGAAAGGTGCAAATATCGCAGTCAAGCTGTAAACTACGACACAACGCATTCCGTTCTCTGGACTACATTCTGCTACTTAAGCCCTTTCTGGGTTTGGTAGCGGGAGATTGAGAATGAACGCAGAAGAGGAAGAAGAACCCATGTTTCCTTTGTCAGTAGGGCAGTATATTTTAACCGCTTTACCAGTTTCCCCTTATTTGTTTGAAGTCACATGGTGAGAAATACCAGCAAAAATATAGTAAAATCATATGGTTGAAAGTAATGAATACCTTTTAATTGCCTTATAGTGCATTGTTTATTTTACTTTTTTTTAATCAAGTGAAAGCAAATATATACTATACAAAACTCAGAGATGCAGCCGAGGAAATTTGAAAAAAATAACCAAGTTTTGGAAGCACCCTTAAAAATTTTCAGTAGAGCTTGACAAATTTTAGGGTGGCTCACCAGTCTGTCAAAAATATCACCAGTCAGCTTGGTCGGACTACAGTCATGCAATTTATGTTAACAAACTTAAATTAGGCACTCATTCATTTTTATTTCTACACAACAATGCGTACCAAACCAAAATAAATTGTATTACACAGTATTAGCATATTTTTTCTTAAGAGAAAATGCACTGCTGTCAGAGACATGGCGTTTGTGCCCTTGAAAATGCTTGGTAGTTTTAGCACTGAAGTACTATTTATTGATGGGTTTAGTATGTTTAAATTGTGGTAGTGGAGGTCCATTTAGATTCACCATCATAAGAATCACTATTTGAACCGAAATATCATTAATCATGCGAGATTCGTTATGTAATGACTAAAAACGTAAATGATTAAAAACTTTTTTTCTCTCTCGTGAAGCAAAATTTTCTACACGTTACAGATGAACACCCAACGAGCACTTTTGTCCAGTGCTGGCAATAATAATACTTGCAGAGTAGTAGTCAGACTAGGTAGGGAAATATGTCACCAATTGTAATTACTCTCCACTTTCAGATACCTGATCTGTAAAACCACCTGTGTGCTACCTGTACATCTTTTAAACAAACATGACAACCAAGGCACAAGGTAAACTTTTGGAGGAGATCAGCAACACTGATGCCAGTAGTCTACGTCATGTTGACCCTCAGGAAAAGAACCCGCTGCCCTCCAAGGAAGGTAGGTATTAGTACATTACAGTAACTCTCATGAGAGTCCACTTTCCTCCAAGGAAGGTAGGTATTAGTACATTACAGTAACTCTCATGAGAGTCCACTTTCCTCCAAGGAAGGTAGGTATTAGTACATTACAGTAACTCTCATGAGAGTCCACTTTCCTCCAAGGAAGGTAGGTATTAGTACATTACAGTAACTCTCATGAGAGTCCACTTTCCTCCAAGGAAGGTAGGTATTAGTACATTACAGTAACTCTCATGAGAGTCCACTTTCCTCCAAGGAAGGTAGGTATTAGTACATTACAGTAACTCTCATGAGAGTCCACTTTCCTCCAAGGAAGGTAGGTATTAGTACATTACAGTAACTCTCATGAGAGTCCACTTTCCTCCAAGGAAGGTAGGTATTAGTACATTACAGTAACTCTCATGAGAGTCCACTTTCCTCCAAGGAAGGTAGGTAGGCCTGTTATGGCATATTGACCCTCAGGAGCATTCTCCAAGGATGGAAACTCTCAGGAGAATCCACTTAAAGAAACGCAATTCGTGGTGTGTCACGTCGACCCTGAGGAGAAATCTCTTAACCTCCTCTTTCCCCCCCACATAAATAAAAAGGCAGGCTTTATTAATGTATGAAGATAATGAAAGCCGAATTCATCTTCCTGGGAGGTGCAGCACATGCATGTGGCTGGGTAATTGGCATGTCTGCTGCCTTTGGCACTTTTATTTGGGCTGCTTGCATGCATGTCAATTGAGAGCATGTAGGTGGATAGTTCGTGTATAACCAGTCTACCCAGTTATAGGTGGATAGTCCATGTATCGCTAGTCTGTCCAGTTATAAGTAAATGGTCCACGTGCGAAAGCTATCAAAAAGCATCTGACCTTGTGCTGGAAAAGAAAATGGGCTTATTTTTAAAATAGGCCCCTTCTGAGTCGACACAGGAAGTCATTTTTTGGAATCTCCATCCACTGCTTTGGGTATTTGTCTTAATTTCCTTTATGTCATGAAATGTGGCACCTTGAGTCTTGAAAAGAACCAAAATTTGCAGGGTGTCATGTCTGGGAAAAAGGGGGAGGTTGCCAAACCTGGCCAATGCCTTGTTTCAGTGCAAAATCATGGACGAGGTGCGATGCTTAGACCAGAGAATGGCAACTGGCAGATCCATCACAACAATGCTCAAGCCTATACATCACACCTTATCCATCCAGGATTTGGTGGATATCCACAAAAAGGATTAACAGAAATGCTTCCAGCAGTGGAGAGCATCGTTGGGATACATGTCAACTAAGGAGGGCAGGTTTCAAAAGGGATTAGGTTTTAAACTAAATAGGTCAGTTATTTCATTTTTGGCGGACGGCGTGGGCTAGTGGATAAGTGACACGGCTCACAATCCGAAGGTGCTGGGTTCGATCCCCATCTCAGCACCGGCCGTTACCCCAGGGAAGCAAACCCTTAGAAAATGCAGGAGGAAGCAGACCCTTACATAAAATGCATGGTGAAGTCGGATGCACTGGGCCAACAGGCGCAAAATAAAAACCACAGTGCAACGCACACCGCCTTGGGGGATAGAGAAATAAGGCGAACGCAAAACACCCCCCCCCCCCAAAATAAAAAATAAATAAATAAAAATAAAATAAATTTGTTTGTTAACCTAAGGTCAGAAACTTTTTTTATCAGACTTCATTTTTATACATGTATAGCTTATCTAGTTATAGATAAATGACTCATGATTGTGTTCATTGAATGACTGTGGCATCAGCTTTTGTTATATTTTTTTGGTTAACTTTGTATATTGAGCAACTAAAGCTAATGGCTTAGAGCTATTTCTGGAATCCTACTCATGCACCCTGTTCTCTCAATGTTATGTTAGAGCCACATATGTCAGTATAGGTTGTATATCATCAGAATGTGGATGGCAGTGGAAAACAGAAAGAAGCAACCACAAAGATACAGACTTTCATAAATTGGTGCTTTCTGCAGAATTTAAGTAAATTGGTATAAGAACAATAATGTGGAACTGATAAAAAGAACCAGACAGACAACAGTGGAATTGAAAGTAAAGAATATATGATGCTGGTTAAGAAAACCAGCTGATTTAATTACAATACTAACTGTATAATCTCAGCAGATGGCAAAGGAGACATTGAAATCCAAAACAGATGTAATAAAGCAAGTCAAATCATTGGGAAATGTCCCTGATATTACAATGTAAACATGTGATAATGCGTACAAATAGAACGCTATACAACATATCATCTCTACCCATATTGTGCTATAAGTGCCAAAATTGGGCATTAACAAACAAAGATCAGAGACGAAATACCTACACAGAATGCTGGACTAACAAAAATGGATAAAATCGGAAACAAAGATATTAGGAAACAAGTAGGTACAACACCAGTGCTAGACTTCATCAAGAGACTGCAAACCAAATGGTTCGTACACGTGACACATCAAACACCAGTGCTAGACTTCATCAAGAGACTGCAAACCAAATGGTTCGGACACGTGACACGTCAAACACCAGTGCTAGACTTCATCAAGAGACTGCAAACCAAATGGTTCGGACACGTCAAACACCAGATAACATCCCTCAGATAGCAATGGATACAAAGCCAAGGGCTGACCTAGTAAATGATGGATGACAGAAATAACAAGTAATAAAACTCTATGTATGAACCACATACTAGGGCAGATCAAGCAATCTTTTCATAGCCTGACACGGAAAGACACAAGCAAAAAGAAGAAGACAGAGAAGCAGTCTCTATTCTGGAATCTCCATAGTAAACAAATACAGAGACCAAAACACACATGACAAAGAGTGAGCATGACTTACAAAAAAAAGTGGTAAGAAAATGTGGAGAGATGAAACTGATGGCCCATTACATGTGGAGATGTGAAACTGATGGCCCATTACATGTGGAGAGATGAAACTGATGGCCCATTACATGTGGAGATGTGAAACTGATGGCCCATTACATGTGGAGAGATGAAACTGAGGGCCCCATTACATGTAGAGAAATGAAACTGATGGCCCATTACATGTGGAGAGATAAAACTGATGGCCCATTACATGTGGAGAGATAAAACTGATGGCCCATTACATGTGGAGAGATAAAACTGATGGCCCATTACATGTGGAGAGATGAAACTGATGGCCCATTACATGTGGAGAGATGAAACTGATGGCCCATTACATGTGGAGAGATGAAACTGATGGCCCCATTACATGTGGAGAAATGAAACTGATGGCCCATTACATGTGGAGAGATGAAACCGATGGCCCATTACATGTGGATGGTGAATAGTTGTTAAAAACATGTGCTTCACAGGGAGCTGAAATATTTAGATGTGATACACTATTTCAGTGATCAACCAGGAGAGAACTGAGGCAGAACTCAGAGACAGAATTGGCAGTTTCAGCAAAGACCAGCTTAAGCATACAGTTACGGAGGAGAAGGTAGTCCTTCCAAGTCCAGATGGTAGGTTCACTTTTGGTATTCTATATACATTTTAAATACAATTAACCCTTTACCTTCTGATTGAAATTGCAAGATTTGTTAGAAGAAAGATAGCAACACTGTTTCAAAGGGTTGTTGTTTGCAAATGCTCACAATGAGAAGGTTACTCTTATGTGTGTCCTGAATAGGATGTTAAGTGGCAGGTTGCAGTAGCTTTCCTCACATCCCGAGCATGCTGATGAAGGTGGACCATGGTCCTCCAGGCGGTTGTGCTATGCTTGGCTTCATCTGTGTGGCACTCACTACCATGGGGATCACACCGATCCACACCTCATCAGCCAGGCTGCCTTGAAAACAGTCTGTTTCCAGGGAACTCTACATGGAAATTAAATTGTGCTCTTCGTTAGTGTATTGTGCCTGCCCCTGACACGATATCTTGGTTAATATATTGTGCTTAACTGGACTAGCGTCTCAGTTCCCCCTGTTTTAAAGATAGTTTGCTGCTGATGACGGACGTGTCAGACCGAAAGGTGCAAATATCGCAGCCAAACTGTAAACTAGCCACACACCGCTTTCCATTCTCCGTACTGCATCCTGCTACTTGCAAAGCTCTGTTCAGGGCTTGGTAGGTGGTGATTGAGAACGAATGCAGAAGAAGAATAAGAAGATTGATAGTTTAATATAGTCAATTAAAACACATTAAAGGTAATGGCTCAGTGATAGCACCAGAGAAAAAGAATCGTACATTATGACCACAAAAACTTTGGCAGGGATAAACAACTAATGAAAACTAACAAGATATGATATAAAATGATCGGTTTAGGTTCGCTGCCATGTCATGATGTATCTTTCTTTAGTCACCCTTATGAATTGCTGAAAGGTTATGCTTGTCCATTCTTGTCAACTTGGGTACCACACTGGTGGATGCTCAACTGTATATAGTGTTTATTGTCACTTTTCAATGTGCTATGCTCACTTTTGTCAATTCGGTGTGCTTGTATTCAATATCCGTGCTAGTCTTCAATATCCGAGCGTCTGATTAGCATATTAGTAGCACTTGCTTTTCATTGCAAAAGTACAGGGTTTAACTCCTGTTACCAACACACTCAAGTCAACCCATCTGTAAATGGGCACCTAGATTACTGTTAGAGAAGGAAATGCATCTTGGAATGGAACTGGCCACCCCACATCATAAACAGGCTGTCTTGCACATTGAAGTCTAACACTTCATCCCTGACAGCAGTGTCTGCTATGGGACTACTTTATCGTTATATTATTCCAAATCTGGGATCAAGATGCTGAGCAGCGCATAAGCTGCAGCGGTCAGCGACCCATAGCTGATTGCTAGCGTCAGGGCCAGCGAACCAGAGCCGCCAATACCTTTCTACACCTCCACGAAATGATCCTGGATAACAGGCTGCAGCAGGGCAGACTGGCTAAGGAGAAGGGATCGAAGAGTGAATGCTAACCCGGTACTAACAAAATGCTTGCTGAAGTTGGATGTGTTGGACCGAAAGGTGCAAATATCGCAGTCAAGCTGTAAATGACACAACGCATGCCATTCTCTGGACTACATTCTGCTACTTAAGCCCTTTCAGTGTTTGGTAGCGGGAGATTGAACGAAGCCAAGCCATTCCAAATCTAAATTGGGTGCAGCACGACTGTCCTGATTAAACGCCAAGTAATCTCTTAGCTACTGAAGCACAAATGCAATCATCTAGACTAAATTTTTTTTAATTTAAAAGAAAAAAAAAGCAATGTTTTCAAGACTAACAGAAAAATGAGGTGCCCATGGAATGAGAATCAACGTGCAACATCATGCATATTTAATGGTCAGTTTAGGGTAATTGGGATATTTGGTAGCAGAAGGCAAAGGGTTAATATAAAGTATACAGCATTATAACATGATTTTGATTTTATCTGTTTAGAATGTTGTTTCTTGAAATGCAGAATTTACAGTCTGATGAGCAAAAGCAAATGTACTTCTCTGTACATATCTGTTAATGTCCATAAATTTCCTATGAACATGTGAGCACTAGTGACACACCATCCTTTTTCATGCCAGTAGGAGAGTGGTGCCACCACTACATTGATTGCCTTCCTTGCAGAGAACTGCATCAGAATTTTTGTCAGGTCAGGTCATCCCCTAACCGGTGAGGTCGTTGGAGCACACATGAAGACATCCTCACAACACCACACCACCCTTCTCTGTCAGCAGCCGCTGCCTGTGACTCTTCTGGTCGGGGATTGGTCCATTCTTTTATGTTGTCATCATCTCTTTTTGGAATGGCCTCTTTGTCGTCTGCCATGCATCTTTCCATGGAGGATTGTATTTGCAAGACCATTTGATTTCGATATGTGACCGCACCAAGCAAGTTTCCTTCTTTTTGACAGTTGCCAATAGGTCTTCAAAAGGCCATATTGCTGTTGTAATTCTATCTCGTATTTCATAAATATGAAATACGAGATTATTTAAATGCTGTTGTAAATATGGTTTCTGTTACTGTTTTATGTGAAAAGGCTGCTAGTCTTATATACAATTATACTTCAATCAATCAAAGCTTATCACTTCTCTCAGCGCATAGACCATTGCTCCTCTCTCCATTTAGGCCTTTGCCAACATGTACTGTTCCTGGGTGCCACTCTCCAGGTGTAACCACTTAATCATAGTCTGTTATAACATTTTTTTCATGTATTTTAAAGAATGTCTTTCTCTTCCCCTGAGGATTCCATGTGAGAACCTGCTTGGCTGTGTTGGACGGTGCCATACTCAGATTATTGCCTATCAAGCCTTGTTTTCTTCTCTTAATTTGTTGATCAAGTGACTGTTGTTGGCTCCTTTTCATAGGTCTTCATTCCTCACCATGTCCTGCCACTTTATGCAGATTATCCTTTGTTTGTATCTGTTAATGAAGGGCTGGAGTCTTTGTAATATCGTCTTTGTGGTTCTGTTTTTGGCCCATATAACAGTACCAACTTGACACTGGTATTAAATATTCTAAGTTTGGTGTGAATCTTGATTTCTCGATATTCATATGTTATTTAGTGTCAGACATGCCACTTTCCTTGCCAATTCTGATTTTTACATTTTCATCTGTGCACCCTTGACGTGTGAATTATATTGTCCAAATAAATAAAGGCATTCGCCTTTACTAACGGCTCTTCCTCCAGCATTATTCGTATTTGGTTTTATTCATTTTTATATTCAGGCTCAATTTGGCTGATTATTTCACCCTTTCAAGTTTCTCTTGTATTTGGCTATGACTGTGCGACAAAAGTACAAGATAATCTATGTAATTCAGGTTCTCTAACTGCAATCACATTGTCCGCTGAATACCAGTTCTATTCATCTGATGTGTTCATGTCTTCATTATCCAATCTCTAGTCAACAGGAAGAGAAGGCATCCCTGTTTGCACCCTGAGGCTGTCAGTGCTCCTTCATGTACCACTATGCTAGCTGTTTCTTCATACATACCCTCTGAGAGTTATGTACTTCTCTAGCGTTTTAATAACCATACTTATCTGCCATGATGCAACATAGTGTGCAGTGGTGCTATTCTTCCCTCCCCAGTAGGTGACACTGCAATGTACATGAGAACAACAAAAGTGTGTGTTATTTATATGGTGAGATCTATGATTGCATGCTCAAATGATCTATGTTAAATCTGTGAATGTCAGAAATTCAACATGAGAAAGTGGAGTTGGAGCTACGCGAGAGAATTGGATCATTTCACATAGAAGATCTTCACCACACAGAGACTGAAGTGAAAAACTTCTTACCAACAGAAGCTGGTACATAGCATGTTTGTGCCAAGAGAAATCATCTGTGTTGTCAGTGTTTCTTGTATTTCCAGCTACAGCCAGTACTATATCTATTATTAGCTTGCTTCCTACCATTATCATTTTCCTGCTTTTGTTTATTATGCTAATTTTCCATTCCTGGAGAACTATATCCCAGTTTCAGTATCACATGTCTAGTTATCAGAATGTATTTTTATAGTCAGATGCTTCCATGTTTTAATTGTCTTTCTTACAAAAGCAAAAAGGAACAGGATATGCAATCTTCTTAACTTAACTTAACTTAACGTCTTTATACTGGTTTAGAAGACCCTGCAGAGTCTGTATACAACCAGTTACATTTACATCACCTTGCTCTAAAATCTATGCGCATCCAGTTTATTCTTAAATGCATTCCAAGCAGACACCACTCTCTGACTAAAAAAATATTTCCTAATATCTAACCTGGACCTCTCTTTAATCAGCTTGTAGCTATGCCCTCGTGTTATTGTAGGTGGCTGTATTTTAAAAAACTTGTTATAGTCTAATTTATCGATTCCTCTGATCATCTTATAAACCTGTATTAAGTCACCCCGAATTCTTCTCTCTTCGAGACACTGTAGGCCCGTTTTTCTGAGTCGTTCCTCATAACTGTAATTCTGGAATCCAACTATCATCTTTGTCGCTCTTTTTTGTATTCTTTCTAGCATGTTTATGTCCCCTCTATGATAAGGACTCCACACCTGTACACAGTACTCCAATCTAGGTCTAACTAAAGCTTTATACAGTTTGACGATCACTTCCTTGCTCCTATGTTTAATATTTCTTTTTATCATACCTAACATTGCATTTGCCTTTTTCACTGCTACCTTAACTTGCTCACTCACCTTTCCTGTATGATCTATTATAACCCCTAGGTCCCTTCTCAGTGAGCATAACTCCTAACTAACCACCTTGTTTATGTGGGCTCAATTTATCTAATAGATTGACATTTCAGTACTAAACAATTTAATAGATTGACAATTCAGTACTAAAACATGTATCTAATAGATTGATACTTCAGTACTAAACAATTTAATAGATTGAATCTTCAGTACTAAACAATTTAATAGATTGATACTTCAGTACTAAACAATTTAATAGATTGAATCTTCAGTACTAAACAATTTATTTAATAGATTGACACTTCAGTGCTAAACAATTTATCTAATAGATTGAATCTTCAGTACTAAACAATTTATCTAATAGATTGACACTTCAGTACTAAACAATTTAATAGATTGACACTTCAGAACTAAACAATTTATCTAATAGATTGACACTTCAGTGCTAAACAACTGTTGGTTTATTGTTTAAGCATTGTAGAGTGCAGAGGATGTTACATCCAAGAGTACTAATATCACTTGATCTTTGGTTATTTGGAAGTACTAATAATGAATGAACTTTTTTTTAAATATGACTGCACATTACAAAAAGAGGGTTTTTACCACACAATCTTTGCCATGCATTGATCAAATAGAAATTGCACCACTGAAATTTGTTAATGACTAAAGGGATGTAAAGTTAGTAAAATTCAGCAGAATTAACCCCTGGTTGGAAATGGAGTTATTGAAGACTCCATTGTACTAAGCCGCAGCCTGTGAGTGGTGGGGTGGGCAGTGCCCTTCCTTGCTGTTTTTTTACTTTCCTAACTCATGCATTAGGTACCCATTTGCAGCTGGGTTGGCTGGAGAAGCGGTCCCAGATTAAAATCACGACCCAGATTATTTTTAGTCTCCGGAGGCAATTCGAACCGATTCACAGTTACCACAGAAAATAGAGAATTGCTTGCTATGAACTGAGCTAACACACCCCACATCACATAAATAACATAAAATAATGAACAATAGTCTTCATTTTATTATTCCTGTTTCTTTCTTGAATTCCTGAATCAATTCCCATATCATTTGGGGTATTATTCTAGAGCTTTCTTTCAAACCTAGAAACTTGCTTCACACTAGCCAGGCTTTAAACATGTGTGAATGGCGGGGTATACAAAGCCATTGTTACAAGGATCTTCTACCTTTGATGTTTTAGATTTACACTGTTAGCCTTATTTTATGGCATGCTTTCAGTGTTGCAGAGGTCTTGTTTTGTCTCTGTCACACTAAAAACTCATCATGGAAACCACTGTAGTAATAAATATCACAGATGAAACAAAAATGAACATTGAAATGGAAAACTTACAGAAATCAAAAGAAATTAAGAACACCACAAAATCTAATGTAAGTTCTCCTGTTCTATTGCATGGCAATGAGGTTAAAGATGCAGCACAATGAAAGAGCTGATAGCAGGCAGCGACTCGTCATCATTTGCTGTCATCAGGGACAGCAAACCAAAGCTGACCAAGACCTTATTCAGTCTTCACGTGGTGGCCCTGTAAATAGGCTGCACTAGTATAGTCTGGCAAAGAGAATAGGGATCATAGTGTGAAGACAATCCGGTACCCAAACAAGTAAGCCGGAATGAGATGTCGGGCTGAAAGGCGCAGGTATCGTAGCATTGCCGTCAAATACGTCACAACATCCTTTTTAGGCCCAAAACTGAAGTAGTAGTATGGCTCTGAAACAAGGAGAGCAATAAAAAAAAAAGGGTACAGATTTTCATTGAGTGCCTGTGCAGAATAGACAAATTGAAAAGTTATGAGAGGATCACTAATGTGGAACTTTTGGAAAAAAACCAGAACGAGACAGGTCGGTGGGGGGACCCCCCCCCCCCCCCCCCCCCCAACTAAAGTAATTTGAAAATGTCGGCTTTGAAATAAATCAAGTTTGTTGGAGTGTATTTTGTTGTTTATTCTTGTAATTATTTTAGTCTCACATTTGTGAAGTGAAATTATACCATTACATATTTAAGGTGCTTGCACTTGCCCTCCTATACCATTTTTTTGGTTATTCTGAGATTTCCTTTTTAACCTGCCAGTAAGCTTCCTTTCCCCTTCCATTGCCCAATCATTATTTATGTTTTTATTGGTCATTCAGAGATTTGCATTTAACGTGCCAGCAAGCTTCCTGTTCCCTTCCATTGCCCAATCATTATTTATGTTTTTATTGGTTATTCAGAGATTTGCATTTAACCTGCCAGCAAGTTTGCTCTTCCCTTTCCATGACCCCCACAATTTTGATTGCATAATTATCTGTCAGCAGACAAACAAGTGTGTTCTCTTACTCGGGACTGGGGAGGATAGAATAGGACCACTGCACCTCCATGCACGTAGCAAAGGGCACCTAATGAGTTGTTGTGCATGGGGCTAGCAGCCTCATCATGTAAAACAAATTGCTACAAGGACGACAACTGTAGTCGTACCACTATACTCTGACTGGAGGGGAAAAGGGATAAAGACAAGTGTTATCAGGGCCCTACAAGGACAAAGTGCAAACAAAAATAACTAACAAAAAAAAAGACATGATGTATAATGGTTATACAATATGGTAGAGTTGACTGCCATTACCTGGAAGTCAGAGGATAACAAATATGTTTAGGATCTAAGCACCAGATAAAAAAGAGAAGGATACGCGATGGGGGAAAGTTGTACAAGTAAATACAACATTGGTTTTGAAATGTTAGCTACCGCAGTAGCATAACGGCAATCTGGCACTCAGGATTTGTTGTGCCCTGCTGGAAATGACTTTACGCCTAACTCTAATGTAAGATTGTGGGCCATATCTTAATGGTGGGCCTCATCAGGCTGATTGTTCTAAAATCTGAACATTTAATTTCATGTGGTTTCTTGGGTAGTGTTATAAAAAGGGATGTAATCATTTTGGGTAGTAGTGATCCTGTATTGTAGATGTCATAACAAATTTAAGTGATTTTTAAGTTTAAGTGATTTTTGTTTACCCAAAAATTCCCTAGAATCTATCATTTCAATCTTCTATTGACATTTTAGGCATGTTTGCATTAAATTAGTTTTTTAGTTAGTGTTATAAAAACACAAAGTATTTAGAAGTATATATTTAGACATTTTTTCAAGCAATTACCAGTATGAATACGTGTTACATTAAACAAAGTTATTGCAAGTTTGGACTATAGAGAATATTTCTATATCTTACCTTAATCTCAGAATTAGTATTTATTTGCTGCCGAAGACGGATGTGTCGGACCAAAAAGTGAAAATATCGCAGTCAAACTGTAAACTAGTGACACAACACATTCCATTCTCTGGACTACATCCTGCTACTTGCAAAGCCCTGTTCAGTACATGGTAACAGAGATTGAGAACAAACACAGAAGGTTTATTTTATTACCTCCATTTTTAAATTGACGTTTAGGCTTAGTCTGTCATAGTGTAATACCCCTTGTCTCAGATTTACTTGTGCATATATCACTTTGTGATGTCATAGACCTTGGAGGTCATGTACTTGATGCTGCTTGTGTACATTAATAATCTGTTACATACACTTGCATAGAGGTCAGTTTGCTCAGATTTGTTATATCTGTGTACTTGTCTCTGATTTGATTTATTTGTTCATATTTTTGTTTCAGATTTGATAGTTGTTTTTTTTCATGTACTTGTCTCAGATTTGAACTATTTGTTCTTGTCTCAGATTTTATTTATTTGTTCATGTGATGGTCTCCATTTTTTTTGCGTTCACCTTATTTCTCCATTCCCCAAGATGGTGTGCGTTGCACTATGGTTTTTATTTTGTACCTGTGGGTACAGTGCATCTGACTTCAGCATGCATTTTATGTAAGGGTCTGCTTCCTCCAGTGAACCCAGCACCTTCTGGTTGTGAACTTAACCACTAGCCCATGCTATCCCCATATCTCAGATTTCATAGTTTTGTTAATGTTTGTCTGTTTTGATTTATTTGTTCATGTTTTTATGGCTCCAATTTCATTAATGTTCATGAACTTGTCTTCAGTAAAGCACGATGAAGCGGTTATTGCTGGAAACTTTCTTGTGCTTGGAACTCGTATTACAGCACGGTCATGCCCCATAAGTAAATGCATTAAAACATATTCATGCTAAAATTGGCTGAACTGTATAGTAAAGGCGCAAAACACAGTACAACTCATTCTGCTTTTGGAAATAGGGTGAATGAGAGCAGAAAAATGTCTCAGATTTTATAGTTGTTCATGTTCTTGTCTCAGATATTGGTCAAGAGAAGCAAGAGCAGGAACTGAAGCAGTCCATTAGTGGTTTCAAGAGGGACAGCCTTAAGCCCACAGAGACCCAAGAGAAGAACCCTCTGCCTCTAACTGAAGGTAGCATAGTTACTGTGGAAAGTAGCATAGTTACTGTGTAAGGTAGCATAGTTACTGTGTAATGTCTATGCTTTGTGTGTGTGTGATAACCTACACTTTGTATTTGAATGTGATGCCTACAGTTTGTGTATGTGTTTGTGTTCCGGAAGTTGCGGTAAGATGGTGACCAAGCAACAGCTGCTCTCATGGTCTGCGATTTTCGTGTAGTTTGTTCGTTCCAATTAATGTATGGAGTGCAGTGTTGTGTGGTTATAATTTTCTAGCACGTCCTACGCTATTCACATGAAGCTTATGTGTGTGATTTTCCTCAGAATTCAGAGAAAACATGATCTGTTCATGTGTTAGAGTATACACATTGTTGGATAGGACATCACTACAGATTGTGCACCGTCCTTGGTTGGTGTGCACGACCTACTTGGAAATTGTGTCCATTTTAATTGCATGATATGCCCCGAATCTCCCCTCAGCCATGGGTTAATGGTCCCTCACCTAGATCTACAGATGTAGGCGCTGGTCAGCAGCAGCGTCTTCTAGTCTACACGTGGGGGCTGCTGCTGTCGAGAGGTACGACATTCATATCTCAAATCGTCAAGGAAATGGTGGGCGATCAACTACCACAAGTTTAAAGTGACCCCTAGTCTCACGGATTGTTCGACCTGAATGTCTACATCTTGAGCTACTTCCAGTCGTCTTGATTGTATGTCTTGCCACTGGTTCCCGGTAACTCAGGACGAGAGAGTGAGATTGATGTCCAGTGCAGCTTCTTTCTCACTATAATCTAAATTCAACGCAAGTTACATCTTCAAGATGAGGATAGTCTGATGATGTTGCTATCTTCGCTTGCGATGGGCAACTTACTTACTTACTTACTTGTGTTGTGGGCAACTTACTTACTTACTTACTTGTGTTGTGGGCAACTTACTTACTTGTGTTGTGGGCAACTTACTTACTTACTTGTGTTGTGGGCAACTTACTTACTTGTGTTGTGGGCAACTTACTTACTTACTTGTGTTGTGGGCAACTTACTTACTTACTTACTTACTTGTGTTGTGGGCAACTTACTTACTTACTTGTATTGTGGGCAACTTACTTACTTACTTGTGTTGTGGGCAACTTACTTACTTACTTACTTGTGTTGTGGGCAACTTACTTACTTACTTGTGTTGTGGGCAACTTACTTACTTGTGTTGTGGGCAACTTACTTACTTACTTACTTGTGTTGTGGGCAACTTACTTACTTACTTACTTGTGTTGTGGGCAACTTACTTACTTACTTACTTGTGTTGTGGGCAACTTACTTACTTACTTACTTGTGTTGTGGGCAACTTACTTACTTACTTACTTGTGTTGTGGGCAACTTACTTACTTACTTGTGTTGTAATGAAGGGTTTGAAGGAAATATTCCTGAAGATACGAGAAAGGTGGTTGATTTCAAGTGTGCGATTTGGCTATTGTTGATTGGATAAGAGATAGCAAGATTATCATCATACGTTTTGTGTCTCCAGCAAGAGCATGGAAAGAGGTCCAAGAAATTGGGACTGATAATACACAAAAAAGCAAGAAAAAAAGATGAGTAAATAAAATAAAAAACTGTTGGATTGTGTTAGGAAACAAACACCTGACAAGATGTTATGAGGAAAGACTCAGAAAAACCGACCTACAGTGTCTAGAAGAGAGAATTCCCAGTGACTTTATACAGGTTTATAAGATCATCAAAAGATTGGATACATTAGACTATAACAAGTTTTTCAAAATACAACCAACTACAAGAACAAGAGGGCATAGCTACAAATTAACTAAAGAACTGTCCAGATTAGATATTAAGAAATATTTTTTTGTCAGTGGTGAATGCATTGCCACAGGAAGTAGTGGAGACAGGGACAATTAATGCATTTAAGAATAGATTGTATGCTTATAACTTTTAGAGCAAGGAAATGTAAATAAAATTTTTGTAAACAGGCTCTGCAGAGTCTTTTAAACCAGTATAAAAACGTTAGGTTGCGTAATTATTCATATATCTTGATACCAATACAGACAAAGTACAGATAAAGATATCAAAATAAGAATACAAAAGGCAGGAGGAGATTAAGTTGCATTGAGGAACTTACGGAAATTGAAAGAAATTTTCATCTAAAAAATAAGGGTTAAAGGCGAGGGCTCGACTTCATCGCAGTGAGTATCCCCATACGGCTTGGTCACTCCGCAGAATTGTATGCCGCCCACCAAGAGCACCACGCAAAGCACGAACTCCCTAGCTCTGGCAATGAAGTCAGTGATCTCTGGTAAAAATGGCCATCAAGAACCAACCACCTCAGCCCAAACACTGACCATTTGAACATGAGGAAAATAAGGATCTGATAAATGAACAACAGGTGGATTATATGCTTGAGTTACTGGAAAGGGTTTAAGAATAAAACAATCATTATATAGTACCTCATCTACTAAATTATAGTGTTAGCTCTGATAGGTTATGGGAGAGCCCATCAGAGCTGACTCATGCTGTGGTCCGTGGATACTTGTGCACATTAACAATCCTGAGTGAGCATTGTTTATGACCAAACTTGTATAGATCTCTTATTAATGACATTTATTTGCCTTTTTTTTCAGTGATTGAGCAGGAGAAGAGAGAAACTGAGCTTAAGAACTCCATTGAGGGCTTTGAAAAGAACCAACTGAAACATACAGAGACAGATGAGAAAAATCCCTTGCCCACTTTCCAAGGTAGAAACTATTTTGTAATCTTTAATTGTGGGGCTTCATGTGCATCTTGACTGTTTTTGGGATTCAAAAGGGGAGAAAAGAATAGTAACACCGCAAACATGTCGTAAGAGGTGACTAAAGAGGGTTGAGCATGGAGTTGGCTACTTCATCCTGTAGACATTTGAAGCCTCACAAACTTCAGTATCTACGGATGTCAATTAAAAATTAATATCTTCGCCATTGTTCATTCTCAAACTCTGCTCTCAAGCCCTGAAAGGGGCTTTGTAAGTAGTAGAATGTAGACCAGATAACGAAATGCTTTGTCGGTAGTTTATAGCTAAACTGCGATATTTGCACCTTTCGTTCTGGCACATCTGACTTTAGCAGACATTTTTGATTACTGGTTTAACCTTCCCTCTTCGATCCCATCTGCTTAGCCAGTCTGCTCTGTTGCAGCCTGTCATCCAGGATCACAATGTGGAGATGTAGAAGCGTCTTGGCAATTATGGTTCCCTGGCCCTGATGCTAGCAGTCAGTTTTGGGTCGCTGACCGCTGCAGCTTATGCAACCATCAGCATCTTGATCCCAAAAAGTAATGTAATACTCAAGCATCCAAGACAGAAGATCCTCTGTATTGAGGAGCAATGATGCAATGCAAAGAATCTGTATTGCTGACCTGCCTGTTTTCGTATAGGAAAACTGCCAAAAGGAAACTGGCAAGTCGTAGACTGAGCTGGAATGGATATCCTAGGACAGGAGGACTTGGCATATATTTGTTGACCTGTGCTTCTGTGGAAAAACTTTGCAAATGCAAATGATTCTTTCTAAATTGATACATGCTTGTAAGTGTGTACTTAGTCTTGTTTATGTGATAACTTTTAGAGTTATCGACATGCAATAAACCACAAATGAGTCTTATATGTACTGTCTTGTTTATGTGATAACTGTTAGAGTTATCGACATGCAATAAACCACAAATGAGTCTTATATGTACTGTCTTGTTTATGTGATAACTGTTAGAGTTATCGACATGCAATAAACCACAAATGAGTCTTATATGTACTGTCTTGTTTATGTGATAACTTTTAGAGTTATCGACATGCAATAAACCACAAATGAGTCTTATATGTACTGTCTTGTTTATGTGATAACTTTTAGAGTTATCGACATGCAATAAACCACAAATGAGTCTTATATGTACTGTCTTGTTTATGTGATAACTTTCACACAGAATTACTGACATGCATTAAATCATAAATGAGTCTTGTTTATGTGAAAACAGAATTACAGAGATGCAATAAATCACAATTGAATCTAGTATATGTCCTGTCTTGTCACAGAGAATTATTGTCATGCAATAAATCACAAATGACCAATTTTTACCTCTTCATCTGTTCCAGAAATAGCTGCAGAGAAGGCAGGTGCACAGTAAGCAGTTACCCTGTGTGATCTCTAAACAGCACCTATTTCTGCATGTCAAGGTTCTTGGAGGTGCCTCTAAGGATGGTTTCAAGGATAAATATTGTACAGGAACATAATACACATTTTTTACAATGGATGAAGAAAGTTTCTTTTCATTTCCTGAGGCATTATTAAAATAATTGGCTTGTATTGATCAGTTACAACAGATGCAGATTATGTTTGCAGCCTTTGATGATTCTTGAACTATGAAACCAATGGCTGGTTCTAACAGAATATTTTGAAAGAAGTGTTGATGGACATTGGTGACAATTTCCACAGCTTTAGAAGATGCTTAAACCATAAAACAGATGATTTTTGCAGCAGAATGTTTGGAAGAAATGTCAATGCATCTAAAATTTGTATCACCTTCAACTTTGAAAGATTGTAGAGCCGTAAAACAGATGGCTAGTTTTAGCAGATTGTTTTTAATAAAATGTAATAGGAGTTAAAATTAACTTTCCCACAAATATGGAAGACTTCCCACAAATATGGAAGACTTCCCACAAATATGGAAGACTTCCCACAAATATGGAACACTTCCCACAAATATGGAACACTTCCCACAAATATGGAAGACGCTAGAACTATGAAAATTGAGAATGCTATGAAACATGATTGATTTTAAAGTGCTTTTTTCAATGCTGAGCTGCGTTTGTGTGTTAACGTTATAACAGTTCAAGCAGTGAACACTTCACTTGTATGGGAGCACATGTTCTCGTGTTTTAAACTTAATAGTCTCTGAAGTTTAAATTTTGAATTTGTAAAACAACCATGCCAACAGTTTATCAACCTGCAATCATCTTGGCCGACTTTTTTTGGAAAGCATTCAAATAGCACAAGGTTTAAAGTCATACAAGTTATATGCAAAGCAATGGTTTCAAACTCAAATGACCCTAATGATTGCATGAGAACATCCTAAATGGCTTCAGAAGATAATGTCAAGGTCCTAAATGCTGAATTACAGTATACAATTTCTCACTTTAGTAGTAGTTCTATGCAAGCCAATGTTAGCTTGTGAGACCTTATTTTTATTTCTGTAATAAATCTTCTGTTGAGATTCTAAGGTAACTGATATCTCAAATTGTTGGTTCTTACCATCAAGTGACATTGATTTTCATTTAGTATTGAGAATTTTGTTTATTCTACAAATATTTAGATTTATTCCTTTACAAAATGACTCGTATCTTGTTTACCCTCAACTTTCCTTATCTCACTTTTACAAAATCCAATCACATGACAAGTCACATGGTAGACTAAATGGGCCACGAGTTTGAGACCGATGTACTAGGTAGAGGTTAAAATAATGACCAGACCTTTCCGGATGGTAAAGCTGTCTTCTCATTGGTCTTTCCAATGTCATTGTACCCAATCAAGGAGTTTGGCATTAAGGATGCTGTAAATGGACCTACTGACCAGAAACAGTTTTTAAGTTTCACATTTGTTCCTGTTTACTGTTTCGCTCACGTCAAAATTTTATATAAGTGCCTTCACTTTTTATAATTGTTTGCCTTCATTGAAAGGAAATGCATAGTATTATTTTGCATGTTTAATGTAACTCTTTTCTACTTTCTCTTTTCTTTGTTTTATCAATCTCTCCTCTTCTGTGTGAAGTTATAAAGTGCCCTGCCTTATGTTTAGAAATAAAGAAAATCACTCTTCTGTGTAGAAGATATTAAAGTCCCTTTTTGTCTGTGTAAAAACATTCAAAACCTTGTTTATTCATTCAGTTTAGATTTTTCCCACTAAATCTTGAGCAGTGACAGCCAACTGTCTCCAGTTTTGATAAGTTCTTGTTTGCTTGCAATCCTCAGTCTATATTATGAATCACACATTAGCACTTGGTTCGTCTCAGCGCATTTTTGGATGTGATTTAGCCCATCCAATGGATGGGCTTCTTGACAAGTAGCCACTGCAAATCCTATGTGAAAAATATCCAGAAAGGATGGGGAATTTTTGCAGTCAAAATGAAATTTTCATCCTACCAACTTCTTTCATCAAATATGTAATCCTTCCAACTTGGTCCACATAATGACTGTATATTATTGTTTTATATCTTTTGAGTGTGTAGTGGTAGAGCGCTCACTTCTCACAGCAAAGGTAGGCAGGTACCAGGTTTGACCGAGGTCGATCCAGTCATAAATGGGTACCTGACTTGCTGTCAGGGAAGGCAGTGAGGAAAGGGACATGGTACTCTGTCTTAAAAATAAGTTGTTACATAGCAGAATGATGTTACCAACATAATCCCTGACAGTAATGTCTGCTATGGGACTTCCTTTCCTATCACCATTTATTAGACTATTCATATTTTACATCATACATGCGGTGGCATGGTTACCAGGCATTTATTTTGAGAAAACTAGTTTTCATAGATGTGAACATGTACTGAAAACGCCCAAAATTTATCACATGACCTTCCAATATCGACTAGTTATACACAACTTTGTATGGGGTTTCCCTTTGATGTTTATTATGAGAAATTATGTAAAAACAGACACTGAACTTTGACTTTCATAGATTCTACATACATAGACTCGGATTTTGTATTATTTTTTTACAATACAGTATTATTATTATTGCTGTCTTAGTTGTAATATTATTGTAGTACTGTACAGATACACCAGTAGATATTACAATGTTTACTCTTTAGTGTAACTTGCTTTAATATTGGCTGTCACTAGTGTAGGGTAGGATCTAACATACACAAATTTTGACTTAGCATTCACCGTAACAAAATAAAATTACTGTTCAACAGGACAAATTCATGGTACACTCTACACCCAAAGAATTGGACAATATTTTTCAACCATTGGGGCCTATAAAAGAGCATTTCAGTTCAAAATATTTCATTTATAGTAAAAAATTGTTTTGTTTCGTTTATAGTCATTTATTGTTTTGCAATAAAAATTATATAACAAACTTGGATTACAAATTTCAAGAAATCTGATCTTTTGATATTTTTAGAAGTTCATACAAATGATAGACCTCAATTACTAAAGATCTATAAATTCATTCCAATTTTTTATCTCACAAAATATATTTACATAATGCCCTTTTCACGTACATATTTGTTCGCATCTAATATGATATATATTGGCATTTTTGACATGGTTCCATATGGTATAAGTTGACATGTATGTGTTATCCAATCCTGGACTGATTTTGTGTGAATGTTTCCAGTTGTCGTGAGCATTCTAAGTAACCGTGATTATGTTACTACAGAAATTGACTGGTGGTTGATTCTTTGGTGTTTACATGGACCATCAAGTTGGTACTATTCAAGATTTATGCAATGTATGCAGCAATGAGACCTGTCTGCTTCCTCCAACATATTCAATGTCCTCCCATAGGATATTTTCTAATTTCTTGATTGGAGAAGAAACTTGATGCTTTTGAAATGTGGATATATAGAAGAATGGGTCACATACCAAGGAAAGAAAAAAACAAATAGTCTTAGAAATTAATAATGCTAAAAGAATTGAATGAAATCAGTCCGAGAGTTACATCAAATGATATAACACGTTGAAAAAAAAATTCTGGAGGGTAAATGTGCCACAGGTGGTGGTTGTTGTTGAATGCCAACAATGAGTAAGTTTAAGTGGCGGGTTGTAGTAGCCTTCCTCACATCCAGAGCATGCTGATGGTGGTGGAGAGTGGTCCTCCAGGCGGTTGTGCTATGCTTGGCTTCATCTGTGTGGTGCTTACTACTATGGGGGATTACATCTTGTCGGCCAGACTGCATTGAAAACAGCCTGTTTTCAGGGAATGTGTTATATGGAAGAGAGATTATGGTCTTTGTCAGTGTATTGTCCCTGACGCAACGTCCTGGTCAGTATGTTGTGCCTGACTGGACTAGCATCTCAGTTCCCTTGTGCCAGAGGTAAATAACACAGAGTGGATAGCCTCACAAGATGGATAGGGAAAAGTCTGGCAGATTGTACTAAAACAAGAGACACAGAATGTTTAAATTCCATTGCAGCTGACCTTTGCTGTGGAGATAGCACCTGAATGAACATCTCATAAGTTAATGACAGTAATAGTCTTTGGCTAAGGTTAACACGACTTGACACCTGAGGGGCACTGGTACCTTTCATGCATGCTGTAGAAGGTGACTAATTAAGTATGTGTATGGGGTTAGTAACCTCATGATGTAAAACCATTGGGGCTAGCTCTTGTGGTGGCTTGTTCTTTACTTTCAGCAAAAGACGAATCTACTTCTGTAATGGGATCACTGTAGTCAAGAGGTAAGCACTTGCCTCTTAAAGTCAAGAACGGAAATGATAGACGATTGAATCCCACAAGTTTCAAGCGACTCCTGGTGTTGAGGGAGGTGAGACCAAAGTGTATGCATACAGAGTTACCTTCAGTTTTGTCGCTGGTCCAATGTAGCTTGGGACGAGAGTGAGGTTGATGGCAGCGCAGTATCTTTATTATAATCTTAATACAGGACAAGCTACATCATCAACATAACAATCATCTGTCGTCGCCATCATGCTTACAATGGACAACAATAGGTGTGTACAAAAGTGACATTTGTACTGCTGTGTACAAAGTTAAAGTTGTTCACTTCTGCCCTAATTATGAAAGATATCCAGTTCTGTACAAAACCTGCCACTTTATCACAAATTGACTTCACCACCTGGATGGACATGGTTCAATTCTGGGCCTTATTACTTGACTACCTTTTCTGCTGTTTCTTCTTTTGTTCCACTCCTAGTGAAATGTATGATCATCACTGTAGAAGGCTCCCTATTGAAGACTTAATAATTTGGTGAGGCTGTGGCAGTTTTGTAAGTCAAAATAAATGTTTTTATTAACATGGATGAGAATGGCTGAACTGCCACACTGGAGCATGAACGAAACGCATTTCTTGGAAGTTGTACAACTTCACCTCGGATCATTATTGAGATGTTTGATGAAGCAGTTGGGTACAATCATACCAAGACAGCAACAAACTCCCTCCGTTTAGCTTGGTTTTTAACATCCTTCATGCTCTGCCCAGGCTTTCATAATTTCCTAAGTTCATATATGCCTGAACATTTTAG
This sequence comes from Ariolimax columbianus, assembly GCA_036924085.1. NCBI lineage: Eukaryota > Metazoa > Mollusca > Gastropoda > Stylommatophora > Arionidae > Ariolimax > Ariolimax columbianus. The sequence goes on along the minus strand of JAVGWX010000018.1, from coordinate 11,211,993 downwards.
GTTTTTTTTTGTGTGCATTTTATCGTGGGGGGCTAGCAGAAAGTTCCAAAAATTTCATTCACAATACGCTTTTTGAGCTATTTTGAGACCCTGCACTCATGAAAGACAGTTTCATATTTAGTTTAGCCAGGTGTGCCTTTAGGCCTAAATTATTTCAGAATATTGTAATTGTTTCACACAAGAGGACATATTTATATTACATTCAACTTTTTGATGTATCAGCTTTTATAACCTTGTACTCTTGCACTTGCTATTACATTATCTCCTCGTTTATATTCAGATTGTTGTTAGTTTTTTGTTTCTTGTGATGTGTGTGTCATGAATAAATCGGTTTGAAACACTGCTAAACAAATTAGACAACAAGTTTTTCAAAAAACAACCATCTACAAGAACGAGAGGGCATAGCTACAAATTAACTAAAAGGTCCAGATTAGATTTTAAGAATTACTTTTTTAGTCAGAGTGGTGAATGCTTGGAATGCATTGCCACAGGAAGTAGTGGAGGCAGGGACAATTAATGCATTTAAAAATAGATTGTATGCGCATAGCTTTTAGAGCAAGGAAATGTAAATGAAACTTTTTTTTTTGTAGACTGCATATCCTTCTAAATCAGTATAATATAAAGACCTATTGACTAGGGTAAATGCACGCAAGCTCACATGGTATGGGCATGTTTCAAGATGGTCCTGCAAGGTACTGTGCCTGGGGAGCATGAGAGAGGGAGGCAGAAAAAGAGATCGGAAGACATCAGAAAGTGGATGGGAAGATCCATATCTAGAACAAATCGTGGCACAAAACTGAATGGAGTGGTGGGAACTGGTCCAACCATCTGCAGTATTTGTGCCACAATGACCTTTCAGGTTACGGGACTGATGATGATGTGTTAATAAAGAACATATACATGACCTTCAGCGAAGGATACAGGACTTGGAGATGAGATGTTTCCGAAGACTTTTAAACGTCACGTACCTAAGAAGAAGTGATGTCTGTGGGAAGATGTACAAGTGGATCAACCACTACCTCAAACAAAGAACGGCCAGAGTCCAAGTACAAGGGCAGATGAGCAAAAAGGTGACACTCGAGCAGGGAGTACCCCAAGGGGGAGTATTGTCACCCACACTCTTCCTGGTATATATAAACGATATTACAGAGAATATACCAAGAAGAGTCCATAGCTCAATGTTTGCAGACGATCTGGCTATGTGGACCTCTGAAAAGAATCTCACCATAGCCAGAAATCGGATGCAGACGGCCCTAACATCGCTGGAAGAGTGGGCGAACTCATGGCTGGTCAAAATAAACGAGGAGAAAACCACATGCACAATATTCTCGCTTTCATTAAAACCCCAAAGTACCAAATTAAGTCTAAATGGCAAAATCCTGCAGCCAAACGACAACCCAACCTATCTGGGAGTCACATTTGATCGGCGCATGACATGGAAAAGTCAGATTGAGAGAAACCGAATGAAAGCCAGAGAAAGAATGGCAATCATGAGGAAACTTGCTGGCACAAGCTGGGGAGCAGACGAAGGCATACTAAAGAAACTGTACACTGGAAGAGTGAGACCAGTTCTCGAGTATGGCATTGCGGCATGGACAACAGCAGCGAAGGCGAACTTCGATAAAGTTAACAAACTTCAAAACCAAGCCATGAGAATTATAACAGGTGGCATGAAGTCAACGCCAATTGTAGAACTTGAAAAGATTACAAAACTGCAATCCATGACCGATAGAAGAGACTGCAGAGCCCAGCTGCAGTCAGAGAAACTCCGAAGACTGACTGACCATCCAATGCACCAGAGACTAAACAATTTGGGAAATGGGAAACTAAAGCGGAGAAACTTTGCAGAAATAGCCAAAGCAAAGATGCACGAAGATCCCATAAACGCACTAACAACACCAAAACCCATCACTACTGTACGAAAACCTACCTGGAGGCAGGATATATTTCCAGAGGTGGTAGAAAATATACCAGGTATTGCAAACAAAAACTGCCAGACTGAAAAAGAAAGGAGAGATACTACCCTAAGCTTTATAACGAAAAGCTACCCAAGCATGGACTGGACCCATGCATACACCGACGGTTCTGTAACAAACACTACACAGAACGGAGGGGCAGGAGCATTCCTGAACCTACCAAATGGCAGAAAAATAACACTGTCATTCGCTACTGGTAAGTACACAAGCAATTTCAGAGCGGAGGCAGAGGCACTGAGGGCGGCAGTGGAAGAAATGGTGACACACAGTGAAAATGAGAGCCATATAGTCCTGCTGACAGATGCTCTCGCCGTAGTCACAGCGCTAAAAAGCCAGAAAAACACTGACCTTAATGACTTAAGAGCAGCACTCTGCAAACTGTGCCAGCAGTCCGCACCAAAAAGGGTAGTGGTACAGTGGGTCCCGTCACACTGCAACATCCAAGGCAACGAGGAGGCAGACAGACTGGCAAAAGAAGGTGCAAGACTACCACAAACAGATACCAGTATGACGTACGAAGAATCAAAACGGCTTATCAAAGCCAGATACATGACCAAAATGGGAAACCGAACATACTGGTTACACCAAAAACGATGCCTATTACCAGTTGAACCGAAGAGAGCAGGTCGTTGTCTTCAGACTTCGCACTGGCCACAACAGACTGAGGTACCACCTATTCAACAAATTGAAGATAGGGTGTACCGACGAATGCCCGTGCGGTACTGGTAAAATGACCGCTGAACATCTGCTGCTGAACTGCCCGACAGACGAGGATCAGAGAGAGCAGATGTGGCCATTACCAGTGGAACTGCAAGACAAGCTCTATGGCAGTGGCGAGAGCCTCAGGATGACCGCCGCTTTTTTCGAAAAAATAATGGTTACTGTCTGACTGCGTACGCAGAAGAAGAAGAAACGTCACGTACAAAGATCAAGTTACAAATGAGGAAATACAAGATAGAATTACAACAGCAATATGGCCTTTTGAAGACCTCTTGGGAACTGTCAAAAGAAGAAAACTCGCTTGGTACGGTCACATATTGAGATCAAATGGTCTTGCAAATACAATCCTCCACGGAAAGGTGCATGGCAGACGACGAAGAGGCTGTCCCAAAAAGAGATGGGAGGACAACATAAAAGAATGGACCAATCTTCTAATGACTTAAGAGCAGCACTCTGTAAACTGTGCCAGCAGTCCGCACCAAAAAGGGTAGTGGTACAGTGGGTCCCATCACACTGCAACATCCAAGGCAACGAGGAGGCAGACAGACTGGCTAAAGAAGGTGCAAGACTACCACAAACAGATACCAGTATGACGTACGAAGAGTCAAAACGGCTTATTAAAGCCAGATACATGACCAAATGGGAAACCGAACATACTGGTTACACCAAAAACGATGCCTATTACCAGTTGAACAGAAGAGAGCAGGTCGTTGTCTTCAGTCTTCGCACTGGCCACAATAGACTGAGGTACCACCTATTCAACAAATTAAAGATAGGTGGTACCGACGAATGCCCGTGCGGTACCGGTAAAATGACCGCTGAACATCTGCTGCAGAACTGCCCGACATACGAGGATCAGAGAGAGCAGATGTGGCCATCACCAGTGGAACTGCAAGACAAGCTCTATGGCAGTGTCGACAGCCTCAGGATGACCGCCGCTTTTTTCGAAAAAATAATGGTTACTGTCTGCGTTCAAAGAAGAAGAAGAAGGACCAATCTTCGACAAGTGGTCGCTGACAGAAGGGTAGCGTGGCGTTGTGAGAATGTCTTCATGTGTGCCCCAACACCTCACCGGTTACGGAATGACCTGACCTGATCTGAAAGGGAAAGCAGGTATTCCAATATCTTGGTCAAGCCCTAACAGAATCTGCATGATAATAAACAGAAATATGATCTAGAATTGCAATGGTAAAGAAAGAGTTTAGGGAGTAACAAACTTCACATTTTTATACTGGTTTAGAATACTATGCAGAGTCTGGAAACAACGTTTCATTTACATTTTATTGCTATAAAAGCTATATGCATACAATCTATTCTTAAATGCATTAATTATCCCTGCCTCCACTACTTCATGTGGCAATGCATTCCAAGCATTCACCACATCAAAGAATCCTTACATCCAATAACATTAGTATGTCTCTAAGGAAAAGAATCTTATACACATATGTTTGGACTGTGGCAATGTATGGCTCCGAAACAAGGACTATAAACAAAAGAGAGGAAAATACTTAAGAGACCATTGAGATGTGCTGTTATCGAAAGATGGAAAGAGTGAGCTGGATCAAGAAGAAATCAAATGAAAAGGTATTGTCAGAAATGGGAGAAAAGAGAAAGTTGATAAGGAAGATAAAAAGAAACCGACTTGGCTGGTTGGGACATAATCTGCAGAGAGAGGGCCCATTCAAAAAGGACTTGGAGGACATTATGGAGGGAGGGGAAGACCTAGAAATACCTTGTTGTCTCAGGTTTGGGGAGATTCGGTAGTGAAGACATGCTGAGCTCAAGAAGATAAGCAGAAATTAAAGGACCAAATCCATGAGCTTGTTGACCAGTCCTAGGACTGAAGATGATGATACCTATGATACCTACATGCCAAAGACACTTACAAATGTCTGTGGTCCTTGTGTGTAGATAATAACATTACAGTTTCTGTGACAAAATAGTTGAGAAGGAAGAGGCAGGTAGGCTAGCAAACCTAAACTGATTATTGGGATACGTGAAAAAAAAAACAACTAAAAATATCAAATACAGAGAACATTCAGTCTGATGAAGTATATAGATAAAACCACTTGCCAATAAATCGAAGGACAATTTTCACAATGAATAGGCAGGCTACTGCATACTGAAATATAGTCCATGCAACAAAGATATCCAATTATCTAGAGCTTGAACATATCACCTTTTATCATTAAATAACAGTGGATCCCTTGGACACAAACACATCTGGCAATAAGATAGAATAGCAGATAAGGGATAAAGACAAGAACAGCCATGCACAACAACTCCTCTACAAACAGCTCATAAGAACAGCAACTCTACAAACAGCTCACAAGAACAGCAACTCTACAAACAGCTCACAAGAACAGCAACTCTACAAACAGCTCACAAGAACAGCAACTCTACAAACAGTTCACAAGAACAGCAACTCTACAAACAGCTTACAAGAACAGCAACTCTACAAACAGCTTATAAAAACAGCAACTCTACAAACAGCTCACAAGAACAGCAATTCTACAAACAGCTTATAAGAACAGCAACTCTACAAACAGCTCACAAGAACAGCAACTCTACAAACAGCTTATAAGAACAGCAACTCTACAAACAGCTCACAAGAACAGCAACAACTCTACAAACAGTTCATAAGAACAGCAACTCTACAAACAGCTTATAAGAACAGCAACAACTCTACAAACAGTTCATAAGAACAGTCACACACATCAACAACTCTATAAACAGCTCATTAGAACAGCCACACACTGCAACTCTATAAACAGCTAATATAAACAGCTCATAAGAACAGCCACACACGGCAACTCTATAAACAGCTAATAAGAACAGCCACACACTGCAACTCTATAAACAGCTAATATAAACAGCTCATAAGAACAGCCAAACACTGCAACTCTATAAACAGCTAATATAAACAGCTCATAAGAACAGCCACACACTGCAACTCTATAAACAGCTAATATAAACAGCTCATAAGAACAGCCACACACTGCAACTCTATAAACAGCTAATAAGAACAAAGAAACTTGGCTGGACAGATGGGCCATGGGAAACACGGCGAGGGAGGTCTACAGACATGACAAGCCCCAATTCAAATGACGGTATCAATTCAAAAGCGAATATCAGAGCACCATTTTCGTGCTGAGAACCCAACACATCCCACTTAACGTTGACGGCGTGGTTAAGTGGCACGGCTCACAACCCAAAGGTGCTCCAGCCGTTACCCCGGGGAAGCAAACCCTTATATAAAATGCATGCTGAAGTCGGATGAACTGGGCCGACAGGCATAAAATAAAAACCACAGTGCAACGCACACTGTCTTGGGGATAAGAGAAATAAGGCGAAATAAAAACAAATAAAAAATAAATAAAGAAAAAAAATCTCACTTAACAAGCACCTGAACAGAATCGAACCACAAGATACTCCAGAGTGCCAGTTGTGCACATACCTGTATGAAACCGTTGATCATCTCTTTGAGTGCTTAGCGATTTTATGAAAATGCTTCTTCCTCCGAGGTCAGATAAATGGAACCTGCTGAAGTCGAAAGTGTCGGACCGAAAGGTTCGATGTGTTCTGTAACAAACACAACACAGAACGGAGGGGCAGGGGTATTTCTGAACCTACCAAATGGCAGAAAAATAACACTGTCATTCGCTACTGGAAAATACACAAGCAATTTCAGAGCGGAGGCAGAGGCACTGAGGGCGGCAGTGGAAGAAATGGTGACACATAAAGAAAATGAAAGCCATACAGTCCTGATTACAGATGCCTTGTCAGTATTCAGCACTAAAAAGCCAGAAAAATAATGAACTTAAAGATTTAAGAGCAGTACTCTGTCAACTATGCCAGCAGTCCGCACCAAAAAGGGTAGTGGTACAGTGGGTTCCATCCCACTGTAACATCCAAGGCAACGAGGAGGCAGACAGACTGGCAAAAGAAGGGTGCAAGACTACCACAACCAGATACTAGTATGACATACGAAGAGTCAAAACGGCTTATTAGAGCCAGATACATGACCAAATGGGAAACAGAACATACTGGCTACACAAAAAACGATGCCTATTACCAGTTGAACAGAAGAGAGCAGGTCGTGGTCTTCAGACTTCGCACTGGCCACAATAGACTGAGGTACCACCTATTCAACAAATTGAAGATAGGTGGCACTGACGAATGCCCGTGTGGTACCGGGAAAATGACCGCTGAGAATTTGCTGCAAAACTGCCCGACATACGAGGATCAGAGAGAGCAGATGTGGCCATCACCAGTGGCAACACTAGACAAGCTCTATGGCAGTGTCGACAGCCTCAGGATGACCGCTGCTTTTTTCGAAAAAATAAAGGTTGATGTCTGACTGCCTACGATGAAGAAGAAGAAGGACCGAAAGGTGCAAATATCGCAGTCAATCTGTAAACTAGCGACACAACTCATTCCGTTCTCCGGACTACATCCTGCTTCCTGTAAAGCCATGTTCAGGACTTGGTAGCGGGAGATTGAGAACGAACGCAACGACTAACACACGCGGATACTATTGTAGGGCATTGGGCCGACGGGAGTCCGGATTGCTGGATTTGTAACCAAAAAAAATAATTAGAAAACAGACATGTGTCCGCGAGGGTAAGGCAAAGAACAAGTTTGTTGGTTTCACATACGAGGAAGAGTGACAGCTTGGCCATCTCCAACATAATTGGGGAATCAACTTAAGATGATCAGAGAGACTTGCTTGGCCTCGTTCGTTCTCAATCTCCAGCTACCAAACCCTGAAAATTGCTTAAGTAGCAGAATGTAGACCAGACAACGGAATGCGTTGTGTCGTAGTTTACAGCTTGACTGCGATATTTGCACCTTTCGGTCCAACACGTCCGACTTAGCGGGTTAGCATTACCTCTTCGATCCCTTCTCCTTAGCCAGTCTGCCATGTTGCAACCTTTTATACAGGATCACCGCGTGGAGGTGTAGAAGAGTCTTGGCAACTCTGGTTCGCTGGCCCTGACGCTAGCAGTCAGCTATGGGTCGCTGACCACTGCAGCTCATTCACTGCTCAGCATCTTATCAGAGAGGCTTGAGTCCAGTGGCAAGTATACGGGGTGAAATATTTGTGGTTGTTTCATAATTAAACTGTATGGAGGAGAGCAAAGTTGGAGCTGAATCTCCCAAGTTTGCTTTAATGGAAATAATATAAGATTATTTTGTTGTTGTTGCTAATGTCACTTGTACTTGACTTGGATACTCTTAATAACTTTCTTTGGTGGTGGGTTGTGGTCACTCTCTTCACATCTCTAAGAGTACTTGAACTTGATAAGATCTTGAACAATATGTTTCACATGACCCTGACTAACATAGTCTGATCAGTATGTTTCACATGACTCTGACTAACATAGTCTGATCAGTATGTTTCACATAACCCTGTCTAACATAGTCTGATCAGTATGTTTCACATGACCCTGACTAACATAGTCTGATCAGTATGTTTCACATGACATTGACTAACATAATCTGATCAGTATGTTTCACATGACCCTGACTAACATAATCTGATCAATATGTTTCACATGCCCCTGACTAACATAATCTGATCAATATGTTTCACATGACCCTGACTAACATAGTCTGATCAGTATGTTTCACATGACCCTGCCTAATATAGTCTGATCAGTATGTTTCACATGACATTGACTAACATAATCTGATCAGTATGTTTCACATGACCCTGACTAACATAATCTGATCAATATGTTTCACATGACCCTGACTAACATAATATGATCAATATGTTTCACATGACCCTGACTAACATAGTCTGATCAGTATGTTTCACATGACTTGCCTTATATAGTCTGATCAGTATGTTTCACATGAACCTCACTAACATAGTCTGATCAGTATGTTTCACATGACCGTGACTAACATAGTCTGATCAATAAGTTTCACATGACCCTGACTAACATAGTCTGATAAGTATGTTTCACATGAACCTCACTAACATAGTCTGATCAGTATGTTTCACATGAACCTCACTAACATAGTCTGATCAGTATGTTTCACATGACCCTGACTAACATAATCTGATAGTATGTTTCACATGACCCTGACTAACATAGTCTGATCAGTTTTTTTCACATGACCCTGACTAACATAGTCTGATCAGTATGTTTCACACGATTCTGACTAACACAGTCTGATCAGTATGTTTCACATGACCCTGTCTAACATAGTCTGATCAGTATGTTTTGCCAGACATGACGTTAATCTCCTCTCCCCACACTAAGCCAGCAACAGATTCTGTTTCACGCATCATCTGTTGAGTATCACTTTCTCAGCAGACGCCAGCCCACTGACAGGATCAGCCTTTAACGCGGTCCCGTTTGCTCAGTTCGTGGAGCCGTCTTGGGACTGGTCACACGTGACGACCACAGATTGTCACCATACATGACGCCATGACTCTTGTACCGAGGCTAGTAATACCACGGCACTTTTGTTTAGTTAGACGTGATTCTTCGATCTGGCTATCAAGTTTACGGAGCGAATGAATGGATCGATTTTCTTTCCAACACTGCAAACTTTCTTAAAGACCATATGTGTTGGTGTATGCAGGTAAGCTGTATGGTCGCTGTATCGCGTGTACAGTCATATCTGGCATTTTTATTCCATTCAATCGTGCACGTACGTGTTAGAAATGTATGTGTACAAAGCAAAACAACATATTTGAACTCGTATCACTCAGTCAAACCGATACATCGGCTCAAGAACCTTTTCAAAATCTCGGAGAGCAGATGTATCGTCTGTTTTTCACATAATACAAACTATTTTCTATACACAATTTTTGAAATTTATCAATGTACTTCTTATCGGAATTCATTCAATTATTATGGTCATTCCTCAAAGATTTTGTTACTGAAGAAAAAATAGGTCTACAGTGCGCCAGTTTTATGAGAATAACTTCATCCAGAATCTCAGAATATGCAGGAGTGAATGATTGAAACACTCAGGAAAACATATACACCGAACTGCAGAAATCAATTAAAGTAATAAGCACTCTGGAATCGTCCTCAATCAGTCCAGCTGACTTGAAAGTGCTGGGGATCAAGATGCTGAGCAGCGCATGAGCTGCAGTGGTCAGCGACCCATAGCTGACTGCTAGCGCCAGGGCCAGCGAACCAGAGCTGCCAAGACCCTTCTACACCTCCACGCGGTGATCCTGGATAACATGCTGCAGCAGGGCAGACTGGCTAAGGAGAAGGGATCGAAGAGGGAATGCTAACCCGGTACTAAAAAAATGCTTGCTGAAGTCGGATGTGTTGGACCGAAAGGTGCAAACATCGCAGTCAAGCTGTAAACTACGACACAGCGTATTCCGTTCTCTGAACTACATACTGCTACCAGCCCTTTCAGGGCTTGGTAGCGGGAGATTGAGAACGAACGAAGCCAAGCTAAGCGAAGCGAAAGTGCTTCAATACAGGATCAAGGTTAGTTTATGGATTTGGAGCTTTCTAGATCTGGTCGAACTGCGTTCAAACACAATAACGTGGGATGGAAGATGCGAAATGGACATACAATGATGTTATGGATGGCCAAATCTGTTCTCAACTACACGAGTTGTATATTAGCAAACAAACAAGTAACTCACAAATTAAAAATAAGAGTTGTAAGGCATTTTATATATTGTATGGCTTAGAAACGTCGACAATTAACGGACAGCCGGAGAAAGGAATTTATACTTTTGAAATGTGTATTTATACAAGAATGAGGTGCATATGATAGGAAGAAGGGCAAACGGAAAACAGTTTTGGAGAAATTCAAGGTACACAGAGAATTGACGATCAAACAGATTCAGACAGTCAAGATATTTTGGTCATATAACAAAAGAAAAAACACCTCGCTGAAATCAATAATAGAAGGAAAGGTGAAGGACAAACGTGTCAGTGGTAAACAACGCTATAAATGGGAAAATAACATGAAACGTTGGACAGGGAAAAACCTGACAGATTGCACGATCATGACAAGAAATGGAGAACGCCGGATGTCTAGATGACGCTTGAACTGGACTGATCTATTCAATCAACACATTTAATATTGTCAAGTACACATTAAGAGCAAAAGATGTATACGAACTATACACAATATGTATAACCTTGTGCATTCCTTCCTCTCAACACTTGATCTTCTTCTTCTTCTTCTTCTTCTTCTTCTTCTTCTTCATCTTCTTCTCCTTCTTCTCCTTCTTCATCATCATCATTGATCAGCTCATGCTTTATCACATTTGATATAATAACTAACAGACAAATCCATCAGGGATCGTCGTACTGATTGAGCCTTTTTCTGGGCGGGAACAAACTTCTGCCACTTTAACGGGCCCGCTGCCATTCTTTGTACGATGCTAGAGCTGTGGTTAATAGTCTTCTGTTTTACGTCCATAGTTCGTCATGTAGGCCTTTCTATCGCCTTTCATCTGAAGCCATATAGCGTAGTCGTTCTGGTGATGGCTTTTTCATATTCTCTTCTTAGAACGTGAGGAACACATTTATAGCTAACATCTTGTTTATTACGGAACACATCATAACACAAATGCCTCTTCTGCATTCGTCTTCAGATCTCGACTACAATTACTTCAGTCTACTGCAGTCTACTTGGGACTATGTTCACTTTCGTACAGCTTCTCGTGGAAGGACATTCAGGTTAGGTCATCTCTTAACCAGTGAGGTCGTGGGGGCACATATGATGACATCCTCACAAATCCAACGCCACACTTCTCTGTCAACGGCCGACGCCTGTGGCTCTTCTGGTCGGAGATTGGTCCGTTCTTTTATGTTGTCCTACCGCCTCTTTTGGGACGGCCTCTTCGTCTTCTGCCTTGCACCTTTCCGTGCAGGATCGTATTTGCAAGACCATTTGGATCTCGATATGTGACCGTACCAAGCGAGTTTCCTTCTTTTGACAGTTGCCAAGAGATCTTCAAAAGGCCGTAATGCTGTTGTAACTCGATCTTTGTACGTGATGTTTAAAAGTCTTCTGGAACATCTCATCTCCAAATGCATGTATCCTTCGCTGAAGGTCAGCTGTAACTGTCCATGTCTCACTATCATAAAGGAATATTGACAGGACCAATGTACACATTAATCTAATTTTCGTGCATAGTGCTAACTGTTTATCTTGCCAGATTTTGTTAAGCGCCGCTATTGTCTGTGCTATTCTAGCCAACACCTCCCATTTTGACCCTTCATTACTGACAATCGAACCCAAATATTTCTTCTTCGTCTTCGTACGCAGTCATACATCAACCTTTATTTTTTCGAAAAAAGCAGCGGTCATCCTGAGGCTGTCGACACTGCCATAGAGCTTGTCTAGTGTTGCCACTGGTGATTGCCACATCAGCTTTCTCTGATCCTCGTATGTCAGGCAGTTTTGCAGCAAATGTACAGCGGTCATTTTCCCAGTACCGCACGTGCATTCGTCAGTGACACCTATCTTCAGTTTATTGAATAGGTGGTACCTCAGTCTATTGTGGCCTGTGCGAAGTCTGACGACCACGACCTGCTCTCTTCTGTTCAACTGGTAATAGGCATCGTTTTTTGTGTAGCCAGTATGTTCTGTTTCCCATTTGGTCATGTATCTAGCTCTAATAAGCCGTTTTGACTCTTCGTATGTCACACTAGGTTCTGGTTGTGGTAGTCTTGCACCTTCTTTTGCCAGTCTGTCTGCCTTCTCGTTGCCTTGGATGTTACAGTGGGATGGGACCCACTGTATCACTACTCTTTTTGGTGCGGACTGCTGGCATAGTTGACAGAGTACTGCTCTTAAGTCATACAGTTCAGTATTTTTCTGGCTTTTTAGTGCTGTGACTACGACCAGGGCATCTGTAAGCAGGACTATATGGCTTTCATTTCTCTTGCTTGTCACCATTTCTTCTACTGCAGCTCTCAGTGCCTCTGCCTCCACTCGGAAATTTCTTGAGTATTTTCCAGTAGCGAATGACAGTGTTATTTTTCTACTATTTGGTAGGCTCAAAAATACCCCTGCCCCTCCGTTCTGTGTTGTGTTTGTTACAGAGCCGTCGGTGTATGCATGGGTCCAGTCCATGCTTGGGTAGTTTTTCGTTATGTACCTCAGGGTTGTATCTCTTCTTTCTTTTTCAGACTGGCTGTTTTTGTTTCCAATACCTGGTATGTTTTCTACCACCTCTGGAAATATATGCTGCCTCCAGGTAGGTTTGCGTACAGTAGGGATGGGCTTTGGTGTTGTTAATGCGTTCATAAGTTCTTCGCTCATCTTTGCTTTGAACCCAGATATTTAAAACGGTCAACGACTTCGAGTTCCTGGTCATTAACTTTTATCCTACTGTTGAAACCCTCTGCATTGTTTGTTATTAATTTTGTCATTCCAGCGTTATCTCCATACTGTAGTCAAGAGCTGTTTCATTGCTGAGAAATGCCACTTCCTGTATCGGTGTACGATGGGTAGGATTGCACGATGATGTTATGCTGTCATAGGGGCTGTGCCGCAGGTTCAAAGGGCCGTAATGTCAATCTTGAACTTATTGTGTAGATGGCATCTCAGTCGGTTGTGTCCTGTACGTATCCGGGGAATGATCACCTGCTTACACAAAGGACGCATGTCACACTTTTTTCACCGTCGTAAGGAATACAGACATGCGCATGCAATATTTACTTTCTATGTCCTGGACACCACGTCAGACATACTGTTTCTAATGTTCAGCCATGTGGTGGATCCACCTAACATGTCATCCATATTGCATGTTTCCATGAGGTTTGGACAGATTAACAGGTTATCTGAGTCTTGTGCTGCTCCCTAGTCGCAGGCCTCACCCCCCTTTCCCCCCCCCCCCCCCCCCGTCCCCATCTTTTGAAATTTTTCCTGCTTAGTGATAAACCAGTTCGAAGTCTAATTATAATTAATTGAGTGACTTCCATGTTACGTAAGCCAGGACGTGTCTAGGCGTAGTTTCCACCTGCAGTTCAATCCAGGGGATCTGCGTCAGTTCATTTTATTTTTCGATACATTTAACGAAACTAGTCTGTAGCGGCTGTGTTGATTGTACACATGCAATATATATGGCTTGGCTTGGCTTCGTTCGTTCTCAATCTCTCGATACCAAACCCTGAAACGGACACAAGTAGCAAAATGTAGTCCAGAAAATGGAATGCGTTGTGTCGTAGTTTACAACTTGATTTCGATATTTGCACCTTTCGGTTCAACACATCCAACTTCAGGAAGCATTTTTGGAGTACCAGGTTAGCATTCCCTCTTCGATCCCTTTTCCTTAGCCAGTCTGCCCTGCTGCAACCTATTTTCGAGGATCACCGCGTGAAGGTGAAGAAGGGTCTTGGCAGCTCTGGTTCGCTGGCCCTGATGACATATATTCGCTCTCTTTAATGACTACTACGCAAGTGGAACCCAGGCTTAAAGAATATGACCACTGCCCCTTCTAAGATTGTTCTGTCCTTTTAGCTAGCAGTTTCATCATGTAAAACAAATGCAGAAAATACCACAACACGTGCGTATGTACAGGGATGAGTCCTATAAATTCATGATCTATAAATTTTTTTTTTAAAAACTCGGTTGGAAATGGATGGTTTGTTATTAAATTTGGTGACAATAGGAGGAAATTGTTTACCTACATTTTTTTTTTATCTCAGCTGGTGCTCAAAATGTCCACGTCAAACTGCAACACATGCGCGAACTTTTTCTTTGACGCGTGCGCAGCTCTAGCTCCCGACATGCCTTCTTTGTCCTGTCTTTTAGCTCATCCACGTTGCCTATTGTATTTCGGTAGACATTCTCTACGATCAGACGCAGACAAGCTCCGTATTACCATAAGAGCCCTAAATATATCACTTTGAGACCACATCCGAAAAATCGATATGCGCGATTAAATAGTTCCAGGATGTCACCAACTCTGCATCAACGCGAATTTATCGATGGACCGGCCATGTGGACCTCATGACTGACGATAGATGGGTTAGGAGGGTGTCTTTCTGGTGGCCATACACTTATAACCACGGGCGAACGAGATGAGCTGGATCACGCCTTCAGACCATCATGGTACTCTAGGGCGAAGTACAGACACGGATTCAATTAGTTTTTGGCTACCCGACATCAGACAATTTTTCCTTATTGAATACCAGGATTCAAGTAAGTACAGCTACTCCACAAAACGTCAAAAATCCTGTAGTCCACGGAGTTAAGATCTGGACTATTTAGTTGTCATAAATCCTGTTCAATGAATGCATGTGTCTCATTAGTGAGCAGCGGAACCGTATCCATAGCACGATGAGCAAGAAGATGAAGAACATTTAGCTCATTTCAGGGAGAATGCACTTCATCAACGATCCGCTACTGTAGCAATCGCAGTCTGTCTTTACAATAGATTGAACAAAATGAATTCCAGTGTGGTTCTGCGATGAGACAATATCAGAAACCATGACTGATTTGTGTGGTCTAGCGATGAGACACCAACAGAAACCATGACTGATTTGTGTGGTCTAGCGATGAGACACCAACAGAAACCATGACTGATTTGTGTGGTCTAGCGATGAGACACCATCAGAAACCATGACTGATTTGTGTGGTCTAGCGATGAGACACCAACAGAAACCATGACTGATTTGTGTGGTCTAGCGATGAGACACCAACAGAAACCATGACTGATTTGTGTGGTCCTGCGATGAGACACCATCAGAAACCATGACTGATTTGTGTGGTCTAGCGATGAGACACCAACAGAAACCATGACTGATTTGTGTGGTCTAGCGATGAGACACCAACAGAAACCATGACTGATTTGTGTGGTCTAGCGATGAGACACCAACAGAAACCATGACTGATTTGTGTGGTCTAGCGATGAGACACCATCAGAAACCATGACTGATTTGTGTGGTCTAGCGATGAGACACCAACAGAAACCATGACTGATTTGTGTGGTCTAGCGATGAGACACCAACAGAAACCATGACTGATTTGTGTGGTCCTGCGATGAGACACCATCAGAAACCATGACTGATTTGTGTGGTCTAGCGATGAGACACCAACAGAAACCATGACTGATTTGTGTGGTCTAGCGATGAGACACCAACAGAAACCATGACTGATTTGTGTGGTCTAGCGATGAGACACCAACAGAAACCATGACTGATTTGTGTGGTCTAGCGATGAGACACCATCAGAAACCATGACTGATTTGTGTGGTCTAGCAATGAGACACCAACAGAAACCATGACTGATTTGTGTGGTCTAGCGATGAGACACCAACAGAAACCATGACTGATTTGTGTGGTCTAGCGATGAGACACCAACAGAAACCATGACTGATTTGTGTGGTCTA
Organism: Ariolimax columbianus; assembly: GCA_036924085.1. Lineage (NCBI taxonomy): Eukaryota > Metazoa > Mollusca > Gastropoda > Stylommatophora > Arionidae > Ariolimax > Ariolimax columbianus. Next base: position 11,195,952 of record JAVGWX010000018.1, on the reverse strand, counting down.
GCGATGAGACACCATCAGAAACCATGACTGATTTGTGTGGTCTAGCGATGAGACACCAACAGAAACCATGACTGATTTGTGTGGTCTAGCGATGAGACACCAACAGAAACCATGACTGATTTGTGTGGTCCTGCGATGAGACACCATCAGAAACCATGACTGATTTGTGTGGTCTAGCGATGAGACACCAACAGAAACCATGACTGATTTGTGTGGTCTAGCGATGAGACACCAACAGAAACCATGACTGATTTGTGTGGTCTAGCGATGAGACACCAACAGAAACCATGACTGATTTGTGTGGTCTAGCGATGAGACACCATCAGAAACCATGACTGATTTGTGTGGTCTAGCGATGAGACACCAACAGAAACCATGACTGATTTGTGTGGTCTAGCGATGAGACACCATCAGAAACCATGACTGATTTGTGTGGTCTAGCGATGAGACACCAACAGAAACCATGACTGATTTGTGTGGTCTAGCGATGAGACACCAACAGAAACCATGACTGATTTGTGTGGTCTAGCGATGAGACACCAACAGAAACCATGACTGATTTGTGTGGTCTAGCGATGAGACACCATCAGAAACCATGACTGATTTGTGTGGTCTAGCGATGAGACACCATCAGAAACCATGACTGATTTGTGTGGTCTAGCGATGAGACACCAACAGAAACTATGACTGATTTGTGTGGTCTAGCGATGAGACACCAACAGAAACCATGACTGATTTGTGTGGTCCTGCGATGAGACACCATCAGAAACCATGACTGATTTGTGTGGTCTAGCGATGAGACACCAACAGAAACCATGACTGATTTGTGTGGTCTAGCGATAAGACACCAACAGAAACCATGACTGATTTGTGTGGTCTAGCGATGAGACACCATCAGAAACCATGACTGATTTGTGTGGTCTAGCGATGAGACACCAACAGAAACCATGACTGATCTGTGTGGTCTAGCGATAAGACACCAACAGAAACCATGACTGATTTGTGTGGTCTAGCGATGAGACACCAACAGAAACCATGACTGATTTGTGTGGTCTAGCGATGAGACACCAACAGAAACCATGACTGATTTGTGTGGTCTAGCGATGAGACACCAACAGAAACCATAACTGATTTGTGTGGTCCTGCGATGATACACCAACAGAAACCATGACTGATTTCTGTAGTCCGGCGATGAGACACCAACCGGAACCATTACTGTATTATGTGGTCCTGCGATGAGACACCAACAGAAACCATGACTGATTTGTGTGGTCTAGCGATGAGACACCAACAGAAACCATGACTGATTTGTGTGGTCTAGCGATAAGACACCAACAGAAACCATGACTGATTTGTGTGGTCTAGCGATGAGACACCAACAGAAACCATGACTGATTTGTGTGGGCTAGCGATGAGACACCAACAGAAACCATGACTGATTTGTGTGGGCTAGCGATGAGACACCAACAGAAATCATGACTGATTTGTGTGGTCTAGCAATGAGACACCAACAGAAACCATGACTGATTTGTGTGGTCTAGCGATGAGACACCAACAGAAACCATGACTGATTTGTGTGGTCTAGCGATGAGACACCAACAGAAACCATGACTGATTTGTGTGGTCCTGCGATGAGACACCAACAGAAACCATGACTGATTTATGTGGTCCTGCGATGATACACCAACAGAAACCATGACTGATTTCTGAAGTCCTGTGATGAGACACCAACCGGAACCATTACTGTATTATGTGGTCCTGCGATGAGACACCAACAGAAACCATGACTGATTTCTGTGGTCCTGCGATGAGACACCAACAGAAACCATTACTAATTTCGGTAGTCCTGCGATGAGACACCAACAGAAACCATTACTGATTTCTGTCGTCCTGTGATGAGACACCAACAGAAACCATGACTGATTTCTGTGGTCCTGCGATGAGACACTAACAGAAACCATGACTGATTTGCTTAAATTTCGTTTTTTTTCTCGCAGCGATCGGTTAGCAGATGTGTTTTTTTTCCCGGTGTTAACCGGTATATACACCCGAGTATTCTGTCTATTGGTAGGTCAGGCCTGATCATTTTGTCTATTCGTAGGTCGGGCCAGATCGTTCTGTCTATTATTAGGTCGGGCTAGATCGTTCTTTACTTAACTTATCTTCAATATATTGGTTTAGAAGACTCTACAGAGTCTGTATACAACCGGTTTATTCCACTTTAAAAATGACTGTGATCATTCAATCTATTCTTGAATGCGTTAACTAACCCTGCCTCCACCTCATCATGTGACAATGCATTCAAAGCATTCACTACTCTCTGACTGAAAAAAAATGTTTCTTAATATCCAATCTGGACATGCCTTTAAATAATCTGAAGCTCTGCTCTCTATTTATTGTAGTCGGTTGAACTTTCAAAAACTTGTTATAGTCTAATTTATCATTTTCATTGAATAATTTATAAACCTGCATTGTCACCTCGAATTCTTCTATTTTCTAGATACTGCAGACCAGTTTTTCCAAGTCTCTCCTCATAACTATAATTCTGGAATCCTATTATCCTTTTTGTAGCTCTTCTTTGTATCCTTTCTAGCATGTCTATACACACTCTGTGATAAGGACTCCACACCTGAATACAGTGCTCCAATTAAGTTTTCACCAATGATTTATAAAGTTTGATCATCACTTCCTTGCTTCGATGTATAATGTCATACCCAGCGTTCCATTAGCATTTTTCACAGCCACCTTACATGTATGATCTATCATAACACCTATGTCCCTTTCCTTTTTTTATCATTCTAATATTGTTCACTATCTATCTATCTATCTATCTATCTATCTATCTATCTATCTATCTATCTATCTATCTATCTATCTATCTATCTATCTATCTATCTATCTATCTATCTATCTATCTATCTATCTATCTATCTATCTATCTATCTATCTATCTATCTATCTATCTATCTATCTAATCAATCTATCTATCTATCTATCTATCTATCTATCTATCTATCTATCTATCTATCTATCTATCTATCTATCTATCTATCTATCTATCTATCTATCTATCTATCTATCTGTCTGTCTGTATGTCTGTCTGCCTGTCTGTCTGTCTGTCTGTCTGTCTGTCTGTCTATCTATCTATCTATCTATCTATCTAATCTATCTATCTGTCTGTCTGTCTGTCTGTCTGTCTATCTATCTATCTATCTGACTGCCTGCTTGTCTGCCTTCAGTTCACTTATGTCGTTAGACGTCGTGGGGAAGTGACACTTCCTTTGTTTCATATGTTTTTGGCTGGTGACTTGCCAGGTCAATCCCAGCATCTGTTAGCCCCTGGAATATACGATCGCCTATTTTTGATACTGGTAAGGTGGAAGCGTAAATTAGAGCAAAGTAGACCCGCAGCCTGCCAGGCGCCATCTAAGCCGCTCTACTACTAACCACATAACCAATACCTGTTGTTATGGCCACACAGTACCATTTTTTTGCGACGTATTCGCTGTGGAGCGAGAATCCCTAGAATAATTTGAGTAGATTTTTAACTTGAATTTTGCCCGAGCAGCGGTCGTTAGGCCTCCTCTTTTCGATTTTCAACTGCTAAGGTATTTTTAACGTGCGCGGGACAGCACACGGGTGTTTGATCTCACTACTCAGAGATCAGGGGAAATATTTACCGGATGATCTACATGAAAAATTCCCGATGTCTCTGCCGGGATTTGAGCTCCCAATATTGTTCCTTCCCATCCTGTAATTATGTTTTAAATGTGATAGTCCCATCTGAATGATTGTTCATTTGTCTACATTAAACTCCATCTGTCAGTTCACAGACCATTTATGAATTGTAGCTAAATCTGATCTCAATAGATCCACCTCTGCCGGAGAAGAGACCCTGCTGCATAGTTTTGTGTCATCCGCAAATTTTGCAATCATGGATGCGATATCATTATCCTTTTTCTTCTTCTTCTTCGTTCATTCTCAATCTCCCGCTCCCAAACCCTGAAAGGGCTTAAGTAGCAGAATGTAGTCCAGAGAACGGAATGCGTTGTGTCGTAGTTTACAGCTTGGCTGCGATATTTGCACCTTTCGGCCCAACACATCCGACTTCAGTACCGGGTTAGCATTCCTTCTTCGATCCCTTCTCCTTAGCCAGTCTGCCCTGCTGCAGCCTGTTATCCAGGATGTAGAAGGGTCTTGGCAGCTCTGGTTCGCTGGCACTGACGCTAGCAGTCAGCTATGGGTCGCTAACCACTGCAGCTCATGTGCTGCTCAGCATCTTGATCCGATATCATTATCCAAATCATTTATATATATCAAGAACAAAAATTGGCCCCAATACCGATCCATGAGACACTCCACTTATAACATCACACTAGTCAGAGTATTCCTTATTTATGCGTTTTCTCTGCCTTAACCAATTTTCTTTCCAATTGGCAACTCGTCCACTTATACCATGTGATTTCAATTTCCGAAACAATCTCTGATAAGGCACTTTATCAAAGGTCATTACACATTCCAGATAAATAACATTTACTGGCTCTCCAGCATCCAACAATTGATGACCTCTTCCACGAACTCTAATAGATTTGTTAAGCACGATCTCATCTTAATAAAGCCATGCTGACTCTTCTTGACGAGATTAAACTTGTCTAAATGCATAATTATGTTGTCTTTAGTAATAGAATCTACAATTTTATAGAGCATGCTTGTCAAACTCACTGGTCTGTAATTGCCTATAGGTTGGTCTGGACAGGTTGTTCTGTCTATTTGTAGGTCGGGCTAGATCATTATGTCTAGTTGTTGGTCTAGACAGGTCATTCTGTCTATTCGTAGGTCGGGCTAGATCCTTGTGTCTATAGGTTGGTCTAGACATGTCGTTCTGTCTATTTGTAGGTCGGGCTAGATCATTATGTCTATAGGTTGGTCTAGACAGGTCGTTCTGTCTATTTGTAGGTCGGGCTAGATCATTATGTCTATAGGTTGGTCTAGACAGGTCATTCAGTCTATTTGTAGGTCGGTCAAGACCATTATGTCTATATGTGGGTCTAGACAGGTCATTCTGTCTATTCATAGGTCGGGTTAAATCATTATATCTATAGGTTGGTCTAGACAGATCATTCTGTCTATTCGTAGGTCGGGCTAGATCATTATGTCTATAGGTTAGTCTAGACAGGTCATTCAGTCGATTTGTAGGTCGGGCTAGACCATTATGTCTAGTTGTTGGTCTAGAGAGGTCATTCTGTCTATTCGTAGGTCGGGTTAGATCATTATGTCTATAGGTTGGTCTATACAGGTCATTCTGTCTATTCGTAGGTCGGGCTAGACCATTATGTCTATAGGTTGGTCTAGACAGGTCATTATGTCTATTCGTAGGTCGGGCTAGATCATTATGTCTATAGGTTGGTCTAGACAAATCATTCTGTCTATTCGTAGGTCGGGCTAGATCATTATGTCTATAGGTTGGTCTAGACAGATCATTCTGTCTATTCGTAGGTCGGGCTAGATCATTATGTCTATAGGTTAGTCTAGACAGGTCATTCAGTCTATTTGTAGGTTGGGCTAGACCATTATGTCTAGTTATTGGTCTAGAGAGGTCATTCTGTCTATTCGTAGGTCGGGTTAGATCATTATGTCTATAGGTTGGTCTAGACAGGTCATTCTGTCTATTCGTAGGTCGGGCTAGACCATTATGTCTATAGGTTGGTCTAGACAGGTCATTCTGTCTATTCGTAGGTCGGGCTAGATCATTATGTCTATAGGTTGGTCTAGACAGGTCATTCTGTCTATTCGTAGGTCGGGCTAGATCATTATGTCTATAGGTTGGTCTAGACAGGTCAATCTGTCTATTCGTAGGTCGGGCCTGATCGATATGTCTGCTGGTTGGCAGAGTAACAGGTACATATTTTTTATTCGTGACATATATGAAACTCACTTGGTGCTCTGGGAAGCGACGCAAACGAGTTTGCACCTGGAAACCGTTACTCTTTTTTTTTTTGGGTGTTCAGTCTTTCGCTGGCTGTTTCTTAAAAACATTTGAACTTAAAATTATTTTTAATGATTCTGTTCACGGATTTATTAAAAGCGTCTTTCTGACGAGCATTTTGATATGTTAGCTGACGGCCTTCATGACTTTTCACAAACTGCTTAACAGAATTGAAATCGGCGGGAGCAGTGCACGTTTGGCCTATGCTGTTATGCTTGCCAACAAAGCAATAATTTAGAGCAAAAATTATAATTTAAAAAAAATTATATCCAGGATCGTTCACAATCTCCCGCTATCAAGTCCTGAACAGTGCTTTGCAAGTAGCAGGATGTAGTCCGGAGAAAGGTAATACGTTGTGTCGCTAGTTTATAGCTTGACTGCGATATTTGCACCTTTCGGTCCGACACATCCATCTTCGTCAGACCGGCATGGTCTATTATTAGCCAAAGATATGTCAGTCCTCCTAAAGTTCATGCTCTGTTTGGAAACTCCCTAAGCACGAAAATGTTTGTTTTGTTGAGGAAATGGGATCGCTACTTTTTCTACTTCAGTAAAAGCCGTTTTTGTTATGTTGAGGAAATTGGATGCCTACCTTTTCTACTTCAGTAAAAGCCGTTTTGTTTTGTTGAGGAAATTGGATGCCTACCTTTTCTACTTCAGTAAAGCCGTTTTGTTTTGTTGAGGAAATTGGATGCCTACTTTTTCTACTTCAGTAAAAGCCGTTTTGTTTTGTTGAGGAAATTGGATGCCAACTTTTTCTACTTCAGTAAAAGCCGTTTTGTTTTGTTGAGGAAATTGGATGCCAACTTTTTCTACTTCAGTAAAGCCGTTTTGTTATGCAGCAGACCAAATACAGTTGCATCCAGCGCCACCTGCAAGGCAAAATTAAAACATTTGAGTCCCCTAAATCTAAAAGGGATACTGTTCTCCTAATTGTACACACATTTCATAATTGTCCAGTACTTTCGACTGAATATTATACACAGACCTACCGGCTAAATTCTTTAATTACAGGACACCTGTTAGGAGACCAGTGCAATGGCGGCATATGCTTCACATGAACCGGCACGAAGACAAGCATAAATAAACGTAGCCACGAGCTAATGTGCAAATGTATAAGTCGACAAGTTGTCGGTCGCCAACGGATGATCGTATGCATCACCTCTTGTCTATGAAGTAGATTTATGTGTGTGTCACCGTCTGAGCTGTTATTCGTGGCACGTATTTGTAATCTGTTTTTATGTTCCCTAGTAATTCAATTCGTACATAGATTGAACCATTTTTGTTTTAAAGTCGCCCGAACATTACCGAACATTACCGAATATTACCGAGGATCCCATAATGGCGAGTGTACTGATAAGCCCTGCATTACACTACAACTAGGAAGGCGCAGCTCAACCTTCTTCAGTTTTTATCGATAAATGTTGTTGGAAGCTGCTAGAGCTGAGTTAAGTTAACTCTTCTGCCGAAGACGGATGTGTCGGATCGAAAGGTGCAAATATCGCAGCCAGTGTGTAAACTAGCGACACAACGCATTCCGTTCTCCGGACTACACCTAGCTACTTGCAAAGACCTGTTCAAGACTTGGTAGTGGGAGATTGAGAACAAACGCAGAAGAAGATGTTTTAACTCTTGACGACGTTTGTTTGGTAGCGGGTTACAGTTACTTCCTTCACTTCCCGAGGCGTAATTGAAAATGTAGATAGGGTCCTCCTCGCTGTAGTGCAATGATATGCTCTTTAGTAAGCTCCCAACTATGAGGATTTGTGTCGATCTCCACCTCATTGAAAAGGGTGCTGTGATACAGGAAACTCGGCTCGGGTGTAAGGTGGGACATTGCTCACTATGTTTCAATTGACCCTAATTACTCTTCTCTCCCACCTTGATCGGTATGTTTCAATTGACCCTGATTATTCTTCTCTCCCACCTTGATCGGTATGTTTCAATTGACCCTGATTATTCTTCTCTCCCACCTTGATCGGTATGTTTCAATTGACCCTAATTACTCTTCTCTCCCACCTTGATCGGTATGTTTCAATTGACCCTGATTATTCTTCTCTCCCACCTTGATCGGTATGTTTCAATTGACCCTGATTATTCTTCTCTCCCACCTTGATCGCTATGTTTCAATTGACCCTAATTACTCTTCTCTCCCACCTTGATCGGTATGTTTCAATTGACCCTGATTATTCTTCTCTCCCACCTTGATCGGTATGTTTCAATTGACCCTGATTATTCTTCTCTCCCACCTTGATCGGTATGTTTCAATTGACCCTGATTATTCTTCTCTCCCACCTTGATCGGTATGTTTCAATTGACCCTGATTATTCTTCTCTCCCACCTTGATCAGTATGTTTCAATTGACCCTGATTATTCTTCTCTCCCACCTTGATCAGTATGTTTCAATTGACCCTGATTTTTCTTCTCTCCCACCTTGATCAGTATGTTTCAATTGACCCTGATTATTCTTCTCTCCCACCTTGATCAGTATGTTTCAATTGACCCTGATTATTCTTCTCTCTCACCTTGATCAGTATGTTTCACCTGACCCTAATTACTCTCTTCTACCACCTTGATCAGTATGTTTCACCTGACCCTAATTACTCTTCTCTCTCATCTTGATCAGTATGTTTCACCTGACCCTAATTACTCTTCTCTCCCACCTTGATCAGTATGTTTCACCTGACCCTAATTATTCTTCTCTCCCACCTTGATCAGTATGTTTCACCTGACCCTAATTATTCTTCTCTCCCACCTTGATCAGTACGTTTCACCTGACCCTAATTACTCTTCTCTCCCACCTTGATCAGTATGTTTCACCTGACCCTAATTACTCTTCTCTCCCACCTTGATCAGTATGTTTCACCTGACCCTAATTATTCTTCTCTCCCACCTTGATCAGTATGTTTCACCTGACCCTAATTATTCTTCTCTCCAACCTTGATCAGTATGTTTCACCTGACCCTAATTACTCTTCTCTCCCACCTTGATCAATATGTTTCACCTGACCCTAATTATTTTTCTCTCCCACCTTGATCAGTATGTTTCACCTGACCCTAATTGTTCTTCTCTCCAACCTTGATCAGTATGTTTCACCTGACCATAATAACTCTTCTCTCCCACCTTGAACAGTATGTTTCACCTGACCATAATAACTCTTCTCTCCCACCTTGATCAGTATGTTTCACCTGACCATAATAACTCTTCTCTCCCACCTTGATCAGAGAATCTTGAGCATAAGAATGAAGTTGGGACCAGGGTCCTCCAGTCTGTTGTGCTTGGCTTCATCTGCCTATTGCTCACTATAACTGGGATGACATCGAGCCCCAGCTCGTTAGACTGTCATGAAACAGCCTGTTTTCAGGGAGAACTGTATGGAAGTGGGGTCAGGTCTTGATCAGTATGTTCTGCCTAACATAGTCTGATTAATTTGTTTTGTCTGACCAGACGTTAGTCTCCCCTCCCACTAGTATGGGGCCTCTGGTCAAGTAAATATGAACCTAACATCGTATTCCCAATTACGTATAGGGCGTGTAATATCTTCTATATAAATATGAAAAAAGAAAATACAGATTTATTTATCTCTGGAGACCCCGTAACTAACAGAAGCCGACAAGCTGCAGCCTCCAAAGCCAATACCTTAATCCGATACTGATCATCAACATATTAGCATTTTGCTTGTGAACGAAACAAACAGTACGCCTGTTCCGTCTGCTTGTGGCCCGTCAGTTATTTCGTATCGATCGAATTTAATGATTCCTTTTCAAACTCGTTTCTGCTCTCCGTCTCTCCGTCTTTGTCTTTCTCCTATCATTCTTCAGTCATAACTCAATCTCAGAATAATCTCTCGTACATAGATACCGAAAATGTCGTTGGCAGATCGATATTCTGTCTATTGATTAGAGTCATGGGTTGATCAACACTCCCGATCGTTTATCAGAAATCAAGTCTAGGCTAGTCATAAACCGAAGCGATGCATGAACACAACAAATAGTTTGTATGGGATAGCAAGCTCTATAAATCTGGTATCATGTTCGCCTTTACATTCGTGTAGACAATATATCCGGGTATGTGTCGAAACTAGCTATTTCATGTTTTTTTTGGGTATGTGGATGTCAGTTAACAACATCGACTCGATCAACAGACACACACAATTAAACTGAATCCACCTTCTCATGGTCAAAGGTGTACACAATATATTTAAGTCTGAGTCAAGCTATCTTACCAATCTCATGGTCAAAGGTGTACACAATATATTTAAGTCTGAGTCAAGCTATCTTACCAATTTATTGTTTGTTTGTTTGTGGACATCAAGAGACACAATCTAGACAAAGAACAACACCGAAAACTACAATATACTACCATCATTATCATATTTAATCTATATATAGTGCCAAGGAATAAAGGCTGCAGCCTCCACATGCTATACAAGTTAGGTTTTTACTTTTTTTAAACATCCCTTACTGAGGATTTGAATACACGTCCTCGGGATCAAAGACCAACATCCAAACTGCTCGACCAACCGCTCCAGCTGAGGAAGAGGCACACATAATTAAACATGGGCATCCTTTCTCACAGTTCCAATCTTCAGTCAATGGCAGAAGGGGAATAGCCTGTCTATTCTTAACTGGTTCACTCCGTAAAGCTGATAGATTGGCTTGCAAGCTTTCTTACAGTGTTACAGAGCCGATACATTGGCTTGAGTTATTGTAATACTTATAAATGAAAGTAGCTCAATATTTGTGTTTTGTGTCATAAAGGTTTGCATTTCTGACTGCAGTATCTTAGGTTATATTAGGGCGTATTGGTCAGTTAATTAGGCAGTTTAACAGTTGTATTAGCAGCTGCTACATTTCACAGATTATCCAAGAGAGTGAAGGACTATAATAAATTGACGACAGAAATACTTACTTACTCCAAACACCATGTCACACGACATCCATCCAGTATTCAGCAACTTGAACTGCCTTGTCGTTCGCCTCCATCATGTCGTTCATGTCACAGGTTTCAGGGAGGTTGGGGCAGGTCATCAGATGATCTTGGTCCTGAACTGCACCGCATTCACATGTGTCGACTTCTGAGTATTCCAATTTCTTCAAGTTCACTTTGCATCTTGACACACCAGTTCGAAGTCTGTTCATTGTCTTCCATACAGCATAGGGCAGGTGGTGTTCAGGCGCAGCTCTTCCTTGAGCTCTATCTGTGGATCCTGCATTGTTTCCCCCCACCTCTCGATGCCTCGACATTCCGGGCTTGTCTGGATGGTCTCTGTCGATTTTAAGAAACTGTGTCTTGATTTAAGTCTTGTGGCTTGTTCCTGATAGCCAACCATCGGGTGTCTAGGGTCGTTTTCCTGTTTCTCTTGTTCGATTTCCGCAACTACACCTTCTTATATCAGGTGGTGCATTGCCAATTAAGGGATACATTTTGTTTGTGGGGGTGGGTTTAAGGCACCCCGACACTATCCTGCCCATCTCGTTCACTGCTGTATCAACTTGTTTTGCATGGGCGGAGTTTTTCCAGTCTGGGGCTGCATATTCCGCTGCGGAAAGGCACAAGGCAATCGCTGATGTGCGTAAGACTGATGGCTGAGCACCCCATGTTGTACCAGTCAATTTTCGGATAATGAGATGGCTGGGACAAGTGAGAACACTGGAAAACAACCACGTACCACATCATGTACTTTTCGGTGAACTTTTGGAGGGGAGGAAACCTGAAGGTAGACTATTGTTAAGATTCAAAGATATATGTAAGATCTCAATGGAAGACTTTTCCGTAGACTTTCAAATGTAGGAGGAGATGGCTGAAGATAGTTTCACGGAAAACGACATCAGATAGATATATCGAGGGAAGGTACTAAAGACGAGCAGCCAGATGTACAAGTTACATACCATCAAGAGAAAAAGAGGATTCAAACAATGAGCGAGCTTCCAACACAAATACAAGATGGCTATCATAATATAAGTAGGCAAAAGCGGATTGTTATACTGCACCTCAGAACAGGACACAGTCGACTCCGCAGCCACATGTATACACAATTTAGGATTGGCAACTCAAATACAGGAACCCCAGACTGCGAACCATAAGTACAGGACTGCCCAGAGTATGAGATACTGACTCGGACATATTGGCAAAGAGAAACAACACTGGAAGGGAAACTATATGGACCTATGTGTAAGCTGCAGAAGACAGTGAGGTTCATACAAGAGACAACTTTGCAGATGTAGACATACTTTAAGAGAACGAAAGAAGAAGAACAAGATATAGAGACTAAAGAAAACGCTAAAAAAAATGGAAAGCAAGCAACAAAAGAGTAAAAATTAATGTAACCATATATCCAAGACCCGTATTGACTGTGGTAAAGTGTGTCTAACAGATCCAAGACCTGAACTCACTATGGTCAAGTGTGCCTGTCTGATCCAAGATCTGTACTTCCTGTGGTCAAGTGTGCCTGTCTGATCCAAGACCCGTACTCCCTGTGGTCAAGTGTGCCTGTCTGATCCTTCTTCTTCTCTTCTTCTGCGTACGCAGTCAGACAGTAACCATTATTTTTTCGAAAAAAGCGGCGGTCATCCTGAGGCTGTCGCCACTGCCATAGAGCTTGTCTTGCAGTTCCACTGGTGATGGCCACATCTGCTCTCTCTGATCCTCGTATGTCGGGCAGTTCTGCAGCAGATGTTCAGCGGTCATTTTACCAGTACCGCACGGGCATTCGTCGGTACACCCTATCTTCAATTTGTTGAATAGGTGGTACCTCAGTCTATTGTGGCCAGTGCGAAGTCTGAAGACAACGACCTGCTCTCTTCGGTTCAACTGGTAATAGGCATCGTTTTTGGTGTAACCAGTATGTTCGGTTTCCCATTTGGTCATGTATCTGGCTTTGATAAGCCGTTTTGACTCTTCGTACGTCATACTGGTATCTGTTTGTGGTAGTCTTGCACCTTATTTTGCCAGTCTGTCTGCCTTGGATGTTGCAGTGTGATGGGACACACTGTACCACTACCCTTTTTGGTGCGGACTGCTGGCACAGTTTGCAGAGTGCTGCTCTTAAGTCATTAAGCTCAGTGTTTTTCTGGCTTTTTAGCACTGTGACTACGGCGAGAGCATCTGTAAGCAGGACTATATGGCTTTCATTTTCACTGTGTGTCACCATTTCTTCCACTGCCGCCCTCAGTGCCTCTGCCTCCGCTCTGAAATTGCTCCTGTCTGATCCAAGACCTGTACTCCCTGTGGTCAAGTGTGCCTATCTGATCCAAGACCTGTACCCATTGTCGTCAAGTGTGCCTGTCTGATCCAAGACCCGTACTCCCTGTGGTCAAGTGTGCCTGTCTGATCAAAGACCCGTACTCCCTGTGGTCAAGTGTGCCTGTCTGATCCAAGACCCGTACTCCCTGTGGTCAAGTGTGCCTGTCTGATCAAAGACCCGTACTCCCTGTGGTCAAGTGTGCCTGTCTGATCAAAGACCCGTACTCCCTGTGGTCAAGTGTGCCTGTCTGATCAAAGACCCGTACTCCCTGTGGTCAAGTGTGCCTGTCTGATCCAAGACCCGTACTCCCTGTGGTCAAGTGTGCCTGTCTGATCAAAGACCCGTACTCCCTGTGGTCAAGTGTGCCTGTCTGATCAAAGACCCGTACTCCCTGTGGTCAAGTGTGCCTGTCTGATCAAAGACCCGTACTCCCTGTGGTCAAGTGTGCCTGTCTGATCCAAGACCTGTCCCCATTGTCGTCAAGTGTGCCTGAATGAATCGGCCATGAAACGAGCTGCCAAATAAGTCTTTTCCCCGTTTAAAACCATCGGTAAAGATGAAAATAGCCATTTATTGGCTAGTGTATGGATGTGTGCATGTGTCTGTTTGTAATGTGTTGTGTATGTTCCACTACGGAGGTTTTGCAGTACAATAGTTTTGCTAATCGTTTCTACACGTGGAAAAGCGTTCATACCTAGAAAAACCCCCGACAGGCTCAATCAAACTGAACGCGAAGGGATTTCAAACCCGTCATGTAGGGATAGCAAACCAAGTTTTCACTCCATTTCCACTCCTACACCCCGCGCGTAATAACAACTTTTCCCTAAACTTCCATGTGTCTGTACATCCAATCGGAAGTTATACATTTCAAAAGTCAATATGTCCTGACGTCCAATTATTACAGAGTGAATGAGTTCATTCTTTCTAACTAAATGTTCAGACAGCATGTGCAATACATATCCTCTTACTGCAGACTTCCATCTTTGGCAAGTTGCTGCTACGATGGGAAAGGACTTGGTGCGATTCTCTAGCGTCCTAAAACTAGACTGTTTTGGGCACGTTACGCCCGAAAGTCATTGGTTGTAATTCATATAGTAGAAGAACAAATATTACTTCAATCAATTTGTCCAAATCTGGCAAAGGTGGCGCCGTAACTGGCTGCGAGTCTACATTTCTCTACTGTTTTGGATCATTATGGATGCCGCCAGACCACGGATGTGCCTGGAATTCACACTAGTCGACGACTTACACTTGAGTTCACGGATACGTGGAGTTGTTTTCCGAATGGACTTGTTATTTCGTTCTTTTTTTGTAATTTCTTCCATCCTTTTATCGTGGTCTGGACGCCGGCTGAATGGCGATACGCTTAAACTAGTTATACCTGTGTCGTATCTCACGGGTTAGTTCTGCCGGTTCACCTTCACGAATATGGCGTGTGGAAATTTTAGATGCTACTATGATGAACTGAATACAGCTGGGAAGAGATGCCAGACTCACTCACACGCTGAGTGTTGTCCATACGACCTCTTGTGGTTATCGACAAACTGCGTTAGATGCCTTCCCACCTTTAAGAGATAGCATCCTTTGCTATCTCCAGTCGTCTTAATGAATGTCTTGCCACTGGCAAAAGGTAGCTTAGGCTCTGTGAGTGAGGTTGACGAAAGGCGCAGTTTCTTCCTCACTTTAATCCAAATCTCCGCGCAAGTCACCCATTTCAGCGGACACAGCACGAGATACGACTGTCCACACGACGGAACAAAGAGAGTGGTCTTCATCAATTGTGATGGACAAAACTTTCAAAAAAAAAAAAAAAAAAAAAAAACTTCAATCGAAATTGTGATTTATAGGTATCCTTGTGACAGCTAAATACTGGGGAGAGTTGCTAGAATCAAAACAATTTACACATACGTATATGACGCAGGCATCACAGCCCAACTGTAAAATGCGGTGGAACATAATCTACGCACTAAAAATAGCGAACAAAGATAAATAATCAAATCAAATCAATTCCTAATTTTCCCCGAAGGATATTAATCTCTGAGAAGGACCAAGAGATCACAGAGTGCTAACTATACCAAATATTTACAATGTACTCGTGGTCGACTTCACGAGGGCAGATTAAGAAAAATCGATCAGTCGTTAATATGGCCTTCGGATAAGTTTTAGAAAAAACTTCGACAAAACAACTTGAGCGTTTTGTATCAGTGAAAGAGTCTATAAGTTCGAGAGCTCGTGTGTGCACTGAAGGATCGAAAACACGACGGACACAGTGCACGAGACGTCGAACTTCCTGTTTGCTGACGTTTTTCAGTGCTACAGGCCAGATGTGTTCTTTTTCTTATTTGATATTGACGAGACGGACCTCTTCTTCTTCTTTTTCTTCTGCTTCTCCTTCCCCCTCTTCTTCTTCTTCTTCTTCTTCTTCTTCTTCTTCTTCTTCTTCTTCTACTTCCCCTTCTTCTTCTTTTTCTTCTGTTTCCCTTCTCCTTCTTCTTCTTTTTCCCTTCTCTTTCTTCTTTTTCTTCTTCTTCTTCATCATCTCCAATGTCAACATGACCCACCTCTTCTTCATCAACTTCTTCTTCTTCTTCTTAGTCACAGTTAGGTATAATATACTGATCAGACATGTTAGTCACAGTTAGGTATAATATACTGATCAGACATGTTAGTCACAGTCAGGTATAATTTACTGATCAGACATGTTAGTCACAGTTAGGTATAATATACTGATCAGACATGTTAGTCACAGTTAGGTATAATTACTGATCAGACATGTCAGTCACAGTTAGGTATAATATACTGATCAGACATGTTAGTCACAGTCAGGTATAATTTACTGATCAGAAATGTTAGTCAGGGTCAGGTAAAATATATTATGCCCACTTGCACGCAGTTGGCCCTGGTGGGGGAATCCACGTGATCCCCGTAGTACTGATTGAGACGCAGATAAAGTCTAGCATAGCACAACTGCCTTGAGCACCTCGGACCACCTTCGTCAGCACGCTTGTTATGTGAGGAAAGCAACTGTCACCATCCACTTGACACCTATTTCAGGGCTCACAAAAAAGAATCTTACTCACTGTGACCATTCAACAACAACAGCAACTCAAACAAAACAAAGCATTTTTCCCGTTTTTATTTAGACTGAAAATCAAAACAATGATGTGTTTACTTTTTCATAATTGCAGAAACTGTAACAGTAACATCAACAATGGCAGCAACAACAATTATTCTGCATAAGTTGTCCTAGCTGTGAGGTCGCCATCATCTTCATCAACTCTGGTTACCATGACAACCGTCATGACCAATAGTAGACCTTCCTCAAGCAGAAACCAATTTCCCGTGCCCGCTCCCTCTAGTTTGCCTTTCCCCACCACCCCTGCACTGCCGGACCGCCGGGCCAGAGCGAAGGGAGCAAACTTGACATTGGCAAGTGGAGAAAGTTTCAGGTCAAGGAGCAGGCTGCAGATTCGAAAATCACAGAGGGCTAAAAGAGATGAAGGTGAAGGTCGTGAGTCTGAAGGAGAGTTGCAACTCATCGAGAAGACAGGCGAGCTGGAGAGTCAGGACAGATTAGTCACAATTAGCGCTGACAGCAGTAAAGGTGAGATAAAGTAATAGGTAATCGTCATGTGATGTTATTGAATGTTCCAGTGGTGGGAAGAGAAGACTAACATCTGGTCAGGCAAAACATACTGATTAGATAATGTTAGTCAGGGTCAGATGAGACATACTGATTAGATAATGTTAGTCAGGGTCAGATGAGACATACTGATTAGATAATGTTAGTCAGGGTCAGATGAGACATACTGATTAGATAATGTTAGTCAGGGTCAGATGAGACATACTGATTAGATAATGTTAGTCAGGGTCAGATGAGACATACTGATTAGATAATGTTAGTCAGGGTCAGGTGAGACATACTGATTAGACAATGTTAGTCAGGGTCAGATGAGACATACTGATTAGATAATGTTAGTCAGGGTCAGATGAGACATACTGATTAGATAATGTTAGTCAGGGTCAGATGAGACATACTGATTAGATAATGTTAGTCAGGGTCAGATGAGACACACTGATTAGACAATGTTAGTCAGGGTCAGGTGAGACATACTGATTAGATAATGTTAGTCAGGGTCAGATGAGACATACTGATTAGATAATGTTAGTCAGGGTCAGATGAGACATACTGATTAGATAATGTTAGTCAGGGTCAGATGAGACATACTGATTAGACAATGTTAGTCAGGGTCAGGTGAGACATACTGATTAGACAATGTTAGTCAGGGTCAGATGAGACATACTGATTAGATAATGTTAGTCAGGGTCAGATGAGACATACTGATTAGACAATGTTAGTCAGGGTCAGATGAGACATACTGATTAGATAATGTTAGTCAGGGTCAGGTGAGACATACTGATTAGATAATGTTAGTCAGGGTCAGGTGAGACATACTGATTAGATAATGTTAGTCAGGGTCAGATGAGACATACTGATTAGATAATGTTAGTCAGGGTCAGATGAGACATACTGATTAGACAATGTTAGTCAGGGTCAGATGAGACATACTGATTAGATAATGTTAGTCAGGGTCAGATGAGACATACTGATTAGATAATGTTAGTCAGGGTCAGGTGAGACATACTGATTAGATAATGTTAGTCAGGGTCAGATGAGACATACTGATTAGACAATGTTAGTCAGGGTCAGGTGAGACATACTGATTAGATAATGTTAGTCAGGGTCAGGTGAGACATACTGATTAGACAATGTTAGTCAGGGTCAGGTGAGACATACTGATTAGACAATGTTAGTCAGGGTCACGTGAGACATACTGATTAGACAATGTTAGTCAGGGTCAGGTGAGACATACTGATCGGACAATGTTAGTCAGGGTCAGGTGAGACATACTGATTAGATGGTCGAGATCAAGATGCTAAGCAGCGCATGAGCTGGAGTGGTCCGCGACCCATAGCTGACTACTAGCGACAGGGCCAGCGAAACAGGGCTCTACACCTCCACGCGGTGATCCTGGATAACAGACGGCAGCAGGGCAGACTGTCTAAGGAGAAGGGATCGAAGTGGGAATGCTAACCCGCTTGCTGAAGTCGGATGTGTTGGACCGAAAGGTGCACACATCGCAGTCAAGCTATAAACTACGACACAACGCATTCCGTTCTCTGGACTCCATTCTGCTACTTAAGGCCTTTCGGGGTTTGGTAGCGGGAGATTGAGAACAAACGAAGCTAGGCCAAGCCAATGTCTGGTCGGGTACCATCACAAACCGAAAACTACTTGTCCAGAGCAACGATGGAGATCTGTACACCACCAAAACGTAGGGACACTGGAAATGGGTCGGATAATCTGATGAAGGGAACATGTTACCATCAGAACCGACGCATTATGGACGCAGAGGGAAGGCAAATCTTCTTCTTTCTTCTTCGCAGGCTGTCAGATGTCGACTAGCATTTGCTCAAAGAAGGCAGCGGTGATACTGAGACTGTCGACCCTGCCATAGAGCTTGTCTAGTGTTGGCACTGGTGATGGCCACATGTGCTTTCTCTGATCCTCGTATGTCGGCCAATTTTGCAGCAGATGTTCAGCGGTCATTTTCCCGGTACCACAGATACATTGAACAGTAGCACCTATCTTCAGCTATTTGAATAGATGGTACGCTAGTCTGTTGTGCCTGGGCGGAGTCTGAAGACCACGACCTGATCTCTTCTTTTTAACTGGGAATAAGGATCATTTTTTGTGTAGCCAGTATGCTCTGTTTCCAATTTATTCACGTATCTGGTCCTAATAAACCTTTGGACTCTTCGTAGGTCACACTTGAATCTGGTTTCGGTAACCTCCAACCTTCTTTTGCCAGTCTGTCTGCCTCCTTATTGCCTTAAATGTTTCAGTGGGATGGAACCCACTGTTCCACGACTCTTTTGGGTGTGGACTGCTGGCATAGTTGACAGAGTACTGCTCTTAAATCATTTAGTTCTGTATTTTTTCTGGCTCTGTAGCGCTGTAACAACTGAAAGGGCGTCTGTAAAAAAGACTATCTGGCTTATATTGCTTTTACCTGCCAGCATAGATTCATCTGCAGTTTTCAATGCCTCTGCTTCTGCTCTGAAATTACTTGAGAATTTTCCCGTTTAGAAGGCAAATTCATAGCATACTTAAGATAACTTTTTGAAGAACCATGGAAATCATGAATCAGCGCCAGAGCATTGTGGGAAATATGACAATAGACCAGGTAAAATAGAGAGAGTTTTTAGGCTTCCAATAAAATGGGAGGAAGCCTAATGTCTAGTCAGGCAAAACATATTGGGCAAAACCTCCTCACCTCGGCTTCCAAGTAGCCCTCCCTGGAAACGGGCTGTTTTCATGGCAGCCTGACTAACGAGGTGATGGATCGACGTGATCCCCGTAGTGGTGAGTGGCATGCAGATGAAGCCAAGCGTAGCACAATCGCCTGGAGGACCCCGGTCCACCTTTATCAGCCCGCTCGGGATGAGAGGAAAGCTGCTGCAACCCGCCCCGTAACGTCCTTTTCAGGGTGCACAAAAGAGTAACCTACTCATTGTGGGCATTCGCAAACAACGACAACAGCTTCCACTAAAGATATCATTTGACGTGATGGTCCCTGATCGCTTCATCAGTTACTGTCCTAGGATCGAAGAATATGCTGCCGGACATATTCGTGCACTGTGGTCGGGACTTTCAGCAATGAAAGAAAGGGACTACATTTGGGGGTGCACAAGGGCAATGAAGGATCAGTTGTTGTGGTGACCCTAGGATCGAAGAGTCATCAAAGATAATTGAAACATATTGATCAAAGTACACCCCCCTCCCTTTCCCATCTTACCTACTTGTTCGTGAATCTGGAAACAGGCTGTGAAATAGTAGTCTGGCCAACGAGATGTGGATGGACACTGTACCTCTGCCCCACCCATATATTGATGAGCTTGCTGAAGAGCGTCGAATTTCATGACAGCCAGAACGAGCCAAGTTTACCTTCTGAGGTACGCTTGGGATATAGGAAGAACCCATGAAATCCGCCATCAAAGAAACTGCTGCATGCTCGCATCGGCAACGGGGTTCGTAGCGTCGATCGACTAGTTATTGCCCATCACGAAGCGAGGATATAATGTAATGCGCGCTGTATTTGGATTATAAGGAGTAAGAATATGTCCTGGTCATCAATCTCACTCTTATCCTGAGTTACCTTGGATCAGTGGCAAGGCTATTGGTCGAGATGAGGGATCAAGACGCTGAGCAGCGCATGAGCTGCAGTGGTCAGCGACCCATAGCTGACTGCTAGCGTCAGGGACAGCGCACCATAGCTGCCAAGACCCTTCTACACCTCCACGCGGTGATCCTGGATAACAGGCTGCAGTAGGGCAGACTGGTTAAGGAGAAGGAATCGAAGAGGGGATGCTAACCTGGTACTCAAAAAATGCTTGCTGAAGTCGGATGTGTTGGACCGAAAGGTGCAAATATCGCAGCCAAGCCGTAAACCACAACACAACGCATTCCGTTCTCTGGACTACATTCTGCTACTTACCATTTCAGGGTTTTGTAGAGGGAAATTGAGAACGAACGAAGAAGAAGAAGAAGAAGAAGAAGGTCGAGATGATTGGAGGTGACTCGGAATGCAGGCACTCTGGTCTTACCTCTCGTGAGACCAGCCTCGAACGACTACCACAGGATTCACGGCGAGTTCGTCGAACGAAGTCCCTTTTCGGCTGTTAACTGGGAACTGCATACGCTGTGACTTGGGTCATCGCCTAAGATGTTGGTTAACCGATGTACGAGTCTATCGTTGGACTATGTGAATATTTTCTATCCAAACCAAAATTTGCACTGCCAGCAGACAGGGTGAATGGCGTCTGTCTCGTAGTTAAGTCGTGTGCACTTTACCGTGGAAATACGACACAAGGTAACCGAAGTGGCCGATGGCCTTGCCAGGATAGTCCGAAGAAAAACACCACACATCGAACGAACTAATTAATCCAAATAGAAAGACACATCCCATTTATGCTGACATATGTGTAAGTCGTCGAATAGTGTGAATTTAAATCAAATCCGTGGCATGGTGGGCATTCATGACAGTCTCAAACACTAGAGCAAACTAGACACGCAGCTGGTTAGGTGCCATCTTTGCTGTTACCAAAGAAACGTCAAGAGTTAACTCAACATGTGTAGCTTCGAACAAGAACAAGAACAACACCACCACTACCAACAACAACAGCAACAACAAAAACAGTAATACTAATAATAGTTGCCCATCCCAAGCAAAGATGGCTACAACATCATGCCACTGCTGCGAAATGTGTTCTCCGATGGCTGCAAAGACCAATTCTGGAACGGCACGCCCTGCCACATCTCAGGACAAAACAACAACAACAACAACAGCAACAACTAACCAAGAATGTCGTAAAGGGCGACTGAAGTAGGTTGTGTGTTGAGCTAACAACCTCATCATGTCAAACCATTGCTATTGAAACCGCACTGCGACTGTCCCGACACAAGCTTCCTGTAAAGATGAATAGCTGTCGTTGTGGCCCTGTACTCCATTTGGGACGAAGGGACTTATCAAACCATAATTATATGTTGTTCTTCTCAGTCTGTATTTTGTCTTTTCCATCTTGACTGCCAGTTAGGAGAAGCCATCGAAACATTGTCACATCGAAACGGAAGGCAGAGGAAACTTGCAGCTCCTCTCTGGTTTCTCATTCAAGCCTGACATTTAACAGTACCAAGAGTGGCAGTCGGAGGACGGCCCATGAGGAGGACAAGAAACACTTCATGCCTGCGACAAGCTGCAGAGTAGCTGACCCTCCACCATTACCCCAAGGAGTGTTCCTGACATCTTTGCTGTTTGAGGTGCGCGTGAGGCTGATGTTGTCCGTTTTTGTTATTTCATGTTAGAGTGTGTAAGTCTGTGTCTGAGTTGATTTTGTGGCCTGTTATAGGGGAGGAAAGATTAGGTCCACTGCCATTTCTTATATGTCGTAAAAGGTGACGAAGGAGAAATGTACATGGTGCTAGCAACCTTATCATGTAAAACTAACTGCTGCAGAAATCAACACTGTAAAAGTACGCAGAGTTCTTCAGTGCAGGCTTCCTGACGGAAGCCAGCTTTAGTAATGGTGTACACAGATGGACGGGCCTCAGTGAGCGATAAAAGGGGAGGCAGTGGAATCTACATCGCATACCCCAAATGGAGATATAAAATCACTCCATACCAAAAGGAGAGATTTGAATCAATGCCAGAGCTGTTCATGCAGCAACTCAGATTCTTATCAGCCAAAACATAACTACAAGAAAAGGGTCATTTAACAGACTCCAGAAGTGTACTCCAAGCCATCTCAAGCCACAAACAAGATACTCTCACATGAAATAAAATTCAACATAGGATTGTTGTCTCAAATAAATAGATCTAGTACTACAGTGGATTCCGGCCCAATGTGGGGTCCTTGAAAACGAGAAAGCAGATGAGTGGCACCCAAACTCGCCATCCACCGAGCTATAAAGAAGCAAAGGTACTCATCAAACGATCCATGAGGACAGAATGGAGAGACCCGCTCAAAGAATAAAATCCAGAAATTGACAGTATAGACAAACTTGGCAGAGATGGGCAGACAAAGATCTTCAGACTTAGAACGGGACATTGTAGACTCAAGGTCCACATCCACAGAATGGGTCTCAGAGACACCACCACGTGTGATTGTGGAGCACACAAGAAACACCTGAACATATTCTGCAAGACTGGCCTACCTATACAGACCAAAGAGATGCAGTCTGGCCTGGGGAAGCGACCATGCTCGAAAAGCTGTGGGGGACCGGCAAAGACCTGAAACACACAGTTTCCTTCGTGAACCTCACCAAACTAGAAGCATAGCATCAGTTGTTCGTGAACCTCACCGGACTAGAAGCATAGCATCAGTTGATCGTGAACCTCACCAGACTAGAAGCACCGCAGCAGTTGATCGTGAACCTCACCGGACTAGAAGCACAGCATCAGTTGATCATGAACCTCACCGGACTAGAAACATGGCATCAGTTAATCGGGAGCCTCACCAAGCACAGCATCAGTTGATCATGAACCTCACCGGGCTAGAAGCAGGGCATCAGTTAATCATGAACCTCACCAAGCACAGCTTCAGTTGATCGATGAAGAAGAAGTCGTGGATCTTTATATCCGGCTGGAGTGAAACAGATACATAAAGTGTGTATGTCTGGTAGTGTATTTGGGAGAGAGAATATGTTTGTGTGAGTATGTGTATACATGTTGTGTGAATGTGTCTGTGAGTGCGAGAAAAAAAAATATGTGTGTGTATAAATGTGTTTGTATGTATATGTAAACAGAGAGAGAGTATGTGTGTACATGTTGTGCGAGCATGTGTTTATGTGTGAGAGGACGTGTAAAGATGTCATCGTGCGTGTGTGTGAACAGCAATGTGTATGTCTGTCTGTATGATGTGTGTGCGAGTCCATGTATGACTGTGTGATTGTGGATATATTTGAGTGTGTGTACGCGTAAGAGTGTGTACGTGTATTTATGTATGTACGTATGTGTGACTGTGTGTATACGCGTACATGTAAGTTTGAGAGTGTCTGTTAGTGTGTGTGCGTGTTTATTTGAGTGTACATGTGTATCAATGCCTGTACATGTGTGTGTGTGTTTATTTGAGTGTACATGTGTATCAATGCCTGTACAAGTGTGTGTAGGGGTTGTGTGTGTATGTGGAAGTCTGCCTGAGAGTAAATATGTGCTTTTCCGCGCCCTTTGGTTTGACAGTAACTCAATTTCTGTCAGTCTAGGAATATTAAATACAAATAAATTAATTAACAGCCTCGTAGTTTAAATGCTAAATTATTTTCAAGAGTTTAGAACTGGCTTCCGGCAATTTTGTCGATGGTCTGCACGCCCTGAAATAACCAATTGATAATGCATGTAGTTGAAACAGGCGCAGAAACTGATACGGGTATTTTCAAAACAGACAGTGCCTTCGAGGACCTCATTGCACCAAATTTCAAGTTTTGTCTGGGCTAGTGGTAACCTGTTTCTTTCCCAGACAGCATACACTTCTTTCAGCGCTAGTCAGGGACCCATTTACAGCTGTGTCTTCACCAAGAAAAATAATGGTAACCTCTAACTCTCTCTCTTCTCTCAGTCGCTGCTCTTATTAAAATGAGGACCTACATGTCCTGTGTGTACGCTTACAATCGAGTGTGCAGACAAGAAGGACGTGTCTTCGTCTGGTGAAAGAGCCGCCTACACCTGGCCTTCATGCAGGTGACGGATAGAAATATCATTATAATTAGAATGTATCCAGACAGCAGTTATTTGCTATTTTCAACTACCATGGGAGTTTTTTTACGTGCCAAGCGTGTACAGGGGACCTCTGAGTTTATCGTCCGTCTACGATAAGACTAAGTGCCCAGATCTCAGCAACCACTGTTTCACGCTTTCGTTCTTTCGTATCTTGAGAGGCAAACGCCTTACCTTTCAACTATAGCGACCAGCCCCTTCTCCCCCCCCAGCCCCCCTCCCCTCTCTCGACCCACTCTGAAAACAACGTTTATATTGTTGTCGAACTGATCCCACACAATTCTTCCCTCATGACGAATTGTCCCTGGTAGTAAGTTTGTAGTGTTTGTAGAGTGTGTAGTGTTTGTAGAGTTTGAAGTGTTTGTAGTGTTTGTAGAGTTTTAGTGTTTGTAGTATTTGTAGAGTTTGTAGTGTTTGTAGTGTTTGTAGAGTTTGTAGTGTTTGTAGAGTTTGTAGTGTTTGTAATATTTGTAGAGTTTGTAGTGTTTGTAGTATTTGTAGTGTTTGTAGATTATGTAGCGTTTGTAGTGTTTGTAGTATTTGTAGTGTTTGTAGTGTTCGTAGCGACTTCCCTTACAGCCTGGGATAGGCAGAGGAAGCTTGAGGTGTGGTAAAATACAGGGATTTTCATCAGGCTCAACGCAGCACGGTTCAAATTGTTTATTCGCACCTCGTTGGCTAGGTTGCTGTAACACAACCTGGTCCAAGGTGTAAGATATGTATGTGAGGTAGGGTCTCGGTAGGTATGTTGCGCCTAACCTTCAAATTAGTCTTCGCGTTGGCATAGATCTCAGTTATTATAGAATCTCTTCATTTCATAAATGAACAACTCGTTAAATCTAGAAACTGTTCATTTAATAAATCAACATCTCAATCAATCTATAAATTGTTCATTTAATAAATCAACATCTCAATCAATCTAGAAATTGTTCATTTAATAAATCAACATCTCAATCAATCTAGAAATTGTTCATTTACTAAATCAACATCTCAATCAATCTAGAAATTGTTCATTTAATAAATCAACATCTCAATCAATCTAGAAATTGTTCATTTAATAAATCAACATCTCAATCAATCTAGAAATTTTTCATTTAATAAATCAACATCTCAATCAATCTAGAAATTGTTCATTTAATAAATCAACATCTCAATCAGTCTAGAAATTGTTCATTTAATAAATCAACATTTCAATCAATCTAGAAATAGGATATTGAATAAATTAACGTGCAACAAAGACACTTTTCTATCTTCTCTCTCTCTTTCTATCTCTCTTTCTTCTCTCTTTCTCTCTCTCTATCTTCTCTCTCTTTCTCTCTCTTTTTCTCTAGCCTTTCTTTCTCTCTCTCTTTCTTTCTCTATCTTCTCTCTCTCTCTTTCTCTCTCTCTCTCTTTCTCTCTCTCTTTTTATCTCTTTCTCTCGCTCTCTCTCTTTCTCTCTCTCTCTTTCTCTCTTTCTCTCTCTCTTTCTCTCTTTTTCTCTCTCTCTTTTTCTCTCTATCTTCTCTTTCTTTTTCTCTCTCTCTTTCTCTCTCTCTCTCGCTCTCTCTTTCTCTATCTTCTCTCTCTCTCTTTCTCTCTATCTTCTCTCTCTCTTTCTCTCCCTTTCTCTCTCTCTCTCTCTTTCTCTCTCTCTATCTTCTCTCTCCCCGCTTTCTCTCTGTCCTCAGGATTCTCCAGATCCCGAGGAACAAACTCCCTTACCTGGCTCCACCCGGGAGAAAAAGGGTACTTCAACAGATGCTCCAACTGGTCACGACTGCGACAACCATTCCCCACAAGGTCATCTCCCGGTGCTGGTGACTCCTAGGGACAATGCATCATCATCTAGAGTCCTCGCCACGCGCAACACTTTTGGGTTACAACGCGTGTACCTGGAGGGTCTGGATTACATGAAAACTCACGTCTTAAGTGTGGAGAAGGGAGCGGAGACAATCAACAGACGGTTTCACAGGTTCGTATTTAGTGTCCTATCTCCGTCTATCACGTATTGGAATTGTTATTGGTCTCTTATTCCAATGCTGACGCCTCAAGTTTATATAAAATCTTTCCATGTACCATATTATCTTATATTATTTTATCTAATATCCAATTTTCATATTATCTGATCTCATTGTCATCTTATCTTATCTTATCGTATCTTATCTAATTTTAACCTATATAATCTCATTTAATTGTTATATCATCCTATTTTATATCATTTGATGTAATCTCAAATGATATCGTTTCTAATCTTATCTTACATAATCTAATTTCATTTCATAAATTTTTCTCATCTCATATGATCGTATCTAATCTTTTTAAATCTCATCTCATCTAATTTTTTTAAATATTAGTTCTTTTTTTCTTTCTTTTTTTTTTCAATCATTCTTCCGTTCGTTTTTTTCTGTCTTTCTGTCTGTCTCTTTTTTTTCTTTCTTTTTTTCTTTCTTTCTTCCTTTTTTTTTCTTTCTTTTTTTCTTTCTTTCTTTCTTTTTTTCTTTCTGTCTTTCTGTCTTCCTGTCTTTTTCTTTCTTTTTTCTTTCTTTTGTCTTTCTTTCTTATTTCGATCCAACACAACAGACTTAATCATGGCATTTTTTGGGACGGAGTTTATCATCCCTCTTCGATCCCTATTCTCTTAGTAAGACTACACTCGTCCTATCTTATCTTTTCTTATCTTATCTTATTCCATGTTATCTTACTGTATCCTATGTTATCTTATCTTATATGTTATCTCAACTGATCTAATGTTATCTTATCTTATCTCATCTTATATTATATTATATGATCTTATTTTTGTCCCAACTTATCTTGTCTTTTCTTATCCCATCATATTTTGTCTTTTCTTATCATATTCCATCTGGTCTTATCTTACCGTATCTTATCGTATCTTTTATGATATTATAGCATCTTATCTTATCTTATCTTACCTTATCTTATCTTATATATCTTAGCCCATCGTATATGATCTTATCTTATTGTATCATATCATATCCTATCTTATCTTATCATATCCTATCCTATCCTTTCTTATCATATCATTTCATATCTTATCGTATCTTATCACATCATATCATATCATATCATATCTTATCTAATCTTATATTATCTTACGTCTGCTTTTCTTGTTACACTCTAACAGAGGTAACACCTTTTGATTATAAGTGCGAACATCCTCAAAAAGAATGGAATTAGTTACCATTTATGGGAGCAGGAGTTATGTACGAGAGAAGTGTCAACCTGGAGAGCTAAGATTCATATCTGGTCTTAGATACTAAGGTGGGATCAAGATGCTGAGCAGTGCATGAGCTGCAGTGGTCAGCGACTCAAAGCTTATTGCTAGCGTCAGGGCCAGCGAACCAAAGCTGGCATCAAGGTGGTGAGCAGTGGATGAGCTGCAGTGGTCAGCGACTCAAAGCTGACTGCTGGCGTCAGGGTCAGCGAACCAAAGCTGGCATCAAGGTGGTGAGCAGTGGATGAGCTGCAGTGGTCAGCGACTCAAAGCTGACTGCTAGCGTCAGGGCCAGCGAACCAAAGCTGGCATCAAGGTGGTGAGCAGTGGATGAGCTGCAGTGGTCAGCGACTCAAAGCTGACTGCTAGCGTCAGGGCCAGCGAACCAAAGCTGCCAAGACCCTTCTACAGCTCTTTGTGGTGATCACGAATAACAGGATGCAACAGAGCAGACGGGCTAAGGAGAAGGGATCGAAGAGGGACAGCTAACGGTACCCAAAAATACCTTCTGCAGTCGGATGTGTCGGACCGAACGAAAGGTGCAAATATCGCAGTCAAACTGTAAACTTCCGTCACAACGCATTTCGTTCTCCAGACAACATTCTGCAACTTGCCAAGCCGTTTTTTAGGGCTTGCTAGCGGGAATTTAGGAATGAACGAAGAATAAGAAAATCTAGTTACCAAGGTAAGAATTGTGTTGTATTATTTGTTTTGACTTTGACCATGCTTTGTGGGAGCAAAAGTAATCTGGTTCAGGTGAAATATGGTGCCGAAAACGGATGTGTGGGACAGAAAGGTGCAAATATCACAATGAAACTGTAATCTATCGATACAAGGCATTCCGTTCTCCGGACTACATCCTGTTACTTGCAAAGCCATGTTCAGGAATTGGTAGCGTGAGATGAGAACGACCGCAAAAGAAGAAGAAGAAGACGAAGAAGACGGCGAAAAGAAGAAGAACAAGAATAGGTGAAACATATTGATAACGGCACCACCTCACCCGCTGGTTCGTGCTCCTGGAAGCAGCCTGTGTTACAGCTGTTTAGGAAACAAGGATGGGGTTCGACACTGTAATCCCTGTAGGGGTGAGCTTACTCATGAGCCTCGCATTCCACTACATCTAGGAGGACTAATTCCACTTTCTCAAGTACGCCTATAGATGTAAGCGGAGCCACTGTAACCGCCTACCAAAGAAATGTTGTCAAGAGTTAGCTGCACACGTAGCTTCAAACATAACAACAACAGCTGGGGACGGCGTGGGCTAGTAGATAAGTGACACGGCTCACAATCCGAAGGTGCTGGGTTCGATCCTCATTACAGCACCGGCCGTTACCCCGGGAAAGCAAACCCTTAGAAAATACAGGAGGAAGCAGGCCCTTACATAAAATGCATGCTCAAGTCGGATGCACTGGGCCGACAGGCGCAAAATAAAAACCACAGTGCAACGCACACGGCCTTGGGGAATAGAGAAATAAGGCGAGCGCAAAACAAAACAAAACAACAGCCTTGCTCTTGTTTTGTACAATATCAACTAACGACCAGCTACAGTTGCATACTGCAGCCAATAACCAGGACACATCCGGTCCATGCCCTACAATCACTCTTATTTGTCCCACCCGTCACACCCAAAATAACCCTATTTATTTCCTTTATCACTGGAGTGAAACAGGAGTTAAACAGAATAGCTGCATTGTAACCTTCCGCGCATGTTTTAAAAAGCGACGGAAGAAAGTTGTGCACAGAGCTAGCAACATTATCACATAATGCCATACCTATTGAGTCCGTTACTGCAATTGATCGGATATAAACTTCCTGTAGAGTTTGACCAGCTGTAGGGGGCGACCAGCTGGAGGGGTGGCCAGCTGTTGGGGCGACCAGCTGGAGGGGCAGCCAGCTGTAGGGGCGACCAACTGGAGGGGCGACTAGCTGGAGGGGCGGCCAGCTGGAGGGGTGGCCAGCTGTAAGAGTGGCTATATTCAAAATGCAAAGGGTCAGTTCACTCATAAACTTGACGTTCTGACAAGCACTTCTCTCTAATAACTACATCTTTCTCCGTCATAAACCTGACGATCACACAAGCACTTCTCTCTAATAACTACATCTTTCTCCGTCATAAACCTGACGATCACACAAGCACTTCTCTCTAATAACTACATCTTTCTCCGTCCTAAACTTGACGGTTTCTAACACTTCTCACTAATAACTACATCTTTCTCCGTCCTAAACTTGACGGTCTCTAACACTTCTCACTTGGGGGACGGCGTGGCCTAGTGGATAAGTGGCACGGCTCACAATCCGAAGGTGCTGGGTTCGATCCCCATCACAGCACCGGCCGTTACCCCGGGGAAGCAAACCCTTAGAAAATGCAGGAGGAAGCAGACCCTTACATAAAATGCATGCTGAAGTCGGATGCATTGGGCCGATAGCAAAATAAAAACCACAGTGCAACGCACACCGCCTTGGGGATTAGAGAAATAAGGCGAACGCAAAAAAAAAAAAAAAAAAAAAAAATAACACTTCTCACTAATAGCTACACCTTTCTCCGTAATAAACTTGACGGTCTGACAAACACTTCTCTCTAATAACTACATCTTTCTTCGTCCTAAACTTGACCTTCTCTTTTACACGTCTCTCAATTAGCTACACCTTTCTCCGCCCTAAACTTAAGTCTATAACACTTCTCTCTAATAACTATACCTTTCTCCGCCCTCAATTTGTCGGCCTGACAAATTCTTCTCTCTAATGACTACATCTTTTTCCGCTCTAAACTTGATGGTTTCTAACATCCTCTCTCTAATAACTACACATTTCTCCGTCTTAAACTTGTCGGCCTGACAAACCCTTCTCTCTAATAACTACACCTTTCTCCGTCCTAAACTTTACGGCTTGACAAACACTTCTCTCTAATAACTACACATTTTCCCGATCTAAACTTGACGGTCTCTAAGACTTTTCTCTAATAACTACACCTACATCTACATTCTAAACTGTCTCCGACTTTACATGACACCATGCAGTTCATACCCCGTCATGATTAGAGATGTGTTTGCTGTAACTCTGCTTCCACACACGGGAATCTTTCTATTTTTTTCCGGGCAACCATTTTGGATGCCCCGTCAAAGTAGTCTCAGATAGGGCTGTGTGATGGCAGACATAAATAGCACCACTGCCACAATGTAGTATGCAAACAAAGACAAATTTGGTTCAGATACCGCGTCGGAACAAGAAAGTAAACACAACTTACTTTACGAACGAAATGTCTTCATTAGGGATATATAACAACACAAACGAAAACAGCTAACGCAACTATAACAATACACATATAAGGGTACTTATCTGCGGTCGTACGACTTGACAATAGATCCATGGGGACATGTCCTAAGAGACACTAATAGTGCGGCCAAACCCATCAAGTGTAGAAGACTCCCATGTCATGGGCGCGCACTGATGATTCAAAGACCAACAACCTACTGAGAGTGAAATAGCTTTTTGGGGTTAAAAGATAGTTCTAGAAGAACGACCCCTTATCTGACACGAGGGAATATCTCTTTACTAGGGATGAGAAGAGAAAGAGAAATTTGTTGTATTTGACAGCTCAGCATTTAATGAATTTACTGTAATACCGGTTTCGTTTCTTTTTATATTTGTGTTGTTGCCTGCGTTGATATTGTTGTCTCTGTTATTGATGCTGTTGTCGACGTTGTTATTGCTTGTACTATGGTCGCTGACTATGAAATCCTGGTGTGTGTGTCATTTCAGAGCTGTAGAAGCGGTCACCGTGGAAGATTGGCTTCGGCATATGAAAGAATGTAACCAGGGCTTACTTCAGGCAAACGCTCACTTGCTTAGATCTGGCGTCACTCTAGAGGTTAGTCACCGAGGCTTTGTAAAAGCTGTTTCTGTGTGCGCACGTGTGTATGTGCGCGCGTGTGTATGTGCGCATGTGTGTGTGTGCGCGTGTGTTTTGAGTTTTTCAAAATTTAGATCCTATAGTCAGGCATGACTGAAATGGGATACTGTGTTATTTAGGATATCTTCGTATATATATATATATGTAGGTCTTATGTTATCTGTGTGTAGTAGTTAGGAAATATGCTTGTGAGTGTTAAACTATTTGTATGTGAGAATTAGTAAACTTTATATGTGTATATATATATATATATATATATATATATATATATATATATATATATATATATATAAATATATATGTGTGTGTATATATATAATATGTGGGTGTGTGTGTGTTAGTATATATGTGCGTGTTAGTGTTAGTATACGCATATGTGTGTATGTATGTGTATGGGAGAAGGGACGGGGTAGTTCACATAGTTGTGAGTTAGTGCTAGTTTATTT
Source organism: Ariolimax columbianus (assembly GCA_036924085.1). Taxonomy (NCBI): domain Eukaryota; kingdom Metazoa; phylum Mollusca; class Gastropoda; order Stylommatophora; family Arionidae; genus Ariolimax; species Ariolimax columbianus. The sequence continues at coordinate 11,163,817 of JAVGWX010000018.1, read as the reverse complement.
CTGTGAATATACAGAAGTGGTCTGTCCATCTGTCTAGAATCTTACTTCTGTAAAATACTAAACCACCCATCGTCCATAAATGAAGAGGCCATCCGGCGAATGCTGCAGGTGGAACTGAACCTGGCGTTGGATGAAGTAATTACTGAGGAGGAAGTCGACAGGGCAATCAGTTCACTTTCTATAGGAAAAGCTCCAGGAGCTGATGCAATACCAGCAGAGGTATATAAGACAGCTGGCCCATCCCTCACCAGAAGGATCTCTGAACTCTTCTGTCACATGTGGGCTGAAGGTAAAATTCCGCAGGAGCTAAAGGACGCCTCAATCGTTCACCTATACAAAAGAAAAGGCAATCGTCAGGAATGCGACAATCATCGTGGAATATCGCTACTCTCCGTAGCAGGCAAGATCCTAGCGCGCTTACTGCTAAACAGGCTCAACAAACACCTTGAACAAAGCCACCACCTCCCAGAAAGCCAATGTGGATTCAGAGCCGGAAGAGGAACAGTGGACATGATTTTTGCCGCTCGCCAAGTACAAGAGAAGTGTCGAGAGCAAAATCAGGCCTTGTACACCACATTTATTGATTTGACAAAGGCATTTGATACAGTAAACAGAGGAGGGCTGTGGATGATAATGTCTAAGTTTGGCTGCCCCAACAAGTTCATAACAATGGTGAAACAGCTACACGAAGGCATGTGTGCTCGTGTACTGGACAGCGGTGCAATCTCTAAAACGTTTCTAGTATCAAACGGAGTAAAACAAGGATGTGTACTCGCCCCGACTTTGTTCAGCATGATGTTCGCGGCCACGATGACAGACGCCTTCAGATCATTGGAGCTTGGAATACCCATAAAGTACCGCACAGATGGCAAGTTACTCAATTCCAGAAGAATGAAGGCCAAAACCAAAGTGGCTGGCGACATAATCAGGGAACTTGTATTTGCTGACGACTGCGCTCTAATGAGCAACTCAGAACAGTACATGCAGGTTGGAATGGACCAGTTCTCTGCCGCATGCGAAAATTTTGGCCTGACCATAAATGCCAAAAAAACAGAGGTCATGTACCAACCAGCACCAGGCATGCCGTACACAAAACCAGAGACTACAGTCAGCGGGCAGACGTTGAATGCCGTAGACAAATTCACATATCTGGGCAGCACGCTGTCGAGATCTGTCAGCCTAGACGATGAGGTGGCAAGCAGAATAGCAAAGGCCAGCACAGCCTTTGGTAGAATGCGCTCGATGGTCTGGGCACGTCGTGGCATCAGCGTCAAGACCAAACTCAAAGTCTACCGTGCAACCATAATTCCAACCCTACTATACGCTTGCGAAACCTGGACTGTATACTCTGGACATGCAAGGAGGTTAAACCACTTCCACACAGGTTGCCTGAGGCGAATATTCCACATCCGATGGCAAGATCGTGTCACTGACATCGAGGTTCTCTCGAGGGCTAACATGCCCAGCATCCATGCACTGCTAGAAAAAGCACGACTAGGATGGGCCGGACACCTCGTCCGTATGTCAGACGAGCAGCTCCCAAAGAAGCTTCTCTACGGCGAGCTGAGAGAGGGATGGCGCGAGAGAGGGCGCCCAAAGAAACGTTTTAAAGACGGTCTGAAGGACTCACTAAAAAGTTGCCAGATAGACATCGACAACTGGGAATATCTTGCGAAAAACAGATCTGACTGGAGAAGCGCAGTCAAATCGGGTGTAGCTGCTGGTGAAGATGACCGTGTTGTGAAAGCCCAGAACAGACGCGAGACGCGGAAATCCCGAGCAGCGGGAACATCATCCCCTTCTACAAACCTCGTGTGCCCGATATGTAGCAGATGTTTTCGTGCTCGCATTGGCCTGTTCAGCCACATGCGCACCCACACCCAACAGGGAAATCTGTGACAAGGATGATGTCGGCGGTCCTCATCGACAACGATGGACAGCTATTATTTCTGTGAATGGTTACTTTACACATGATTGGGTATGCGTGAGTGTGTGTAGTAAATTGTATTTCTGTGAATGGTTACTTTACACATGAGTGGGTATGTGTGAGTGTGTGTAGTAAATTGTATTTCTGTGAATGGTTATTTTACACATGAGTGGTTATGTGTGAGTGTGTGTAGTAAATTATATTTCTGTGAATGGTTACTTTACACATGAGTGGTTATGTGTGAGTGTGTGTAGTAAATTGTATTTCTGTGAATGGTTACTTTACACATGAGGGATTATGTGTGAGTGTGGGTAGTAAATTGTATTTCTGTGAATGGTTACTTTACACATGAGTGGTTATGTGTGAGTGTATGTAGTAAATTGTATTTCTGTGACTAACAGTTTGCATATTTGTTTGGGAGTTAGTATACATGTATGTTTTCATGTGATGGAGATAGTATGCCTTTGTGTAAGGGGTATATTTATGTGTGTTTGAAAGTTTGTATATGTGTGTGAGAGTTCATATATTTGTATGTGATGATCTGCAGTCTGGATGTGATACTCTCAGAGTAAAGAATATCTGAGTGTGGAAGCTACATTTGGTATGTTGGGCGATACTTTTCTGCAATGATAGATTTGATTACCCAAATTGGGGGCCGAGATGCAGCAGTGCATGAGCTGACAGCAGCCAACGACTCATACTAACTGCTTGCATCAGGGTCAGTATACCAGAGCTGACAGCAGCTGGTGACTCATACTAACTGCTTTCATCAGGGCCAGTATACCAGAGCTGACAGCAGCCGGTGACTCATACTAGCTGCTTGCATCAGGGTCAGTATACCAGAGCTGACAGCAGTCGGTGACTCATACTAGCTGCTTGCATCAGGGTCAGTATACCAGAGCTAACTAAGACCCTATTCCAACTCCACCTGCAAGTCCTGTAAACAGGCTGCACTAGTGTAGTCTGGCCACGGGATATAGGTCGCATGGGGAAGATAGCCCCGGTACTCAAAAGAGCTATATGAAATCGGATGTGTCTGACTAAAAAACGCAGATGCCACAGCCCCGCTGTAAACTATGACACAACGTCCTTTTCAGGACGAACGACAAAGAAGAAGATCAACCACATTACGAAGCCGATAAGATATTTCTCTACCCCCCCCCCCCCCACCTATGAGAATAATTACAAGTTAACAACTGTGGTCCCCCCTCTCACCTATGCCAGGTGATTGATAGTGAGACCAAACTGGTCACTCTCCTGAACAACTTGAGGGCAGATGTAGAGCCGGACCAGTCCCTGGTGGAGTTCTTGACCGCATTTTGGCATGATCTGAAAACAGCAACGCAGGATCTGCAGGTATGTAGTCATGGCAGTAACATTTTGTGTGTTTTTGCTGTCTTATCTGTAGTCAGGGGTGGAAGATACTGCAGGGAATGTGCTGACAGCAGCCAGGGGTTCACATAGCTGGCTGCTTGCATCAGGGTCAGGGGTCCATAACTGGTCAAAACTCTATTCTGCCTCCACGTTGCTGCCCTTGAAACAGCCTGCAACCATGAAGCCTGACTAAGAGATTAGGAATCAAAGAGGAAAGGCAAACCCGTTCCCAAAAAATGCCTTGCTGAAAGCGGATGTGTCAGGTCGAAAGACGCAGATATCGCAGCCCAGCAGTAAACTACAACACAGATTCACAAACGTAATTTTCAGAACGAGCGCCTAAGAGGAAAAAGGAGAAGACGAAGAATATATCAGTTGCCATAGTAACATTCATAGCTAACACCCTCATTTTGTAGCCTGCTCCTTGGAGACTGTCGCCCTCAACACATCCGCTCTAAGACTTAAAGATTCTATCTTTGTCCATTTCTCCCGCCTTCATCCACCACTATCATCTGCAGAACATCGTTAATGGTTTGTGTCAATTCTGTCTTTGATTTTTCCTACATCTATTTCCAAGTACCATTACTCCACACACCCCCCCCCCCCCCCCCCCCCCGTGTCGTTTTTTAATGAACTATTTTGGCGTTTGATGTAAACAAATTATTTTAGATTCTTGAAATAGCAAACTATCATATCAATCCAGACCTGAATGAATAAAAAGTAATGATCTTTAATCTTAGCCAAGTAACGAAACAAGTTGAAACCTCAAGACTAGCAAATAAAGAAACTAGCAACAACAACCATAACTACCAGAATACTGTAAGCACTCGAAATACGTATACACCAGACGATAGAAAAGAAATTTGTGGTCAATAGGATGTGAGCTTGACTCGTAAATCGAATGGATCAGGTTGAAATCCCTTCGCATTAGGTTATCAGTGACCGGAATTGTTGTGGGTTTTTCCCAATGATATTTCCGCGTTTGCCAGTTGACTCAGCTGTAATTGGGCGTGACTATTTAGAAGTGGTCGCGGGTGTTAGGGAATTCCAGCTTTGTTGTCGGTAGGTCCAACAACGCGGTTGTTGTCGCTACTTTTGTTTGAGAACATACCAACCAAATGAAATGAAGTCCGTTCTATCAACCGGTTTTCATTTTCTAATTTAAAAAAACCCAAAATCTCCGAGTAGATTCCAGGAAACCTTACCGAAGAGAAAAAAATATGACTAATTTACTCACATGCATGAAGCAAAAGACTCTGTACACGGTTGTGCATGCGGTTAGCGACTTCATCATGTAAAATAAACTGATACAGAAATCATTACTACAGAAGTACACATTGAGTTATAGCATATGTTTCTTGTGTGGAGACATACAAAATCAGTCCTGAGCTTGGTAGGGAAGCAAAATTTAAAAGAAGAAGAGACAGGATAAAGGTTCATCATCATCAGGTGCGCTGTCGGTTGGCGAACAGGGGCCTCCATCTGCTTCTATCAGGTGTGACGTTTACCATCTCGTTGTTGATTGTCGCCTGTGCCATTCTCCCTGGCTGTCCAACATCTTCTCTCTCTACTTTCCTCTGTCTCTCTTACCTGCTATCTTTCCCGTTGTCACAACCTGCTCTAAACTGCTTCTTTTCATAACATATCCGAAAAAGGACGACTGGCTTGTTCCGATCTTTGCAATAAGTTGTCTTTGTGTTTGAGTCTCTTCAGCTACTGTATCATTAGTATTCCTTCCAGTCCATGTAATCTGCAACCATCTTCTGTAAAACCCTATCTCCGTTGCTTCAAAAGACCTATGCGGTTGCTTGCTGATTGTCATGGACAATATATTATGATATAATAATACTACTACTACTACTACTACTACTACTACTACTACTACTACTACTACTACAACTACTACTACTACGACTCTTACTATTACTACTACTACTACTACTATTATTACTACTACTACTACTACTACTACTACGACTATTACTACTACTAATACTACTATTACTACTACTACTACTACTACTACTATTACTACTACTACTACTACTATTACTACTACTATTACTACTACTACTATTACTACTACTACTACTATTACTACTACTATTACTACTACTACTACTACTACTACTATTACTACTACTACTACTTCTACTACTATTACAACAACAACTACTACTACTATTACTACTACTACTACTACTACTACTAATACTACTACTACTACTACTACTATTACTACTACTACTATTACTACTACTACTACTATTACTACTACTATTACTACTACTACTACTATTACTACTACTACTACTACTACTATTACAACAACAACTACTACTACTATTACTACTACTACCACTACTACTACTACTATTACTACTACTACTACTGCTGCTGCTGCTTTGTAAGCGAAGATGGCGACAGCATCAGGCCTATTATTCGAGATGTCTTCATTTTCTTTTTTTTTTCGGTTGATCCAACGCTGAAATTCTTGCTTAAAAATATTAAGTGAGGGCGGTTTTTTGCGCTGCGTCTGCCCCACCCTCTCGTCTCCTGCTACCTTAATCCGATAGCTAGATGTGGTCAAGACGACTGGATATAGCAGAAAATGCAGATTTTTATTGAGTGTTTACTCACGAAGCCTTTCCCGTAAACAGGGACCTCACAATGCAGCGTATATCATTACAATATATAATGGAGTAGTGTGACCATCTTCTCCGTCTCTATTGTCTGGTGTATGTGTTTTCAGAGTTATCCTTTACTCTGTAACTCCAGATGGGCTGGGCATCGGTATAACACTGCATTTGAATTACTTTACTTAGCTGTTATGGAATACTGGATCGATTTTTGTGTGCAGGGCAATTTCAGTAGCAATAGGTTTTTACATTGTGAAGTTGCTCGCTCCATGCACAACCTTCCCTAGTAGTTTTACCCTAGTGCTTAAAATATAGTTGTCTTTGCTATTAAAGCCATTACTTTTATTATAAATATGTCACATGTTCTAACGAAACGTGACATAATGGATTCCACCACATTGAGGTACAATTGATCCCATCTCACTTTGATGCAAAAGATCACATCTCTTTGTGATACAGTAGATCACATCTCTTTGTGATACAGTAGATCTATCTCGTTTTGATACAGTGGATCTAATCTCATCGTGAAACAAAGTATCCAATATAATTGTGATGCAACGAATCTCAAATTATTGCGATACAATGGATTCCATCACATTGTGATGCAACGTATCCCATCTCATTATATGTAGGTAGAAATGTATTAACAAATGTATTATTATTCATATTTTTTTCTAGTCATGAACTAAAAAATCCAAAAGAAGCTCAACTTTATCATTACAGCGATTTATATGTCTAGGAATATATGACACATGCCCAGAAGTTTCTGCGCAGTGTACAAGCAAGGTTTATATTGAACCTCACATAGAAAAAAAACGTTCTCCTAACCGCGGCTCGAACCTATGTTTCTACCTACCTACCTTCCTACCTACCTACCTACCTATCTACCTACCTACCTGTCTGTCTGTCTGTCTGCCTGCCTGCCTGTCTGTCTATCTATCTATCTATCTTCCTTCAGTCCACTTATGTCGTTAGGCGTCGTGGGGGAGGTTTGACATCTTTTGTTTCATATTTTGTAGCTGTTAAAATCTCCACTGGTGACTTGCCAGGTCGATCCCAGTATCTGTTAGCCCCTGGAATATACGATCGCCTATTTTTGAGACTGGTGGAGGTGAAAGCGTAAATTAGAGCAAGGTAGACCCGCAGCCTGTCAGGCGCCATCTAAACAGCTCCGCTAACCACATAACCAAGACCTGAAGTTATAGCCACACGGTCCCCTTTTCGCGACATATTCTCTGTGGGGCGAATATCCGTAGAATAATTTGAGTAGATTTTTAGCTTGAATTTTGTCCGAGCAGCGGCCGTTAGGCCTACTCTTTTCGATTTCCAACTGGTAAGGTATTTTTAACGTGCGCGCCACTGCACACGGGTATCAGATCTCACTACTCAGAGATCAGGGTAAATATTTACCAGATGATCCACGTGAAAAAATCCATGTCTCCACCGTGATTTGAACCCCGACCTCCAGCACCCGATGTGAACACCTTTCCTCGAGTCTAGCTTGGCTTCGTTCATTCTCCATCTCCCACTACCAAACATTGAAAAGGGCTTAAGTAGCAGCATGTAGACCAGAGAACGGAATGCGTTGTGTCGTAGTTTACAGCGTGACTGCGATATTTGCACCTTTCGGTCCAAGACATCCGACTTCAGCAAACATTTTTTTAGTACCGGGTTAGCATTCCCTCTTCAATCCCTTCTCCTTAGCCAGTCTGCCCTGCTGCAGCCTGTTATCCAGGTTTACCGCAAGGAGGTGTAGAAGAGTCTTGGCAGCTTTGATTCGCTGGCCCTGACACTACGAGTCGCTGACCACTGCAGCATCTTGATCCCCATCGAGTCTAAAAACCCGGTGCCCCAGCCTCCCTTCCTCTCGCTTCTCATAAATGTCACTGATGCTCTGTGTTATTCGTCTACAGGTTCTCTTAGAGAAGTTTAACTGGACGGTTGTGCACCGCATCACCCACAACTATACAAGCAGCCATATCTCCCAGCTTCAAGTTTCCTTCTGCCGGGAGTATGCTACTAACATTGAAGATTTCCACAAAGATCTTAACCTGCAACTTACGAACGCCAGTCTATTATTGGGTAGTTACCGAAACGTCATGTCTAAGGACATCACAGAAACAAGCCTTTTCGCCCAACGTCTAATGGTATCATGTGATCTTAAAGCGTTCCCCATTTTAGGATTTGTCAGTGATATCTGTGAGAAGATAACACAAATGTGTCAGACTGCCCGGCGCTGGCTAGCTCGCGACGAGCAGTTCATGCAAGAGGTTGATGAATTTATAAGGGAGACAAGAGCGGTGACTAGAAATAGGGAGCGAGCTTTACACACAGAGAAGATGAGACAGAAGAAAGTGGAGAAGAATGTGAAGGTGGCTCACAGTATTCTACGCAGCAATCGGGAGAAGCTTAATCAGATTGAGGTGGATCTTCAAGAGCTGGAGCACAAGTTGAATAAGTCCAAGGAGGAGCAGAAGGCTCGTTTGGGAGAGATTCACCAGAAGGAGAGCATGATGGATTTTCTCAAGTTGACCTTGCAGCAGACAAGGAAAAATTGTAGGCTACAGAATAAACGGACCAAGCTTCTCAAACAGGTAGGATGTTATAAATTGTAGACTAGAATGGATGGACTAAGTTTCTCAAACAGGTAGGATTTTATAAATTGTAGACTAGAATGGATGGACCAAGCTTCTCAAACAGGTAGGATTTTTATAAATTATAGACTAGAATGGATGGACCAAGCTTCTTAAACAAGTAGAATTTTATAAATTGTAGACTAGAATGGATGAACCAAGCTTCTCAAACAGGTAAGGTTTTCGAAATTTTAGACTTTAGAATAGATGGATCACGCTTCTCAAATAGGTAAGGTTTGAGAAATTGTAGACTTTAAAATAAAAGATTCTAGCTTCTTCAAGAAAGTTATGCTCTCCAAGTCTAGATGAAGACTTTATCATTAATGGGATAAACTCGTTGGTTTGGTGTAATATACCTTCCTTACAACTCCTACTTAGCCCCTAGGAATGTTCACCTGCTTGGTGCACATAAAACTCACCTTGCCGGGGGATGTTCAGCGAATGACGAATTGGTTAAGCATGAAGTGCAAATGTGACTGACACAGCGGTCTTAAGATTCTATGCTGCAGATTTTGGTGCACTGATTTTGTTGTTTGCCCACAATGAGTAAGTTTACACTTTTGTGCGCCCCGAAAATGGGATTAAGTGACTGGTGGCAGTAGCTTTCATTACATACCGAGCGTACTGATAAAGGGGGACCAGGGTTCCCCAGGCGGTGTGCTGTGATTTTCTTCATCTGCGTGCCTCTCACTACTACAGGGATCTCGTCGATCCTCCACATCGTTAGTCGGTCTACCGTGAAAACCGCCGATTTCCAGGGAGACCTACATGGAATTAAGATGTGGGTCTTGGCCAATATGTTTTACCTGACCCTGATTAACAAGTCTGATTAGAATGTTTTGCCTGACCCTAACAAGTCTGATCAGTATGTTTTGCCTGACCCTGGCTAACATGGCCGATCAGTATGTTTTGCCTGACCCTGGCTAACATGGCCGATCAGTATGTTTTGCCTGACCCTGACTAACATGTCCGATCAGTATGTTTTGCCTGACCCTGACTAACATGGCCGATCAGTATGTTTTTCCTGACCCTTACTAACATGTCCGATCAGTATGTTTTGGCTGACCCTGACTAACATGTCCGATCAGTATGTTTTGGCTGACCCTAACAAGTCCGATCAGTATGTTTTGCCTGACCCTAACAAGTCCGATCAGTATGTTTTGCCTGACCCTGACTAACATGTCCGATCAGTATGTTTTGGCTGACCAGGCGTTATTCTTCTTTCTCCCTGACGCACTGATAAAGCGATGGGATAAGTTAATGAATGTTGGCGTAAATTATGACGAACAGAAGAAGATGAAGAAGAAAAATTACCATAGTTGGACTAGTCTATTCGTTGTCTTTTATCCGCTATTTATTAGAAAGACGTGGCTTACGCCATTCGGTGGGTCTCCTTGGAAACGCAGAGCTACAGCCCATATGTTTTTCACCGTTTTAGTTTGATCCCTGTTCTTGAAATCCTCCCTTATGACTCAGCGACCCTGATCTACACTCCTATGGTTTTTTCACCAAGTGTATTTTTTGTTTTTGTTTCCCGACTTGCCTATATGTCAGTGGTTTGTAATTCAACGTATGTCTAATGTTATTGCCGTATCTGTTTCTGAAAGTGTGTCCTATCCATCATTGCTTTCTCTCACTAATCTCCACCTGTTAGAAAGATGAACTATTTGTTAAATAGCATGCCAAGGGGACGGCGTGGCCTAGTGGTTAAGTGGCACGGCTCACAACTCGAAGGTGCTGGGTTCGATCCCCATCACAGCACCGGCCGTTACCCCGGGCAAGCAAACCCTTAGAAAATGCAGGAGGAAGTAGACGCTTACATAAAATGCAGGCTGAAGTCGGATATACTGGGCCGGCAGGCGCAAAATAAAAACCACAGTGCAACGCACACCCGCCTTGGGGGATAGAGAAATAAGGCAAACGCAAACAAAAACCAAAAAAACAATAGCATGCCCATAGATGTCAACTACTGTTTATCTCTAGTTGTGTTGTTTCTTGCTGAATAGAATCGATTGTGTAAATGTCGACAGATTGTGTACATGTCGACAAATTGTGTACATGTCGACAAATTGTGTACATGTCGACAGATTGTGTACATGTCGACAGATTGTGTACATGTCGACATATTGTGCACATGTTGACATATTGTGTACATGTCGACAGGTTGTGTGCATGTTGGCAGATTGTGTACATGTTGACAGATTGTGTACATATCGACAGCGTGTGTACACGTCGACAGATTGTGTACACGTCGACAGATTGTGTACATATCGACATGATGTGTGCATGTTTGCAGATTGTGTACATGGTGCCAGATTGTGTACATGTCGACAGATTGTGTACATGTCGACAGCGTGTGTACACGTCGACAGATTGTGTACATGTCGACAAATTGTGTACTAGTCGACAGGTTGTGTGCATGTTGGCAGATTGTGTACATGTTGACAGATTGTGTACATATCGACAGCGTGTGTACACGTCGACAGATTGTGTACACGTCGACAGATTGTGTACATATCGACATGATGTGTGCATGTTTGCAGATTGTGTAAATGGTGCCAGAATGTGTACATGTCGACAGATTGTGTACATGTCGACAGCGTGTGTACACGTCGACAGATTGTGCCCATGTTGACATATTGTGTACATGTCGACAGGTTGTGTGCATGTTTGCAGATTGCGTACATTGTGCCAGATTGTGTACATGTCGACAGCGCGTGTGCATGTCGGCAGATTGTGTACATGTTGACATATTGTGTACATGTCGACAGCGTGTGTACACGTCGACAGATTGTGTACACGTCGACAGATTGTGTACATATCGACATGATGTGTGCATGTTTGCAGATTGTGTACATGGTGCCAGATTGTGTACATGTCGACAGATTGTGTACATGTCGACAGCGTGTGTACACGTCGACAGATTGTGTAAATATCGACAGATTGTGTACATGTCGACAAATTGTGTACTAGTCGACAGGTTGTGTGCATGTTGGCAGATTGTGTACATGTTGACAGATTGTGTACATATCGACAGCGTGTGTACACGTCGACAGATTGTGTACACGTCGACAGATTGTGTACATATCGACATGATGTGTGCATGTTTGCAGATTGTGTAAATGGTGCCAGAATGTGTACATGTCGACAGATTGTGTACATGTCGACAGCGTGTGTACACGTCGACAGATTGTGCCCATGTTGACATATTGTGTACATGTCGACAGGTTGTGTGCATGTTTGCAGATTGCGTACATTGTGCCAGATTGTGTACATGTCGACAGCGCGTGTGCATGTCGGCAGATTGTGTACATGTTGACATATTGTGTACATGTCGACAGCGTGTGTACACGTCGACAGATTGTGTACATGTCGACAGATTGTGTACATATCGACAGGGTGTGTGCATGTTTGCAGATTGTGTACATAGTGCCAGATTGTGTACATGTCGACAGCGCGTGTGCATGTCGGCAGATTGTGTAAATGTTGACCGATTGTGTATATGCGGCAAAGATGGCGTCCATTTTGGATTGGTTATTTCGTTGTTTTTTGTGTTTTCTTCCCTTCCATTATCCTGGCCTGGACGTCGGCTATATAAATTAGCACTACGCTTAAACTCGTATTTTCACGGTCTAGCTCACACGGCTGAACTTTATGAGATTGGCGCCCTTCGCCCTAGCTGCATTTAGCGTCAGTTTTGGTGTGACTAATTTTGACACGACTAAAATGGACTAGAACACGGCTCGGGAGAGATGTCCAACACACCACTCACATCCGGAGTGATGTCAATACGACCTCTTACGGTAATGGGAAAGGCACGACACACAAAGATATATGTCATCCCACCACCCTCCGATTCCTTGCTGGATAACAGTTTACGGGAAAGACTTCGAGTGTAATCCATGAGGAAAAATCTCCATCCTGTGCTATCCTCAGTCGTCTCGATAAAATCTTGCCACTGGCCAAAGGTAGCTCAGGACCAGAGAGTGAGGTTGGCAAAAGGCGCAGTTTCTTCCTTACTTTAATCCAAATCAAATCACCCACTTCAGAGGACACAGTAAAAGAAAAAAAACTGTCCACACGGCGAAACAAAGAAATGTCTTCTTTACATGTGACGGACGAACATAATCAAGTTGACAAATTTTTATATTTGTCGCAAAGCTGTTGTAAATGACGACAGATTGTTGTATATCTCAACAGATTGTGTATATGTCAACATATTGTGGTATGTGTCGACAGATTTTGAACACATCAACAGATTTTGTATATGTCATAATGTGCTGTAGAATGCTGTATATGTTGACATACTGTGTATATGTCGACATATTGTTGTCGGGGGTCTCCGTGACATAGTGGTCAATCGTGTTCAGATGGTCGGGGTTCGAATTCGAGCTACATCGGTAGGTTCAAGAGGGCAATTTTTTACGGAGATAACTTGGTTGATAGGCTAGAACTACGGCGATGCAGTCGAGCCCTGGCCTTTAACCTTCTGTATTGTTGTATTTGCCGAAAGATTGTTGTATATGTCGACGTATTGTTGTATTATCGTCAGGTTAAGGAGCTTGAAGATTATCTAAAATTAATGGAGATGGATCTGGAGGTCGTACAAGATCAAATTCTGGTCAAGTCCCACGAGAGAATTCTGCTGACAGAGAAGATCAACAAGTCGGAGAAGTCTTACGGAGTTGTCAAGTCAGATCTGGATGTCATGTGTGAGAACCTAGAAGAGTTGGAAGCTGAGGTGAGATATTCGTGTGGGAGAATCTAGAAGAGTTGGAGGCTGAGGTGAGATATTCGTATGTGAGAACCTAGAAGAGTTGGAGGCTGAGGTGAGATATTCGTATGTGAGAACCTAGAAGAGTTGGAGGCTGAGGTGAGATATTCGTATGTGAGAACCTAGAAGAGTTGGAGGCTGAGGTGAGATATTCGTATGTGAGAACCTAGAAGAGTTGGAGGCTGAGGTGAGATATTTGTGGGGAGAATCTAGAAGAGTTGGAGGCTGAGGTGAGATATTCGTATGTGAGAACCTAGAAGAGTTGGAGGCTGAGGTGAGATATTCGTATGTGAGAACCTAGAAAAGTTGGAGGCTGAGATGAGATATTCGTGTGGGAGAATCTAGAAGAGTTGGAGGCTGAGGTGAGATATTCGTATGTGAGAACCTAGAAAAGTTGGAGGCTGAGATGAGATATTCGTGTGGGAGAATCTAGAAGAGTTGGAGGCTGAGGTGAGATATTCGTATGTGAGAACCTAGAAGAGTTGGAGGCTGAGGTGAGATATTCGTGTGGGAGAATCTGGAAGGCTGAGGTGAGATATTCGTGTGCGACTGTAGGACTTGGGTGGGGGGTGGGGGGATGATATTAGATGTGTGTAAGTGTGTGTGTGACTGTAGGCTGAGTTTGTAGTGAGATTAGATATGTGTGTGACGCCTCTAACTCTCACACCTCTTTACATCTCTAACTCTCACACCTCTGTATCCCTCTAACTCTCACACCTCTTTACACCTCTCACACTTCTTTATACCTGTAACTATCACACCTCTTTACCCCTCTAAGTCTCACACCTCTTTACCCCTCTAACTCTCAGGCTTCTTTATACCTTTAATCTCACACCTCTTTACATCTCTCTCACACCTCTTTATACCTTTAATCTCACACCTCTTTACATCTCTCTCACACCTCTTTACATCTCTCTCACACCTCTTTATACCTTTAATCTCACACCTCTTTACCCCTCTCTCACACCTCTAACTTTCACTCCTCTTTACCCGTCTCACACCTCTTTACATCTCTCTCACACCTCTTTATACCTTTAATCTCACATCTCTTTATACCTCTAACTCTCACACCTCTTTACCCCTCTAACTCTCACACCTCTTTAGACCTCTAACTCTCACACCTCTTTAGACCTCTAACTCTCACACCTCTTTAGACCTCTAACTCTCACACCTCTTTAGACCTCTAACTCTCACACCTCTTTATACCTCTAACTCTCACACCTCTTTAGACCTCTAACTCTCACACCTCTTTAGACCTCTAACTCTCACACCTCTTTATACCTCTAACTCTCACACCTCTTTACCCCTCTAACTCTCACACCTCTTTAGACCTCTAACTCTCACACCTCTTTAGACCTCTAACTCTCACACCTCTTTACCCCTCTACCTCTCACACCTCTTTACCCCTCTACCTCTCACACCTCTTTACACCTCTACCTCTCACACCTCTTTACACCTCTACCTCTCACACCTCTTTACACTCATTCCTCTTCACGTTATCCCTTTATCTCTCATATCACTTCACTTCTTCCCCTTCATCATCCCTCAGGTATTACTACATGTATAACGCGTGCTCTGTTTCCACGTGACAGGTGAGTGGACTCTCTGGTCAGCTTCTACAGTTAGAGATCGTGCACACTATCAGAACATCTCCTGAGATTCTCGACAACCTGACGGACCGACCGACCTCGGTCAAGCTGTCTCAGTCTCTGAAGAACAGAATCAAGCACAGGCTGAGAGCATCAGTGACCACAAGCAGCTGAACCTTGTGGGCGCGAACGCACTTCCATTGGGGCTACAAGATGTAGCAGTGTTCGGCTACAGAATAGGATCAGTATTGTATTTATGCGCGCGCGTATGTGTGTCTAAATATATATATATATATATACACACACACACACCAAGTCAAGTCAAGTCAGTATATAGGTCACAAATGAGTGTTTAAGAAAAACGAATTTAGATTCGAACTTGAAAACCATTAACTACTGTCCCGTATTTTTATTCTTTTTTCTTCTACTCCGTTCATCCTCAGATCAAGGTTCCGGTTTCTCTTACAAAGGACGTCGTTGTTTGTAAGGCTGTTTCATCTCCATACAGCTTTTGTCTCATATCTGTCTCACGAGGCCAGTATTGTTCTCTCTTTTCCTGCGTGAGCGTGCAGCTTTGCAGGATGTGTTCCACGGTCATGATTCGGGCATCTGTCATCTGTCCGAATCCTCATTTTATTGTAAAGATGACCCTTGAGTCTGTTATACCTAGTTCTCAGTCTGAAGATATCCCGTAGTTTTCAATATAGATTCCTCGATACACTTATTCCATCGCTTTATCCGTGCACCAAAACTTGCAGGATATAAGTCTTTGGCCTGCTGGATCGGCCACATTTACACGTCATGTCAAATCTCTTTGTCATTCGCGAAACGTCACCCGGTAGGTTGTTTTTTTATTTCATCCAAAAGGGGAAACCGTTCAGGGAAAAATCGGATGTTCAGTAAGTTGCAACCCTAGTTAGTCAATGTTCGTCTAGGTTGATCGAGCCATGTGTGACAATCTGAACAGGACGACCAGGTATGGCTTCATCAGCAATTTCTGCGTGTCCTTGAGAAAATGTATCGACCCAGTAATGTATTGGTTTACGTTGAAAACGCTTTTCGCCATAATCAGGAAGCGTTCCAAAGTTCAGAGCCTCATTTCCGACACAGCACACCAGAGTATTGAAAGCCAAGGTCACATTGCAGGGGACACCAATGAATTCATCTTTCTTGGTAGCATGATATCATCCAGTGGATACAGCGATCCCAATATGTCAAGGCGGATCGGACAAGTTGCGTCTGCTATGCACGACCTTCAATGTGTGTGGAGTAATGGCAAGATCTCCCTTGGGATACAAATTCTCATCTACCAGTCCTGCTAAGTCACAGTCCTACTTTACGGCTCCGAAACCTGGACATTACCGAAACATGACATGTCCAGGCTGGAGGCCTTCCACATGCGCAACCAGCGGCGTATCCTGGCCATCCAATGGCATGACTACATTTGCAACGGGGAGGTCTCTGCTAAAAGAGGCATCCAGACAATCTCAGAAACATTTGACCGACGCCGAGTTTCTTTGTTCGGTCATGTTTTACGGCTGGACCAGGAAACCCCGACCCACAAGGTATGACATGTCGTTCCTCAGCACCAAAGTCTTCCTTCGACCGGCTGGAGGTGCAGAAGAGACCGTCCCTGACCAATATGACTCCAGCAGATATCAACCTCCACCTCCGCTGTGGACGAGCCCACAGTCGTTGGTCATGGATGTGGCTGATCGACGCAACGGACTTCAGACGCTTAAGCGAACATTATTATAATTATTAGGGAGCATTTACTTATGTAGATCCATTACAATCTGTCCTTCCGCACCCAGCCTCAAACAGGCAGTAGTACGCTGTTCTTTGATTGTACACTCTGTGACCCCAGACGCCATTTTGTTATTTAACTTCTCATGTGCATGGGACACCTAGCGACGTCTGCTCCCTACAGTAATCACAAAGCTGGATGTTACTACCAACTAAATTCTTATCAACTATTCCATATCGGTGTGTAGTATACTTGCCCTCATGTGTGTGTGTGTGTGTGTGTGTATATATAATATCTGTCCATCGTTGTCGATGAGGACCGCCGACATCATCCTTGTCACAGATTTCCCTGTCGGGTGTGGGTGCGCATGTGGCCGAAGAGGCCAATGCTTGCACGAAAACATCTGCTACATATCGGGCACACCAGGTTTGAAGAAGGTGATGGTGTTCCCGCTGTTCGGGATTTCCGGGTCTTGCGTCTGCTCCCGGCTTTCATAACACGGTCCTCTTCGCCGGTAGCTACACCCGATTTGACTGCGCTTCTCCAGTCAGATCTGTTTTGTGCAAGACATTCCCAGGTGTCGATGTCTATCTGGCAACGTTTCAGTGAGAGATCAGACCGTCTTTAAATCGTTTCTTTGGGCGACCACTCTCGCGCCCTCCCTCTCTCAGCTCGCCGCAGAGAAGCTACTTTGGGAGCCGCTCGTCTGACATACGGACGAGGTGTCCGGCCCATCCTAGTCGTGCTTTTTCTAGCTGCTCATGGATGCTGGGCATGTTAGCCCTCGAGAGAACCTCGATGTCGGTGACACGTTCTAGCCATCGGAAGTGGAATATTCGCCTCAGGCAACCTGTGTGGAAGTGGTTTAACCTCCTTGCATGTCCAGAGTATACAGTCCAGCTTTCGCAAGCGTATAGTAGGGTTGGAATGATGGTTGCACGGTAGACTTTGAGTTTGGTCTTGACGCTGACGCCACGACGTGCCCAGACCATCGAGCGCATTCTACCAAAGGCTGTGCTGTCCCTTGCTATTCTGCTTGCCACCTCATCATCGAGATTGATATATATATATATATATATATATATATATATATATATATATATATATGTATGTGTGTGTGTGTGTGTGTGTGTGTATGTGTTAAAACACTATTGAAGTGTAGTTCTATACTCGTGTACGTTGTACATATTATTTAAGAAATACAACGATGGCATATTTAAATAAATCAAGATTAACGGTCACTGCTTAATAAGTTATTTTTAAACAACAGACCAAATCTGAGAAAGAAGTGTCTGGTAAATCACGTGACAACGAGCATTGATCGAAATCAAGAGAGGCCGTGGAAGGCAGAAACAAATGTATTAGATGACATGATAAACTGGGTGAGAAAATAAAGAACGTTTCAAATGTTGAAATGTTCAAGAAAAGAAGATTGCGGAAAGAATAGACAGCCAACATTTAGATGTATGAGAACATGTACTGGATGTCGTACGAGTTGGACACCCAATTGCTCTATTATCGCATATTAAAATATGTATTAGATCAACGAAATGGTCAGAAACTTGTTGAGGTGCGACCAGAATAGCGTCGTCATGTGTCTGGAAGAGTGCTGTGATGTGTTTGGAAAAGTGCTGTCATGTGTTTGGAAAAGTGCTGTCATGTGTTTGGAAAAGTGCTGTCATGTGTTTGGAAAAGTGCTGTCATGTGTTTGGAAAAGTGATGTCATGTGCAATGTAAAGTGATGTCATGTGTTTGGAAAAGTGCTGTCATGTGTTTGGAAAAGTGATGTCATGTGCTATGAAAAGTGATGTCATGTGTTTGGAAAAGTGATGTCATGTGCTATGAAAAGTGATGTCATGTGTTTGGAAAAGTACTTTAAGGTTTTTAATAGTTTTGACATAACGACTCGCACGATTAATAATGAAATTAAGGTTCGAATTGATTGTACATATGCTAACTAATTACAAAACATGGACAACCATACAAACACTAAGGAAGAAGACTGAATAATTCAAGCTAAAATTCTACCGGACACAATGTATAATGAGAAATGAAAAACACAAAAAATCTCAAAGAAGCTGGATATAGATCATAACTGGATAGCAAACAATATTACCCATAGGACACTAGTAAAATACGTTCGTCACATCAAACGTCAGAAAAGTATTAACAAAATACGATACTGGAGGGTAGAGTACCTGGCCGAGGAGATGGATACAAGGATATTAAAGAGGTTATGAGGATGACAGTGAGAAAGACGGGCGAGCTGGTCAAAGATCGAGTCTTACAGATCGGCTATTATGAGAGCTACGTTCTGCAAAGGACATATTGCATGATGGGATGGGAGTTTAACTTGCAGTGGTACATTTAAACTAATAAAAATGATTAGGTACGATACAAACAAAATTAGATATTGATGATATTCGAAGCTTCTCGCACTGAGTCGAGGTTACTTTTGACGACGTTACTTTTGTAGCACGTTACTGCGGTTCTTCTTAAATACAAAGGTGCACATAAGACGGTGAGCAGGGGTATCCCTCTGGCTGTAGTGCAATGCAAAGCTTCTGAGTAGGTTGGCCACTATGAGACTTACAGTGCCCGTCCCCACATCCTGTTGTTAGACTAATATGATAGTCTGTTTCCAGCAGCACGGTTGAGGAAGCAAGATAGAGGTCTTTGGCAGAGATTTAGGATTTCTTTGACATAGAACGAAGAATAAATCCCTTAATATACAATTCGGATAGTCTAATTAGTATTGTAGTAATCACTCGCTTTTCATGGCAAAGGTGTGAGATTAAACAACCTCGTATAGGGGACGGCGTGGCCTAGTGGATAAGTGGCACGGCTCACAATCCGAAGGTGCTGGGTTCGATCCCCATCACAGCACCTGCCGTTACCCCGGGGAAGCAAACCCTTAGAAAATGCAGGAGGAAGCAGACCCTTACATAAAATGCATGCTGAAGTCGGATGCATTGGGCCGACAGGCGCAAAATAAAAACTACAGTGCAACGCACACCGCCTAGGGGATTAGAGAAATAAGGCGAACGCAAAAAAAAAAAAAAAAAAAAAAAACAACCTCGTAAACCAGCATGCCCCAGTCGACCCAGATGTAAATGTGAACATGACTTGTGGTTAGGAGTAAAACAGCAGCGAAGAAAGGAACTGGTTACTCCCACTATACAAACTGTGGCATAGCATATGAAAGCTTGTTATGCTTCATTGACGACCAGTAGCTAAGTCTGATGGAATCCAATAACTTAAAAAAAAAATATGACACTAAACATACATTCTCTGGTTTTAAAGCAAACATATACTCTTTAGTATAAAAAAAAACCATGCTCTCATAAATATAACAGTAAAGATAATTTAATTTAAATAAAATAACACATACGTTCATTAATGTAAAAGAACACATATGCTCATTAATATCAAAGAATGTATTTAATCATTAATATCAAAGAATGCATATGCTCATTAATATCAAAGAATGCATATGCTCATTAATATCAAAGAAAGCATATACTCATTAATATCAAAGAATGCATATACTCATTAATATCAAAGAAAGCATATACTCATTAATATCAAAGAAAGCATATAATAATTAATGCAAAAGAACGTATGTGATTATTAATAAAAAGTAACATATATGCTCATTAATTTAAAAGAACCGAAATGCTAATTAATATAAAAACATATGCTCATTGATGTAAAATAGCACATATGATCTTTAATATAAAAGAATACATGCGGTCATTAATATAAAAGAGTACACACGCCCATTAATATAAACGAACAGATATGCTCATTAAAATAAAATAATACACAAGATCATTAATATAAAATAATGAACGCATATGCTCTTAAATATAAAAGAACGCATATGCTCATTACAATAAAAGCGAGCATATGCTCATGAATATAAAATAACATACATTCCCATTGATACAATAGAACAAAAAACTCATTATTTCTGTTAAATGCTAATTTATCGATTTCAATGTCATGGATTCATTTTTGCATGTCCACCTATATCCTAATATCTTTCACTGCCACGAACGTCAGTATGTCCAGGACAGTGCATCCCGACACACCCTTGAAATTGTGCTGCCTGTATTTCTGCTATCCATTCATACAGACGCCCTTTCTTCTGCACATTTCGAAGCTAGGATTAAGGGCCCGACACGCTGAATATCACTCACTAATATACACATTTACACATTCTCTCTGGCAATTAAAGTAAACAATAACCAATATACAAGCAACGGCGGAATAAATATCAACATATTTGTACTGATACAAAAATAAACTTTCATCAGAAACCAAGTAAACATACTTACTTACTTAGTCGCTACTCTTCTACCGTGAGGTGTAGAAGTTTGCCAAAGAGAACGCCATACTGCTCTATCCATCGTCTTTTTCCTGCCCTCTTTCCAATCCAGCCCTCTATCACTTAGGGACTGTCGTATGTTGTCTTCCCAGCGAACTTTGGGACGTCCTGGGAGTCTGCGTCCTTGACTTTTTATCTCCCATGCTAACTTTGATATCCGACCTTCCATTCTACAGACATGGCCAAACCACTGTAGTTGGGACTGCTCCACTCGTGTCTGCAATGGTTGAACTTCAAGATTGCTACGTATTGTTTGGTACGGATCTTGTCCATTTTCGTCACATGAACCGCCTTTCTTGGGTACCTAATTTCTGAACCAAGTAAACATACGAACATAATACTACAACATACAAATATTTCCGGTGTGTACATACAATGAGTAACACACGATTGAACTGTTTCAGAAAGTCTGAGAAAGTTTAGCTAGTACACGTTAGTGTAAGCTGCTTCTCTCACATCAGTCAGACTTGACTAGAAGGATCTAACATGGCAGCAGAGGGTTTCAGACTTCAACGACTATTAGTTGTCGCATGAAGTGAAGTTAGCGGGTCGAGAGTTGTATGAAGTGAAAATAGACCGAGAGTTGTATGAAGTCAAATTATCAGATATATGCAGCGTGTTTTCAAAATAATGGTTCAAAGTTTGCTTGAAGTGAAGTCAATGAACCGAGAGTTGTATGAAGTGAAGTCAATAAACCGACTGTTGTATGTGATCAAGATAGTAGACCAAGAGTCACATATAGTGAAGTTAATAGACCAAAGATTGCTTGGAGAGAAGTTAATGGAAAAGCGTTGCATGAAGAGAAGTTAATGGGAAAGCGTCGCATGAAGTGAAGTTAAAAGACTAAGTGTTGCTTGAAGAGAAGTTAATGGTAAAGCGTTGCATGAAGTGAAGTTAATACACCAAGAGACGAATGTGTTCAAGATAATGGACCAACAGTCACATGTAGTGAAGTGAATCTAGTGGGCTAAGGGTTACATGAAGTGAAGTTAATGAACCAAGCGTTGCGTGAAGTGAAGTTAATAGGAATGCGTTGCGTGAAGTGAAGTTAATGGGAAAGCGTTGCATGAAGTGAAGATAATGGGCCAAGGGTTCCATGAAAAAGTTAATGAGCTAAGGGTTACATGAAGCGAAATTAATAAACTGAGAGCTACATATGTTCAAGATAATGAAACAAAGGAAAGCATGAAGTGAAGCTATTGGAACGAAAGTTGTATGTGTTCAAGACAATGAACCAACAGTCACATGTAGTGAAGTTAATAGGACAGGAGCAGCATGTGTTTAAGATAAAGGAGCAAGGCCCGCATTAAGTCCAGGCCATTGACCAAAAGTCGCACTAAGTCCAGGCAATTGCCAAAAAGTAGCACGAGGTCGAGGTAATTGACCAAAAATAGCATGAAGTCAAGGCAATTGACCAAATGTAGCACGAGGTCGAGGTAATTGACCAAAAGTAGCATGAAGTCAAGGCAATTGACCAAGTGTAGCATGAAGTCGAGGTAATTGACCAAAAATAGCATGAAGTCAAGGCAATTGACCAAATGTAGCATAAAGTCGAGGTAATTGACCAAAAGTAGCATGAAGTCAAGGCAATTGACCAAGTGTAGCATGAAGTCGAGGTAATTGACCAAAAGTAGCATGAAGTCAAGGCAATTGACCAAATGTAGCATGAAGTCGAGGTAATTGACCAAAAATAGCATGAAGTCAAGGCAATTGACCAAATGTAGCATGAAGTCGAGGTAATTGACCAAAAGTAGCATGAAGTCAAGGCAATTGACCAAGTGTAGCATGAAGTCGAGGTAATTGACCAAAAGTAGCATGAAGTCAAGGCAATTGACCAAGTGTAGCATGAAGTCGAGGTAATTGACCAAATGTCGCATGAAGTCATGGTAATGAACCAAGGGCATCATGAAATCGAGCTAGTGAACCAAGAGCCTCATGAAGTCCAGCAATTGACCAAAGACCACATACTGTCAATGTAAGCACTAATGAAAATTGGTGTCGCAGTAGAAACTCAACACAGGTACTCAAAGTAGAACACCGGAAACTAGACGTGTCGGGCCGAAAGGGGCATATATTATAGTCTAGCTGTAAACTACGTATGACACAATTTCACGACGTTTGTCTCAGGATGAATCTCAAAGAAGAATAAGAAGTAGTACAGGCTTATTATTTAGTTGTCCATTACGAGCTGCTTGGGATATTTGTTTTTTATTTTTGTGTTTTTTGTGTGTTTTTTTTGGCGTTCGCCTTATTTCTCTAATCCGCAAGGCGGGCTGCGTTGCACTGTGGTTTTTATTTTGCGCCTGTCGGCCCAGTGCATCCGACTTCAGCATGCATTTTATGTAAGGGTCTGCTTCCTCCTGCATTTTCTAAGGGTTTGCTTCCCCGGGGTAACGGCCGGTGCTGTGATGGGGATCGAACCCAGCACCTTCGGGTTGTGAGCCGTGCCACTTAACCACTAGGCCACGCCATTCCCTAACTTGGGATGTTACAGTCTAACTATTCTTGTTGCAATTTATGACTTGCTTGAAATGTTACGTTAACAGCTGTTCTTTCCTCTTTGGGTACCAATACCACTTTCAGGGTGAGTTATTTTATAGTCTCACGTTTTAACACTTTTAAAGTTAGCTAATGCCTGGTGACTTTAAACAACTGAGTTTAATATTTAACGACCGTAGTGTTGACATCGTCAGATGATTTCTGTAGTGGTGAGCTTGCTGCTAAGTTTTACATTGCACTACAGCTAGAGGACTGAGATCAACGTTCTTCAGTACAGCCGAGGTTGTAAGAAGAGAAACAGCAAACCAGCGATTACAGTAAATTCGTGTACATAGAATACCCAAAGAGTATTAGGGATACGGTGAAAGTACCAATAGACATTCTGTTATAACTATGATGCATAATTTCAGACAATCCAGGTGACAACTGAGAAACTGTCAGATGCAGGTTCTGTACGACAAGGCTCTACTGTATGAACTGAGTAACCAGACCAAGATTGTCATGAAATGGATGCCTTCTCGTTGCGGAATACCGGAATAAGAGAAAGGGGTGCTGCAGACGTTCAACTAGATGTACTGGTTACATACTAACAGAAGAAAAGGATGATTAAATCAATCAGAAAGCCACTAACAGAAGATAAGGATGATTTATCAATCAGAAAGCCACTAACAGAAGAAAAGGATGATTAAATCAATCAGAAAGCCACTAATAGAAGAAAAGGATGATTAAATCAATCAGAAAGCCACCAACAGAAGAAAAGGATGATTAAATCAATCAGAAAGCCACTAACAGAAGAAAAAGATGATCAAATCAATCAGAAAGCCACCAACAGAAGAAAAGGATGATTAAATCAATCAGAAAGCCACTAACAGAAGAAAAGGATGATTAAATCAATCAGAAAGCCACTAACAGAAGAAAAGGATGATTAAATCAATCAGAAAGCCACCAACAGAAGAAAAGGATGATTAAATCAATCAGAAAGCTACAAACAGAAGAAAAAGATGATTAAATCAATTAGAAAGCCACCAATAGAAGAAACGGATGATTAAATCAATCAGAAAGCCACCAACAGAAGAAAAGGATTATCAAATCAATCAGAAAGCCACCAACAGAAGAAAAGGATGATCAAATCAATCAGAAAGCCACTAAACAGTAACACAAGACGATTATCATAAGATAAACAAACAAGAGTAGACTATTTTCTTGCGCCTCAGAACAGAGCACAACCGACTCGCAGCCACATGTACACAAAATTGTAGATTGGCAACTCAGTAAAGTGAACATTCAGAAAGGCATCCTAGGTTGCAGATCACACACTACAAAGCTGCCCCAACTTTAATATTCAGAGAAATACCAATTGACCCATAGAAACAACACTTTAAGATATATTGAGATATAGATACCTATACATGAACTACAAAAAACAGTACAATTTATATAAGAGACAACATTGCAGATATAGACATTATATTTTCTGGCGAACGAAAGAAGGTATGTTTGTCAATAGGGAAAAACTCAGATACTGTCAACTTCAAAATCAACATTTCTCATGAGACATACGATAAATTCTTTGGCAGACACGCTAACATAAAATTATTTCAGCAGAAATCAACAGGCATACACACAGCCTTTCACCATTAAGTTTCCACCATCATAATCGTACAAAACTGGCCAGACGAAGTAACTGATTTTCTTGGCTTTTGATTGATCGCAAGACCACCATAGTTTGTGTTTTACGCCATCAAATCTTTTGTCTGCGTGACACAGTTTCATTTGCGGTTTCTGTATTACCATCTGCCACGTCAACGCTCCAGATTGCCGGATATAACTCTGAACAGCTGGACTTGAACACTGGGGCCGAAGTGGGGAGGACGATTCGACAGATTCACTAGTCAGCTGAGATAAAAACAGGTCAATTATGAAGCGAGCTCATACTTAACTTATTTCATGTAAATTTTTCATGTTGACATACTATTAACAAAACTTCATATTGGCCAATAATTATGTTAACAAAATTTGAAAATAGTTAAGAATGTCGCTAAGAAATATAATTTGTATAGCCATGAACGTTAAAAATCCCCTTTTATTGTTTAAGAATATCATCAAAAGAGCTTCGTATTGGCGAATTACCAATACCATTCCAGTTAATCAAGATTACTATGAATCGACAAAACTTCATATTGGTACCAACAAAAAATCCACAAAAAACCACAAATTAATGCTGCTAACAAAGCTGACTATTGGCTAATACTAACAAAGCTTCAAATTGGCAAATACAAATAAAGTTTACTATTGGCTAATACTAACAAAGCTTCTAATTGGTAAATACAAATAAAGTTTACTATTGGCTAATACTAACAAAGCTTCAAATTGGCAAATACAAATAAAGTTTACTATTGGCTAATACTAACAAAGCTTCTAATTGGTAAATACTAATAAAGTTTACTATTGGCTAATACTAACAAAGCTTCTAATTGGTAAATACTAATAAAGTTTACTATTGGCTAATACTAACAAAGCTTCTAATTGGTAAATACTAATAAAGTTTACTATTGGCTAATACTAACAAAGCTTCTAATTGATAAATACTAATAAAGTTTACTATTGGCTAATACTAACAAAGCTTCTAATTGTTCAAGAACAATTTAATAAAACGTCCCATTGGTGAAGTTTGTTATAAATAAACCAACTTCTTATTCTTAATAAGTGCTACATTAAAAATCCAAACCAAACAACAACAATAACAACTTTCTTTTGATGAAGAATGCTATCAACAAAACCTGTGGGTGATGTATGTGTTAGTTAAACAGTGATGTATGTAGTATATACATATATTAGCGTCCTATGATAGTGGCAGATAAATAGCTTTAAGTCTCCCGTGACCAGACGATAAAGACAATTATGGTGTGTGGACCATATAAAAAGTTGCATGTGACAGCTTTAGAGTAACAGAACAATCTCAATATTTGACAGCAAGTAGCTTACGTTGGCCAGATCTTGCACGTTGATGCTGTCAAACGAAGCTCGGAGTTTTTGACAGATCAAATCTGACACGTCATCAGGCAACTGGGCACTAGATGTCACATGAGCACTGGCCAACAGCGATACCTGTCATAGAAATCGGGCTTGATTATCAGTATCATCAAATAACATGACATAAAATAATTTGGTCTTTTTTTTTTTATACTACTAGCTCAAGCGACTTTACTGACCACACAATATAATATAATACATACATACATACATAAGTATGTACATACATACATACATACGTACATACATGCATACATACGTACGTACATACATGCATACATACATAAGTACGTAAGTACGTACATACCATACCATACCATACCATACCATTACATTTCATTACATTACATCACATCACGTCACGTCACGTCCCGTCACATCCCGTCACGCCACGTCACGTCACCTCACGTCACATCACATCAGATCACATCACATCACATCACACCACACCACACCACACACACACACACACATACATACATACATACATACATACATATATACATACACACACACACATACACACACATACATACATACATACATGACATAACATAATTTGGTCTCTTGTTTTTTTTTATACTACTAGCTCAATCGACTTTACTGACCACACAATATAATATAATACATACATACATACATACATACATAGATACATACATACGTACGTACGTACGTACATACATACATACATACCATTACATTACATCACATCACATTACATTACATACATACATACACACATACATACATGCATACATACATACATATATACATACATACATACATATAAACATTCATATATATATATTCAGAGGCACAGTCTCCGGAAAGAGAAAAAGAGGCCGTCCCAAGAAACGCTGGCCAGATGATGTCCGGAAGTGGACAGAAAAGTCAACGGAGGACACCGTAATTATGACGCCGGACAGACAAAAATGGCGTTAGTCTGTTCATGAGGCAGTGGTATGAGGCGATGCCAAAACGACCTCAGACCAACGATGAATCACACACCCCATGTGAGAGGAGTGGGCACCCCCTGTCTAGGAGCATGCCCAAAACACATCATTACAAGTTGACGGATGCCCCTACGACCTTTCTGGGGGTTACGGGAAGACGAGACGAGATATATAATTAAATATAATTGCAAGCGATGATGGTGACATTAAAGACGGCTTTGTCTTGAGGATGTAACGTGCGCTGTATTTGGATTATAGTGAGGAAGAAACTGCGCTGGTCATCAACCTCACTCTCTGGTCCCAAGCAACCTTGGACCAGTGGCAGTACATAGATCAAGACGAATGGATGTGACCCAGGTTGGAGGCCCTTGTCCCACCTCCATTGAGACCAGGGGTCGCTTCAAACTTGCGGGATTCGATCCTGGACCGTTTCTGTTTATCGCTTCGAGAGGCGAGATTCCTACTCCTCTACAGCGAGCCCATAAAAGCAGGTCGAATATATATGTTTTCAGTATGTTTTTATACCTCTTCTTCTGGGATCAAGATGCCGAGCAGCGCATGAGCTGCAGTGGTAAGCGACCCATAGCTGACTGCTAGCGTCAGGACCAGCGAACCAGAGCTGCCAAGACCCTTCTACACCTCCACGTGGTGATCCTGGATAATAGGCTGCAGCAAGGCAGACTGGCTAAGGAGAAGGGATCGAAGAGGGAATGCTAACCCGGTACTAAAAAAATGCTTGCTGAAGTCGGATGTGTTGGACCGAAAGGTGCAAATATCGCAGTCAAGCTGTAAACTACGACACAACGCTTTCCGTTCTCTGGACTACGTTCTGCTACTTAAGCCCCTTCAGGGTTTGGTAACGGGAGATTGAGAACGAACGAAGCCAAGCCAAGCCATACCTCTTCTTCTGTTTTAAATAATTGGTCAATTACTGGTAAATCGATTGGTGACCTTCGTAATTGGTAGTGGGTGTTTAAGGACAGCAACATACTCCGCCCTTTCACACAGTCTGCGGCCAGTTTGGTATAGTATCCCAGCTCTGGTTGGGAATGTTCATTTTGACTTCTGCGCATGAATACATAATATCTGCGATATATAATCCCAGTATTCAATAAGCCATATGATGTGTCTGATGATATATAGTTAAATGTCGCCGAAAACATCTTTGTTCTTCGTCTTGGAGTACCATTTCTGGTCAAGGACGACTTGGTAGGCAGGATGGGCGCTTCTAGTTATAGGACCACCAGGTCATCACTTTTTGTGTCCATCTGTTGTCAGGGATACGCAGCGCGCGTCCGGTTCATCTGCACTTTCACGACAGTGCCGTACCTACGTGGCCGATAAATGAGGTTTGACGCCGGATTACGGTATTGTGGATGTGGTCCTTTTGGTGAGTTTGAGTAACTTGAGGTCTCTGCATCAGTCTTTTGTAGGTTCCATATCACGAAACCACAAATAATGGCTACGATGACTGTGCTTTTGAAGGTACATAAATGCACACACACACACGCGCGCAGCCACGAAAGCACGCACACACACACACACACAGAGCCACGCAAGCACGCACGCACACACACACACACACACACACACACACACATGCACATATATGAATATTGATATGTGGTGCTACCGTAGTTTGGAAAGAGTGAGTTGAAAGAGAAAGCAGATCCAATGACAATGTCCTTACTGAAGTAGGCGTATAAAGATATTTATTAAAAATGATAGAAGATTGATTCGGCTGGAACACAAAATGCCTCATGAGAGTCTTCTGTAGAAGATGCTAGAGGAGAATATTCAGTAATAAAGAGGAATGGGGCGACCAAGACTCACCTTTACATCTCAAGCATGTGGGGCATTAAAGTACGAACCATTGCTGAAATGAAGAGAGCTTTAGAGAACAGGGTCAAATGGTGAGACATGCTCAGACGGCACTACAGCCAGTCTTAGGTCGGATCAGAGGATAAACAAATGGAGAGACACACACAAACAACCTTACAAACAGTCTTACTACTGACCAACCAGATAATGATGATATATGTATATATTTAACTTAACTTAACGTCTTTATACTAGTTTAGAAGACTCTACAGAGTGTAAACAACCAGTTTCTTGGAGGGTGGTTTTTATCGGTGTGCGAGCATCTTAATAGACTAAAACACTAGAGCTTAGTAGACCCGCAGTCAGTTATGCACCATCTGTAGCTGCTCTTAACAAACAAAGGTACATATGCCTTAAGTAAATTTTTTAAATTTGAATTTTGTCAGGGCAGCGGCTGTTAAGCCTACTATTTTCGATTTCCAACTGCTAAGGAGTTTTTAACGTGCTCAACACTGAACACGGGTGTCCAATCTCACTACCAAGAGATCAAGGGAATTTTTACCAGAAGATCCATGTTAAAAAAAATGCAGGTCTTCATCTTGATTCGAACACGAGACTTCTGGCACTCGAGGCGGATACTTGACCTCGAGACTACTGTGTCCACCTATATAATCTTCTTGGTTGCTCTGAACAAGTATGTCTAGATTGGTGATAGTGTTTGTCCGTCAAGTTGGGTGAACTGTCCTTAGGGAGGACTTGTTTCAGTGTGGCAAATGGAACAATTTATTGTTCTGTAACTTCTCAGTTACAACAGTAATAGGGCCTTTTGAAGACCTCTTGACAACTGTCAAAAGAAGGAAACTCGCTTGGTACGGTCACATATCGAGATCAAATGGTCTGGAAATTAAACTCCTTCACGGAAAGGTGCAAGGCAGAAGACGAATAATAGGGGTGGGAAGACAACATAAAAGAAAGGAATAATCTCCGACCAGAAGAGCACAGGCAGCGGCCGCTGACAGAGAAGGGTGGCGTGGTGTTGTAAGGATGTCTTCATGTGTGCCCCAAAGACCTCACCGGTTACGGAATGACCTGACCTGACCTGAATTTCTCAGCCCAGCACATGAAACAGATACACAGAAAATGGGACACTTGTATATTCTTAGTTTAGTATCTGTGTTGCACTACAGAGATTTCCGATAGTCTATGGTGGCAAAGACTATTTAAGACTTTTTCCATGCTGATATTGATCCATTTCTATATTTTACCTTCATTAAACGATTCATTGTAAATCGCATTGTGAAAATTAAAGAATGGAGACAGAGTTTGCAGACTTCATAGAAACAATTATATGTCACTCACTGCAGACGTCGGGTTAGCCAAGACATGCGCAACAAGCCTCTCCACGCTGTCCACAACGGTAGAACTGGTCTGAAAGGATGTCTGAGACAAACAAACACAAATGCTCAGAAAGCGAACATAACATAATATAAAGACAAGTAATATGTTTAGGAAAACAGGAAGTCAAGTCATGTAATTTTTCTAGGCAACCAGGAAGTCAAGTCATGTAATTTTTCTAGGCAACCAGGAAGTCAAGTCATGTAATTTTTCTAGGCAACCAGGAAGTCAAGTCATGTAATTTTTCTAGGCAACCAGGAAGTCAAGTCATGTAATTTTTCTAGGCAACTAGGAAGTCAAGTCATGTAATTTTTCTAGCTAACAAGGAGGTCAAGTCTTTACTTATCTGTCCCCTACCTAAAACATAAAGTTTTTACAGGAAGGGCAGCGTCCCATACCCCAACTACATTGATCACCCTGGTTGGTTGAAGTGTAACTCATATTTGATTTCCGACCTAGCCCTAGTAAGACACGGACATACATCAACTGTTAAAGTTCATGTGCTTTATTTTTTATACGTAGATAATTCATTATTTGTCTGTGGACTCTTAGACGCCTTCGTGTGGTCTAGCTTGATACCTCGCTCGAACAAACACATTTAAAATGCTACTTGGTACATATTGGCTTGGCTTGGCTTCGTTCGTTCTCAATCTCCCGTTACCAAACCCTGAAAGGGCTTAAGTAGCAGAATGTAATCCCGAGAATGGAATGCGTTGTGTCGTAGTGTACAGCTTGACTGCGATATTTGCACCTTTCGGTCCAACACATCCGACTTCAGCAAGCATTTTTTTAGTACTGGGTTTGCATTCCCTTTTCGATTCCTTCTTCTTAGCCAATCTGCCCTGTTGCAGCCTGTTATCCAGGATCACCCCGTGGAGGTGTAGAAGGGTCTTGTCAGCTGTGGTTCGCTGGCCCTGACGCTAGCAGTCAGCTATGGGTCGCTGACCACATATATTGCATCATCAAGCTATATAAACCGTTATAAGGCTGTTATCAGTTTCAACCAGCAAAGTGAGGTCTGTGAAACTATCCATACAGATGTGTAAATTTACTATCCATACAAATGTGTAAATTTACTATCCATACAGATGTGTAAATTTACTATCCATACAGATGTGTAAATTTACTATTCATACAGATGTGTAAATTTACTATCCATACAGATGTGTAAATTTACTATCCATACAGATGTGTAAATTGAAGTTGAATTCAAATTTCCTTTGTCGTAATATTGTCGTTGAGTTGTTGATCAGAGATACAAGAAAGCAAACTGATTTCAATTTTTCACTTGCTTGCAGTTTGGTTATGCGTCATGAAATTTGCAAAGTAAATTGTAAATGAATTACTTGACTTTAATGTGACATCATGTGACTTACATGCGATCTTTGCTTTAGGTTAAAAGAAATTGAATAAAAATTAACTTTACTGTCGTTTCCTTACTTCTTCTTCTTCTTCTTCTTCGTACGCAGTCAAACATCAACCTTTATTTTTTCGAAAAAAGCAGCGGTCATCCTGAGGCTGTCGACACTGCCATAGAGCTTGTCTAGTGTTGCCACTGGTGATGGCTACATCTGCTCTCTCTGGTCCTCGTATGTCGGCCAGTTTTTCAGCAAATGCTCAGCGGTCATTTTCCCGGTACCACACGGACATTCGTCAGTGCCACCTAACTTCAATTTGTTGAATTGGTGGTACCTCAGTCTATTGTGGCGAGTGCGAAGTCTGAAGACCACGACCTGCTCTCTTCTGTTCAACTGGTAATAGGCATCGTTTTTTGTGTAGCCAGTATGTTCAGTTTCCCATTTGGTCATTTATCTAGCTCTAATAAGCCGTTTTGACTCTTCGTACGTCATACTAGTATCTGTTTGTGGTAGTCTTGCACCTTCTTTTGCCAGTCTGTCTGCCTCCTCGTTGCCTTGGATGTTGTAGTGGGATGGAACCCACTGTACCACTACTCTTTTTGGTGCGGCCTGCTGGCATACTTGGTAGAGTACTGCTCTTAAATCATTAGGTTCAGGTTTCCTTACATTTTGACAACTCGCTTGAAATGAAATAATACATCAATCATGCTCATTAATTCTCTGTTGTCCATCTGCAGTTAGCGACGGTGATTTTATTGGCTGATTGAATCAAGTGAGGTGTACGATAAGGACCAGAACAACACCACTGCCTCACAGAGAGCATGTCGCAAGAGGCGACTAATTGCGTGACAAGGCATAACACTGATCACGGTAGGTGGTTGTTAAGAGCAGCATAGATGGCGCCTAACTGGCTGCGGGTCTACTTTTCTCTAGTTTTAAAATCTATTAAGATGAACTTGCACATCGGTTAACCACCCTCTGCGGCACTTGTCCCAACGTGTTCATGTCTTCTTGA
Source organism: Ariolimax columbianus (assembly GCA_036924085.1). Taxonomy (NCBI): domain Eukaryota; kingdom Metazoa; phylum Mollusca; class Gastropoda; order Stylommatophora; family Arionidae; genus Ariolimax; species Ariolimax columbianus. The sequence goes on along the minus strand of JAVGWX010000018.1, from coordinate 11,130,667 downwards.
TTGCTCCCGACGAGCAGTTCTGGGGATGGTGTTCATGTTTTCTTTCTTGATTGCTCCTGATCAGCAGTTCTCAGTGATGGTGCTCAGATGATGCGAGGTCATCTCAGAAAGGTTGAGTGTAGCCAATATGCAGCAGGGCTTCAGCTGACAGCAGCCAGTTACTCATGGCATGAGGGCTAATACCTGATAGCTGGATGCTTGTATGAGGGCCAATAACTGATAGCTGGATGCTTGTATGAGGGCCACTAACTGATAGCTGGATGCTTGTATGAGGGCCAATAACTGATAGCTGGATGCTTGTATGAGGGCCAGCAACAACTGATAGCTGGATGCGTGTATGAGGGCCAGCAACAACTGATAGCTGGATGTTTGTATGAGGGCCAGCAACAACTGATAGCTGGATGCGAGTATGAGGGCCAGCAACAACTGATAGCTGGATGCGTGTATGAGGGCCAGCAACAACTCATAGCTGGATGCTTGTATGAGGGCCAGCAACAACTGATAGCTGGATGCGTGTATGAGGGCCAGCAACAACTGATTGCTGGATGCGAGTATGAGGGCCAGCAACAACTGATAGCTGGATGCGAGTATGAGGGCCAGCAACAACTGATAGCTGGATGCTTGTATGAGGGCCAGCAACAACTGATAGCTGGATGCGTGTATGAGGGCCAGCAACTCAAAGATGTATGCTGGCATGAGGGCCAGTAACAACTGATAGCTAGATGCTTGTATGAGGGCCAGCAACCACTGACAGCTGGATTCTTATATGTGCCAGCAAAAACTGATAGCTGGATGCTTGTATGAGGGCCAATAATTGATAGCTGGATGCTTGTATGAGGGCCAGTAACAACTGATAGCTGGATGCTTGCATAAGAGCCAGTAACGGATAGCTGGATGCTTGTAAGAGGGCCAATAACTGATAGCTGGATGCTTGTATGAGGGCCAATAACTGATAGCTGGATGCTTGTATGAGGGCCAGCAACAACTGATAGCTGGATGCTTGTATGAGGGCTAGCAACTCAAAGATGGATGCTTGCATGAGGGCCAGCAAACCAAAGCTGACCACGAACCCATTCTATGTCCACATGACGGTTCAGATTGCACTAGCCCCTGCTGAAGTCTGGCCAAGAAATAGGGATCACAGAGGGAAGGCAAACTAAAAAAAATCCAGCTGAAGTCGGATGTGTCGAGCCTAAAGGGGCAGATATCGCAGTCTCGATGTAAACTGCGGCACAAGGTCGCAGCGTCCTTTTTCAGGACGAACGCCGAAGAAGAAGAAGTGTGGAACGATTACATCTTTGACGTTTATTGTTGAATTTTTTAATTAATTAATAAATTTTTTGCGTTCGCTTTATTTCTCTACTCCCCAAAGGCGGTGTGCGTTGCACTACGGTTTTTATTTTGCGCATGTCGGCCCAGAACATCCGTGTGTTTTATGTAACGGTCTGCCTCCTCCTGCATTATCTAAGGATTTGCTTCCCCTAGGTAACGGCCGGCACTGTGATGGGAATCTAACCCAGCACTTCGGATTGTGAGCCGTGTCACGTAACCACCAGCCCACACCGTCCCCATATTTTTATATTACTCTTCAACACTTCGAACCAAACAGAAGCACATGAAATAGCATATTCTTAGCTTATTGTTTGTGCTATACTGCGATTCCGTTCAACATTTGTAAAAACCAGAAAAGACCACTCTGACCTTGCCCTTGCTGCCCATAATGTACCTGCCTGTTAGTGGGCGTTTCATTTACATAACAATGCAAGAAACATGATGAGGTTGCTAGCCCTATACGAATCCCTCAGTAGCCACCCATTACGACATGATCATAAGGCTTTTGATCCAGGTGGAGCATAGACACACCACTACATCATTCAATTTAATTCAAGTATCCTCTCCTCAATGAAAGCTGGCTGAAAGATGGCTCTCTTCTTTTCAACTTGGAAACCTATATTAATTGTGTTACATATTCGAGTTACCACAGAAAAACCATCAAAGAAAACTGTATTCTAGAACGTACCAGAAGCAGACCACATAAAAATTGTGTGATACTGGCTTCGTCCTCACTGATTTCCTCTAGACTCTCCTTGGCATCCATCCATTCCTGGTATGAATACAAAGACAACCAAAGTATTATATTGAAAAAGGGTAATATCAAAACAGTATAATATCGAAAAAAGTGTAACATCAAAAAAGTATAATATCGAAAAAGTGTAATATCAAAAAAGCGTAATATCGATAAAGTGTAATATCTAAAAAGTGTAATATCGAAAAAGCGAAATATCGAAAAAGTGTAATAAAGAAAAGTGTAATATCGAAAAAGCGTAATATCTAATAATTGTAATATCAAAAAATTGTAATATCGAAAAGTGTAAATTTTGAAAAGTGTAATATTGAAAAAGTGTTAAAATTTGAAGTGTAATATTGAAGAATTGTAAATTTTGAAAAGTGTAATATCGAAAAAGTATAATATCGAAAAAGTGTAATATCGAAGAAGTGTAAAATCAAAAATGTATAATTTTGAGAAAAAAAAACAACCTGTACTTTCAGAAATTTTTGAAATTTAAAAAAAGTTTCATATTGCGAAAGTATAAGATTAAAGAAATATACCATTTAAAAAGTGCAACATTAACAAAGAATGAGCATAGCATTGAAAAAGTTTAACATTGAAGAAGTGTAATATGGAAAAAGAGTAACATTGAAAACGTTTAATATTGCAGAAGTGTAATACTGAAAAAGCGCAACAATGAGAAAAATACGTAATTGAAAAAATGTAATAAGGAAAAAAGTGTAACCTAGAAACATTTCAATACTAAAAAAAGTATAACTGGAAAACTGTAACATTGAAAAAAGTTACATTGAAAAGTGTAACGTTTATATCTGTCCACATAAAACCTGATTCAACAGGGTGCACTATGTGTGACGGCGAGATCGGGATCAAAATAGGCGATTAACATTTGCTATAAAACCTTCCAGGATTGAGAAGGCGCAAACTTATAGCATGTATACCGTGTCATTAACACAAGGACAAAGTCATTATGAGCGTGGAGTAGCATTCTGAGCTTTAATGAAAGTTATAATACAAGAATATGTATCAACATATGGAGCAGATAACGAAGTAGAGAAAACGAGAGAGGTTGGGGTGCTCCAAGTCAGCACAAACAAACACTCACATATACACACTCACACATACACACTCACATATACACACTCACACATACGCACTCACACATACACACTCACACATACGCACTCACATATACACACTCACACAACCACACATACACACGTATGGCCACACAAACGAGTATATTCACCCTCAAACACAGCAATGTACTTCACTAGCTATGCTAAAGAAATAATTTGACACACTCACACACACACACACACACACACACACATATACACTAATCCCGCACACTCACGCTAACACACAACAAGAGGGGATAGAAGCCCCATTAGGTATGATGAACACACTTTAACATGACACATGGAGACAAACACACACACACACACACACACACACATGCACACACACATCTACACCATGACACATACACACACATACAACAGTAACAGGCGAATGGTACCCACCAGCTATGAAACACACTACGCCATACCCACACACACCCACACACCCACACCCAACAACAAAAATCATCTAAAATCCCCACAAACTATGACACACACTCCGTCACACCCACACACACACCCATATAAACACACCCACACACTCACACACAACAACAAAAAGCATCTAATACCCACAAGCTATGGCTATGACAGACACACACTACGTCACACCAACACATCCACTCTCACACACAACAACGAAAAGCATCTAATACCCACAAGCTATGGCTATGACAGACACACGCTACGTCACACCAACACACCCACTCTCACACACAACAACAAAAAGCATCTAATACCCACAAGCTATGGCTATGACAGACACACACTACGTCACACCAACACATCCACTCTCACACACAACAACGAAAAGCATCTAATACCCACAAGCTATGGCTATGACAGACACACACTACGTCACACCAACACATCCACTCTCACACACAACAACGAAAAGCATCTAATACCCACAAGCTATGGCTATGACAGACACACACTACGTCACACCAACACATCCACTCTCACACACAACAACGAAAAGCATCTAATACCCACAAGCTATGGCTATGACAGACACACGCTACGTCACACCAACACACCCACTCTCACACACAACAACGAAAAGCATCTAATACCCACAAGCTATGGCTATGACAGACACACACTACGTCACACCAACACATCCACTCTCACACACAACAACGAAAAGCATCTAATACCCACAAGCTATGGCTATGACAGACACACACTACGTCACACCAACACATCCACTCTAACACACAACAACGAAAAGCATCTAATACCCACAAGCTATGGCTATGACAGACACACACTACGTCACACCAACACATCCACTCTCACACACAACAACGAAAAGCATCTAATATCCACAAGCTATGGCTATGACAGACACACACTACGTCACACCAACACATCCACTCTCACACACAACAACGAAAAGCATCTAATACCCACAAGCTATGGCTATGACAGACACACACTACGTCACACCAACACACCAACACACCCACACTCTCACGCACAACAACAAAAGACATCTAGTACCTACAAGCTATGGCTATGACAGACACACACTACGTCACACCAACACACCAACACACCCACACTCTCACGCACAACAACAAAAGACATCTAGTACCTACAAGCTATGGCTATGACAGACACACACTACGTCACACCAACACACCAACACACCCACACTCTCACGCACAACAACAAAAGACATCTAGTACCTACAAGCTATGGCTATGACAGACACACACTACGTCACACCAACACACCAACACACCCACACTCACGCACAACAACAAAAGACATCAAGTACCTACAAGCTATGGCTATGACAGACACACACTACGTCACACCAACACACCAACACACCCACACTCACGCACAACAACAAAAGACATCTAGTACCTACAAGCTATGGCTATGACAGACACACACTATGTCACACCAACACATCCACTCTCACACACAACAACAAAAGACATCTAGTACCTACAAGCTATGGCTATGACAGACACACACTACGTCACACCAACACATCCACTCTCACACACAACAACAAAAGACATCTAATACCCACAAGCTATGGCTATGACAGACACACACTACGTCACACCAACACACCCACACCCACACACAACAACAAAAGACATCTAGTACCTACAAGCTATGGCTATGACAGACACACACTACGTCACACCAACACACCCACACCCACACACAACAACGAAAGACATCTAGTACCTACAAGCTATGGCTATGACAGACACACACTACGTCACACCAACACATCCACTCTCACACACAACAACAAAAGACATCTAATACCCACAAGCTATGGCTATGACAGACACACACTACGTCACACCAACACCCACACTCTCACGCACAACAACAAAAGACATCTAGTACCTACAAGCTATGGCTATGACAGACACGCACTACGTCACACCAACACACCAACACCCACACTCTCACACACAACAACAAAAGACATCTAGTACCTACATGATATAAGATAGAGAACTACCTCACACACAACAACAAAAGACATCTAGTACCCACAAGCTATGGCTATGACAGACACACACTACGTCACACCAACACACCAACACACCCACACCCACACACACAACAACAAAAGACATCTAGTACCCACATGATATAAGATAGAGAACTACCTCACACACAACAACAAAAGACATCTAGTACCCACAAGCTATGGCTATGACAGACACACACTACGTCACACCAACACACCAACACACCCACACCCACACACAACAACAAAAGACATCAAGTACCTACAAGCTATGGCTATGACAGACACACACTACGTCACACCAACACACCAACACACCCACACCCACACACAACAACAAAAGACATCAAGTACCTACAAGCTATGGCTATGACAGACACACACTACGTCACACCAACACACCAACACCCACACCCACACTCAACAACAAAAGACATCAAGTACCCACAAGCTATGGCTATGACAGACACACACTACGTCACACCCACACCCACACCCACACTCAACAACAAAAGACATCAAGTACCCACAAGCTATGGCTATGACAGACACACACTACGTCACACCCACACCCACACCCACACACAACAACGAAAGACATCAAGTACCCACATGATATAAGATAGAGAACTACCTCACACACACACACTTACACATACAACCATCGTGTCCAACAAAGATAACACGAACGCTACTCCATCAACATGCTCTACAACAAAACTACTTAACGCAACCAAACACACCCACATATCAATTCACACCCAGATGTACAACAACAGCGGCCGATCCCTTTCCCTCTCCCCCCACTAACCTAAGAGATAAAACTAACTGCGCACCGAACGTATATAAATTCTCATTCCCCACCCCTACACACCCACATATACCCACACACCAACATACTTCTTCTTCTTCCTTTCTTCCTGTCTTCCTCCTCTCTCCTCCCTCCCCCTTCCTCCTTTCCTCTTTTCTTCCTTCAGTCCTTTCTTCCTGTCTTCATATCTTCCTCCTCCCTCTTCCTTCTTCCTTATTTTCTTCCCTTTTCTCTTCTTTCCTCTTCCTCCATCTTCCTTCTTCCTCCTCCTCCTCCTTCTTCTTCTTCTTCTTTTTCTTCTCACGCTTGCTGATGTTAACTTGAATATATGTCAAGAAAGTAGCCAGCGACTATTGGTATCTCCATAGACCTTGTCCCGGAACGGTATCAGTGACGGCCACACGTTCTTCCTCTGTTCCTCGTCTGTTGGACACCTTGGTAGCAGGTGCTCATCAGTCAGTGCCGCAGACACATTCATCTTTATGTCATATTCTTAGTTTGTTGCTGCCTGCTCCCGTGTGTGTTGTGTCATTTGGTTGATGACCTGTGTGCTCTGCTTCCCACTTGTTCCTGTATCCCATCCACATCCACGCATGGTTGATGACCTGCGTGCTCTGCTTCCCACTTGTTCATGTATACACATCCACACATGCCCACCCACCATCACCCGCAACAAAAGTCCAACACGAGAGACAAAAAAACTGCCTGACGAATAACACACACACGCATATCAACACACACACACACACACACACACACGCACATCCACATATACCCACATACCCACACATACAGCAGCCAGAGCCAATCGAGACCCCCCTCCTCCTCCTCTTACCCCCCCCCCCCCCCACACACACACACACACAGCCATGAAAGAGAACCAACTGACACAAAAACATCAATATGCGAACGACACTCACAAGCCACGAGAGACAAAACGACTTTACACCCACCCACACACTCACACCCACACCCACACACACACACACACACACAAACACGCACACAACAACAAGAGACGACCGAGCCTCAGTCATCCAAGTGAGACAAACCTCGACTTTGGACAAACCCACCTGAGATTCCAGCGTTGTGTACGCCACTGCTATGTTACTTGGTCGACATCTCTCACTGATGTTTTCTGTCAAACGATTGTCAGTTCGGGCCTTTGGTTTGGGGCTGCTGATTGGTGGTTTAGACGGTGTTGTTGGCACTTGGGTCTGTGGGGTTCTGGAAGGGATACTTCATTTTAATACTATAACAGGATTTGGTCTACTTGTGCGCACCACCACTGTCACCATTGTTATTTGAACTAGACGAGGCGGTTAGACTACGTTTGATCATGGAGTATGTGAGAGACAGAGAGAGAGAGAGAGTGAGAGCCAGAGATGAACAAAGAAAGAGATAAAGAAAGAGAGATGGAGATCAATTAAGAGAGAAGCACAAAAGATAACTAGTAACAGAGAGAGAGAGAGACTTATAAAGAGGAAAAAGACAGAGTAATAGATAAAGAGGAATAAATAGAAAGGCAAAGAGAAATATGGAGAGAAATACAGAGAGCCAAAGTGTCAAAGGAATAATAGAGTGAGAGAGACAAAGAGAGAGAGAGAGAGAGAGAAAGAAGAATAACGAGGAATGAAGAGAGAGATAAAAATACATAAAAAGAGACAAACATAGAGATAGAGGAATAATAAGAGACAAAGATGGTGATTGAGAGAAAGAGCGAGACAGAGATAGGCACACATTGAAAATCAGAGAAAGAGAGGGGCAAAGATAAAGAAAGTGAACGAGACAGATCGACTGAGAATGCTAGAAATAGAGATAACGACTGAGAGAGAGAGAGAGAGAGAGAGAGACTGCAATAAAGAGAGGATCACAGCGAGAAAGGGGGGATGGGGCGGGGAGATAGAAATAGAGAAACAGTGAGAGACATAAACAGATTGAGACACAGAGTGACACATTGAGAGAGAGAGAGCCATAGAGAAAGGGACATAGATAGAGAGAGAGAGAGAGAGAGAGAGAAATATACAGATAAAGACAGTTTCATTGACAGATGGAGAAACAAAGAGAGAGGCAGAGAAAAACGAAACAGCGAGTGAGGAAAAGAGACACACTTAGAGAGTGAGAGACAAGAGAAGCAGATGGATGGAAAGGCAAAGAGTACGACAAAGGAAGAGAGATACATATAAAGCGTGCAAAATTGGCACAGAGAGAAAGTGAGAGTGAAAAAGGCAGGAAGAGATAACAGTAAGGGACATCACTTGGGAGAGACAAAGGGAGCAAGAGACTGAGGGATAAATATGATTGGTTGGTTGGTTTCTAATGCCCACAATGGGTTGGTAGCCCATTTGTGCGCCCTGAAAAGGACGGAACTTGTGGCAGATTGCAGTAGCTTTCCTAACATCCCGAGTGTGCTGATAAAGTGACCCGGGTCCTCCAGACGGTTGTGCAATGATTGACTTCATCTGCGTGTCTCACTACTATAGGGATCACTTCGAACCTCACCTTGTTAGCCAGACTGTTGTCCTCGAGAACAGCCCATTTCCAGGACGACAAGGGAGGACAGGTGAGGGTCTTGGCCAATATATTTCTCCTGACCCTGGCTAACGTTGTCTGATCAGTGTGTTTTGCCTGACCAGACGTTAGCCTCATCGTCCCAAGGGATAAATATTAATGTATATGTTAAGGGGCATGTCCTTTACAAAACGTCGCTTCTTACAACATCCAACCTATTTGACTATTATAAATTTCTTGGCAAGTGTGCAGTACGGTAGGTTGCCATTACTTTCCGTACGTGGAGGAGCGAAAAAAAAACCCATATCTGCGAAACTGTAGACGAGTGGGATGCGAACCGTGTGGGTGGGATTGTGAAATAGACTCATCATCCCTAGACCACGCAGTGAAACTCGCTGGGTTTTCACAATCCCAACGCACCAAGTTCGATTCCCACCGTGTCCAATTCAGAAGACACTCTATTTTTCTCGAGCGATTGCACCTCCACGTACGGAAAGTAATGGCAACCTACCGTACTGCACATTTGTCAAGAAACTTATAACAGTCAAACAGGTTGGCGGTTGTAAGAAACGAGGTCCTGCAAAGGGCATGCTACTTACTTATATATACATAAAGTCCTTGTCAACAGGATCGGCCAACAACTGGACGTCGAACAATCCCGTGAGCAGGCAGGATTCAGAAGAGCGTTCTCCACTACTGACCACCTACACACAATCCACCAGCTGCTGGAGAGAGCACGTAAACTACGCCTGCCCATATGTCTAGTGTTTATAGATTATGAAAAGGCCTTCCACAGTATTGAGATCAATGCCGTGATAAATGCCAGAATAAACCAGGACATGGCCGAAAATTACAGGAGGATGACCGAAGAAATAAATGTAGGTTGTAGTACGGATATTACTCGGTACAACTGCCCAAAAACTATTCCACTTGCAAAAGTAATGCGGCAGGGCGACACAATTTCTCAAAAGCTTTTCACAGCAACGCTTGAGGACATCTTCCAACAGCTGAGTTTGGCAGATAGAGGCATAAATATAGATGGGAAAAGGCTCACCCACCTACACTTTGCGGACGACATTGTGCTCATCAGCCACACCACCGAGGAGGCCCAACACTCCGTGAACGAACTGGATGAGATCGGTAGAGGTGTCGGACTACGGATGAACAAAAAGAAAACGCAATGTCTCCGAAACCCACACTGCCTCAAATGCAAGAAGAAGTTGGAAAATGAGCCGGTTTATTTTTTAATTTTTATTCCAAGTGTTTGCCTCACTAGTTTCTACTGGCGGAGGAGCGCCTATTCCATCCCAGACCGTAGTCAATTGGGCGATATTAAGGCGCATAAACCAGTGCTTGGATGCATGTGTGTATCTGTATGTACCTAACCTAGTGTTTCAGTGATGCAGAGGTGTTTCATGTCATTTGATGATCCTCTTGTTGTTCATCGTAGATAGGTGGTTTCAATTTTTCCTTTTTCTTATTTTCCTTGGTGTACACTGTCTGGCTCCAAGAGATTAAATAAGCACAATTTTGGATTCCTGGGACAATTTTCTGGAATGGGTATATTTATTTTAGGTACATCGCTCTTTTTCTTCTTTTTTGATTTCCAAAGTTAATGGGGACACTTTTTAATTTTGTTAAATTAAAAAAATATTTTTATTAATATTAAACAAAAATCATATATATATTTGAAAAACATTGTGAAAATACAATGTAGTGAAATGTATAACAGTGATGAAGGAAATGGAATGATTATGTAGATGATGAAATTTATTTACATAAAATTTACTTAGTCGCTCCTCTTCTACCGTGAGGTGTAGAGGTTTGCCAAAGAGAACGCCACACTGCTCTATCCGCCGTCTTTTTCCTGGCCTCTTTCCAATCCAGCCCTCTATCACTTAGGGACTGTCGTATGTTGTCTTCCCAATGTACTTTGGGACGTCCTCGGGGTCTGCGTCCTTGACTTTTGATCTCCCATGACCGCTTTGGTATCCGATCTTCTTCCATTCTACAGACATGGCCAAACCACTGTAGTTGGGACTGCTCCACTCGTGTCTGCAGGGGTTGAACTTCAAGATTGCTACGTATTGTCTGGTTACGGATCTTGTCCCTATTCGTCACCTGAACCGCCTTTCTTAGGTACCTCATTTCTGAAGTTTGTAATTGCCTTTCTTGGGCTGTAGTCATTGCCCATGACTCACATCCATATGTCAGGACAGGCACATAGGTCGAGCAGTATACATCCATCTTTGTTTTCCTGCTTATTTCTCTTCTACTGAGGAAACCTCTGTTTATTGCATGGAACAGTCTACCTGCTGCTGCCCTTCGTGCAGTTAACTCCTCTTTGATTCCTCCCCTGCTGTATATTACCACTCCTAGATATTTAAAGTTGCTGACCTGCTCTAGTGCTCGTGTTCCCAGGGTTATCTGATGTCTCTTTTCATCTCTGGCGATCACCATGGTTTTTGTTTTGGAGTTGCTGATGTGCATTCCATTTACATAAAAATGAGAGTAAAATATTGAATAGGTGAATTAAATGATGACTTCTCCTTTTCGTCTGGTTTGGTGTTTCAGATTTTCATCACTGCTCTCAAAGATTTTTCCATCCCAGTCCAACTTGTAAGAGATATTCTGACTTTCGAAGGAAACTCGAAGATACTCCATTGGGCCCCTCGAGATATAATGGGGTTATCAACTTTTAAAACTCTTGCGGTTAATAAGGTGTCGAAGGTGAGTGAGGCTCAGGAATAAAATATCAAATATAAAGTATATAGAGTATAAAGTATTTAAAGAGGTGAGTGGGTTTACAAACATAATATATATACATATATAATTTGATGATGACTTAAGAAGAAAATAACGGTTAGAACATATATAAAAAGGAGTCTTATGTTATTGGAGTGATGATCCATCACCAGATATTCATTTCCACTTTTGAACCTTGTGGCTATTTAGGTGTCAATCGTGAGGGTGACTACATGCAAAATATATAAAAAGGCGAGGATGTCTCAACAATGATCTATATAGTGGTTAGAATGATATATAAATTGATGAAGCTGTTTACAAGATTAACTTATATAATAGTCACGATGATTCCCTATATTATCGGTATCTACTGGTGAGGCTGATTTCACCTGGAATTAATGTATATAATATTTTACAGTATGCTTTAAGTAATTGTGCAATAATGATAAAATAGCCTAGATAATATTACCTTAGCGGCCAGGTACTCCAGTACAGCTGGCAGGTACATCGTGGTTCCTGTACCGATACTCTCAGCATAGTTACTCTTATCTTCGCAAAAAATGGATACTTCTTCTTCTTCTTCTTCGTACGCAGTCAGACAGTAATCATTATTTTTTTGAAAAAAGCGGCGATCATCCTGAGGCTGTCGACACTGCCATAGAGCTTGTCTTGCAGTTCCACTGGTGATGGCCACATCTGCTCTCTCTGATCCTCGTATGTCGGGCAGTTCTGCAACAGATGTTCAGCGGTCATTTTACCGGTACCGCACGGGCATTCGTCGGTATCACCTATCTTCAATTTGTTGAATAGGTAGTACCTCAGTCTATTGTGGCCAGTGCGAAGTCTGAAGACAACGACCTGCTCTCTTCTGTTCAACTGGTAATAGGCATTGTTTTTGGTGTAACCAGTATGTTCGGTTTCCCATTTGGCTTTAATAAGCCGTTTTAACTCTTCGTACGTCATACTAGTATCTGTTTGTGGTAGTCTTGCACCTTCTTTTGCCAGTCTGTCTGCCTCCTCGTTGTCTTGGATGTTGCAGTGTGATGGGACAGACTGTACCACTAACCTTTTTGATGTGGACTGCTGGCACACTTTGCAGAGTGCTGCTCTTAAGTCATTAAGCTCAGTGTTTGCAAAAAATGGATACGACCGACGGGGAACTGCAGCCCAGCTCTGGATGAACGAGACTTGGATTTGCCCTTGCCTTTTCAGCCTTTCCCACGTCCAGACATGATGGGATGTTGGTTGGTTAGTTAATAAGAGAGTTAAAACGACATGAAGGTTTTCCTCTTTGCATTCCCATGTCTGAGGCACGTCCCCTCTTCACCCCAGCAAAAGTCCATTGGGCGACACTGGGGCATATTGAGCCCGTGCCTGGGCGCGAATGCGCCTACATGTGCCCATGCAAGTATTTCCCTGATCCGTGGTATTTCTGTTTCTGTTGTTGTTTTCTTTCCTTCTCTTGTCGTACGTTGTCCTGTTGCTGGTGTCAAGGCCACGCTTAGTGTCCAAGGATTCACAATAGGCCAACGTCAGGATCCAGCAGATCAAGAAAGATCCTAATTCACTGTTCCTATACAAGCTCATGTGTGAATCTTTGGCGGTTTTCTCTTGGCGGAGCCCATCTCCTCTCCAAGCCACGGGAAGGTGCAATGCAGACGACGAAGAGGCTGGCCCAAAAAGAGATGGGAAGACAACATAAAAGAATGGACCAGTCTCTGACCAGAAGAGTCACAGGCAGCGGCTTCTGACAGAGAGGGTTGGCGTGGAGTTGTGGGGATGTCTTCATGTGTGCCATAACGACCTCACCGGTTACGGGATGACCTGACCTGACCTGATACAAGCTCACTGGAAAAATAATTGATGCATCGTCTGCATTTTGCGGTAAGCTATTTCTAAGGTCTGGGAATTCTTCCCCCAGGTCGTTGACCATTATTGTAGAGATAGTTGGGTAGATTGCTGACCCCTGGGGTATGCTGTTTTTATGTTTGTATTTTTCTGATCTTTGGTCTTGAATTTGAACTACAAAGTATCTCTCTTGTATGCAGTTCTCTTCCTACTGGTAGGCATTTCCTGTTATTCCTATCTTCTGTATTTTAAATAGTGCCCCTGCCCTCCAACATTCATCATATTCCCTCGATACATCTAAGAATATTGCAGCAGTTTTTTTCTCCTTTTTTGGAATCCTGTTTTTACTTCGTGATCTACTTTTAGCAGCTGGTCTACTATACTTTTTCCTTTTCTAAATCCTGATATGATGGGGCTGTAAAGATTATTTTGTTCTAAGTGGTATTTAACATGATTATTGATTATTGTTTCTAAGATTGTTCCTATTTGAGAGTTTAGAGATACCAGTCTGTATGAGCTATCATCATGAGCTTTTTTGTTTGGCTTCAGGACAGGCACAGTCACCGCCATTTTCCACGATTTTAGGATATTTCCCTTGTTCCATATTATATTAAAAAGTTGTACTATTATAGTTGTTGTAGTTATTGGAATGTTCTTTGGGATTTTGTACCTTAGTATGTCTTGTCTTGTTGTTGTATTAGTTTTGGATTGTATTGCCTGTATTGTCTCCTCTATTGTTATTTCTGCATTTATGTTTATTCATGTACCTGGGATAGCCACATCACCTGCTTTTAATTGTACCATTAAGTTTTCTCTTCTTTTTCATTCTTTTTTAGTGAGCTATTAGCACTGATCTGAAAGAATTGTGAGGCCAGTATATTTGCCTTTTACTTATCAGTTTCTCCTAGTTCTCTAGTTAATATACATAGAGAGAGAGAGAGAGAGAGAGAGAGAGAGAGAGATGGAGAGAGAGCGAGTGAGAGAATGATATAGATATATAAAGAGAAAGATAGAGGGCCATAGAGACGGTGCATGTGTGTGTATGTGCGTGTATGTGTATGTATGTGTGTATGTATGTGTATGTTTGTTGGAATGGAATACACGGTGTGCAATCTTACTTCTGCTTCAGAGCCTCGTTCTCAGCTTTCAGAGACTGTAAAATGGACTCCATTTTTTTGGTATCTTCCCTGGCCTTCATAGCAGATTTCTGAGCGGCCTCCAAAGCTATCCTTAACCTCTTGTATTCATCCTGGACTGCAGAAGTGACATGTTGATGTTCTTTGACATTCTTGTGTAGTTTCTCTATCTGGCCCCTCATTGATTCGTTATCGCTCTTGTAGCGTTGAAGGTCAGTGGCTAAAGCTTCTACTTGACCTGGCTACACAAGAAAAACAATTTATGTTTAGCTTATAACAGCCATTTCCAATGGCATTATATGGGGCTGGGATCAAGACCTTGAGCAGCACATGAGCTGCAGCGGTCAGCGACCCATAGCTGACTGCTAGTGTCAGGGCCAGCGAACCAGAGCTGCCAAGACCCTTCTACACCTCCACGCGGTGATCCTGGATAACAGGCTGCAGCAGGGCAGACTGGCTAAGGAGAAGGAATCGAAGAGGGAATGCTAACCCGGTACTCAAAAAATGTTTGCTGAAGTCGGATGTGTTGGACCGAAAGGTGCAGATATCGCAGTCAGGCTGTAAACTACGATACAACGCATTCCGTTCTCTGTACTACATTCTGCGACTTAAGCCTTTGAGGGTTTGGTAGCGGGAGATTGAGAACGAACGAACGAAGAAGAAGAAGAAGAAGAAGAAGAAGAAGAAGAAGAAGAAGTAAGGGGCTGAAACATGGACACTAGCAAAGAAGGATGAAACACGTCTGGACGCTATTGAAATGTAGTGATATCATAGAATGGAACGAGTGAGTGGCACAGAAAGAAGATCCAATGATATTGTCTTCACTGAAGTTGTTGTTTGTCCATCGTTTCCGAGAAGGACCACATTGTCATCTGTCAACACTGGAGCGGGTTCGTATGTAACTGATCTAACAAACCCGAGCCCGAAATCGTGTGAAAGTGTTTCCTGTTTGCTATCTCTCATTATTCATTTTTCTCTGTTTATTCCGAGCTCTTTATATCTATCTCAGCTTCGCTCTTTTTTTCCGCTGTCTCTTTCTCACATTTTATATTAATCTCTTCTTTTCCTCACACTTTTCGCCATGTGCATTCGACTTCGGCAAGCATTTTTAGTTGGGTCACTACCCAGTAGCACTAGGATTGCTGATTCCAAATTTGTGCAAGCTTGGGTTGTGAGCCATATTGCTAACCACTTCGCCCCGCAACCTATCCACTCCTTCCCCCCCCCCCCCCCCCCCCCCATAACAAAGTATTTAAAAAAGTTAAATTAAATTTTAAAAAACAAACAAATTAAAAAATAAAATAAAAAAATAAAAAAAAATATTTTTCTCTCTATCCGCAACTCTCAATCCCTCAGTTTATCGTTCATGCACTTTCTTTTTCTGCGCCTCTTTCTCTTTCTCTCTGCCCATCTTTTTCTCTCAATCCTTATATTTCCTTTCTCTTAACACAATCTCAATCTCTCCTCCTTTAAATTTACACTCTTTCTATCTCTTTTCTGCTGTCACTTGTGTTCTGTCCTTTTCGCTCTTTGGCTCATTCTTTCTCTCGCTCTTTCTCGTTCCCTCCTTTTCTGTCCATTTTTGTCCCACTTTATTTATGTCTCTGTTTCTCTCTATCTCTATCTCTATGGACATTTACAAATTGATCTCTAATTCTCTAACTATCTCCCACCCCCTTTTAGCCAGTTCTGCTGTCCTATGACCTTGACATACCTGTCAGCACACTTACCGACGCATGCGCCTTGGGTGACTTTGGAGATTTTGGTGACCCCGCCTTGTCGTCTGACGACCTTGCCCTTTGTCGCTTGAGGTCATCATTCTCGCGCTTCAACTCGTCCAACTTGACCCACAGCTGGCCCATGCCCGCTCCTCCCCGAGATATTCTGGGAGGGGGCGTGGCTGGGGGCGGACGTGTGGGAGTCTCCGCTAGAAGTCCATCAATAAGTTGCTGTGGACAAAGTTATCATCATCATCAGCATCATCATCATCATCATTATCATCACCATCAACACTATCATCATCATTATCATCACCACCATCATCATAACCACCATCATCACTATCATCATCATCATCACCATCACCATCATCACCATCATCATTTCACAAATGCCAACATTTGACTACGATGACCAGCTTTACAGCAATGCCCATTAACTAGCGTATTCTCAAATAATTGCAGACAGTGTTACCACCAGTAGCGAAGCGCGATGATAATTGTAAGGTAAGATGAGTCGTGAACATAAAGGGACACACTTAACGATGTCGAAAAAAAAAGGTTTAAAAGTACTTGGTGTTTGTGCTGAATGAGGTAGTTGAAACCCATGCTTTTGCCGTACTTCTGCAAAATTCAACTTCGTCAAAGTTGAAGAGTTGTTCCTCTACCTGAACTATATTTGAGTCAAGAACTTCAAGCAAATCAATAAAATAATAAAATTCAAATCGGAAATTTAAAAAAATACACAAAACTGCAATGAAATTACATTTCAAACACACTTTGATAGCTTGGATTTTAACACGCTCAATCGGGGAAGTCCGGCCTAATCTGCCGCTAGTTGGCTGTGACAAAAAGTAGCGTTCTAATGCCCGTACCCTAGCTACCAACTGACCTGCTTCTTTCACTGGACGCAATCAGCTTACCTTTCTAATAGTAACTGATGAATTCACTTTGCACGTTTTGGTGACATGTTACTATGCTTAAACAAAAAAGAACAATACAATTTCAATATATAATTTATTCTCCATCTGTTTTCAGCAAAGTGTTGTCTTCTCTAATTCTTGAAAACCATTTGGGATAGCTCAGCCTATCCTATCTATTCTAACGCCTCGCTACTGGCTACCATTAAAGCGATTCACTTTGCAGAGCCGATACTTTCTTACAATACCACAGAGCCGACACATTGGCTTGATTTAATCATACTTATATTTAAAAGTTTCTCGAAAACAACTTTCCTCAAATTATAAATGTACCTTAACTTCCTACAGGAAGTTTTACATCTCAAAAATAAATGTCCAGAAATCCAAAATATTTCGGACCGAATGAATTGAAACACACATTGCACACATATATAGATAGATATTCTTGAATATGTACACCAATTATCAATTACATATACACGAGCACATACTGTCGAATAGTGTCGCCTTTACATACACACTTATATACACTTTTGTCGTGGATAACGCGTTTGAGACATCGTTGAAAGAGGCCACGGCTGGTTGATGAGGTGGGATGGTCAGATCGTTTCTCTGCTGTCTTCCTTTCCCTAATACCCCTGGAGGACAGCTGATGATCTACATCAGCCCAATCGGGATGTGAGATAAACTACTAAAACCCACCACTTAACGTCCTATTCAGGGCGCACAAAAGGATAAACTTACTCATTGTGAGCATTAAACAACAACAGTATACCGGGTGCCCATTTATATCTGGGTGGACTTGAGCGTGGTGGTAGCGGGAATAATGAACCGTATGCTTTTGCCGTGTAAAACGAGTGCTCTGCTAATACGGTAATGCTCAAATGTGCATGCACAAGTAAATGATGTTCGTCCATCACATGCGATGAAGACCACTCTCTTTGTTCAGCCGTGTGGACAATCTTTTCTCTTGCTGTGTCTGCTGAAATGGGTGACGTGTGCGATGACTTTAACTTCACTCTCTCGTCCTGAGCCACCTTTAGCCAGTGGCAAGTCATTATCGAGACGACTTGAGAAAACACATAATGCAGATTTTTCCTCAGGTTTACCTACGAAGCATACCCAGTAAACAGGAATCCAGCAAGGCAGCAGAGGGAGGATGCATCTTTCGTTGTGTGTCTTGCATTTCCCATAACCGCAACAGGTTGTAGGGAGATCACTCAGCGTGTGAGTGATGTGTTGGGCATCTCTCCCAGGCGACGTGTTCTAGTTCATCATAGTCACGTGTTTATATTTCCCAGTCACACTAAAGACCGGCGCTGTCTGCAGCTAGGGCGAAGGGCGCCAATCTCGTCAAGTTCAGCCGTATGCACTAGACCGTGAAAATACGACACATGTTTAAGCGTAGTACTAATTCACATAGCTGATGTCCAGGCCAGGGTAATCGGACGGAAGGAAACAAAAAAAATGAACGAATTATTTGTCCAAATGGAAAACAACGACATATTTCCGTGAACATAAGTGTAAGACGTCGGCTAGTGTGAATTCAAAGCAAATTTGTGGCCTGGCAGCGTCTATAATGAACTAAAACACCAAGTAAATACACGCACATACACACACACAGACACAGCCACACACATAACGCAAACTAAGGTACACATAAGGCGTGGCTTCGTTCATTCTCAATCTCCCAGTATCAAACCCTGAAAGGGCTTAAGTAGCAGAATGTAGTCCAGAGAACGGAATGCGTCGTGTCGTAGTTTACAGCTTGACTGCGATATTTGCACCTTTCGGTCCAACACATCCGACTTCAGCAAACATTTTTTTTAGTACCGGGTTAGCATTTATTCTTCGATCCTTTCTCTTTAGCCAGTCTGCCCTGCTGCAGCCTGTTATCCAGGATCACCACGTGGAGGTGTAGAAGGGTCTTGGCAGCTCTGGTTCGCTGGCCCTGACGCTAGCAGTCAGCTATGGGTCGCTGACCACTGCAGCTCATGCGCTGCTCCAGGTACACATATAAGCGAACACACTTAAACACACAGCACAGTACACCACTATACAGAGACAAACCTGAGCCTTTTCCAGCAGATTCTTGGATTGTGGGTCCCTCTTTTTCATCAAGAAGACGCTGGTCAAACTAGAGCTGAAGCTTCTGGCCTCCGAACGGATGTCTTTCTTGATGTCTCCAGACATTGTCCCAGTTGGGTCTTGTACTATAGACTACAGGTAGGCACTGGTGGGTGTTAATTGTTACATGCAGCCATGTATTGTTCTATGACTAATGACTATAGGTAGTCTTATGCGGGTTTCGTTTTATTGGCTAGAGGTAGTCTCATGTGGGTCTATAATTAATGGCTACATTAGTCTCAAGTAGTAGGTCTATAATTAATGATTATTACACAGGTAGTCTCAGGTGAGTCTGTAATAACTACAGGTAGTCACATGTGGTTTAATGTTATTCGCTACAGATTGTCTCAGGTGAGTCTATAGTTAATGCCTACAGGTAATCACAGGTGGGTCTATAATTAATGGTTGCAATTAGACTCAGGTGATTTTTTAATTAATCACACCAGGTAGATCAGTTTATCACTAATCACTATAGGTAGTTGCTTATAACTAATTACTATAGGTAGTCTCAGGTGAGTTTATAACAATCACTACAAGTATGTGAGTTTTAACTAATGACTACAGGTAGTCTCAAATATTTTTATAATTAATCAGTATAGGTAAATGCGTTTATAACTAATGACTACAGGTAGATGAGTTTATAACAAATGACTAAAGGTAGGTGAGTTTATAATTAATCACTTCAGTTAGGTGAGTTTATAACTAATCGTTACGGATAGTCTCAGGTGACTACAAGTAGTCTCAAGTGAGTTTATAACAAGCCATTGAATATAGTCTCAGGTGAGTTTATAAATAATCACTACAGGTTATCTCAGGTGAGTTTAGAACTAATCACTACTTGCATTCTCAGGTGAGTTTATAACTAATCACAACTCGTAATCTCAGGTGGGTCTACATTATATGCATATAGGTAGTCTCAGGTTACTGTAACATCAACGGCTACAAGGCACAGTCTGACCTAAATATCCTTGTCTGTTTGATATCGTAAGCCTATAATAAATTTAATTGTTAGCACCGGGTAATAACTGTTTACCCTCTTAGCAAGCACACATAATGCCTAGAGTTGACCTGGTCTGTAAGACTTAACAAAGACCCAGTTTGTTGACAGGGTCAAGGTACTGAACAAGTGTTCTGGTTATTACGTTGAGTTACCTGTGGACCACAAATACAGCATTTTTAGTACATTATTCTGGAAATTTGGTTTTGTTGGCGAGGGGAAAAAAAGGGGGGGGGGGGGTGGCGCAAATAATATATCTATTGTAATAGTCTGCGCATCTCGTTAAAGCCCGCGTGTGTTACTGGGTCCCGAAGGGAAAGCACTGAAACCTGCCAGGCATTATGTAAGGGGCGACTAAATAGGGTTTGGCATGGGGGCCGATTACCCACCCTGTAGAAACTATAATTTACTGGTAAGAGAAAAGACATAAGAAATGACCCACGGAGATGAACCTTCGCATAAAGCTGTTCGGTAGCTCTGAAGAACAATCAATAACGGCAAACCTTATTCACATAACTGGATTTCGTGCGTATACATAAAACAACAATAGCAAAAGACAAAATAAGAAGAAGAAAAAGAAGAGGAGAAGGAGGAAGAAGAGGAAGGAAAACAAGAAGAAAAAGAGAAAGAAAAAGATGATGAAGATGAAAAACAGAAGAAGAGGAAGAAGAAAAAGAAGAAGAAAAGGAAAAAGAAGAAGAAGAAAAGGAAGAAGAAGAAGAAGAAAAGGAAGAAGAGGAAGAAGAAGACGAAAAGGAAGAAGGATTAGAAGAAGAAGAAGAAGAAGAAGAAGAAGAAGACGAAAAGGAAGAAGGATTAGAAGAAGAAGAAGAAGAAGAAGAAGAAGAAAAGGAAAAAGAAGAAGAAGAAGAAGAATAGGAAAAGGAAGAAGAAGAAGAAGACATCCAGACAATGACCCTTGTTGGTAAACGTTACTGGTTAGCAACATCGTCACTAAATACACTGTAAAAGAAATGAAACCGTCACTACAGGAGTATATGTGCTTTGGCGCAGGCTTCTGAAAGGAGCCAACTGCAATGGTGGACCTATGGTTGGTAGGGAACGAAATAGGAGCAGTCAAAACTGAAATACTGTTTGCTGGACTAGTGTTTGCTGTGACCAAACGACAAGCTAGCTGGGCAGTCAGAGTCGACGAGAGATGGTTTAGCGTAGTTCAGTGTTATTAGTTTTGTTGACTGGGTTAAGGCAAGGCCTTGGTTAAGGACACAGACTTAGGCTGAAGTGAACGCAGTACCTGGGTTCTTGTAATAGTACTTGGGCTCTTGCTACAGTACTCGGGCTCTTGTAATAGTACTTGTGCACTCGCTACAGTTCTTGCGCTCTTGCAATAGTACTTGTGCTATCGCTACAGTACTTGCGCTCTTGTAATAGTACTTGTGCTCTCGCTACAGTACTTGCGCTCTTGTAATAGTGCTTGGGCTTTCACTACAGTACTTGGGCTCTTGTAATACTACTTGTGCTCTCGCTACAGTACTTGCGCTCTTGTAATAGTGCTTGGGCTTTCGCTACAGTACTTTGGCTCTTCTAATAGTGCTTGGGCTTTCGCTTCAATACTTTGGCTCTATTTACGGTACTTGAGCACTCATAAAGTTACTTCATCTCTCTTAGCCATATTTGAGCTCTTGTAACCGTACCTGGGCTCTCGGTAAGGTACTTGGGCTCTTGTAGCGGTACTTGTGCTCTCGTTCTCAGCGCACTGTCGAGAAACCGGTTCAGGTGTTTAACGACAGGCCTAACTGTAATGTCTATGAAATGTTCTCTGCCCATGCCTAATCTCGTCAGGACGTATTTGTTTGTTTCTCTTTCCACAAAATGCGGAACATTTTTCCATTTAAGTACATTTCATGAACCTCTATTATGTTTTCCAACTGTTTGTTCATATTCCATGTTCCTGTACCGCATAATAATGTTTAATATTTATAACACCCGATAAGTCTCATTTTCAATGTATTGGTAATTTGCCTGGATACCAATAGATAAATGAACTTTTGGCAACACTTGTAATTCTGTGCTAATTATAAACCGAAACTGCACATGCTTGGATACAAGGTTCCTGTATATGGGCCAGTAGTAGTGTGTCCCTCTGCCTAACTTGAACAATGGCAATAAATAAATGATTCAATAAGATAGTCGTTGCATAACGCAGTGCATTGTCTCGCTAAGCGAGTTCATATTTTACGTTTGTCGTGTGCGCATCCAGAGCCGGCCGACAACACAACTAATCTGACCGGAATACTAGCCCTTCATGACTCATTCTGTGTTGTCCCAGAGATGAGTCACGTGTTTCTCGGAATTTTAAAACTGGGCGTTAAGCAGCTCACACAGTTCCCCGATCGCAGGGATATAACCAGAAGGACTTAAGCCAAGTCCAGCTCAGGGTGGGATGAAATGTATTGATCAAGGCCTTATCTAATGTGTTTGTCACCCTCTAGCAAACATTAACGCGCTGTAGTACAGCAGCCAGGTCAACTATGTTAAGAACGACACTGTGATTTTCATTGATGTGAGTCTACCGAGAAGCTCCGTATTGCATTACAGTCAGTAGGACTCTACACCAACAACAGAGCAGCAACAACAACACCAACAACAGAGCAGCAGCAACAACAACACCAACAACAAAGCAGCAACAACAACACCAACAACAGAGCAGCAGCAACAACACCAACAACAAAGCAGCAACAACAACACCAACAACAAAGCAGCAACAACAACCCCAACAACATAGCAGCAACAACAACACCAACAACAAAGCAGAAACGACACCAACACCAACAACATAGCAGCAACAACAACACCAACAACAAAGCAGCAACAACAACAACACCAACAACATAGCAGCAACAACAGCACCAACAACATAGCAGCAACAACAACACCAACAACAAAGCAGCAACAACAACAACGCCAACAACATAGCAGCAACAACAATAAACCAACAGCATAGCTTTACGATCAAGGTAATTTAAATCAAACTGGTTGTATACATATTCTGCAGAGTCTTATAAACCAGTACAAAGACGTTAAGTTATATAGAGAGGTAGCGATTACACACAATTAAATTACGGATAAAAAATCAAAATCATCAGCTACTGGAAAATTCTTAAAAGACTTCAGAGCTGAGGCCGCTGAGGCCGCTGAGGCACTAAGAACAGCAATAACAGCCTTTGTGGAAAGCATGGAATATGCCAAAAACAAAATAGTTTTCTTATAAATTCGATATCAGTCATTATGGCCCACAAAAACATATAATTGAACAGCCCGTCAAAGACACTCACGAACACAAGCTACAGTTTGAAGAGTGTGACAATTGAATGGGTTCTTGCTGACTGCTTGATACCACGAAATGAGGCAGATTGACAAGAAGTCAAAGAGGAATTCATAGACATTTGGCTTGGCTTGGCTTCGTTCGCTCTCAATCTCCCACTATCAAACCCTGAAAGGGATTAAGTAGCAGAATGTAGTCCAGAGAACAGAATGTGTTGTTGTCGTAGTTTACAGCTTGACTGCGATATTTGTACCTTTCGGTCCAACACATCCGACTTCAGTAAGCATTTTTTGAGTACCGGGTTAGCATTCCCTCTTCGATCCCTTCTCCTTTGCCAGTCTGCTCTGCTGCAGCCTGTTATCCAGGATCACCGCGTGGAGGTTAGAAGGGTCTTGGCAGCTCTGGTTCGCTGACCCTGACACTAGCGGTCAGCTGTGGGTCGCTGACCACTGCAGCTCATGCGCTGCTCAGCATCTTGATCCCCATAGACATTTAAGATATAACTGACAAATATTTATCTTAAATAATCTATAATTTCAGGTGTCACGTCAGACACTTATTTGTAATAATCTACATAATTCAGGTAGACACACGAAGTACTCACCTCCAGCTATATAGATAATCCAGGTAGATAAATCAAACTCACCCCCATCTATATAAACAATTCAGGAAGATAAATCACTCACCTCTATCTATATAAACAACTCAGGAAGATAAATCACTCACCTCTATCTATATAAACAACTCAGGAAGATAAATCACTCACCTGTATCTATATAAACAACTCAGGAAGATAAATCACTCACCTCTATCTATATAAACAACTCAGGAAGATAAATCACTCACCTCTATCTAAATAGACAATTCAGGAAGATAAATCACTCACCTCTATCTAAATAGACAATTCGGGTAGATGGCATGAATCACATACTTGTAACACTATGGCAGATCATCCTAGGGGTGAGAAGTGTTGCAATGAACACAGCCACTGCAACCTTCTAAGGATGCTGTAATATACGACTAAAGAGGATAGTGCATGGGACTAGCAACCTCACAATATAAAACCATTGATATTGAAAAACACGGCCGAAATGCTCGAAAACAGACATCATGTAAAGAGATCAGCTGTTTTGGTGAATCTATGCTTCACATTGAGCCTAAAGGTGAACCAATAAATCAATCAATCAGTCAATCAGCCAATTAATCAAATACCAAATATGATACGGGTAGTCACTTTGTTGCCTGGCATGAATGCTACCTACTCGTGTGTAAGTCCTGGTTCTAGACAATTACAATCAGTTGAGTGTTGAAGAAGACTAACTGATGTTAGTACTAAACAAACACACACACCCTGTATCCCAGATAATCTGCCGCAGCTGATAAAACACACACACACAGAGAGAGAGAGAGAGAGAGAGACAGAGAGAGAGATAGAGAGATATAGATATAAAGATAGAGAGTAAGAAAGATACAGTACATGTTTTATATATGAAAGTCTTCAGAAGACGTCAGAAAAAGTAGGAGCGCACGTTGTAATTAATACTATATTACTCTGTCCAGCTGATGACATAGTGAGAATTATAAGAAATGACCGAGTGAGAGAGAGAAAGAAAGAGAGAGAGAGAGAGAGAGAGAGAGCGACCGAGTGAGAGCGAGAGAGAGAGAGAGAGTAAGAGGGAAATCACCTACAGTACTTGCATTATTGATGACATCCTTCCAAAGATGTAAGAGGTAGAACAACACACAGTACTTACATCACATTCGACATTTTTCCCAAGATGTAAGAGCTAGAATCACACCAAGTACTTACATCATATACGACATTCTTCCTAAGATGTAAGAGCTAGAACCACACACAGTACTTACATCCCAGACGACATTCTCCCCGCGATATAAGTGCTAGAATCACACCAAGTACTTACATCCCAACAACATTCTCCCCACGATATAAGTGCTAGAATCACACCACGTAGTTACATCACAACAACATTCTCCCCACGATATAAGTGCTAGAATCACACCAAGTACTTACATCCCAACAACATTCTCCCCACGATATAAGTGCTAGAATCACACCACGTAGTTACATCACAACAACATTCTCCCCACGATATAAGTGCTAGAATCACACCAAGTACATACAACACAGACGACATTCTCCCCAGGATATAAGTGCTAGAATCACACTAAGTACTTACATCACAGACAACATTCTCCCCACGATATAAGTGCTAGAATCACACCAAGTACACACAACACAGACGACATTCTCCCCACGATATGTGCTAGAATCACACCAAGTACTTACATCCAAGACGACATTCTCCCCACGATATAAGTGCTAGAATCACACCAAGTACTTACATCACAGACGACATTCTCCCCACGATATACGTGCTAGAATCACACCAAGTACTTACATCACAGACGACATTCTCCCCACGATATAAGTGCTAGAATCACACCAAGTACTTACATCACAGACGACATTCTGTCCCACGATATAAATGCTAGAATCACACACAGTCTCGTACATAGGTCACACAAGATGATAACAAATGTACGGAGTAACTGAGCTTATACAATGTCTGTACAAAACAAGGACTGTATTTCTTAGTTGTTTAGTTTAACGAACGGAAAGGTAGGTCAATAGTAGAATTTGTATTGTACAATATATCGCCGACATACGTCATTCTTGCACCGAGGAGCATTCGTCATCTGGAGGTTCACAGTTCAGTTCAGGAGTACTTATTTTATTTGACTTTATGTTCTGTTGTTTGGTAGGGCCAGGTAATTAGGACACGTCTCATGATCAGGATGTCAGGGGTTTAATCCCTATATACGCATACGTATTTTCTAGGCGAGGTAAAATATAAAAAAACACAACTATCCTGCACACTACGAAGCGACAGGCGATCTGTATTCCTAAACGCACTATATTCCACTAATAACCTAGTTTATTTTTGGAGTACACACATTCATGTTAACACTAAATGTCGCTGTTGTGTAGATGAGTCAGACAAACACAAACACACTCAATACTTACATCATTGATTTCACTCTGCCCCGCTGATGTCAAAGAAAAACCCCCCTAAGACACACATCTGCCAGGACTACTCGACTTCTTCACCGATTCTAGATGTGTTTGCTGCTCCCCCGTGTGTGCCAGAGACTCACAGCGCACGTGTTACTCACGCGAGGCCTAGAATAAAGAGTCTGGACGATTGATATACGCACGTGCTAGGGTAACGATCAAATTATCGATCTCTAAGAGCCGGCGTGGGGTTTTCTTCTCCTTTTTGTTAAATCACTTCTGGCGTCAGTCGTCCATTTTATTCTCTGTCGTATTCCTGAATTCACGCAACCCTCTCTCCTGTTTATAGTACATCCACTCGTCCCTGTAAAAAGAGGGACTTATGTTCGTTCGTGCACTGAGTGTGGGATGATTAGTCCCTATATTCTCTCATGTGCCACTCCTTAACTTAACTTAACGTCTTTATACTGGTTTAGAAGACCCTGCAGAGTCTGTATACAACCAGTTACATTTACATCACCTTGCTCTAAAATCTATGCGCATCCAGTTTATTCTTAAACGCATTAACTGTCCCTGCCTCCACCACCTCCCCTGGCAATGCATTCCAAGCAGACACCACTCTCTGACTAAAAAAATATTTCCTAATATCTAACCTGGACCTCTCTTTAATCAGCTTGTAGCTATGCCCTCGTGTTATTGTAGGTGGCTGTATTTTAAAAAACTTGTTATAGTCTAATTTATCGATTCCTCTGATCATCTTATAAACCTGTATTAAGTCACCACGAATTCTTCTCTCTTCGAGACACTGTAGGCCCGTTTTTCTGAGTCGTTCCTCATAACTGTAATTCTGGAATCCAACTATCATCTTTGTCGCTCTTTTTTGTATTCTTTCTAGCATGTTTATGTCCCCTCTATGATAAGGACTCCACACCTGTACACAGTACTCCAATCTAGGTCTAACTAAAGCTTTATACAGTTTGACGATCACTTCCTTGCTCCTATGTTTAATATTTCTTTTTATCATACCTAACATTGCATTTGCCTTTTTCACTGCTACCTTAACTTGCTCACTCACCTTTCCTGTATGATCTATTATAACCCCTAGGTCCCTTTCCTTATCTATCTTTCTAATATTGTTTTCTCCCATTCTGTATTTATGTTCCATATTGGATCTACCCATGTGGATGACTGTACATTTATCT